>OX578273.1:74331511-75531511 GCA_951217065.1 Baccha elongata | reverse complement strand
GTTTATATAGGGCACGTTCATCAGCAAAATTTGTGACGGATATAAAAATTCAGTTCTGAAAAAGTAAGGTTGAAAAGTCAAACATTTCTTTCTTTCAAGTTCTTGTGTTTACTTTCTGATTTTACTTGGATCAAATCAAATCTAAAAAAAACTTTTGTTTTGTGTTGTGGAATTTGAAAATTTAAGTTATATATTGTAATGCCCAGTTTTACCAAAAAAACCTAAAAGTATTTTAGTTAACGGAGTAATAAAATTTATTGGCATTTTAGCTTAAAATGGTTTGCACCAACATAAGGAGGTGAATTTTTAAAAATGAGGAAACTTGATGCCAACCCCGAATTTTTATTCACCACTCATGGCTCTCTGGAGGAGAGCATATCAATCGAAATATTTCAACGTTCTGTTTGTCTTCCATTTTTAAGACGCCTTTAAAATTTATTTGGAACAAAATGGGACTTTAGTTTATTGGCCCTTTTAAAAATCAAAGTGGTTGGTGAAATTGAAAAATGCCATTTTAAGATTTAACAACCCAATAAATATTTAAAAGTGTTTGGAGAAACTGGCCATAAGTTGACTAGAAAATATTTTTATATTTTGATTAATATTTTCAAAAACAGTCTGTGCAGTAGGTACTTTTTACGTCCAATAATTTATTTAGAGGAAATATTATGTTTGATGATCCTGAAATGTTTGGTCTCGAAAACATTGCAGAACGAACTCTAAATTTCTACGAAAAAGTTGTACCCCGCTATTCCCATGAGAATTCCGACAACATTTTCATAAGCCCTCATATTATTGCTGGACTCTGAAAATCCATGCATTTTTATTTCACAATTAATTTTTTAATGTGAATAAATAAATTCTTGCTAAAATCTTCTCTATCCATTCCATTCTCATTAATTTTTTATATATACAACTGGCGGTATTATGGATCTACATAAAAAATGAAAAACAAAAATTAAATCCTTCGTAAACTTAAGACCAACAAAAATCTCGAAGCATTTACCACTTTTCATAATCATCTTTATGTGGTTTCTATACCGACATTAAATTTATTATTTTATAAAACCATAAACATTTCATTTCTTTGAGTTATTTTAATTTAGAAGTTTTAATACAAAAATGACGAACCGCTGGTAACCTCGATGCATAAAAATAACTGGATTTAAATTTGGTGTCATCTGAATTTTCAGATCAAAAATTTCATCTGGAAATAAGGGGAAAAACGTAAATGCCAATCGACGTCAACTGAATTTTTATGACAGCTGGCCAATAGGGCTTTTTAGGTAACAATGATATATATCTTTCTCGTTCGCAGAGCAGTGTCAAAATCAGCAGTTCGCGGATAACAGCTGAATACTTTTTTTATAATTGTTGAAAATTGATTGACAACAAGAGCGGAAATATTAATGTTAATCGCGAAAATTGTGAATAGTGTATTTTTAAACTTTTTTGTTCAGGAAATCTCAAATTTCACAGGAAAAAAAGAGATTATTTACATAATTCTTTTGCAATATTTTGAGTTTGAAAAAAGCGCGATACATAATTTCAATCTGTCATCCGCGTAGTGTGAGCTGTCATTTAATTTTTGACAATATGGTAAAATTCCCTATCAGAAAGCAGATTTTTGATAGTTCTATCCGTCAAAAGTCGTCGTTGAACGCGTCCTTAGATAAAAGAATAAAAATACGATACCTGGTGAGAGGAGAAAATAAGGATTTTAACGACATGCGGAATTAGTCACTTCAAGGAACAAGCAAATGTACGTCAAAGCAAAACAAAATTAGTTATTATGAATACAAATTATTTATTCCAAAAAGCAATGTATGTGGCTTTTAAAAAAATGGCACAAAACTATATTCATGGTAATCCGAAACTAAAAGATATTAAATACTTGGGTTTTCTTAAATTGTAGATCGATAAAGCATACTTTAAAGGAAATTTCCATCTAAGAAAAAATAAAAAGTGGCAAGTTACCTTCTTGTTACTTGAAATTAAAAATATTTTTTTTTTTTGTATGCCATATTTATCAGTCATTGCAGGACTACCTGTATATCAAATTTCATCAAAATCGGTTTATAAATTAAAGTGATAGTCGATACAAAAAAAACGGTTCTATGACTGTTCAAAATCTTTTTTCGAAAAAAAAAATTCTGATGAAAGACATTATTGTTGTCAACAAATCACTCATGTGAAATTTAATCAAAATCTATCGTATTTTTTTTAAGAAAAATTGGATTTTCGTTTAGGGTTGTATGGCAGGTACCGTTGTTACCCACTTTTTCGTATTCTCTATAATCGTAATGTCATGTTTGATTATTATCTCAATTTTTTGTGAGGAAGGTTTATCTCTCGCTAGGTAGGAGAGACTCTATAAGAAACTTACTCCAAATAAAAAATATAAATATCAGCGAAAGCAGATACAATAAGATAATGTAGTGTAGCTTTATAAAGCTGACATTTTTTCCTAAATTTACAACTGAAATAGTTTTTGTGATTTTTTTTTATTAAAAGAAAAATATAATTTTACCACAAATTTAATTTTTACAAAATTTTGAATTGTTAGTGCAATCTTTTATTATTTGAATTTAAATTTTAATTAATAAAAATTAATTTTTGAAACAATGGTTATGATTCACGAGTGATTTAAGCGAACCTTACATGGTCAGTCAAACGACGTCGGTCATCAGACACATTTTAATCTGACCATTTGATATTTAAATCCGAATTTGCACAATTATCAAAACTAGTGGCACCGACAGCTCCGAAGAACCACGGCATAGTGACACCACACTCTCGTCTCTCAACCAATCCTTTTGCGGGTGTTGTTAATTCTACAGGATTGGAGAGGACCTTCAATTTTTAGTCGAATCCGAACGACTATAACTAACATTATTTTCGTAAGGTAATCTGTGTTTGTATATTCAATCATTAAACTCAAATTCATACCACATTTTTGTAATATAATTAGATATTTCTGATACAATAGTAAGGTGATTTCTTAGAACTCAGAAGTCGAGTTAGAAGTTAATTATTTTCAATTAATTACTCTAATATTTGTAGCCCCATATCTCGTAGGCATACACATACTTTTCATTACTTTGGATATATTATAACCACTAGATGTATATCGCAGGTAAGGAACAAGTTAAGGTATATACATTATACAACCATGTTCGATTAAGAAGATTCGAATCTTAAAGCATATACGATTAGATAATATAAGGAACCATATAGGTTCATACAAATTTGTTTATTTAGTCCATTCTTTTCATTAATTAAATATGATTCATAATTATTATAAGTCATAAAAGATCAAAATGTTGTACATAAAACCGCAGCTGGTTTATGACATTGAAATCAATAAGGTGATAACAAATTATTTTCTTGTTTTTGTATTTACTTATTATTGATAAACTAAAATAATTGAAAAGAAGTTTGGACCATTTTACTTATGAGCGGATATTGGTATCATCAAATATTTGAGTTTTACAACTACATAACAAGCTCTAAAAATGTGGTTCGGATTTTCATTAAAATAACTTAAACTTTGACAAAATTGTTAAGTAGCACTTAAAGAAGATAAATAGATAATATGGAGTGCTTCGATCTTATCCCTACACTATTAACGTTCAAAACCTTAAGTGCAAGATTTGCATTTGTATTTTTATCTAAGAAAAATAATATAGAAGTTGTGTTCGTTGAATTTTGCCCAGGTTCGACCCAGGTTTTCTTGACAGCCCCAAGACCTGTAAAAAAACCCTAGGTTTTTTGGTTATCAAAAAATCGCCCAAGGGTAGGTTTTGTGTTGTTGACAAAAAGAAAAAAACCTAAAATATTTGTTACTGAAATTAAAACTTGAAATTTGTTGCTTTGATATTTGATATTTTGATATTTATAGTGTGTCAATTTAACAAACATTTACAAAGAATACATAAATGTATTTATAAAAACGTAAATGTGATCTGTATAATTTAGTACTAGTAACATAGTTTTATAATTTCAATTTTGAAAATTTAAGAATTAAAAATTTACAAAAATAGATATTAAATAATTTCTTGATGAAGTTAATATTGAAAATTGTGAAGAAATTAAAGAAATAGCTAAAATAACAAAATAGTAATAAATAATAAATAAATAAAAACATTTAACAATAAAACAGTGAAAACAAAATGATAAGGCGTTTAAATTCCTAAAACCTATGCTTAGTTGCCAGCTAAGAACATTCCAAAACATAAAACAATTACATTTTGTTTTATTCATATGTTTTCTATTTATTTTCATTAAAATAAATCTATAATATTTTTTCTTTGCATTGCAAAAGCAAAATGAAATATTCAATTGCAAACATAAGTTTGACAACACATGTCAATTTGTTTACCTCAACTCGCCCCAGCAAAATACCTAGATCTCCTTCAGGGCGAGTTGAGGGCGACCCCAGGTCTCAAAAAACAGAGAATTTGTTACCCAGAGCGAGTTGAGGTTTTTTCAAAAAACACTTTGGGGCGACTTCAATGGCGTTCTTATAAACAATCTTAAAGTCAAGCATATCAACGATAAGCAGCTGCATGCGACCAAAATGTATCATTTATCATTAGCGCTATCTTAATATTTTGGAAATACCAAAAAGTTCCTATTTAAGTTCTTTATTTCAGTTTTTACTGAGTTTTCAGCTGGAAGCAGCTCAAAATGTAAGTTACTATAACAACTAAAAAACTTTTTATAACTATTTAACCACTTTTTGTATAGTGTAAAAAGACATTAAAAGTTTAATTTGAAGCATAATTCTTGTCCGTACATTTTGTATATATTAATGTTCGTTAGTATAACATCGTCGGAAAAGAAAAAGAGAAAGTTCGTTAGTATATAATGTGTGTTCATCAAAGTTAAATAAGGAAAATCTGTGAAAATTACTTATCAATTAGAATTTTTGCATTTATTATTTAGCAATGCAAAAATGCAAATTAATAATCGTTCTATAATTTGATTTTAGGTATATAATACAGAGCTTCGTTAATATAAACATAACTTTTGCAAATGCATTGACTTTTTGTCCATTTGCTCCAAACACTTTTAAATATTTATTGGGTTGTTTAATCACAAAATAATTGTTTTCTTTTGCATCAACCACTTTCAAAAATAAAAAAAAATAAATAAATTAAAACCTAATTTTGGTCGAAATAAAGTTTAAAATCATCTTTTTAATGAAATGGTAGTCGGTATTCAAATTTCAAAATATAAGGCAAGAAAAACGTTGCAGTGTTTAATGAAATGTTCTTCTTTACGTGAAAGCTCCCACGAGTGGTAAATACAAATCTGGGATTGGTAAAAAGCTTTCGTTTTAATAAAAACGTGCCACCAGGCGTTGGTGCAAAAAAATATGAAATTGAAATTCTGATAAATTTTATTTTTTTCAATATTTGTGTTCGTTGAGACCTGGGGTTGCCCTGGGGTCGTCCTGAAGTCGCCCCAAAGCGTTTTTTGAAAAATCTCAACTCGCCCTGGGTAACAAATTCTCTGTTTTTTGAGACCTGGGGTCGCCCTCAACTCGCCCTGAAGTAGATCTATGTAAGTATTTCGCTGGGACGAGTTGAGGTAAACAAATTGACATTTGTGTTGTCAAACAAATGTTTACAATTGAATATTTTATTTTGCTTAAAAAAAATAAACTTAATAACATTAGCGATTTCTTCAACCTAGATGAGCTAAAATAAATAATAACAAAATCAATTAAAATTGCAAAATGATCATTATCTTACAACAAGAGGGGACTACAAATTTAACTCATTGAATATTCTATAAAATGTTAATTTCAAGGCCCATTTCCAACAAAAAATATTGCACTATCAAATTATAATTTGATTTGCTAAATTTTAAGAAAAAACTCCACCTTTATTTATAACAATGAATTCAGAAACGCTATTGACGTCTCTCAAGAGCTTTATATGGCATTTCTTCTTGCTAAAATGAAATCTGAACTGAATACACGTTCCATCTTCCAAACAAAGACAAAATATTCATCATCCACATCATACTTATTCATACTGCAATCCAACTGAATATTATTATATTTCACAGAACCGATTGAAGCTAAGCCCCTATGCGACCATGTTCAAACTGTATGTTTTGTTTTATCAGCTGATCGCTAAAAAATATGAATTTGCGCAATCATCGAATTTTCGCCATTTGCGATTGTGATGCGGATAATATTCTGCAAAAACAAGTATTATTCTCGTCCGACATTAAAGTACACTCACTTTTATAGGAAGGCTTCAGTAATCAGTTTGGTCCCTCTATAGTCAAAGTCACTGCAGTGTTTGTCTCCGATCATCATAGTGATCAGTCCACGATCAGTGCTCGTCGAAGTAGATACGGATTTCACTTCAACTCAATTTGTTCGGTAATAAATGAAATGTCTACAAGTGTTTTATGTGTTTAAATAAGTTCAAGTTTCAATGCAAGTAATGATCATGTAATTTAATTAGCAAATTTAACCGTAAAGGCCTTCAATATGACATTGACCTAACCCGAATAAAGTCATTGAGAAAAAAACGTGTATCAAAAATGTGCTATAATTTTGCGACAAAGGTTGTAAAATCTTTTGTTACGAAATATCTATGTTCACTTTCTCCTCTTAAGTAGGTGAAGATCACCGCAAGATCGAGTTTTGGCGCCGAAAAAAGTGCAGCTACTCGGCAAATAAAACAGTGACGTAAATATTTTCAGTTGCATTTTTTCAATAAACGCGAACACAAGTGAAATTAAGCAATATGATACCCCACCAGCAATATCACGGAGAGTTAATTGCATAATATAAACAACCGGCCAAAAGAGATACGCAAAACATCCGCGAGATACATTTCGCCCAAAAGAAGAGTGAGTGTGAATTTTAGTTGTTATCGTTAGATTAAACACCGTTGTTTTGTTGGTCATCATTGTTGTGATTTTGTGAAGGGGATTTAAATATAAATAACCTCTTCATTCATTGTGACATTTTTGTTGTTTGGATTGATGATATAATGTATAGATATACTGTTATAACATACCTACACAGAGTTAGTTAGCTTTAATGTAGATATTTACAAAAGTATTTATACGACTCATAGTTATTTACAGAGAATTAATACGACTTAGCTCACTACTATTTTAAAAATCGGTTTTTGTCATTTTATGAGCATTGTATTGCAGTCAGCGTTTTTATAATACTTTAAGGAAGTAGTGCTTGTTTGTTATAGCCGGCTCGTAGTAACATTGAATCATCACCTAGGTACATTGGCTTTGGCACTTGTACTATTTCCAAATGTTTTTTTCAAGTAGGTATTTGAAATATAAAAAAAATCTATCCAAAAGTTGAAAATGTATACTTTCATACATCAATTCACGTGCTATTCTGTTTGGGTTCTTTCCTTAATTGTTTGATTGGTTGTCAGCATTGTATAACGTACAGTTTACTCCAAGTGTAATGACATACATATTTACTTTTATTACTTTTTATATGTGAGTAGGTACCTAATTCACTTGTGATTCAATTTAACGGCTGGAGATTTGTTTGTGGCCGTACATGTTTTGACCTTCATTCTGAAGGGATATTTCCGTTGGACTATAGTAGAGAAAATAAAATATTTTATCTCAAATTCAAGATCGGAGTATTTTATATGGGTAAGTATTCATAATTTAATGCCTTGTTCTTAAAATGATGTTCATGTCATCGACATGTCGATGTATCCCATAATAATGGTGGATTTAGATACATGTTTGAGCTGTTTCTGTTCTGCAAAATAAAAGGATCTAGACTATAGACAATCTGTATTTCGAAAAAGATCTTTTAGAGATCTTCATAAATGGTAAAGATGAACATGCTAATCTTTATTAAGGGAATTTCGTCCCTCTCTTTAATTTGCTAATGCCTGTTTGATGTTGCACCAAGCTATTTTACTATCGATTTTTGTCTCAACCATTTCATCAAAATGTCATTATGTCTGCGTTTCCATAAAAAATATTATTATATATACTGTTCAAATTTATCAATAAGGATGTATGTGCAATTTAAAAAAATTTGGGTACCGTTTTCTTAAAACCAATCGCCTTCATAATGTCTTCTGAGCTAAATCGAATCAAAATATGTATCCCTAATCGTGATTCGTGACCCATCATTTTTTTTAGTATCACAAGATCTCGTTGGAATATTGCGGCGTTCATCTCTATGTAAAATCGCTCCAATAACAAGATAATTTGCCATGCTTCGACTTGAGTGTGCAGGTCTCACATTAATACTACTTAATCTGTTTGTAAACAGTAGTTGTCCCATGTTTCCAATGAATTTAATTTTATGATCTTCTAATCCAGTTTTGTAAACGGGGTAAAAGTATACTCTTGACATTGACTATTAAAATCCAATAAATTTTTACAGTGCTTGCACTTTTTGATATTTCAAGGTCATTTTATATAAGACCTTATTATGTTTCATTAATTAAACATAGCGAACCTTATTGCTATTCACTTCATGAAGTCACTAGATATAAGTGCCTTGGTATGCTGACTTCACATGTCACTCGACAATATAGGCAACTACAGGTTGAATTACAATAATTGTTTGTCTCATAAGCCTCCCAAGTTGATATTTCCTGCTTTAAGAATAAGAAACATATTTTCTCAACGCTTATCTGACTCATTCCCGGCGAATAACAAAAAAAAGATCTATCATAATATGCATTCCTTCCTATATATGTACGTGATTTGATTAGAAATGTAGGTACGTCTATAAGTATATGTTTGTCTATAAGTGAAATGCCAAATAAAACTTATTCCAAATTATTTCAGAAGCCAATAAACTTGTTACGTATATCTTTATGTAGCACGTTCTTCATCGAACTTGAGTCTAGTAAATACATTCCTAATATAATAATCAAGGAATCTGAAAGGTATAACAAAAACGTTTGAGTCATCTCTTTTACTTGTATTACCTAAAATAATAAATTTTCATATATTTTGCTTATCAGTTATAACTTTTTCAAGCAATAAATACAAAACTATCGGTAGTGTAAATATAACAATAATAATAAATAATATTTATTTTCCTCTTATTGTATAAATATTATTGTTTTTGCTTATATTTCAAGACCATTAAACCTATAAATACCTATACAACAATCATTGTTGATAGTAAGTTCAATTTTCTATACAGAACAAAATTGAAATTTAGCAATGTTCTCTAAATAATCAACGATTTTTGCGTGTTAGATAAGAGAGGTGAAACAAGAAACACAAATTAAAATTGTCACACGGTAATACATTCGGTTGAGCTTACGTTTTCTTCTATTTAGAATTAAATACATAAAATAAAATGATTGCATTTAATAGTTTTTTTTTATAGGTAGATTTTATTTTTTGTAATAGATTTTTTATTATTACAGATAATAAATATATCAACTGTCATTAAATAAATAATGAACCTTTGTAGATAAATGTAGTCAACGACTGGACTGGGCCGCTCGTGTTTGATTGTCGATTTTTTTTTATGAAATGCTATAAGTTAGTTTTACTTGGAATATAAGAAATAATACATTATCATTGTTTATTTTTTTAACTACATTATTATAAGTGTAAGTCAGCAGATAAATAGACAATCCTTTAAGAAATTGATTTTTTGATATATTGATTTTTTGATATATTTTTAAAATAAATTCGTTAGACCTAGTGTCTATATCCCCAGTGTTGCCATCCATTATTATCGATTTTAGAAAAGGCTGTTTTCTACGGGTTGGGTACGTAATCCCGACTGCCAAAATCCCGACTGGACAAAATCCCGACTGAGAATCTCGACTGACCAACTACTTTTTTTTATTTAAAACAGAATTTTGCAGTATAAATTAATTGCAAAAATGTTTCACAATTTCATGTAGGTATCGTTTTTACCGCTTATTTTTCATGTATTTACTTTGTTATTTGAAGTAGCATAGGTATGGTCGTTGTATATACATTTCTTTCATGCTGAATAATCACCGCCTGGCCATCGTAAGAAACTTGTGAATAACACATTAGGTTCGTGCATTGACTAGTTGTCTGTTCTGTTACCCTGACATAACAGTCGTTAGCATATTTGATTTTTGTTTTGTTAACGACTCTTGTCAAGGAAATATGGATTTTAGAGCCAATAAAATACATTAAATATTGTTAATTTATTTTGTTGACGACTGTTGTTAGGGTAACAGAATATACACTTAGTAAATGTACGAACCTCCAAATGTGCGGTTCACAAGTTTCTTTAGATGGCGCTGCTCCATGATTGTACTATAGAAATGTATATACAATGGTATGGTAATCAATATTTGTTCGTCAAAATCCTTTCTGTAGTCAGTCCCGTTCAAGCAACTTCGTTGCTCCGCTTAGGGTTTGTCCAGTGGTCTGGCAGGCGCCTGAGTCCAATATGTTTCCATATTCCACAGCACTTGATCGGTGGCCCGCTCGGGATTTTTTCCCTATCACGTTTTCTACTTATCGAAAATGCATGCATTCGGTGTTGATGATCTTATTTGTTGGATTAAAAATTACCCTTAGGCCCACTTGCACGAAACTTTTTTGACATTAGTAACCACAGATTTATCCATGCATATAGGCACTTAAATATTTATCCACTAATTTTTCCCTGGATAACTTTTTACATCCGTCAAATAGAATTTGACAAGAAGTTGCTAGCGGTGAGGTTCGCATTAGTGTGTGTAGCAAATGTTATTGTTGTTTTGTGGAGGTTTTCTGTTTGGTTCCTGTTTTTATTTTTGTATCTTTGGTTATTTATCTATTTAATAAATAATAATCGCTAACTGCGATTTTATAAATGTATCTTTTGTTTTAATGCAGGTGGCCATTAGACAATTAAGGGCCAACCATAATAGTGGTAAGCAAACGAAAGCTAATGTCATAGTTCTACGTCAAGTTTCCTTAAGTGCCGCCATTACCTTCAGTCGACCATAATGGTCGCACGCACACGCAAGCCAATTTTACATTTATTTGGCTGGCTGTCAGATTTACGTACGTAAACAGCGCTCTGGAGCGCTCTTTACGTACGGAGGCAAAAGTGAACGAAAACTTGCCGAAACTGAGCAATCCGACATTATGTGCGCACTATACAAATTCCTTGTTCTCGCTAATTTCGTACGGCACCGTACGTACTAATTCTACTATTATGGTTCTGCCTTTAGCCTCTTAATACAATTAGTGTTGGATAGTTTTAAGTCTAAAATTTATAAAATAGATCTTTATTTTTCCCTAAGCCCCAAGGCTCTGTTTTGTCTCCGACTCTTTTTCTTATTTTTATATATATTTTGTTTTAGCTAAACTAAAAGCCCTTTTCAATTTAATTTCGTTTTAGCTAAACTAAAAGCCCGCGATACCATCAGTTGATATTTTCAAGTCTTTAACTGCTTCCATATTCTGTTTTGTTTTAGCCAAACCTAATTAATTAAATGTAAAATAAAGCCAAACTTATGTCTTAAAAATATGAATAATATTGTTATTTACTTTATTAATTTCGTTTTCGCTAAACTAAAAGCATATAAATTTAAGTCCTTTGTTCTAGATTATGTTTAATTAATTTTTTTTTCTGCTTCCTAATTTCTATTCTTTTGTCATAAATCTTGTTTTAAGCCACTTTGTTTTATTTTTATTTTTTTTTATTTTTTTATACATTTTCTCTCAAATTATATAGATATATATTTAATTAACCGGCAGACGGCTAGGGCCATGCTTGTATATCTTTTTAACTTTAAGTTTATATTCTTCTGAAAAAAAAAAAACAATAAAGATAATAATAATAATAATAACAAAAATTTTTATAAACGGATAAAACCAGATAAAAGCTTCAATAACTTACAGGATAGAGTCCAAAGTAGTCCTTAGAATGAAAAAAAATATGAATGGAAACATTAATGTCATTGGAACAGCTCCGTAATATTTCTTGCATCTCATTATTTTGTCGAATTTTTATAAAGTGTGCTTCGCTAAAATAGTAGATGTACATAATACTCAGTGTACGAAGTTTATATTTCATGACATAAGTATGATTGAGAAGACGAAAAAACAAAAAATTAGTTCCGGTAATACTATTTGTAAATCTGGCTGGCTGCCAGTCAGTCTGGATACTTTTACACGTATACAACCTAAAGTTTAAACGGTTAGGTTGGTCCGATTGTCTTCAAATTGAGTAATGTTTTGTATAGTATTTTAAGAGCAACATGCGCCCAGGCGTATTTTTGATATGTGCTCTAGGTTGTAAAATATCAGTTGCTGCCATATAAGCGTTACAGATAATCCAATATTTCTCGAAAAATAATACGATTATTTTGATAAAATTTCGTATGAGGGAAAAAATCAAGCATGCGAAATCTTTCAGCGGAAATAAAAATTCAGAAGAAAGCTTTTAAACAGTACATCCCATAAAACCTTCTTTTTCTATTCTGCCTTGCTCATATAATTTATTCACCGACACCGATTAAGACCAAATTTAATATTTCGATAGCCCTGCTATGCTTTATGAATATAACGTACAAACATTTCGGAACAAATATGTTTAAAAAAAAAATACAAAAAGGTTTTCAACAAAGTAAAAGTGCGCCCTGGGTATCGAACAAAGCTAAAAACTTAAAAAACATATTATATACTTTTATAAAATTTTCTGAAGAAAGATAAACGTATTCAAACGAAGCCAAACTCCAAATTTACGAACTGCAACTTTTATTAGCACATATATATACTGGTACATACATACCTACAGAAATAATACCACCTGCTGTAAACAAAATTTTCAAATTATTTACAGATCCAAATCTTACATGAAAATATCGTTACAGAAACAATTTCAGTCCTTATTAATCTTATTTTCGTTACACTAATCATTTCCTCTCAACTGATATTTTTTTGTTTTTATTGCAGTTCAGTCTTCCACTAAGCCTCTATCAGATTGGAATCGTTGTACTATTTGTCTGATTCTAACGGAATAAATCTACTGTTTCAAAAATGAGAACAAAATTATTTGGTTTGCTAGCATGGATGTGCTTTATATTTTTTATAAAAGTGGAGTGCTATAAAATTGGTGTAGGACGTGGTGACGTCACAGGGCCACCAGTCGAAATAGGGTTTGTAAGTTCTTTAATCTGTTAATTTTTGTAACACAAATAAAATATATAAAATACATTTCAGATGGGATTTGCAAGTTTAAAACAACGTGGTCATGGAATCCATACTCGACAGTTCTCCCGGGCATTCGTAGTTGAAGATGATAATAATCGTAGAGTAGCTTTCGTTTCTGTGGATGCCGGCATGATGGGTTACGCGGTAAAAAGGGATGTTCTTAAAAGGCTACAACAAAGATATGGTGACACTTATACAGAGGACAACCTAGTCATTAGTGGAACACATACACACAGTGGCCCTGGAGGATTTTTAATGCACCTTTTGTATGATATATCGATCTTAGGATTTGTTCCTCAAACGTTTGATGCTTTGGCATTGGGTATTTATTTGGTAAGTATGCGAAAAAGTTTTACTTTTCATAGTACTAAGTTTAATGTTTCTTAGAGCATCAAACGAGCTACCGATAATATGCATGTTGGACGGATGCATCTTTCACAAACCGTGGTTTTGAACGCAAACATAAATCGATCACCAACTTCTTATCTTCGCAATCCTGAGGAAGAGAGGGCTCAGTATGAACATGATGTTGATAAAACTATGACGCAGTTACGTTTTATTGACATGGAAGAAAACCTACTCGGCGTGTTCAATTGGTTTGCTGTGCATCCAACTTCGATGAATAATACAAATCACTTAGTTTCTAGCGATAATATGGGATATGCATCAATTTTATTAGAAAAAGAGTACAACGCAAATAAGATGCCAGGAAAGGTAATTTTCAAAATACATATTTTTCTAAAGTATTTTATGCTTTAATTCAATGGTTTTTCAAAAACATTTTCGTCAATTCAATTTTCTGAAAACTTTACATGGGTTTTAATGAAATTATGTTTTTAATTATAACTTAACAAGTTTGAAAAATTTGCATAGAGAAAATGAAAGGAAAACATAATTTTGAGTTCCAACTGTCTCATCATTAAAATGTATTTGGAACAAAATGTTTGTTGGTCGTTTTAAAACTGAAAGTGTTTGGTGCAATAAGAAGTGTAATTTTATGACTTTATAATAATATTTTAAATATGTATTTAAAAGTGTTTGGATCAACTACTTTACCGTTATCCAAAAAATATCTATGTACATGTAATGTTTATACAAACAAGCAAAATCCAATTTTAAAACGCGAAACGTATCCGGATCAGATAATGCGAAATACAATACAGATTATTATAAGATATCATTTTGTATGTCCATATAGGAAATATTTGAATATTTATTTTCCCATATCTTTTATTTCCAGGGAAAATTTGTAGGAGCGTTCTGCTCTTCTAACCTGGGTGATGTGTCGCCAAATATAATGGGACCTAAGTGTTCCCTAAGTGGCAATGAATGCGATTTGTTAACTTCTAAATGCGGTTCAAAGGAAGGCGAATGCTTTGCATCAGGACCAGGTCGTGACATGTTCGAAAGTACGGAAATTATAGCCACGCGTTTATATGAAGGTGCATTGGTAAGGCTCAAAACAAAAAAAAAGGTTCTTGAAAGAATTATGTACTCTAACTAGTAAACGTTTTTTAGCGGCTATTACACGATAATGGAGGTCGTGAAGTTACCGGTGATGTAGCATTTATTCATCAGTTCCTTGATATGACAAAATATAATGGTTCGACATACAATTCGCTTAGCAGAAAATTAGATAAAGTTCGAGGATGTGAACCTGCTATGGGGTATAGTTTTGCAGCAGGCACCACAGATGGGCCCGGGGCTTTCAATTTCGAGCAGGGAACTTTAACCGAAAACGCTATGTGGAATGCCGTTCGTGATTTTATCGTTCCTCCAACGGATATTGATATTGCATGCCATTCACCAAAACCTATTTTATTAGCAACTGGAAGGGTAGTGTATACGAGTACAATATTTTTTTTTTAATGAAAGCTAAAAAAAATATTTATTCTTAGGCTACTTTTCCTTATGAATGGCAACCAAAAATAGTATCAACACAAATAATAAAAATTGGGGACGTAATTATTACCGCTGTTCCTGGTGAATTTACGACAATGGCAGGTCGCCGTCTTCGAAATAAGGTACGAGCCGTTGCTGCTGCAGCTGGAGGAGCCGAAAATGATATTATACTGGCCGGATTATCGAATATGTACACAAGCTATATTGTCACGCCAGAGGAATATCAAGCACAGCGATATGAAGCTGCATCAACTATCTTTGGTCCTCACACACATACTATATACATGGATCAGTATGAGAAGCTAACCAAATCTCTCATCAAAGGTGAAATGGTTAGCCCAGGTCCAGAACCACCTTATATGAACGATAGAATGCTATCACTTAACACAGGAGTTATTTTCGATGGGCATCCAATTGGCAAAGATTTTGGAACAGTCAAAATGGAGCCAGAGGCTGCATATGGTGTCAATGACACAGTAAAATTAACCTTTATAGCTGGCAATCCCAGAAATAATATTTTTCATGAAAAGACATATTTTGTGGTAGAAAGAAAAATAAACGAAGAACGCTGGAAAGTAGCACTCACTGATGCCAATTGGGAAACTAGGTAAAAATACTAGATTTATAATTTTCCATTTCACACCATTATGTTTTTGTAGATTTGTCTGGGAAAGGATCTCTTCTATATTGGGATTCAGTGATATTCATATTTATTGGAAAATTAATGAAAATACCTTGCCGGGGCAATATAGAATTCGACATTTTGGCAATTACAAGTATATTCTCGGAGGTATTTTCCCTTATGAAGGTGTAAGCCGAACATTTTCTGTGTCGGATGTATAAACATATCATGTGCTATCAAAGAGACTGATAAGTGGACAATGCCACTTTTATTTAGTGAGCGGAACCAAATTTAGATTAGAAGAAACAATACATAAAAAAAACTACTCCGCCGACATTTTCATTCCATATTTAAACGAATAAAGTTAAAACTTTAATGTTACTTTAGTAATTGTTTTCAATTGAATTACTTGCTCATTTAAAATGGAGTTGTACAGCCTCAAATACGGCTGAACGAAACTGGATATAATTTGGCACAGAGATAGATTATAGTCTGGAATAGAAAATAGGCTACTTTTTATCCGGAAATAATGTACGATTCCTGTGGGATACATTGTTTTCGTTTATCACAGAACGAGATTTTCACTATTTTTGGCACAGTGGTAGTTAAGGGGTCAGATAATGAAATAGGGTGTTTTGTATCCCGGAAAAAATACACGGTTTCTATGGGATTACTTACAAAATAGCCATATCTCACAGAAACCGTGTATTTCAGTTACTTGATCTGTATGAAATTCGGGACAGAGATAGATTATATTCTGGAATAGAAAAAAGGGTTCTTTTTATCCCGAAAAATTTACGTGGGGTAAATTTTATTAGTTTTCCACAGAGCAAGAGATGTTCATCAATAAAATATGATATGAAATTTCGTATACGTGGGCTATTAGACGTTGGCTCCTGGTCCTGAGTCATACACTCATAACTCTTTTTACGAATTCCTCTTTCAAAAAATATTCGGTGAGCCTTTAGACAGTAATTTTAGAGTCATAGTAAGACTCAAATTTCACACCATTCCCCTTTCCTATTTTCTTATTCTATATTGTATGCAAAGCATGCATATATTATACACTGTACACTCTTCAAGAGCCGAACGGAAATGAAGCGATAGTAAAATACAAATAACAAACAACAGCAAAGAGAAGCAGCAAAGAGTCACAAAAAATTCGGATCGAGATTGACACGTAAAACTTAATAACAAATCCATGTTGCTAAAATGTAAAGTTGAAATTTCTAAAACCATAATATTTCTAGAACTCATTATTAAATGTTTGATTTTAAAAAATTTAAAACTGCTTCAGAGCAAGCAAAATTTTCTAACATTTTATAATCACCTTCACCACACTTGTGTCTAAAAAAAATTTGTTTTAAATTTATTTTTCACCCCAAAGGATTACTTTTTAAATTTTATTGGGTAAAATCAACAGCAGAGGAGACAGCAACATCTTACAATGCCTTTTACTTTTTCAACAAAATACAAGGTTGTGAGAATGAGAAAATGTATTGGTAATCCAAATTTGAGCCCCATTTGAAATACACGGGCGCACGCATACAGAGTTAAAACTTTGCTTGCAGCCTTTTTTAACTCGTTTTAATGACGGAGTAAAGTTACTCCTACTTTACAACGCCTCTAATCCTGAAAAGCTTATTTATAAAAAAGAACACGTGGATTGGGGGTGAAGTAAGCTCAAACTGCTTTTATAGGAGGTTAAAAGCCGTAGTAAAGTCGTTCTAGTATTTAAAGGTCATTTTGACATGACATTGTGAAACGAAAAAAATAATAAGTTCAAGTGTTTGTGTTCACACATAGAATAATAAATAAATAGAACAACAACTCAGGAGGCTCCACACACTTTTGCCTACAAACTTTCAAAACTGCATAGATTTAACTCTGTATCCGTGCCCGTGCATTCCAAATAGGACTGTCAAATTTGGCTAGACCATACATTCTTACAATTTTGCATTTTGCTGTTCACACGTATTCATGTATAGAAAAGCGCATGTAAAATTTTTTTTCTACGCGATGAGACGGAGGATTACAAGTTGATGCCCTGTGTGTTCACATAGTTTGCGAACGAGATTCCTTTGACGAATTTTGAATCAGGTTTTGGTTAAGAAAACATGCGTTCATGATTTTATAAACTTTATTAAAAAAAAAAATAAAATATAAAAATTAAAATTAAAATAAAAACATACGCAAACAACCAACTTGAATTTTTTTTAGTATAGTTATATTCCACTCGATCATATGTGGAATTTCAATCTTTGTATATATATTTTAATAGTAACCGCATAACTCAATTTCCCCTGTGGACATCTATCGGTGAAATTAAAGCTATGGCTTGAGGGGCTTTGGATATTTCGTAGACTTTAAATTTGGAAAATAAAACAGACCAACTAATTGGGAAAAAGAACGAAAACAATGTATACGAAATTTCAAAGAGTGAGAATGAGTCGTGTATCACACGTTTTTTGCGTTATAATGAACATTTTCTCTAATTTATTTTTTATTTTGTTGACGAATGAGTAAATACAGTTGCTATGGTTCGAAAATATATCATTTTTGTTGTTGGAAATATAAATTCTTGAATACAGTTACTAAGGATACGAAAATATTATCGGCTCTGTCTCAAACATATTCAATGTTTTAATATATCTATGCATTGTCTATCGCATTATTTTCGTTCCTTCATTATACATGAAATATCCCAGTTCCCAAGTCAAATTAGTACGATTCTCGCACTGCTCCCTATTGTTTTTATATACAATGGTTTCAATAGGTTCATGGAGTTTCCTGTATTTTGATTTCTCGAATTTCCGAGTTCTAGCCACTCGAGGGGTCTAAATAATTACAATGCCTATGATATTGGGAACAAATTAATAACATGTACCCCATTTTATAACGTCTCATTTTAATAATTTACAAGAAAGCCATTTAATGAAGTTTGTTTGTTTCTTGTCACTGACACTTGACAGTGACAAAGTTATCCACACTGTTTTGCTATTTTTTTTTGGCCAAGACATCGACAGCGGCTATTAACACGGTTTCTGGAAAATCATTAAACGTGCAAATTCCAAGCACTAATAGATGATTCGGTCTTCAAAACTAAATGTGGTGAGCACACTCTAAATGTGTGAGTACTTTTCTCAAATTGTCACAACATAAAACAATCTGTTTCGGCTGAAGCCATTCAGTTTCCACATTACGAAATTGGCCTGCAGAAACTTGGGAATCAGCAGTAATAACCAGCTTATGATTCATTAATTAATCTTGCCATTTCACAAATGCTATCAATTCGAACAATATGCCTGGGAGCAAAGAATCACTATCGGTGTGGATTTGCATTGAAACAACTTTTCCAATCAAGGCCATCAGCAGTAATTGCACATAAACTACAATACCCGCCGCGCCTGAGAAAAGATTTAATATTAAATAATGCACGTAGTATAAGCTTTAGCATAGAGAAATGCAGTTCTAATCAAACTCAAAACGAAAACCCACCGCAAGTTCATAAGTCGGTGCTACAGCAATTGAAACATTCAGTTTCGCCATACGCTAGGTTGATGCGTATTGATCGACCTATAGGTAAGTTTTTGTTTCAAGTAATTTGCTTTATTAAATTAATTTTAATAAAATCTTTGCAATCAACTCAACCGATCTGTCGTATTCAATATTCGAAAGTAAAAAGCATTTTATAGCCGGCTAGAACTCTAAGCCATTTCCTCCAATTTTGTTCAACAAGACTTTGTTTTCCTACTATGAAGTTACAACCAACATCTGTTTGTCGATTTTTCCATTCTGTCTTATTATTTTTATAAAGCACAACTTTAAAATCACCTAAAATTCCTAATTATTGCAGCGTAGATACTTCTATATCCAGAACTACATTTTTTTTAAATTAAAGAACCATGGAATACCTATATCTCCCAAAAATGTATTAAATATTTGCCACTAACAAACTATTCAATCTCCAATCTAGATTTGTAAGTTCGATTTTCTTTTGCAGGTTCGTTACTTCTGTTTTGGCCATGTGGATGGAGCATAGCGTTAAGTACACCGGGGGGTTGCTGGCCCGATCCTATTATGCTTGGTCTGTTTGCCACTGGTGCTTTTATTATGCGAGGAGCTGGTTGTACTATTAACGATCTTTGGGACAAAGATCTAGACGCTAAAGTAGAGCGTACAAAAAGTCGCCCTCTAGCTAGCGTCGAAATTTCTCAGTTCGATGCAATCATTTTTCTATCGGCACAATTAAGCCTCGGACTTTTGGTTTTGCTGCAACTTAACTTACAGTCGATTATTCTTGGTTCTTGTTCCTTAGGACTAGTTGTGACCTACCCTCTCATGAAGCGCATAACATATTGGCCACAACTAGTGCTGGGCATGGCGTTCAACTGGGGTGCATTGCTTGGTTGGTGTGCAACACAAGGAGCTGTTGACTGGTCCACTTGTTTGCCACTTTATTTGTCTGGGATTTGTTGGACCATTGTCTACGATACAATTTATGCACATCAAGATAAAATAGATGATGTCCAGGCTGGCATTAAATCGACTGCTTTGCGATTTGGTGAAAATACCAAAATGTGGTTATCCGGATTTTCAGCCGTTATGGTGTCGAGTCTCATCGCTGCTGGCTCGTCTTGTGATCAAACTTGGCCATATTACACGGCAATTGGATTGGTGTCAGGACACTTGGTGCAACAGGTAAACTAATATGCAAAATAATCGCTTGGCTGAAATGTGTGTGTTTATAATTTAATAATGTAATGTATTTCATTTCATAATATTTGAATTTTTTTTATTTTTAGATCTATTCCTTGGATATTGATAATCCAAAGGACTGTGCGAAAAAATTTATTTCAAATCACCAAGTAGGACTCATTCTATTTCTCGGTATAGTCCTAGGTACTTTGATCAAATCCGAAGAAAAACAAACTACCGCTACCTCCAGCCAGGCCCCTCAACAGACAACCTCGTACGTACAAATTCCAACACAACCAGCGATTTTATCGAGTTCAGTGTGATGTTGTACAAAACTATTTTCTATATAAAATGAGCTGACACCAAAGTAAACCCATGTATTGAACATAGTTTAATGACAAATAAAATTAATACATTTTATTTAAAGAGTGAAAATATTTGTTAAATTATGTATACATAAAATTATAATTCATTACTGAATTTAAAGTGGTAATTGAAAAGGTTTAGAGTTTAAATTAAATCAGCTACATTCATTGGCATTTCATCGATCTGCGTCGAATAGTACTGTTCAATATCTCGAAGAATACGAATGTCATCGGATTTAACAAAATTAATTGCGACACCTTTGCGTCCGAAACGACCTGAACGACCTATACGATGAATGTACAATTCACGATTGTTAGGCAGGTCGTAATTAATAACTAGCGATACCTGCTGCACATCTATGCCACGAGCCCATACATCTGTTGTGATTAAAACACGACTTTGTCCAGCTCGGAACTCTTTCATAATTTCATCACGTTCTTTTTGAGGCATATCACCATGCATGGAGCTCACCGTAAAATTTGCTTCGCGCATTTTCTCAGTAAGCCAATCAACCTTACGCTTGGTGTTGCAAAATATTACTGCCTGGGTTATTGTCAGTGTGTCGTACAGATCACATAGTGTATCGAACTTCCACTCTTCACGTTCGACAGCAACGAAAAATTGTTTTATTCCTTCCAATGTCAATTCATCGCTGAAAGAAAAAAGAGAACGTTTTGACTGTGTGACTGTATTTTTTTATTTCTAAATTTATGTAAACTACATACTACTTGCTTAGCTTAAATATAGAGTAACTGCAGGTCTTATGTTTTGTCGTGGAAAATGTTATAAAAACTTGAGAGCAAATCGTTCGATGAATGGCTGCCGAAAAGACAGTAGATAGTTCGTATTGTTGTTGTATACAATAAATTGGCTTAAGGACAAACACTTAATCTTACAAGGTCCAATGACAGAGTACACAGACAGAGGTATGTATCCGTAATTGCTGGTTAATATTTTTTGGAGAAAATTACAATCAGCTTCTCTATTGAAATTCTTGTGTACGATAACCCTCTCTTGCTGAAACTGGGGCTAAATTCTGCAAGCATGAGTTTTGCTGTGTGCATCAAAAATTGTGATTCATTCTGATTCCGCAAATGTGCCTTACAGTTTTTTGAGTCAGTTTTGACAAATTGAGTGCATGATTAATTAAATTTTTTACCCAATGTATCAAAAATAAACTAAAAACAATTCACAAACTAAATTCATGTCAGTTTTGTTTTTGAGGAATATCGTGAATAGGTATTGTGGCTGGGAGTCACACAAATGCCTATTCCCGAAATTACGCAAAAATGTTTTTCATGCGCTAAATATATTTTTCATCGTTGCTAAATTTAGGTTGAAAACAGTTTTTTTTTTACTTTTGAAATTTTAAATGGCCCTAGGGTATTCCGCAAGCGTGAGTTTTGCTGTGCATACGAAAAAATGTGTACACAGACTCATTTCGATTATACCTAGTACATTGTATATACATTTCTATAGTATTTTCTTGCTGAATAATCACCGCCTGGCCATCTTGAGAAACGTGTGATAAACACATTTTTAGGTTCGTGCATTTAATAGTTGTCTATTCTGTAACCCTGACAACAGTCGTAAAAATATATTATTTTTGTTTTGTTTACGACTCTTGTCAAGGAAATATGGATTTTAGAGCCAATAAAATACATTATATATTATTAATTTGTTTCGTAGACGACTATTGTTAGGGTAACAGAATAGACACTTAGTAAATGTAAGAACCTCTAAATGTGCAGTTAACAACTTTCTTTAGATGGCGCTGCTCCATGGTTGTACTATTAAAAATTTATATACAATGATACCTATATGCACTGAAAAATTGGCCTTGGCCATCTAGTAACCCGAGCCGTCCTTAAACAATTAGAGGTTGATGCATTACATATTTTTGCTAACAAACTACTACAAAATTCGAACAAAAAATATTTAATCCAACAACCTTCAAATTTAATGATGTTGCATTACATATTTTTGCTCGCATTTTGTAGTTAGTTGTTAGCAAAAATATGTAATGCAACAACCTCTAAATGTTTATGGATGGCTCGGGTCACTAAAAAGCCAAGGCCGATCTTTCATCATGGAATTACTATAGAATATAAATATAATGCCTATATGTTAATGCTTATTCTCTATTCCCGGTTCAATTTTTATGAACTAATGAAAATGTATTTTATTGGTAAATGAAAGGTGCCAAGTTTTATCAATGGATCAATAAATGAAAGAAAATTATTAATACCCTTTTTAGTTAGCTGCTCTAAACTACTCTGGGTAGAAAAGAACAAAATTTCACTTTTCAGGTGGACATTTTCCACTCTAAACTTATCTAATATTTGCTTAATTGCTATTCATTCAGTTTTTCTAGAGCAAAGGAGGTGAGTTTAAAAAAGTATTTTATGCACTTGCTTTTTTGAAGAAGTGTAAATTAGAACACATCTGTCTGATCTCATCTGACTATTTCTTTGATGGACACAGCTGATGAAATCAAGGTCTGGCCGACCATCTAAGATAATGTAAACGTTAAAAAGAATGCAGTGGGGTTTGACTTAAAATAATAGTTTAGGACACATAATATATTTCTCTACCGCTCCTGGACATATCCTAAGCGGAGCAACGAAGTTGCTTGAGTGGGACTGGACTCCAGCGAAGCGAGCTACCCAGGCACTGATTAATATGAAAATCCAGACGACTGGACTAAGCAAAATCCTTCTGTAGGAGAACTATATTGCGTATGCGCAATTATATGCCTTTTGACAGACTCTTAAATATAATAATATGTTATTTGTTAATAAACTTACCGCTTTACAAGAATTCGAATGGGATCAGTCATAAATTTTGAAGTCATCTCAAGAATTTCATGGGGGAGTGTAGCCGAAATTAACACAACTTGAGTTGCTGGTGGCAAATATCTATAGACATCGTAAATTTGCTCTTTGAATCCTTTGTTTAACATTTCATCTGCTTCATCCAGTACAAGCATTTTAATTGCTCTAATAATATATACATGTATTACAATATGATTATTCATTAAACAATAACCAAAGATTTTGTTACCTTGTTCGAAGAACTCTTCTTTTAATCATATCGAATACACGACCTGGTGTTCCACTTACTATGTGCTGTCCGTAGTCCAACTTTCTTATGTCCTCGCCCAAATTTGTGCCACCAATGCAAACGTGACATTGCACGTTCATAAAATCTCCTAAAGCCAGAATAACTTTTTGAATTTGGACAGCTAACTCACGAGTTGGAGAAAGACATAAAACTTGTGTTTCACGCAGTGTGGTGTCCAAGCTTTGTAAAATAGAAATTGAAAATGTTGCTGTTTTGCCTGTGCCAGACTGTGCTTGAGCAATAACATCACGGCCTTTTACAATTGGCTTAATGCTTCTTTGCTGGATGGCGGATGGCTTTTCGAAACCTTTATAGAATGGTTAAAAAAGTTAAAAACATACTTTCGCTAAAACAAATTGGAATCGAACTACTTACCGTACGCATAGATACCCCGCAAAAGTTCCTCTTTGAGGTTCATCGAATTAAATGTGGGAATAACTTCAACATCTTCGCTAGTCTCAAACTCCACGTTAGATAAATCTTCAGCTGGTACTCCACGTCGAGCCATTTTTAATTAATTAATTTTTTTTTTGAAAACAATAAAGTTTCTTATAAGGGAATTAGAAATTTCCGAATAAAGCCAAGCAAATAGGCAAACAGCATGAAAGCAAATGTGGAGACTTTGACAGATTTAGTTTTCTTATGAACAAGCTTTTAGAAATACTAGTAAATTTTTTGATTGCGTCATCTGCCGTCAGGAATATAAATCACTAGCGAAGACAACAATACCTTACACCCTTTTCACATGTGACTTCAAGCAAAAAAAAATGATTTGATAAGATCATATAAAACTTAACAAAATTGTTTTAATTTATTTAAAGCGACCTTTACAAGGTCAGTCAGAGGACGTCAATCATCTACACATATAATCGGTTATCAAGCAAAATCAAAAGGGTTTTGATTTTTCGTCAAACAAAAGCACGCATACAGACATATTTTTACAAGCATTATATTATAGATCGATGTCAAATGACTGACCGTGTAAAGTTCGCTTAACAAGTAGGCGAATAGCCGCACGGTAAAAATCTACCCGTTTAAGGCCACTATTACTTGAATAAATGGTAATTGTAAAAACGCCATCATCTTTTAGTGTTAAATACGTGTACTAATTTCGCCATTGAAATTTAAATGAAAACGATAGTATATTCATCTGTAAGTAACTCATGCCATAGGGAGTGGATTTGTTTTGTAAAATAAAAGAAGTTTGATAACAATTTCCACCAAAATATTTCAATAGTAAATAATTAATTAAAAAAATCATATCACTGCTACGCAGATTCCCCGATAGTAGTTGGTGCCGCCCCTAGTTATGTTGGAACACGCGTGAAGTTGGCTACTGGCGGTCCATATGTAATACGTCAATGGATGGGCCTTTTACATAGAATTATTTTATTTGAAATAATTTATTAAATTCTTCTTTAATTAACTGATAATTTTATGTTAAATTATCAGTTAATTTAAGAAGAATTTAATAATAAAATAATAAATAAAATAATTCTATGTAAAAGGCCCATCAAAAAATCATAAATAAACAATAAGGGCCAGTTGTACAATCGTAGTTCAACGTGGTTCAATTTTTTAAACCACTGATTTCAATAGATAATCCGTCGAAATCTTGATTTTTAGCTCAAGAATAATTGCTACAAGAGTAAACAAAAAACAAGTCGATAGTAACGACATCCTACGAGCAAAATTTAAAACCTGCATGATTTCTCTATATGTATAAACTGATAATACTTTAAAATCTCCAAGAAGCTTCGTTAAACCGTTCTGGATTCTCCACATTTTTTGTCGATATACTATTCTGTTTAAGAATTCACATGAATATTTGTATTCTGCTATCCGACGGAAAAACAGATTGTAAAAAGTAAATAAATTTCGATCAAAAATTAATTTTAACAATTGAATTCTCTTAAGAATCTTAAAAGCAAATATTGGTAAAGCCATTGTATATAAATTTCTATAGTCCAATCATGGAGCAGCGCCATCTAAAGAAACTTGTGAACCGCACATTTGGAGGTTCTTACATTTACTAACTGTCTATTCTGTTATCCTAACAATAGTCGCAAACAAAACAAATTAACAATATTTAATGTATTTTATTGACTCTAAAATTCATATATCCTTGACAAGATTCGTAAACAAAACCAAAATCATATATGTTTACGGCTGTTGTCAGGGTTACAGAATAGACAACTAGTAAATGCACGAACCTAAAAATGTGTTATTCACAAGTTCCTTAAGATGGCCAGGCGGTGTATATTCAGCATGAAAATACTATAGAAATGTAAATACAGAATAGGGCTGATATTGTGTACAATGAAATTTCGTATTCAAATAATTGAATTGATACTTCCGTATAAATATTTAATACCTTGAAACCTTCATAGAAATTTTGAGATAAATCTGGGAATGGGTTTTTTTAATATCGTTTTTTTTTCAATTGCGTCGTAAACGTTCCTCTGTTATTCATTTCTTTCTGCAACATTTTATCCTTTACATCACAGAGCTATTTTTAAGGGAGAGCTACAAGAAATTGTCGCTAAATATTGTAAATCGAGGAACTAAAATAAGAGATGGATAGGTTCGATTGAAGCAGTAAATGTCCATACATAGCATTGATGCTTTTTGATGCCATCGATTTGCAGCACAAGGTTAATGGTATATGATATTTGTGCAGTTTAAATTTTCTTAGTAATTATTTTTCACATTTTATCGCCAGTTTTCCGGGATAAATGTTATGTATTAAACCATTGCCCTGCTCATCCATCAACCTACCATTCATTCATAATGTCACTGCGGCCTAAAACAGGACAACCAATTTTCAGTCATTAAACATTTCACATTTAAGCCTCTCCCACAGAAACGCGTGCATTTTCCCGGGATAAAAAATACTTTATATGTTATTCCAGTGCCTCGTGCATCTACCTACAAAACTTAATCCGTTAAGTCGTTCTGTAGTGATTCCTTAAGAAACATACAAACAGTTATGGAAAAATAAATTCTAGGTAGGTACTTTTTTCTAATTTGGTTCTGACCGTCTGATATGCATTCGATGTTCCATTACACATACATATAGTTGAAATCTTTTGATACTGAATATTATTAGCGTACGATAGCCTCCAAAATAAGTTCTGGTATATCACCATAAAACATTATTAATTTCGAAGCAAATAAACTCAATTTTTTTAAATTATGTAAATTTTTCAGTTCTTTTACATAAATTCTCTTTTTATTATTATCCCTTAATGGGAATCTGACTTAAATGATCGGAATATAATATTCTTTAATTTTTAAACAACGATTAACGACACGCTCAATTTTGGACGAATTTGTCATGTATCTTATTTTTGATGCATTAAGATGCTCCTACTTTTTCTTAACTCCTCCTAAAGATTAGTTGTTATCACAGCTCAAATTTTCCCAAACCTTTCATTATTATTCTTTTTTCTATTTGAAAATAGATTTAAAATAAAACAATAATTATGTGAGAATATTGAACATCTAATTTTTTTCTATTTGCAGTAAAAAACTTAAATTAGAAGGTAGTATGTACTTGCTGCAGGCTAAAAATGTATTTTAAATAACACATAGATTTTTTCAATAATGATATTCATATTGCTTACAAAATAAGTCATAAACTCATAACGCTGTTAAGATAATTATAAAAAATTCTTTTATTTGCAAATATAAAAACTTGATGTGTGTGTGTGTAAAATACTTTATTCTTAGAAGTTTTTACTTATTAGTTGTTATATTAATTACTTGACAAAACCTCCTTCTTTCAATTTGGCGATAAGAGCATCTACATCGGCAACTACTGAACCAGCTTGACGCACTGGAGGATCTTCAATAGATATAATATCGATTCTTGGAGTAGTATCGACATCCAAATCTTTTGGAGTTGTCTTTTTAATTGGCTTTTTCTTAGCTTTCATTATATTGGGCAACGTAGCATAACGTGGTGTGTTAAGACGCAAATCTGCACTAAGGACAGCTGGCATTTTGGTTTTAATGGTCTCAAGGCCACCGTCGATCTCACGGCTAATGTTCAAACCTGCATCAGTTTTTTCAATCTTGTTGCAGAACGTCCCCTGTGGCCAATCCAAAACAGCAGCTGTCATTTGAGCAGTTTGGTTGCTATCATCATCAATGGCTTGTTTTCCAAGGATTATCAAATCTGCCTTTTCATCTATAGCTAGCTTAGCAAGAATTTTGGAGATATGAACTGGCTGCAGGAGATCGTAATCTTTGCCAGATATTTCAACATGAATGCCACGATCAGCCCCCATCGCCAATGCTGTTCGAATAACTTCTTGTGATTGTGTTGGACCAACAGAGACAGCTACTACTTCAGATGCTATTTTTTTCTCCTTAAGCTTGACTGCTTCTTCGATTGCGATCTCATCGAATGGATTCATTGAGTGCTTGACACCCTCTGTTACCACTCCACTCTTGTCGGGCTTGACTCGGATCTAATATTGAAAATAATGATTACGCAAATTCATGGAATACATAAATTATATTATGATTTGTTTGCAACAGGTATAGCTACATGATGCAGGCAAGAAATGTACAAAGTAGTTACTAACCTTGACTGCGTAATCAATAACACGCTTTACGCCAACTAAAACACGGGCCATATCTTTTACTTCGGTTTAAAACGTTCAAGATATCAATTAAATTATAAAACAAAATATAAATATTAATTAAAGCTACGAACCAAAATTAAGGAAAGAAAAGCAAGAACAAATTTGGTCCAAAGGTTATTTTTTGACAGAGTAAAAAAACTGATAGGGAGTTTTACCATCTTGTCAAAGCTCACACTATGATGAAGACAGATTGAAATATGTATCGCGCTTTTTTCAAACTGTCAAACTCAAGATCTTGAAGAAAACAATTTGGAAAAAAATTTTAAATGCGGTATTCTTTTTTGTGTGAAATTTGTGATTTCCGTGGCTTAAAAATTTATTTTAATTAGCAAAACCAACAATTTTCACAATTTTCGCGCACAAATCTTTAAAATTCCCGCTTTTGTTTTCAATCAATTTTTCAACAATGATAAAAAAAAAATCAGCTGTTCATCATACTGCTGTTTTTGACAATTCTGTGAGAACGAGAAAGAGATATATCGTTGTTACCTAAAAAGCCCTATTGGAATCGGAATGTCAGCTGAGTGACATGCATGATAACAGCCAAAGAGTTTTATTAAATTGATGAATTTAAAAGTTTGATTGCGCACCTTATAGCCCGATTCTCAACAACATCAATGATATACCTCAGAAGTCGTAACAAGAGGTGAAATTGATTTTGTTACTTTTTCGGATTCTCCCCCTTAGTCACAACTTGTAAGAGTTATAAAAACAATCGAAATTGTGATCTCCTACTACAGAGCAGGTCAAAGCACTCGAATTTCAATTGTTTTTTTTTTGCTTTGTTTGTGATTTGAAACGAAAGGAATTCTTTAGTATTTATTTTTATTTTGATGATGCATTGGGTTATGCAACTTTTTGTTTTAATTAAAAAATATCAAATCAAAAAAAACTTTTTGGTATTGTTGAACTTTTCTTTATTAATTCCTAGGTGATCACATTTTTTTATAGGTAAATTCTTTCTTCGACTACCTATGTTTTTTCCCCAAAAAAGCTAGTTTTGCATCACCACACATATTTTTCACTGATATTAGTTCGGATACGTTGTTTATTTCTATAAAATTTGTAAATTTGATTGAATTATTTACTTTTCACATAAATTTTCCACAGAAAAATTAAAAACTTAATCGTGTTTTGTCACAATCAGCTGTTCCAAGTCGAAGAAAAAAACTCACCATAACGCGGTGAGTTTACTTTTGACTTTTCTTGTGAGAAACAAACCTCGCAATAAATTGTCACAAGGGCTTATGACTTATGACTCCTCACAAGGGGGAGAATCGGGCTGTTAGTGACCAATTCAAGTAAGTTAGAGTCGATCCATTGAATTAAGGATTTGTAAAGTTGAAATGTGCAACGGGTATCCAAAATTAGCACTAAGTTATCTTTGCTCTTTAGTACAAACTTGAATACTGCAGCGCTACACGCAATTAATAACCTTTAGAAAAGTATTGTTTCGTTGTTGCACCAAACAAAAAAAAATTAATTTAAAAAGTTCGTATGTATCAGTTGGTAGACCAATTGATTCCAAAGAAAAATGGTGTACATAATTTATTGACGTATAAGTCTCTAGTACGTCAATGTTGACACCCATTGCGCATTTCAACTTTACCAATCCTCAATAGGGCTTTTTAGGTAACAACGATATATCTCTTTCTCGTTCTCACAGAATTGTCAAAAACAGCAGTATGGTGAACAGCTGATTTTTTTTTATCATTGTTGAAAAATTGATTGAAAACAAAAGCGGGAATTTTAAAGATTTGTGCGCGAAAATTGTGAAAATTGTTGGTTTTGCTAATTAAAATAAATTTTTAAGCCACGGAAATCACAAATTTCACACAAAAAAGAATACCGCATTTAAAAATTATTTCCAAATTGTTTTCTCCAAGATCTTGAGTTTGACAGTTTGAAAAAAGCGCGATACATATTTCAATCTGTCTTCTCCATAGTGTGAGCTTTGACAAGATGGTAAAACTCCCTATAGGGAATTTTACCATATTGTCAAAAAATAAATGACAGCTCACACTACGCGGATGACAGAATGAAATTATATATCACGATTTTTTCAAACTGTCACACTCAAAATCTTGTAAAAGAATTTCGTAAATAATAACCTTTTTTTCCTGTGAAATTTGAAATTTCCGTGACTAAAAAGTTTAATAATACACTATTCACAAGTGCACAACATTAATATTTCCGCTCTTGTTTTCAATCAATTTTCAACAATTATAAAAAATATATACAGCTGTCATCCGCGAAATGCTGATTTTGACACTACTCTGCGAACGAGAAACAGATATATCGTTGTTACCTAAAAAGCCCTATTGTTTCTCATTGGACGAAATAGTTTATGTGTCGTGACCCCGGTTTCTGTCTGATTTCTGATTTCTGTAGAAGAAAAAGTTGGGCTTCATAAATAAATGTGCAATTTCATTTTAAATAATTGCCGTAGAAACAATACTTGAAATAGAAAAATGTCTAGTCCAATTGTTATGAGAATAATGTCCCTATCTATTAACACGGCAAAACGAGCTGGGTTTATTATACGGGACATCATGCAAAAAGGCAATTTGGGTATAGTTGAAAAGGTTTGTACAATCTTTATTTACATACGTTATCTTTTTAAAATCAAAAGATGTCTACAGGCAAAAGATGATTTACAAACTGAAGCAGACAGATCAGCTCAACGATGTATTATAGCTTCGTTGAGTAAAAATTTTCCTAAAGTCAATATAATTGGTGAGGAAGGCTGTAGTGACCTGAATGTATCACATGACTGGTTAGTTACTGAAATGGATTCAGAGTTCTTATTAAAAACTTGTCCCGATGAGCTTGTTGATGTTAAGGATGAGGACTGCGTTATATGGGTAGATCCACTAGATGGTACATCTGAATACACCCAAGGATTCCTAGAACACGTTACGGTATTGATTGGAATCGCTGTTAAGAACTCTGCTATTGGAGGTGTTATCCATCAACCATATTATAAGAATGAAACAGGGGAAATTGGGCGAACTATATGGGGACTCAAAGGAATTGGAGTAGGTGGATTTGAATTAAAAACAGCACCAGATGGAGAATTCATTATTACCACAACTCGATCGCATTCAAACCCAATTGTTCAAAGTGCCTTAGAAGCATTGAATCCAAGTGAGGTTATTAAAGTTGGAGGGGCTGGTTACAAAGTGTTACAGCTGTTGGAAGGTAAAGCGCACGCATATGTCTTTGCTAGTCCTGGATGTAAAAGATGGGATACTTGTGCTCCTGAAGCCGTGCTTGAAGCTGCAGGTGGAACTTTGACAAACATATTTGGAGAGCATTATACATATCATGCTGAAGTTGAACATCCAAATAAAAAAGGTGTTCTAGCATCGATTGGAACCATTTCTCATAGTGATATTGTCAAAAAAATACCACAAAACGTCAGAGATGCTATGAACCAATAAGTATTCGAAATTTTGCAGTAAAATAATCTTATTCCAAATGAAATAAATAAATTTACAAACCTTACTAATTTTAGCATTTAGTTTTCAAATCCGAAATGTGATTACAGGGTTAGGGCAAATAAACAAGGTGTTTTAGCATCGATTGGAACCATTTCTCATAGTGATATTGTCAAAAAAATACCACAAAACGTCAGAGATGCTATGAACCAATAAGTATTCGAAATTTTGCAGTAAAATAATCTTATTCCAAATGAAATAAATAAATTTACAAACCTTACTAATTTTAGCATTTAGTTTTCAAATCCGAAATGTGATTACAGGGTTAGGGCAAATTAATTGATGATAATTTTTAGCGACAAACAAAGTTTACAGAAATATTTTGTAAAAAGATCAAGATTAAAGTTGGACATCAAATGTGAAATGTTTTGTTTATAAATGTTACGGACTATTAAAATTAATGAGAACACTTAACAATACTTTTTTTCTTTCTTGATTTTTTTTAATTGTATTTCGCTTAGCTGTTAAAAAAAATATTTGTAGTGTAACTGAGGTACGATTAGGAAAATACCACGGTTGAAAACATACGGAAACACAAATGACAGGCAGGTATAAAAACTCTTGGAATTTTCCAAAACCAGTAACGTTGCCCACGTTCTCTGGGGTCAAACCCTGCAAGTAGATCCTAAGGTGAAATGTGCGAATGTTGTGATCTGAATCGAGATCAAAAGAAAATGATGCAAGTCTTAGCGATATACGCTGTTATTCAATGATGCTGAGAGATACAACTAAATGCGGTTATCACGCAAACTACTGAATCAAACTTTTTGCAATGCTGGCTTTAAAAACAAAAAATATGTATATTACATTACATCATTAAACATAGCTGGTTTTATAACTATAATATAGTTTCAGGAACCGTTTCGGGTAAAACCAAGAGCACTTATGTACATATCTCTGTATTGTAAGAGATAAGGCCATGTTATGCGCCCCAGAAACTAAATTGTAATAAATAACAATATTATGAGGTCAGAAACCCTTTAGAGTTTATTTATTAAATACATTTATACATTTGTTGTTCAAACACATTCAATGAAAATTAACAGAATTGTCAGTAATAAAAACTGACATTCTAGTACGAATAGTACAATATAACAACAATAATTTATACATAACTGTTTTTAATTTGTCTGGAAGGCTACTGACGCAATAAATATTATAGTTTTTATTTCTAGAAAAGGTTTTCCAACTTTTAAAAAAAAATGATTTTATTCCTTCTAGATAATAATTTGAACCAAAATTTCATTTAAATACATTTGATATTAATAATTAAAAAGTTGGTTAGTGAAAATTAAAATCTTCAAAGTAAATAGAAATTAAATTAAATAGATTGAAGAGGTCACTTAATAATTACAACACATCTTCAAAGTAAATTAAAAGTAAAGTAATTTCATATTAACAACTTCAATAATAAAATCCCATGTATATTTATTAATTCTGTGAGAAGCTTGGCCTCGGATTTCACATTGTTTCCTAAATAATATGGTTGTACGTTACCAACGTTTAAAAATTGGTTCGGAAGTATTCAGGCATCATATCGTTCTTCATTTCAATATTTAATATAATATGAATACCATCGCACTATCTTTGAATAATTTCTGCTTCATACGTCATAACATCGCTCTTATCGGGGTATGGGTACTCACTCGCAAGTCGCAAAATAATTCACATAGCTTTTTTCTTATTCCACCTTCTTTTTCTTTTAAATTTAATTTTAAGGACCGTTTACTTTTCAGAGCTAGCTCGGAGCGAGCTCTATGAGCTCAGAATAAAATGATGTAGTAGACCGAGCACAAAGTAGAGCGCGGCCAACTTCATGCAGTTTTCATGTTATTTGACTGATTGTGAGTTGATTTGACAGTGAAGTGCTCAAGTGTGTTTCATAAATAAATCAGAGCGCTCGGAGCGTACTCTGCTCAAAGCTCAATCGACAAGCTCATCAGGCTCTTCTCCGTGCTCTGCTCAGAGCTTAAAAAGGAAAACCCCTTTTAACCTACAAAAAACATACAATTAATTTTGAAGTCTTTTATAAAACTCTCTTTTTCCCAATTGGTTGGTCTGTTTTATTTTCCAAATTTAAAATATCCCAAGCCACTCAAGCCATAGCTTTAATTTCACCGATAGATGTCCACGGGGAAAATTGAGTCAAAGTAGTCAAAAATAAGTATTTTAAGTCAATTAACTGCAATGCCGAAATTATTGCATTCTTTTACAGCTTGAATGATTGCAAATTCCATTTTCTTACTAGTATATTCTTTTCAATCGTTTCAAAAGCTTAAAAAGATTATAAATCATTTTTACGACAGATCAAATAAAATATTTTTATTAAATCTAGATATGCACAGCTAAAATCGTACGTTTTTCATTATGAAGTAAGATGACACAATATAGTAATTTCTCTAAACGAATAATAGTGATGTATAAGTATATAACATATTAAGGAGCAGTAATATTAATAACAGTATAGTGTATAATTCTCTTAAAAACTAAAACGGTTTAATAAATTATCAATTTTTCAAAAGTAATCAGAAGTGAGGTGTGTTTTGTCTGCTACTCATAAATTATTCATTATCCTTTTTACTTAAGATGCACAAAAAATACTATCAGTGAGTAGTGAAAAAACACGGCTCGTACTGATTTCTATAACAATAAAATTCCTATTCATATAATTGAGTACGTAATATTACATTAAATACGCAATTAATCTATTAGTTTTCTTTTGGTAATGAGATAGACCAACCCAGTACTCTTCTGTCGAACCCGCAAGAGAATAAATTGCAATTGAAAACAGGTTCTTCAGCCCAAGCAACCGATGATACCATACGACGGTGCCCCTATTAGCAGATATAAAAAAGTAAGATTATTAAATTTAAATTGTATTAATAGTACGCCTTACTTGTCGACTTGTCCTGGGTAAACGAGCTACTCGTTGACCATTCAAATCAAACAGGCGAATTTGTCGATTATCGTGTGGAATGGCAATTATGCCTGTCGAGGAGACTGCTAATCTGTTGACAGCTGAATCAGTGCGAATCGTAGCCAAAGCTGACCTCATATTACGAAGTTCCCATACTTTTACAGTACGATCATCCGAGCCGGATACAACTTTGTCATCTTTGGTAAAAACCGTTGAAGTAACACTCCTTAAAATAAATTAAAATATTACTAATGTTAAGAAAAACAGGAAATATTTTTTTTTTGCAAAGCCATAAGGCCCCCTGGCCTTTAGTCCATAAAAAAAATGGCGTTACGTGCGGATGCTCACTTTGCACTCATCAGTTGACGACGGCCATTTTTTCATGGACTAAAGGCCATTAACAGCTAATTTGAATCGATAATTCAACAAGTCCACTAAATTTAATGCTAAGTCTTCTACTTAGTTGAAATATATAGAATTTTGTATTATAACAAAAACATTTTATTTGTAACTTAAACCAAGTCACGGGTAAACACTTCCAGCTTAACGATTGCAATTGTAATCTTGTTGGATATAGTTCACTTTCGCTTTTTGTCCAAAAAAGTTATGTAAGTTGAACTGAAACAAGCGGAAATTTGTGTATTGACAAGGTGCTCACTCGTCGTGAACTCATGAGTGCAAAGTGAGCATCCGCACGAAACGCTATTTTTTCATGGACTAAAGGCCATAAAAAGCTAATTTGAATCAAAATCAAAGTATGCAAAAAGTTTTCTTTATTAAGGCCCACTTTTTCAATATTGGGTTAACCCTGACTTAACCTCAGGGCTAGTTAATCCTGAGAATAAATTAATCTCGAGCTAACTCAAGAAGCAGTTTTTCAGTGCAGGAAAAACTCTGATTGGAAATGGCATATTAATGCTGGCATGTTTATCGGAACATGTCATTTTCAATGAAAAAATAAAACAAACAACAAAAACAAAAAAGCAAATTGCTATACATTAAATAAAAACAAAAAGTACAAATTATATTCTGCGGGATATATATATTTTAGAAACCGTATCAATATCTCACCTCTTCTATGGGTAGAAAAAACAGATCAAGAGAACTACATGATTTCTGCAGGAACTTTTTCTTTAGCCGTGTAGGCGGGCTAAGTCTACTGCGGGTATCATGTTTTTCATAAAGCCTGGTGGGGGGAATGGGCGACTTCAATTGGGTGAGGTATCCGAGGATCTCTTTGCTTTCCATATGGAAGTTGGTAACTAAGGGATTTACTCCGAACCAAAACAATTTCAAACCTTATAACATAAATCACCGTACCAATATCTCACCTTTTCCATGGGCCGAAAAAACGGATCAGGACAGCTACATGACTCCTGCAAGAACCATTTCTTTAGCCGTGTGGGCGGGTTATGTCTACTGCAAAAATCATGTCTTTCCCTAAATCGAATAGATCTCACGGGGAAATTGATATCTGCCCTAAGCCATCCAGCACCCTGACTGTTTAGGTTTTTAGCAAAGACAGACATATCGGAGCTAACAGCCTGGCATAAAGCCTGGTGGGGAGAATGGGCAACTTCAATTGGGTGAGGTACCCGAGGTTCTCTTGTTTTCCTATGGAAGTTGGTAATAAAGGGATCATCTCCCAAGCAACACAATTCCATACCATAAAACACCACAGTCATCAAAACGTTATCCCAACCTCCACAAAATAATAGGTCTCATGAGTTTACGGTATCAAAACGTGCACCAAGCGCTAATTAGGTTTTATTCTAGCAGAATAGCCGCCATTCCTACCTACCTTTACATATTTTAGTATAATGTCAAAATGTTTAATTTAGATTAGATTAGAGTAGATAATTTTATTTTTCCATTAACATAATACATAATTTTTATTTAATCCAATTTTAACTCGAACAATTTTGTGAGTTAACTATGAGTTAACTCGGGCTGTCAAACGAACCGAAAAACGTATTTTCAGGGTTAAGTTAAGGTTAACTTTAACCCTGGGATGATCTCGCACTGAAAAACTGAGCATAAAAATGAGTTTACGAACAAACATTTTCAAAATCGTTGGAGCGGTTTTCGAAAAAATCGATTATTTTAAAATAATAATAATAAAGTGTGCACATTTTTTAAACTTAATATACTTATTATACCTTAAAATTTAATTTCATAAAAATCGGTCAACAGGTTTTTGAAATATTGAATTCACAAAAACTGTTTTTTAAAAATTATTTAAAAGTATTGAATTATTTAAAAAGTATTGAATTTCGGAATTTAAAAATACCGTTATATGGCAGGTACCTTTTTTGGTTTGGTGTTCACTATTTGATAGATCTTCTACATTTTATTACTCGTGTGAAATTTAGTTAAAATCGTTAGAGCCGTTTTCGAGAAAAATAAAGTTTCAGATAACCGTTAAATGGCAGGTGCCGTTATTTTTTGACTTACAGTGATCTACAAAAAAAAAAAGCTTTTGGGCGTATTACCCCAAAAACCATACCTACCAAATTTGAAGTGAACCGCCCACCCGTTTAGGCTGTAGGTACCGAGACAGACAGAATTGCCGGACAAACTTTTTATCTTCTCTATCGTCGTAGTGTCATGTTTGATTGTTATCTGGAAACTTTTTTTTTAACGAATCCAAGACTTGCCTTATAGCACCTATAGAGCAAGTAAAAATTTTGGAAAATTTGATATTGATAATCAACCCTTTGACCTTTTATGCATATAAATATATTTTACAAATACATATATATGCATAATAGTTCACTTAAAATCAACACCTTGATTTATCGCTTTTTTTAAAGAGTGCTCCGCCAAAACAGCCAGTTGCGTTCCTCCTCTGAAACAATTCAATCGCAATACTCGTACTGCAAGGAATGCCCATCAGTTTACCCTTGAGCCCAACTTCGGACAAACAGTTAAGTATATAGATTCTTTTTTTAGCCGCATTACACGAATGTGGAATGCTTTACCCGGCTCTGTTTTTCCCCTCCATTTTAATCTTCAAGCATTCAAAGCCATTGTTCATCGGTATCTACTTTCAACCCCTATCCAAATTTCCTAAACGCTCGTACTGTGATAATCATAAAAGGGTATTCATAATCCCTTGAGTGCGCGCAAAAAAAAAAAACAGGAATGGAGGTTCTTAAAAACTATCGTGCATGAAAATAAATACCTTTGTAGTACATATATAGCATTTTTTGGAAAGCCATGTGTAGAAAACTACGAAAAGAAACTTATAAAATTATTTTTATTGGCTTGCAGCGCAAAATAAACGGATGAAGATTCGCTTGGGTGTTTTGAGAGAAATATTCTTCGAGTGAGTTTTTGTCCTGTGGTGATCGAAGGAATGTAGAGAAGATTCAACGACGAGCTCTACGGTCTGTATACTATACAGCGTCGTTAACCGTTAAACACCTGATAATAAAGCGGTTGAGATGGCTACCACACCAGTTGACAAGGTACGCAGCAGATAATGTCAAAGGACGGAATCATCAGTATAATAACTTACTCTGTATGGCCTTGAAAAACAGATACCGCTGGTATTGCATCTCTAAAATCCCATAAACGAAATGTAGAATCTCTTGAAGCGGTAACAACTAAACGTTGACTGGAATGGGCAGAAACATGTGTCAACTCATGATCGTGTCCTGTCAAGGGTTGAATGGGTTCCTTAGTCTCGACATCCCACAGCATTGCAGTTCTGTCCCAGCTTCCTGTGATTATTTGGTCCATATTTGGCAGCCAATCAGCAGCAACAACAACAGATGTGTGGCCCCCAGGGCCAGAAAACTCGCATAATGGTGTTCGCAATGAATCAACTCTATCACGATCCTCCACCTGTTCATCACTATCATCAAGTTCTTCTTCTGAGGAATGTCCTTTTCTAGAAAGTAATAGAGTTATACAAAATTAAAATATTCATATAGACTGTTGAAGTTGTAATACTTGGAGACTTCCCAGTTAACAGCAGCTTGCCAAATGTGAGCAGTACCATCACCACTGCCAGTCAAAACTAGATCACGGTTTTGATGAAATTTAATTGAATTCACTGAACCTGCATGGCCCTGATATTGCAAAAGGCAACGTCCACTTTCAATTCCCCAAATGCATGCAGTATGATCGGCTGAAGCAGTCCCAATTATAGGTTGTCCTGATTTGGCAGCGATTTGCCAAACTCCATCTTTATGCCCGCAGAAATCACGCACTAATGAGCTTACTACTGATTGTGCTTTGAAACTAGACACTATACGAGATGTTTGTGCCCGAATTTTATGACTAGCTTTAACTTTGCTACCTGATGCGATCTTTGATTTGAAATTTTTTATTGGTATTCCAGTCGTGTCAGGGTCATCATGCCCACCAGAGCGATCACAACCTACATTTTCCTTAGCACCAAATGATTCTAGTCTTTCTTGCACTGTGAAAAAGTTTTGTAAATACATCTTCGTTTTAATCTTATGTATTATGTACTCACAACTTAAGTTTTCCACGTACAGCAACTCGAATTCTTTTTCGATTTGCGAAAAAAGCATATGAAGTCGCCCCCGGAAGGGTGCATCATCTGGAATACTTAGATCTTCAGCGAGACTAGATAGACGTGATCCCCGTTTGGATGACTGCTTCATAGTTGGATGTGCTTACTTGATCAATATTTTTGTTTATTTTTTTTGATACACTATATATATCAACCTGATAATTATGTATAATTCGATACTCAATTATTTATTTGGTAAGTCTTATATTCTAATTGAAAATAAATCAATAAAATATTTTTTTACAATGGTTTTCATTTTGTGAATTGAAAAACACGAATTAAATTTGACGTTCTGTTCACCGAGCCTTTTGGAGGCTTTACATGTGGCGCTGTAGTAGTCATATTTGTACTAAAGAGCGAAGATAAATTAGTGCTAGTTTTGACAACCCGTAGCGCATTTAAATTTGTCCATATACGTGTGGCGCTGTAGTAGTCAAGTTCGTAATAAGATAACTTAGTTCTAATTTTGACTACCAATAGCGCATTACAACTTTATCAATCTTTGTACTAAAGAGCACATATAACTTAGTTCTAATTGTGACTACCAATTTCGCATTTCAACTTTACCAGTCCAATTGAGGTAAAGTTGAAATGCGCAGTTGGTAGTCACAATTAGAACTAAATTATCTTGGCTCTTTAGTAAAATTTAGTAAAAACTGGACTACTGCAGCGCCAACTGTATAGTCTACAATCCCATATTCTAACTTTTAGAGGGAGGGATTTCGTGGCTTTACGTGTGGAGTTGCAGTAGCCAATTTTGTACTTAGGAACTTAGTGCTGATTTTGACTACTCATTGCGCATTTCAACTTTACCATAAGTGAAAAAGACGTCAAAAGTGAAGCAACAACGAACGTCAAAGTTTCGTAATCTATGGTTCTGTTTCAGTACTACTAGAGGAGTAATAGATTTTTCGTGTGATAATTCACAATAGGAAAAAATGATTAATTAAAAAGTAGTAGTATATTGTTGTGTGAGTCACGTCACGTCACGGAGTCCATAAAAAAAAAACAGAAAGAAGAAAGTTTTTTGTTTTGTGTCGTATAGATTAATTTGCCATAGTTTTTCTTTCTTTTATTTTCAATTTAAAATATTTATAAAATAATATTAAACACCAATTCAGTTGAATCAACGTATTGCACAATAATACATAAAAAATATATAAAATATCATTAGCATTGAACTCGATTGATAAGAAAGTATCTAGCTGCTGTCAAACATATTGTTAAAGTAAAATACGGTAAAACAAATAAATATTTATTAATTACTACAATTCGAAGATTTATTATGTATTATTATTGCTTTAAGAATATGTGCTGTGCATGTTTATTTTCCAAAGTCATGTTTTATTTACATTGAAGAAAAAATGTTTACGAAAGCCCACCAAGAACTACTTGTGAATTGACTCATGAACATTTTTCTTTTGTGACGAAATCGTTTCAATCAAAATTGTAATTATTCCTATTTATTTGCATATGAACGAAGTAGCCATTTATAATATTATTTACTTTTATTCTAACCTGAACCTCGAACTTCATAGAATCAAAGATGTATCACAGTGAAGGTGCGTATTGTGCAACTAGATTGTTTCCTTAATTGCATATAACTATGTATATATGGGAACAATTTCGTGGGAACAAAAAATTCCCGATAAACCCAGTTAAAGCTACCTATTTCTTATAAGATGTGCTACATATCTCAAAGATTTTCAAGTATGTTTACTTTAAAAAGTCTTGTTTTAAGGAAGTGAGAACCTATTGATGTCAAGTAATAAGCCTTTCCAGCTGACTCGATCTTTTTTTGCCGTCTTCAGTTTCTTATATGTGGTACTTTCCGTTAGTAACATTACCGATGATTTGGTCTGCTTTGAGTTCTCTTGAGCTTCGTAGCTGACCCCCAATCGCTTTTGACTTGAATGTTTGCTCAAAACTTTCTATCAAACCAGAGTCAGCAATCTATCAGTAAAGAAAAAGACGCAAAGCAAATTTGACTAGGCAGTTTAAACGTCAAAAGCATGAGTTTGGATTAAAATTTACTGAATTAAATTTATTTAACTCACTTTTATTGCTTCAACTTCATATCTCAATAAAATAAATTAAAAATGAACCTTATAAATAAAAATTGGCTTTGAGTTCTGTATCTTAAAATAAAAAAAAAATCTAAACACCGAAGAAAACAAAACAATCCGCAAATGCAAGGTAATTTAGCAATACAAATACAAACCTATAGGCATGTATCTTCAACATTTGGTCACCTGCACCTTTGCTTGCTTTTGTGCTAGAGTAATTTAACTTTGCTATGTTTTCGGACAGTCTACTTGGCAGTGATATGTATTTGCATTTGCAGTTTGGTGTGGCGAACAATTTACCACTTTCAGCCCCAGTGCATGCTTCCCCCTGGGTTGGACTACTCAATATAGGATTGGAGGGGGTGCAAGTTTGGGTATATTCAAAAATTCTAGCCAATTTTATAATCACCAAACAGCTGCTGACTAAATACCGGTGGTGGTATAGCAGTGAAAAGTCGGTTCCGTTTGTTTAGCTAGAAGGTAAAATGGCGGTACTGCGAAAACTTATTCTAAAGAAACCCAATTAGCGCTAATAAGCACCGTTTTGATACTATAACTCGTTTGACCTGATTTTTTGTGATATGGGGGTTATACTTACTGTTTGCTTTAAAATCCTTCCTTAGGGGACCAGGTTTTGGTCTGTGCCCTCAGTCTCAAGGCAAAAACTTATCTCAAACTGTGTGCTTGGTGGTTTCATCGGGGCTGGGAGCCGGCCAAATAACCTTACACTTAGCCCGTTCAAAGGCAAGGTGTACTATTTTTTTGTTTTGCTTTAATTCAACTTGCGTATGTGGTCCAAGCAGATGTTGTTACACAATGTTTGAGGAGTCTTAAACCCGAGTTGTAGAGTCGAGCTCACCTTTAAGAATCCGGAACTCTTCAGAATCTTGAAGAGCATATATTGCCTGGACAATATGCTAAATAAATTAATAAATACTATAAAATACAATTGAATGATAACCAAATAAATTAACAATTATGAACATTGGTCGAACAATTCTCTACTTCTCAATCCCAAAGCATTCGTAGGGCTCTGATACCGTTGATACAAAACGGTAGGTAAAAAACTGGCATTGTTTGATACCTTGCATTAGTAACGTGAGTACACGTTGTAAAAAAGTGAAAATGTAAAAAAAGTGATTTGACCCAACTTAAAATTCTAATAAAAGTAAAAATGCAAGTTTATATTCATATTAAAACTATTATTTTTACTTTTTTAAATTTAAAATCAAGCAAACTAAATTTCACAACAATGTATTATGTCTATGTGTATAGTTTATTACTTACTTTTAATAACCATACATATTTGTCTATTCTAAGTCAAAAATAAATAATACATTATTATTTTCATTGTAGATATGGATTTCCAAAGCCTTTCCAGCCAAAAAGAGCCACACGCTCGCACAATAATTCACTTTGACATGGATTGCTTCTATGCTCAAGTAGAAGAACTTCGTGATGTATCGCTACGTACCAAGCCATTAGGAATACAACAAAAACAAATTGTGGTCACCTGTAATTACGTAGCTCGACAATATGGTGTAAAAAAATTGATGCTAATATCTGAAGCAAAAAAATTATGCCCAAACATAGTTTTAGTAAATGGAGAAGATCTCACTAACTATCGGCAGATGTCAAACAGAATCTTTGAAATAATTAACAAGTATACATCGTCAGTTGAAAAAATGGGATTTGACGAGGATTTTGCTGATGTAACTGAGTTAGTTTCAAGCCGTTGGAATAATAACATTGATGTAGAATTTGAAGGTTACATACATCCTAGAGACCAAGAGCTCAGAGAACCTTGTCATTGTGGCTGCGATAAGCGCTTAGCTATTGGATCTCAGATCGCCAAAGAAATACGTCAGGAATTGTTTGTGACACTGGGCATTACATGTTCCGCAGGCATTTCTTACAATAAACTTTTAGCTAAATTAGTTGGGAATATAAACAAACCGAACAAGCAGTCTGTTTTGTTGTCTTACTATTCAGAAGAGTTTATGCGTGAGATAAATAGTTTGCACGCAATAACAGGCATCGGTCAGAAGACCGAAGCATTATTGCTTGAAAACGGAATCGCTAATGTCACTGAACTGCAAAACTGCGAAATAGACGTACTTAAGAAAAAACTTGGCTATGAAACAGCTACAAAACTAAAAGAGCTATCATTCGGACGAGATACAGCCCCCGTACGATCTACAGGCAAGCCCAAGACTATTGGATTGGAAGATTCTTGTCGACCTATTTCCGTAAAGAAAGATGTAGAGGAAAAATTTCGCATGTTACTTATGCGACTGATTGAGCAAGTATCAGAAGATGGTCGCATTCCTATTGCAATTAAGGTTGTTCTGCGAAAATTTGACTCAGTCAAGAAAACAAGTCACCGAGAAACTAAACAAGCAAATATTTTGCCATCTTTGTTTAAGATGAATTCCAATGGACAAATCACACTAGCCGAAGGAGCTCTTTCAAAACTTTTGAAGATAATTATGAGATTGTTTGAAAGAGTTGTTGACTTGGAGAAGCCTTTTAATATTACTCTTATCGGTTTGGCTTTTTCTAAATTTCAACAAAGAAAGACTGGATCATCATCAATTGCCAACTATTTAATCAAGAAAACGGACTTGGAGGTTCAATCGGTAACCTCAATAACAAGCGAGGAAGCTTTTCTTTCTTCGCCTCAAACTTTTCGGCCAAGTGACCAATTCTACAGACGACGTACAACTGCATCACCTATTCCTATGAACGTTGATATAGAAACTCCGTCGTCGGACATATCAGACTTCTCAGAAAATGAAGTAGAGCCATCGCCGAAGAAAAGTCGTTTTGGGTTGCTTATAGCCAAAAGAAGATGTCTTTCTAGCAATGACATAAATGACATTGCATCACCAAGTAAACTTCGTGTTTCAGATCTTCGACTAAACTCTCGTGATAGTGAAAAGGATATTTCAATGAGCCCAATTTCGTCCCCGTCGACTTCTTTTCCGGTACCTACAACAAAGTGTTCTTCTCCACAATTCCTTAACTGCTCGCCAACATCATCATCTATAAACGGCGGTGATGACACACGTGATATGGCTTGTGATTTAATTGATTCGAAATCAGAAACAAAAACATCTTCATCTCAACAAGCATCACACACAACGGATTCGTCCAACATCGCTTCAAAAACAACAATCATTGGAAACTTATCGAACATTCCATGTCCGTCCGGTGTCGATCAAAGTGTATTCAACGAGTTACCTCTTGATGTACAAAACGAACTGATAAATACGTGGAGAAGTTCAATGGCAGCAAAAGCTAACAATTTGAATACAAATACGGCAGCTTCAAGTAACATAAGTACAAACACTACCATGGCTGGAAGCCAAAAAAATACGCTCTATAGGTATTTTTTAAGAAACAAATAAATATGGTTAAAGTTTTAATTAGAAAGCTTAAAGCAGTTATTTTGTATCATTGTATATTATTTAGAAATTGCATACATATATAATATATATTTTTTTATTTTGTTACAAATAAAATACATGTAAGAAATTTTTGTACCAATAAAAATATAAAAACACTTTGTCATGGTGTTTTTAATTGGGATATACAGTAGTTTTTCTGTTTGTACTGTTTCATGAACTACCAAACAATGCCTTTATCTGAAAGGTTATTAAATTTCCTTTAGAAAAAACCTAAATTAAAAAAACACACTAGTCCAAAAAAAACTCAAATAAATCGGTTCACTTGGTTAGATGCATGGATTTATTTAGCAAGTTTCTTAATGCTGGGTAATGCAATGCAAAATTCAGCACACTCCACGATGAAAATCAGACAATTAGAGGGGTAAAGTGCCAGCAAATCAACGGTTCGTCGAGCTAATTTAGGTGCTCCACACTTGACATTCAAGAATTAATAAAAAAAAACAACACTAAACGCAGCAAGAAAGGACCTTCGGTTGGAATTCGCGGGTCTTCACATGATATGGGATACTCAATTTTTGTTTTTTTCCGCCAACCCTAATTTTTTTTTTTACTTATTTTCACGTTAAACACTCGGAGAAACTGTAAGGTACACTCATTAACCAAATTTAATTTGCATTACCCAGCATTAAGAAACTAGTTAAATAAATCCGCGCGTCTATCCAAGTGAACCGATTTTTTTTTTTCTAAAGGAAATTTAATTTCATGAAACAAAACAAACAGAAAAACTACAATTTATTGAAAGAAAAATGGCGCGGCTAACCATGTGAACCGCACTGTATATGTATTTTCTACTATTAAGTCAAGGTGTGTCAGACGTCTCGAAAGTATGGGGCTTCTCACAAACCTTGACAAACCCACAGACCTCAGCTACAAAGTTTGAAGGACAAATTCTCTCTACCGTGGATCTAGGGTTTATATTCATGCCTATTACCGTTGTTTTTTGTCGTAAAAAACAACACGACAGAGAAAACGACAGTTGTAGGCAACAAACGAGAACGGTAAGGGGTATGAATAATCATGCCTGTTATTCTTGTCGGCTGTCACTTACGATAGCATCAATAGTCATGTCTAATACCGTTAATATTTGTCACTTACGATAGCTGCCGTTTTCTCTGTCGTGTCGTTTTTTACGACAAACGACAACAGTAAAAGGCATGATTATACATGGTCCTTTGAGCCGATACTCCCTTGATCATAAGCGGACAAGAATATCAGCCCTAGTTTCTTTAGTTTAATTCTCTTAGGCGGATAAAAACTTTGTAACAATGAAGAAAATGCTCATCAATTTGCGAACACAAATCCAATCCGTGATTAGTGATTAATTTATTATACAGCTAGGTTCGATTTGACTTCACTCGAAATGAAATTGAAATCGATAGAAAATAAAATTTGGTGTTCTAGAATCCACCGATTTTGATTTCATGTTTTCCGGAACCATACAAAGTGTAAAGTCAATAAAGCGTTGGCTAAATTAATAACAATACATAATTAAAATAGACTTCATGGTGTTGTTCATTCAAAAATATATATTTTTAATATTTCATTTTTGATTCCAGTTAATGAAATCGATTTTGTCGATAGTGATTTCAAATCGACGGTGCTTCTTTTTCAATGTGAAAAAGTGGAAACGAAATTCAAATTATGAGTTTTATCTTCTCGAAAGCTTTTTTTTGGCGGATTTGTGTATCGACGGCGAAAGTCATTTGGTTAATGTTTTGTTGCATTAAAATAAATAAATAAATTTTGGATCTAAAACTGAAGAGATAAACAATAAATTGTTTCATAAACAATGTGTAGGTCACATAAACATCAAATCGACAGCAGCAACAATGAGAACATGAACGCACCGCAAAAGAACCAATAAAACTAATACTTAAGCTACTTTTCTTATAAATAGTGGACAAAATTAAACGAATATTCAACACACAAAACAATACACATTTCTTTTTAATAACATTTTGATTTTATTCGAAGAAAATGACAAAACATTTCACCTACTCCCGGCCACGATGATTTCAACTAAAAAAAATATTCTGAAGCTGTCAATTTAGTGGAACGATTGGAAGGATTCGCTTCATATTCGATAATTGAACAAAGTGAGTCGGGTCGAAAAAAAGATATCGAATTGCAAACGATGCGCTTCGTATTCCCTAATCGGGCCACGCTCTTGATTCCTGCAACTTCGGCGTTTACAGAGAGAACACTCAATTATGTATTTGAAATGGCGAGAAGAGAGAAACAGAGCAGTATTTCATTAATACAAAAATGGAATTTTAATCTACATAATCTTTAAATTTGATTGTGATAACGCAGTAACACTTTTATTGTGAACAAAAAGTTGCTCAAAGATGCGAGGAGTACAAAAACTATAGATCTTATAAAAAGGAAATAAGTACATACCAAGTATATTTGGCTTTTTTTTACTTTTCTCAAAAAATATTATATTTTATTTAAGGATTTTTACGTTTATTTTGCAAATACTATATTCCGTCTCTCGTTTGGACATGAAAGTACCGGCCGAGCTGGTTCTTATGTATTTTGTTTAAGGTGTTTGACTCGAGGACTTCTTCGGTTCTTACTACTTCTATTTATTTGATCAAGCTTTATGACTCCCGCATGCATGCGAAACATCTTCATCTTTATTAGAATTTAATTTTGTAATTATTTATTTTTGTACTTATAATTTTATTTTATTTTTTTTTCAGTTTTGTTCGATTATTATTTACATAATTTATATTTATAAACTAAAATACTTATCATAACTACATTATTTTGCGCCAGTATAATTTATTGTAAATGTGTAAGTTGAAAGCACAATTATTATTTCCTTTTTTCATCAGAAAATTGGAAACAGAACAAGCGACAAATACATAAACTATTTTTTTTTATTATTAATGTTAATTAACGTTTTATGCATATTGATACATTTCAAATATTTAATTTTACTACTAGTCTAGATTTTAATTTATTGTTTAAATAAGTGAAAAGAGATCGGCGAGTTTATAATAATCTTAACTTGATACAAGTGTCATAATATAGAAAATGCTTTTATATTTTAGGTTAAATGACAAGTATATAATAGGCATATGTATATATAATTTCATATAATAATTTCTTGGTGGCCTTAAAATTTGAATAAATGTGTTTTTTTAGTTGCTTGTTATTTTACTTAATTATGATTGTGAATTTCATAGTCACTATTTAAATTTATCTAAGCAGTCAAAATACAGAATCGAAAAAACATAACATATGTATCTCGCCGATTAACAATAAAATCATTTGGAATTCTATTAATTAAATAAAAGAAATTTGCATTAATATTTATTCAGTTCAGCAAAGGAAAGAACAAAAATTGCCTTCAATGGCTCAACCATCCAGCTTTAATAAGATATCTTCTAATAGAGTTTTCAATAGGAGAAAGGTTTGAAGAAAGCGGAGCACCACTCAAGAGTATCGTCTTTAATGACAAGTAATGCGTTGGAGGAAGATTTAAGATTTTACACAATTGTATTTCATTGGAGGAGAGCATGTTCTGGCCCAGAGGATGTGGTAACTGTTTCAGTTCGTCCAGCTGGGTCTTGAGAATGCTGCTCATTGGCTGATGTTGCTGTTGCGGGAGCTGATGACTTTTTGTTAGTTCGGCAATTGGCACCTGCTTTTCGTGTGCGCTTCCTCCTGTTGGATTGTAAGTCTGACAGTTGTTCGCACTTTGACTGTTGTTGGTCGGCGTCATGTTCGATTGATTGCTCATCGTATGACCCGACGATCCCCGACAGCTATCCAAGTAGCTTTTGCTGAGCGATAATGCGTCGGAGTAAATCGGGTCTGCGGTGCGGTAGATGGAGTTTTTTCCTGTGGAACTTGAGTTTGCCTCGTTTGCGCTTGTAAGGTCTCTATTTTAATAAAATAACATAGTTAAATTTGTTTTCTTTAAAAAATTAAATTTTAGAATTTACGTACGGTTGTTTTTTGCTGTGTGGAGAGGGCAAGAACGATCCGTGCCGATTTCCAGTGTTGTGATTGTCCTGTTAAACATTGTCTTATACATCCATTCATACGTTCCCCATTTGTTCCGATTATACACGTAAGCTGAATATCGCAAGACATAACAATAAAAATATATATAAAGAGAGATTAAGATTGAATTGAACCAAAGGTTATTAAAAAACATTGTTTTTAAATTTAAGGCTATTTCCATAATTTATATTCAAACGTATACTTTTAAAGCAAAGGACACGATATTCAACTTTTCGTGTATTATCAGACGTGGGTGTTTTTTATGTTTAAACAAAATAAGTACTTAAAATTTATAAATAAAATAGAAAAAAATATATATGACATTTTAAAGCTAAGTGTGTTAACGTTTGCGTTATAAAATTGATAAATTTTAAAATTAATAACTTTTCATACATGACAGCAAAATTAATTAATATTGGAGACAACATGTCCCTCGAATCTTATTATCAAAACAGTTACTTCATCTTGAAGTGATAGGAAAATCTATCGCAACAGTTATTAACGTATACTCATCACAGAGTTTGTGCTCTCATAACATACAAGAAATCAATAACAATGAGTAATGATAATAAAGGATGAAATTCAACTTTTAACCAACTATTCTAGGTAAGGGGTAGAGCGCCGCCGGTTATAGACCTATCAGTTGCGTTTATAGTGATCGGGAAAAATATTTTAGTTTACTGACTGTTTTCTCGATTGAAATGCACACGAATTTTAATGTTTGATGATACCTCTATACAAACGTACGGAAATGAGTCCGCAATTTAAAACCGCAGTCTGGGCTGAAGTTATGGAAATACCATTTCTATCAACTTTTATTTTAACGGATGGTGAACAAAATGCCACTGTTAGACCTTATTTTCCATGGAAAGATCCCAAGCACAGCAAATCTAAATACACCACTTATTTATCGTCTTCAAAGATGATTATGGCAACAGTACAACATATGTCTAAGGCGTATACTGCGCAAGTTGTAAAAATCGAAATGACATATCAATAAAAATCATTGGGTTCCCTTGTCAAATCCATATACATGGATATAGAGTATTATCATGATTTTGTGTTAATTAATGGCAAGTGTCTCGTTAAATTTATTCTACCATAAACATTTAAAATTTCTTAGTGACAGCGTATTCCCAGACGTTGGATGTACTAATTGTGACACATGCAACTTAAATATGCATCTTTAAACTTTTAGGCAAAATCTTCCAAAGTCGATACAAGTGTTGGCATAGATAGTATATTTTATTTGGGAGAGTACGATATGTCGCAAACTAAAATCTCGAATAAGGAAATCTTGCTTTTACGTTGTAAACTTGAACTATTTTTTTTAAGTTAGAGATTTTAGTTTGCAGGTTTTCGTAGTTTCGATATTCTAAAAATCTTGATTTTGTAATCGAGATTATAAAAACCGGGTTTATGTAATTACGAGATTTCATAATGTGTGCGAGATTTCGAAAAAAGCAAAATAAAAATTAATTTTTTTTTATTTTGATTACTTTTTCAATATCCCAATTTTGTACATTGAAATGCTTTGTATTTGTCCGATTTTTATTTTGTTTTCATGTAAGCTGATGATTTGAAAAACACATGAACAGGTTACCTAGCTCGCATGAGCGAAGAGGAACCTACTCGGAAAGTTCTTTGTGGTAGATTCTATGGCAGACGACAGTGTGGTAGACCATGTTTGCACTGGAGAGATGGCGTAGACCCGGACGCCCGGAGCCTTGGGGTTCGCAACTGGATGGCGTCGGCTCGAGACCGGAATAGGTGGGTAGATTTGTTAAAGGAGGCCAGGGCCGGTCCCTGGTTGTCGAGCCGATGATGATGATGATATTTTGTAACGCGAGTTACCAATTTAACAGTTTTTTCTCATTTTCTTTGTGTAATTCTTATTTTAACTTATCTAATTTTGTTTTCCTCTTTGTTTGATTCGTTTTGTATGGAAATAGTAAAAAATCTTGCTCTTTTTTACATTATTTTTATTAAAATAATTTTGATTTAAATGTAAGGCGAGTTACCGGTAACTCGCGTTTTCATCTGGTAACAAGAGTTACCGATATTTATTCTTTATGCAACTTCATGTAAAGTCTAAAACAGATCAGAAAACAATAACAAAGGTATAATTAGAATTATTTTGCAACTTATGATGAAAAGGGGCCTATAGTAGATCGATTAAAGATGAAATTAAGCGTTGCTCTTAAAAGAGATATGAGAAATAAATTCATAAAAAAACATAATTGGGCAAATTATAGTCATGGCAACACTAACCTAAAGAGAATTTAAAGGGTACTTGACTTAAGTTTTATTATATTTTAGATTGCATAAAGCATTGCTTACTTTCAAAGTAAATATCAATGTTATCTTTTAAACACAACCCTCTAAATTTGTGGCGGAATTACAGGTACGATAGATAATGAAATCACAAACAGAACACTGCTTAAATGCAACAACGAAATCTGTCACTGGAAGTTAGCTCTTGAAAATTAGTACCTATAGTGTTTATAATTTGATAAAAAATTATCACTTGAAGGTTTAGTCTCTGCTAAACTTACATAATAGAAGGAGACCATAATTTTGGACCATTGTGTTCACCCGGAATAATTTGCTGATGATAATTACACAGATTTATCAGTGAATGTGATCAATTAAACACCAATAGAAATAAAAAAAATGCAATTTAGATGAACCTGATATGAATTAATTAATCGTTAATCCGCCTGCTATTGATAGGAATATCCAAATCTCATATAAATATTTTCGAATAATGAAACACTAGAAACAGCTCAGACATCAAAAGAAATCAAAGAGAAAGAAAAAATTGCCTTTTCTATGAACAACTACGAACGACTGTTTACGGATCTGGTAGCCAAAACACAGACGATAATATCTCTACAAAAATAATGATTCTAGAAACTAATATTTACAGTATAATCTAAAATTTAGATTTTCATAGCTGAAATGCTACAAAAAATTTTTGATTTTTAAAGTAACACGAGTTACTAAATCTATGTAACGCGAGTTACCCCATTTTATATTTTTTTTAAACACAAATATATAAAAATTAATGTTTTCTGCATTGAATTTTAAAAGTTTGTTGTTTTGATTATTCGACCCTTTCATTAAAAATAAACTTGACTTATATATTTCTCAGGGATTTTCAATAGACTCATGATCAAAAAACACAGTGTCCGATTATGGTAACGTGATATACCGACTATACTTTTGGTATTTTGAAAAAAATACATGTTTTCTAAAAAAAACTATTTCTTTATTAAGAATTAAAATTGCATGCTTTATCCATTGATACTTTTTTTTATCAACAAATATCGAATTTAAAAAGATATTTTGGATTTATTAATTTTAAAATTTTCTAAATGTAACGCGAGTTACCATGGAATCACCCATACTTAATTCATTTTTTTTTACCAAAAGTGTTTTAAATACATTTGTAGTTTCACTCCTGCATTGCAGTTCTGTAGAACATTAATGTCAACTTGTGGACCCGTTACTATAGTTCGTGCAGAAAATATTGTCAAGAGAGCTTTTTTTAAATCAGTGCGACCTTCTTATTTTCCAGGGGAACGCAAACATAAAAAAAAAAAACTACTGAAATCTATAAGAAAACACACAGCCACCACGGCATTGTTTTCATAATTATTTACTTAATGCTTAAAAAAAAGTCGTACATCCCCCAAAACCTACCGTCAAACTACGGCGAAACGCGAAACTTGCAGTTAAGGCCACAAAACCTTTAAAATTGAATTTCATTCATATACACTTAACTTAATAATATTTAATTTGGCTATTTTTAGTCTTTTTACTGTTTATTTTTTTTTAAATACTCCTTACCAAACAGCCGAGTGCGGAATGATCATCTAAAAAGGATCATTTGTTGTTTTGTTCGTTGATAATGTAAGTTACCTTTTCTAAGCTACCCAACATTAAATACCTTTTTCTATAGGTTGTGTGCAAGAGCTTACAGAAAAAATGCTTTTCCAATACCAAAACAAGAGTGAGAGATGTCTTGGTTTCAAACTGGTTGGTATTTTATGGTTTTGTTGGTAGAATAGTTGGTTTGAAAAAAAAAATCGTTCATAGGGGTGTGCTTAAAAAGAATGAAGTGCAAGAAGTGATAACTAAAGTGTGAAATTATAAGTAATAGGTCAAATGTTGAATGTTTTTTGAAAAATGGGTTTGGAAGCTCTAATATAATTGGCAATTAAAACATTTTGTTAGATTTTATCCACCAGATGGTAACGCTTGTCCTGTTTCAACGTAACTTGAAACGATTTATTATGCACATTACGGCATCGCTGCTAGAGCTTTTATTTGCGATAGACTAATGCAGTTCGATGAAGCCGAAATGAGATGCAAACATCCTATCTTTCCTGTACTAACAATCTTTTCTGGACGAACTATAGCATAAATCGGATTGAGGTATTTTCGCTGCTTTCAAAACAAAATGTAGGTAAACCTTAACCCATACAAAAACAAAAACCAAACAAAAAAAACTTTTTATTGTTGCCTTATAGGATGGCCCGCTTAATTGTGCTCTTGCGAGAACAATTTTATATGAATCTTTGAAATGTTGTTCATGCCATTAAGTTCATTGGTGATTTTCCAAAACAGAACAACACATTTAATTAGGCAAAACCGAAATGTTTTTCTCGTCAACGAGATAAACATTCAGAGACAAAGATCGATTGACAAACAGAGTCGGTTTCCAAAAAATGTACTTGCAACAATTGATAGAACCGATGGTTATTGACAATGACAGTTATCAAATTGAATTTTCATTGAACAATTGAGATTCATAACTGAAAATATTTTAAAACACAGTGAAAAGTAATTTGAAAAGAAATATGCATAAAAAAATATTACATACAAATGTATAACAGGTGATACTTCTTTGAATCTGTCCTAAATAAAAACATTGTGTAAATCCTTTTCTTTTTCTTGTTTAAAAATAGGAAATTTATCATTTTTACTTGAAACTAATAGGACTTTTTAAACAGATCTTATTATAATAGGTTTCAATTAAATCTAAAGACAACACTAAATAAGTAGGTTAAGCAAAAGTAAAATATATATAAAAAAAAATATGCTTACAGTTTTCCCGTGACCATATGGACCAAAAACCCGATGTTGGACGGTTGCTGCGTGTTGTTCGAAATGTCGACATTCATCTATTTTCGTTAGACCATTCCAGCGGTAGCGACTAAGTTCTGACAGCCGAATTCGCAACTCTTTTTCGCGTTCCATAGAGGCCAGCAAACGTTCATATTCGTTTGAGGAATAAAATTGAGCAAACACCCGAAATCGATCACGAAATTCTCTTTGGTCTTTACTAAAGCGGGGAAGTTGTTGATTTTTGTGTCGGAAGAAATTTGCCACCAACTGATAGTCACGGACAATTCTTTTTCTTCTGACTCGCTCACGCAATCTTCTGGTGTACATATCAACATGTGCCAGTTTAAGCAGGTAATCTGGTTCTGTATCATCGATATTTAGAGTAAGCGACGATATCAACTGTTCAGCCGTTGGATCATATTCTCTTTCAAATCCGTCTCTGTTGACCATGTAGCCAAGTTGAGCCGATTCTTCGGGTGTTATATGAAGTTGTGGAAGTTTTTGCATAGCACTACTGCCAAGAGGGCCAGTATCCTCAATTGTGTGATCAACAAGCTGTGGGCGTTGTATTTGGGCCGGATCCCAGATGTGACGACCAATTGTGCCAGTTAAATATTTATTTACATACTCCTCTTTAGAATCTTCAGCACTTTTTGTTTCAATGTGTTTACTTATGCCTTCCCAATTTCCAAAGCCGTATTTTTCAATGGCATCGAGTAGACGAAGTTCTTCTCTGGCCGACCATGAGCCTTTTCCACGAAATATAGACAAGACTGCAGTTCCTGTGTCCATGAATTGGTAAGCATGATTGCGTCTATGGTCACCAATTTCAGCACCAGCAGCGAAACACTAGAAGCAAAAATAAATATAAACAAAACAAAAAAAAAACATTTATGATGTCATGAAAACTCATGACGTCACTTGTATGTATAAATGTAATGAAGAAAAAATCTAGGGACCACGACCCACCTGCAGACAAAGTTCGAAAGCTGTACATTCTGCACAGTGTACCCATATTCCCGTAATATCATCCTGACAATTGGTGCAATTATATTTGGTGAATAAGTCTAAAATATTGGAAATTATTGGAAAAACGAATAAATAAGAAAAATTGTATTTGATCTAGAGAAGAAAAAGCTACTCACCCGCCATATTGGCTTTATGAACCTATTTTCAGGGATGACACAGAGGTGTGGAAAACATTCACAATGGTTGAACCTCATCTACTACATTTAAGTTGTTTTCATTTGTCACCTTACCTTTGCTCCTAGATTCGTTTGTGGGTTATTTAGTCGTGTTTTTTTGCAAGTCCATGTAGACTTGTGTCAATATTTATTGATGAAAATCAAAATTTTCTATTTTGTCAATAAAATATTTTATGAAATCAATGTCTAGTAATATTGCTTGCTATCTATATATCAATAGCTAGCTAACTCACGATAATTATCGTAAAATATGTTAGAGTTTCCGGTCTCTCATTTTTCGCTCTCATTTTCCTATCCGTGTGAATAGCAGCTGATGGCAAAAATTCATGCATAACGGGAAATTATCCATAAAGAGATGAGTTTAGTATGTAAACAAACAACATGGTTCGTGTTGTTTTTTGCTTTTTATTGTGTCTTTCTTAAAATATTAACAAGTTCTAAAAACAAATTAACTAATATTTAATGCTATATTTTCTTTCTTTTGGAACTATAATCAATAAAAAAGAAGTCTTTTCTTATTTTATTTTTGTGCGGTAAAAACACTATTGGCAGTGGAGTTAAGAGATCTCTTGACATCTGTGTCATTATTGCAGTCGGTTATACCTGTGACACACTGACGGTATTGATACCATGATATACGAATAAACCACCAGTGGTGTATAGGGAACGCGAGTAATTTGCTATTAGCGTGGTATAGATACTAGGGTTTATACGGTAGTATACGCAACTTAATTAATGCAGCGCAATACCTTGAAACAGCGTAAAAACGCCATCATCTTCAAGTGTTATATACGTGTACTAATTTCGCCATTAGATTTTAAATGAAAACGATGATATATTCATCTGTAAGTAACTCATTGCATAAGGAGTGGATGTGTTTTGTAAAATAAAAGTAGTTTGATAATAATTTCCAACAAAATATTTCAATAGTAAATAATTAATTAAAAAAATCATATCATACTGCTACGCAGATACCCTGCTAGTAGTTGATGGCGCCCCTAGGTGTGTTGGAACACGCGTGAAGATGGCGGTTCATATCTAATACGTCAATGATGCATGCTTTGCATACAACATGCTCTTGTGCGCTGTGGGTAGAAAAGAGGGAAAAGAGAATTGTAAAATTTGAGTCATGTCTCTCTGAAACACAGTGTAATTTTTTAAAGAGGAATTTTTTTAATTTAGCGCATGTTTTTTAGCAAGGTTTAATAGCACACTAATAGCGTGAGCCTCACCGAATATTTTTCAAAGAAGAATAAAAAAAAAGGGGGAGCCTCTTGTAGCAAGGTTGTCATAAATAATTCTAATATCATCTGAAAGCACCGTGATATCGTGCACTAAAAGTAATAATGTAAATCATATCCTTTGAATACAATCATCTGCGAAAACAAATGCCCATTTTCTCGGTCTGGCTGCTGCCATAGCGCCACAACACCAATCTACTACCATTTTTTTTTATATGCTTTCACCACCACAGCTACTACAGTAAAAGAACGAAGGAGCCAGACAGATGACGTAATCACGACAAGAAGCCGATGTAAAAAGATATTTTTGTAAAAGTTTCAAGACGAAGAAAAAGACTGTAATTTTAAGCACGTCACAGGCGAAGCCACTTCGGCGTTAATAAAAATAAATTAAAGTTATATACAGCCGTATTTATTAGAAATTTTTAATACAGGCCTCAAACGTCATAGTTAATTTTGCTTAAATATTTAAGTTATACATTTGAGCAACCTTTTAAAATTTCTTATTTATAATCCATTTTTTATTGATACTTAAGTAAGTGACGTTTGTGTCGTGGAACAGAATAGAATCCACAAATCAGCTGTTTTTTGACTGCAGACAAATATTAATTTTCTTAAGTTTTAATCTCAAAACTCATATATTAGTAACATTTCAGTTCAATTAAATGATTTTCAAGTGAAATATAGCATATGTGAATACTAATTCGTATATTTATGTGTTTTTTGTTGCAAAATCGACATAAGCGAAAATGCCTTAACTATTTGATACGTCAAAACAAATAGGGGTATTCAATATAAAGAACAAGAGTAAATCTATCTGCACCTCTTTTTCCTATATCAACCACAGGTTTTAAAATTTGTGAAACGGCGGATAAATGCACCTAATTTTGTACTCTAACATAATATATTTATACAATAAAATTAGGTATAAATAGCCCAGGAAAATTAGATGAAAAATGTAAAATTACGACAAAGCTGGATTTTGTTGTAGAAATTTGTATTGATGAACTTTTTGGAAAAAATGTTTCGGGAAAGTTGTAGGTGTAGCACTTTATATCGTTCCATGAATCAATTACGACAAAAACGTGTTGAATTGAAAAAAATATCTGTTTTTTCAACAGTGCAATTTTTCACTTATGTGTTTTATTTTTAAGGTTTGCTTATTGACTGACCAATCATAAATTAAAATCAAATGTGCTTTGATTTTCGCCAATCAGAATTTATAGAATGAATTCAAGGAGACTTTTCATGCATTTTAATACAAAATTTATAATCTGGAAAATTTTTCATTGAGTATGAGCGCCTGTGCACTTCAAATGGTACATTCCTACAATTTTCCGGGCTTATGTATAGGAATTTCGCTGAAGCAGAGGATGGGAGTGTTTTTCAGATCATGAATACCTCTATACAACTTTAATTTACCTTTAAATTAGGTAAATTGTCATTTAAGTTAAGTTGAACTTAATGAACGTTGTTTAAATATCAAAAATGATTATAAATACCGAATCCCATTTAAGTGTCACTTAAATGTGGTTTAAAGTTAAGTTCCCTTTAAGATTTTATTATAAATACGGCTGATAAAGTTTTAAATCAGTTTTTTTTATCTAATTGTTCACAAAAGTTAGCGAAATTTTTTTTTTTTGAATATATGAATATTCTTTATTGAGACTTTATACTAATTTACATTGTGGAATTTACTTATCGATAACTTAAGTACAACTGCGGCTATAATGTATTGCCTGCTTTGACAATTGAAATGAAACGCCTCATGGCTTACTTTTACATATATTCTGACTGCTCTTGCTCAGGAGAGAGTATACATATACTTTTTCTTTGACGATATGTCACATTAAAATACATATATACATAATACTTATACTACTTAAAACTAAATAACGAATGGTCGACAATCAACCAGTTTAATTTTTCTTTTTTATTTTTAAACAATTATTTGTATGTGATAGAGCGAGAGCGCTCTAAGATGTTTTCTTATCATTAAAATTCACAGCAATTTTGAGATAGATATTGTGAAATGAAAGGTTACTAAACGTTAAAGATTATAAAATTGTCTCTTTTTCTCTAAAACGAGATAGATATTTGAAATTGAATCTATGAGCATTCAATCTAGAAAGTACATTGTACATATAACACATAACACATAGATACATAAATATACATCGAATTGGTTGAGCAATATGATATTCTTATTATTATTATTTTTTTTTTTTTTTTTAAATTCTTCTTAGTCTTATAAGTCGCAATCAGTCTTATTATTTTCTTTACAATTTAAGAGTATTACAGCAAGAATAAAGATTATCAAACAATTCAATACTTTATATAAGATTTCTTAAAACTGTCAGGTAAGTCCTGTCCACCAACATTGGAAAGATAAGGACTTTATTTATAAAAATTAAGATTTCAGCTGTCGACACATTCCCCGTATTAAAAATAGTGAACAGAGATAGTGTGCATTTAAAAGCATCTATAAAATAAAATTAGTTTATATGCATTCAGCCACGGTTTTGGCCCGAAGTGGCCGATGAGTAAAACAAGGGAGAGGATGTTAGTGAGGAATCCAGGTCCAAAGATATAATTCCGAGGGGAGACAAGTAACCTGAGTTGTCCCAAGTGTACCCTGTCTGCGAATGAATTACGTGACTAATAAGGTCATTTTCTGAAAGCTCCAGACACATAATTGTTTTTTTCATGAGAGTAAGATTATATCTCATCAGCGGAATGATTTTAGTGATATTATAAATGTGATTGTTGGAGAAGCGTTTGGTGGGGGACTCAAAGTTTTTCCCAGCACATAATCTTAGTATTTTTCTTTCCAAAATTTCCATGGAATTTGCCACTGTAGGCGAGATGGAAAACCAAATTGGGAATGCATAGTTCAGAATCGGTCTTACTAGTGTTTTGTAGAAAAGCAACTTAGTTTTTTGATTTAGAGCTCTATGTTTAAAAAAAGGCATAAACATGTTGGAGACTTTTCTCGCCTTTTCAGTTGTAATTTTGGCGTGTGAGTTGAATTTCAATAGATTATTGAAATTTACTCCAAGATATTTCAAATTATTTTTAGGCCGAATAATGCAGCCGTTCAGTCTGAGAGAGAGATTTTTGCTTTCTTTCACAACACCAGCAGGTCCCTTCCCACTTGCATTCCTAATAATAATGACTTCGGATTTTGGAACATTAAGTTTAATTCCCCACTTTTGATAATAGGTGTTAATTTTGCATAAGTGTTTTTCCAAAACCCCAAGGGCGTATGATGGAGATACGTGACTAGCATAAGCGATGGTGTCATCCGCATATAAAAGCCCTGTGGAAACGATGTTATTCTCTGTAAACTGGTGAGGAAAATCATGTATGAAAATATTATACAGATGTGGACCCAAAATCGATCCTTGAGGTACACCACGATTGTGCTCGCACATATTGCCCTTGGAATTTTGGATTTGAATAAAAAAGGATCTATCAGTAAGGAAACTTTTAATTATGTTTAACGCATGAACTGGGAAACTAAGAGAAGACATCTTAGCAAGGAGTCCATCTCTCCACACGCTATCAAATGCTTTCTCCACATCTAAGGAACAAGCGACAGTACATTGTTTGTCTCGAAGTTTTAAGATTACATCGTTTTGGAATTTAATTAATGCATGTAGAGTGGAGTGCCCTCTACGAAAACCGAATTGGAAATCTGGAATCGGATCTATGGGATTTTCAATTGACGAGTTGAGATGTTGTAGTGTTATTCTCTCCAGGATTTTTCCGGTATTTGAAACTAAAGATATTGGTCTAAAATTATTAATGTCATAGTTTTTCTGTTTTTTCAAAATTGGAAGTATTTTGGCTATTTTCCAACAAATTGGGAAATACGCATTGTTAATGCATTGGTTGTAAATAATTGTTAGAAATTGTATTCCTGAGTCTGAGATCTTTTTCAAGGCAAAGTTGGAAATGTCATCTGGCCCAGTGGACTTTTTGGGTTTTAACTGTTTAATCAGGCTTCTGACTGTATCAGTGTCAGTGAACATATGATTGGCCATTGGGCTGAGTGCACTGTTTACAGAATCGAATATGAAAATATGCTCTGGAGTGTTTTGATCTATAGAGCTAGCAGCTGCAATTGCTTCTTGGGTGGTTTGGGAATCAGGCATAGGAACAATCTCCTTGAAAATTTCCTTAAAATGATTTTCAAAAGCAGATATAACACTGGTTGCATTGACAAACGTTTGCTCGTTCACTGACACCTTATTACAAGAGAATCTTTTCTTGTGTCCAACAAGTCTAAATGCTTCTTTAAAAGCCAACGGCCCAGGGTTTATTTTCGCCAGTCTGACACTGAGTGTTTTATTTAACCAAATGTTCACTTTCTCTTTAATAATTTTGTTAAGAAGAGCAATTTGTGTGGCAAGTTCTCTGTATTGTGCGTTAACTCTGTTAAATGAATTGTGAAATATATTTTTCAAGCGCCTTTGCCACTGATGTTTTATTTTGTATAAATTGTTTATTTCAATAGGTAAATTTTTATATTTTTTTGTAGAGAGCGAAACGCTTGTGGAATTTTCATCCAAGGTGGAAAGAAGTGAATTATTAAAATGCAAAATATGAGCGTCTATAACTTCGTTGGATATACAATTATCTGGAGGAGGGAAAAATTCATTAAGGCGTCGATCAAATTGTCTTTTGAATGAGTTCCAGTTGGTGTTTCTAAATGATCTATATGATGGATGATCATTGATACAAATATTAGCTTCCTTGAGGGAAATTCTCAAATAGAGCGGACAATGGTCAGAAAAAGTTGGAAGCGCGATAAGTGAGAAATTTGGATCTAAATTGTTGATCAAGTGGCTCGAGATCAGGAAATGATCGAGAAAGGACGGTCCCCTTGGAAAAGTGGGAGTGTCCGAGGAAAGCAGAGTTAAAGACGGAGTGAAATTTTGAAGCCAGGCTTCAATGGTTTTGCCATTAATGTTGTATGAATGATCTCTCCAGTTTGGACTTCTGGCATTTAAGTCTCCTCCGATAATTGCCCCGTCAAAGCTGGATGCTAAGTTTTCTAATTTATTTAACTCAGTAGTGAGTTGCGAGACAGCACAAGACGAGGGGAAGTATAACGATCCTATAAGATAGTTCTTCGAGGTATTGTCCTCGATGCATCTAATACTTATGAAAACTGAAGGGAAAATGTTAGAATCAAAGTTAACGAGCTCATACTTAATGTTATTTTTAATAATTAACGCAGCACCTTGAAGATTGTCGTTTCGTATAATACAGTAGTTATCTAGGAAAACTTTATGTCTACTAGATAGATGAGTTTCTTGAATGAAAGCAAAGTGACATTTATTTTCTTGGAGAATTTTTAGAAGCTCAATTCTCCTAGAATGTGCAATTAACGACGAAATGTTATATTGTAGTATATTTAACAACATCATTTAGAACAGAAAAGAAGTTCATTGACCAGATCTAAGTAGGCCATTCTTTTATCCGTTAAGGAATTAAAGTTTTCTATGTTTGACATAAATTTTTCAATTTTGCCCAACAAGGATCTCATATCGTAACCAAAGAGGTCGTTGGAAAGTGCCATGAATTGATTTAGAATGTTTCCTGTTGTCCGTTCCTGTTGTAGCCCATGAAGGCCAGATGCGACTTGAGGGTTCTTGGGATGAGTCTTGAAGTGACTCGCAAAATCAACCCCAGGGATGATCGAGGCCCCATTTGAAAGGGCGAGAGATAAGTTTCTATTTTTTTCTTTTTTGTTTGCTGCCTCTTGCAAAAGCTGCTTTCTCTTGGCTTCATACTGTTTAAAAGCTTTGCATCCTCGGAAATTAGCAGGATGATCTTCTCCACAGTTCACGCAAACCGCTTTGCTACCCTCATCCCTCACTACAGTGCAGGCATTGGGTTCGTGTTGCTTCACACACTTCACACATTTGTACGCGAAGGCACAGTTCTTGGCCAAGTGCCCAAATTGTTGGCATCTCCTGCACTGTAGGGGGCCTCTATTTCCCCTTGGTTTCTCCCAATAAACCCTGGTGTGAAATAAATATTTGATTTTTGTTAATTCTGCCGCATCTGTACCAGGAAGCAGACGAACAAGAAACAGATTATATTTTATTTTCTCCTGCTTTGACCTTAATGTCTCGAAAAGAGAAATATTAGAAATGTTGGGGATTTTGTTTTTTAATTCATTGAGGATTTCCTCTGGTGGATAATCAGATGAAAGTCCACGTAGGACAACATTTGTTGTCTTATCTTCCCTCAGAGTGAAAGAGTATGCTTGTGCATCACCTGTGTTCCTCAGCAAATTCATCATCTCTCTATGAGCATCGCTGTCATCGATATATAATTTGCAACTGCTACCCCTGTTCACTACTTTATATTTAAATTCTACCGAGTTCTCTTTAAATTCAGAAATTAATTTTCTAATGTCTACGTTTTTCAATATTATTGGTGGACAGAACTTACCTGAATACATTTTATCTTCTACATTGGACGTTTTGTTCTGCTTATTACTAAATGTTGCTGGAGAGGCTCCCTCGCTGATCTTTTCTTCATCATCGTTGATGGTTCTTTGTTGCAGTTGTTTAGTAACGGAGTTGTTATGCTTGATGTTTAGCACTGTTTGTAGTTTCACGTTGGCCAGTGAAGCGAATTTATTTGTGTCTGGCACAATGTCCATTTCTTGTGATGTGATGTTTATTTTAGCAGCAGCTGCGGTGTTTTTTTTTGGCGGCGTTTCCCAGTTGTCCAAGTCAAATTCGACATCCTCAGGGAGTGGCAATAAATGCAAGTTCGATGCAGTCATATCTTCATTTGTATTTTCGATAGCTAATGTTTGAGTCTCCGCTTGGAGAGAATTTGACTTGTCGGGGCTTCTTTGCGCGCTGGTGCTTGATGATTGCCCACTAAGGGCGATAAGTTGCTGGGCAGTGTCCAAAATTTTGTTGTATGGTGCAGTTTTTTTTGATTTAAAAAATTCCTTTTCAAGCTTCATGGCATTAAAACAAAACAATTAATCCGTGCGTGGAAAAGCAAGGCAGGTTCTTCGAACAGTGATGCGTTAGTAGCCAAAACACATGTGGCTAAAATCCACCAACATCCGTATTGGAGAATCACCATCCACCGAAAATAGTCGAAAAAAACACTTTATCCAAAAGTTTTCTTTATTTAAAATATTTTATTTTAATAAAATCTGTACTATAAAAGTACGTAAAAGTTGAAATAATTTTTTTTGATTTCTAGATTCAATTTAACCAATAAATAAATGACGTCTTAACACCTTGAATGTCGATCTCTTTCCCTTAGCGAAATTTGGAAAAAACATTTAATTGGACACAGAAAGTTGTGACAAAGGTTGCGATCCCGAACACGGTGGGTACACTGTGTTAGCACCTTTGGGTCGAAGTAATTCGAAATTTCGAAATTGAGTTAATTTTTCGAAGTTCAAAAAATTGAAAGTTTCAACGGGCGGTTGTGGTTCGTTGTCGTTGTTTGTCGGGATCTGGCTTTTTATTTGTAATTTTCCTGCTGAAATGTATTAATTTTTAAACAAAACATAGAAACAAACACTCATAAAAATAATATTTTGCAAGATTAACAAAAAAAAAAAAGAAAAAAAAATGGAATCGCGATTGCCAAAACCATCAGGGTTGAAGAGGCCGATGCCGGTGATAAAAAATATTTTACCTATGGATCGCATCAAAAGCAATGCAAATTTTTTAAAAATGCATCATAATACTTCTTTGAATTCCGTGCCTCTCTCAAGGGATATTGTTAATATTCCTTCATTAAGTTTAAAAGGTAATTTGTGTTTTATATAACAAGAAGTAATTACTTTAGGTTTGTACATTTAGGACGCCCTCTATCACCTAATTTGCCAAAAGTTTCGGAAAACAGAGCCAAATTACGCAGGAGCCAATCGTTGTGCGATATCCGCTTAAAAGTAAACAATAGAATAATAAAACCCGAAAACATACCCACAAAAGCATCATTGCGACTTCCTTTGGCTATGAATGGATTCCCAAACTCTTCTAACAAAAACGAAGGCTTCAAATTTAATCATAAAGCAAAAATGCGAAGAAGCCGATCGGCATGTGATTTACGCTTCAATGAAGTACGAGCACCAAAACGTAATGAACCCACACATGCCCCTATTCCATCAAAAATGGCACGAATGCAGACCAGCACGAATATAGGACTACGAAATGCAAATGTTGCACCTCCCATTCGTAGTAAACCTACAGCAGCATCAATTGGAAATGCCAAAACTAATACCAGCAATAGTTCTACAATATCCAGGGGTAAAAACACTTCGACTTCTACATCTACAACTGGAGCAGCCAAGCCAATAAACAAACGAATACCACCATATGACTTCAAGGCTCGGTACAATGATCTTTTGGAAAAACATAAAGCATTGAAGGACAAATACGAAGAAATGCGAGAAAATTTATCTAGTTTGGAAAATCTTCCTGAACAATTCGAAGAGTCTCAGTCTCAGCTATTTGCTGTGCGCGAGGAACTAAAAAATGCTCAAACTGAAGTTGAATGCTTGAAGAGACAGACGAACTCGCAGAGCATCAAGATTACGTCTATCACGAATTGCTTAGAATCAACAAAAGAAGATTTGGAAAAACTCAAGGACGACTATGAGGTACGTTTGTTTAAAATGTTTTTTTTTTCTTTATAGACGGAGAGCTAGCGACAAAAATACCTACGTCATTTGATAACGAAAATAATTAGCCCTAATACCATCTACCAACAAGTGTGATATGTAACCCATCACCTTCGGTGGTGGGTGTGGCCAGCATGTACTGCTAAATATAAAAAATGTATGGGGACATTTTTTTCGCTGCAAACTAATTTTGTATAGAAACAAAATACAAGCATATTTTACTATCGGGAGGGGGGTCTATTACCCTCATTTCGCCGGGAAGAGCAATCTTCTAAAAATAAAATTGATTTTATGTTTACAAAATTGCACCTACTGGCTAAACGGGGGGAGATAGACCCCCTCCCCATAGTAAAATATGCTTGTATTTTGTCCCTTTATAAGATCCGATTATTAGTTTGAAACACCATTAAGGGTGCGTGGTGGCCACACCCACCACTGGAGGCTTGTTAGACTCCCGGATTATTTATCACACGTGCTGAGAGATGATAATACGACTAATTATTTTCGTTATCAAATGACGTAAGTATTTTTGTCGCTAGCTCTTAGACTATTAGTTTTCGTTATTAAATATTTACGGGATACCCGGTTCAAATGGAAAAAGAGAAACAGTAAAAAAATTTCTAGGAGCTAATATCTACCATCATTAGGAAAGTGATACTAATTAGTAATTATGTAAATGAAGTTCATACATCTTGCATTTTGGAATGCACAAAAGGGCTCAGTAAAACAGAACGAGGAGTGACAATGCGCACAAATTAAGAACGCGACGGTTAAATACAAATTTGTCATTTTTTTTTCTACATAGAACGCGACGGGAAAATGTTTAAAACTTTTGAATAAAGTACCTACGCCATTATCATTCGCTTATATATGTATTTATTAAATACAATTTCCTTAAGATCACTAACGAAAAAACTACTGTACTTTGTTCTTTTTGAATGTGCAGTACAGGTAAGATAGGGATGTTTGTCTCTCGTTCGCACTCTTTTGATCATGTTGAAGTCGCAAAACCTGAAAGAATAATATGTAGACTTTTTTAGACTAAATTTGTATCTCTATTTCGTTATAAGATATGTTTCTTGCAAAGATATGCCTGCCTGCAAGGCTATGAGTATGGTTTGACGAAAATTCACTAAGTCCTCTAGATCCATTTTGCCAGTTTGAAAATTTTGCGAACTAAGATGCTATTTTAGGGTTTAAAAGTTTGCTACTAGGAGTTAAGGAGTGTTCATATTAGAGCGACCAACGAATGTACAAACAAATGAGATTTTAAACATTTACACAATTAATTTCTCGACTACTCCCAGTTTCACAGTCAACGTATAAACTCCACTTTTAGTTTAAACTTCAGTTCAACAATTTATTCGGTTTCACAGTTTTGTTCAATCCTTAAACTACGTTTAATTTGTGGTATTTGTAGTATTCTGCCGTATTCTTATATGAACACTTCTTCGGACAAATATTCGTTAATTTTGACGTTCCATTGACATGCTCTTTTTTATTTTCTGCGAACAAACCTTTAACAACAAGTCCACAAATCAAACTAAAGAAAATAAAAATGATTTATGTATGCGCGACTACGAAATCAACAGACTACAGGAGTGTTGTTAATTATGGAGCCTTAATATCAACACCAGAAAAACTAATATTATATATTTGAACGCAGACAACGAAGAAGACTTCCCTGAGCAATCTGGTATCTTATTTAAAAGATTATTTCGGTTACCAAAGCAACACCAACTTACGCCATTCATGTGGAATCCGGTATTCCACCCATCTTTATTCAAAATCTTAAGAGACAGATTATTTAGTCTTGGAAAAGGAAAATGGTCTTCAGAAATCTTTCATGCGAAGATTACTCCAGATTAATGCTAATCCTTTTAAAGAACTGAATCAGTTGACCTTGCGCATGACATAAACCTTTCTCTTAGTGAAGACAATTTAGATGACTGGCAAAATATTTTCTCTGATTTAATTGCTAAAGTAGAACAAATATATACTTAAGAAAATTCGTCAGAGAGCAGACATATTTATAAAAGCTTAAACCACAACTTGTCGACCGAAATTAGTTACTTTTGCTCTGAACTTTCAGTTGAAGCTGTAGGTACCATTTTTAAAGCAAGGGTTGAGTTACTCAACCTTAATTATGTTCCTCATATGTCAGATCTCCCTCAAAATTTTAACCTCTGTAATAGAAGAGAAATTGAAGATAGTTACCATTTCAAAGCAGTTTGTCCAATCCTTCAAGAAATTCGGCGGCTCTACTTCCAAGAAAGCAGTCTGACTTTAAGTCAGTTTATTAATGTACTAATGGATCCTAAGGGTGGTCAAAACTATCTAAATTTTGTAAGCACGCTTTAATGTATCGCAACAGCTTCTAATATGGATGAATTTCCCCAGTTAAAATATTCCCCTTTTCATGTTTCAAACTATTCTTAAGTTTATATAAACACGCTCAAATTTAAAAATTTTCTTTCAATTTTATACTTAAAATTTTTTTTAGCTAGTTTTAATTATAAAGAAAAAAACAAAAAAAAAATTACGAACTTACAAATTTATTCTAATTTTAATTAGTTTACTGTTTTTCAAATAATTCAAACAACCTTTTAAATTATTGTGTATTTATGATTGTTTTAGCTGGTTTCAATTACAAAAAAAAAAATCTTACGAATTTATTGTTAACTTACCTCCAAATAAAGATTTTTTTTAATTTTGAATAGAAATTGTAATGGATAACGATGTTTAATTTTCATTATCAATCAGGCAGACGGCAGCAAAGCCATGTCCTTAATCTTATCTTTGTATTATTGTACAAATCTATTGAAATAAAGAATTATATCTATCTATCTATATATCTAGTCGCGCGCGAACAATTTAAAGCGGATCAACGATTTTGCGTAAGCGATTATTACTATAGAAAGGGGGTTACGACCAACAAATGGACAAACAAATGAGATTTTAAACATTTTCTTAATTAATTTCTTTGCTAAAACAACATCATTTGAAAGAAAATAGATTTTTATAGATATGTATTAAGCTATTAAAAAATGCATTTTCATTTCTTTAAATACCTACGTACATTTTGATAAAATCAATTGTTCGTCGCGAAGTACTACGTGATTGCAACGAACTGTCAAGCTCTATTCGCCTTCCACATACCATTTACATCTGACCTAATACCAGTTGCCTTTCAGGCGCCTTTGTCAGGAGTTTTCTATAAATCGTACTTTTTGAAAAAGTATTAAAAATCCCCAGCGAGATTTTGTAATTTTTTCTTTTTACATTATTTTTTTTTAACGGATTTCGTGTTGCAGGATATAGCTATGAACCCAATAAAATGCATAAATTAAACCAGGTAAAATTAAGTTCCGAAGAATAAATCCAACATTAGAAAGGAAAGATCAAGTTTAAAAAATAAAATCGCGTCATCCTTTTTTTTTTTAAGACAATGCAATTAAAACGGTTACAAAATCAAATAGGTGTTCCCATTATCAAATTCAGACTAAAATCAGCCAGGTTGTCTTAAAAAAACCTTATCGAACTAACAGATTTATTATTTCTGTTCCATATAGGTACTAATATTTTTATTAGAAGCCCCTAAAATTAAGAGAACTTAAAAAAATTGAAGAAATCATTTTTATTTTCAAGATGATATGTAACTGCATAATGCATATTTTTTTCTTTATATTGTGTTTAGCTTACAGTCTATATTCGTTAATTTACTACATAGTAAAGTTTTTCTCTAATTTTTGTTTTCCAGAAACTGTTTGCCAACCATACTGTGCTTGACAAAGAAGCTGTTCAACTTCGCTCACAAACATCTGTTTTAACTAGCGAGAATTCAAAACTTATCGAAGAACTAACAGCATGCAAAGAGCAGCTATTCCAAGCAAATATGGAACGAAAGGACTTGCACAATGCTGTTATGGATCTTCGTGGCAATATTCGAGTTTTTTGTCGTGTACGGCCACCACTTGAATATGAAGAAGATCGACTGCTGTGCGGTTGGAATTACTTAGACGAAACTTCGCTGGAAATTCACAATTTGGAAATACAAGCCTCTGGAGCAAAGAACAAAGTGTCTAGTCATGCATTTTCATTCGATCATGTATTTCATTCACGATCAACACAGCAAGATGTTTTTGAAATGGTCTCCCCACTGATTCAATCAGCCCTAGATGGGTACAACATTTGTATATTTGCATACGGTCAAACTGGCAGTGGAAAGACATACACAATGGACGGAATACCATCAATGCTTGGAGTTATACCACGAACTGTTGATTTGCTTTTTGAGTCGGTAAAAAACTACAAAAACCTTGGTTGGGACTATGAAATCAAAGTGACATTCCTAGAAATCTACAATGAGGTTCTATACGATTTATTAAGTAACGAACAAAAAGATATGGAAATTCGAATATCAAAAAACAATAAGTCCGATATTTATGTAACTAACATAACCGAAGAGAGAGTAAATAGTGCTAGTCGTCTGCGTCAGTTAATGGAGGTTGCTAAAATGAATCGCGCTACTGCTGCCACAGTCGGAAATGATCGTTCGTCGCGGTCACACGCAGTTACCAAAATTGAACTCATTGGCACACATGCCGAAAAAAGCGAAGTTTCTGTCGGAACTATTAACCTGGTCGATTTGGCTGGTTCAGAGAGTCCAAAAACAAGCATTAGAATGAACGAAACTAAAAACATCAACCGTTCTCTGAGTGAATTGACAAATGTGATCTTAGCATTGCTCCAAAAACAAGATCACATACCGTACAGAAATTCAAAGTTGACACACCTACTCATGCCAAGTTTGGGTGGAAATTCAAAAACTCTTATGTTCATAAACGTGGCACCGTTTCAAGATTGTTTCGTGGAGTCAGTAAAATCTCTGCGATTTGCTGCTACAGTTAACTCGTGCAAAATGGCCAAAGCAAAGAAAAATAAATTTTTAAATACATCAGCGTCTTTGGGATGAAATAATATGTGCATCTCAACGACCAGAACTGAGCCGCAAGATTTAAACATAATTTAGGTGTTTTATTAACTGTTGCATATTATCCGTAAGTTTTTTTTTTATGATTTCCTTACTTATTTTTTGTATTAATATTTAATAAAAACTTGTGCAAACAGACTAATATAATTTATTTGAGCTTTTGTAAAAACCAAAAAAACTCGATTCGCAGGATTTACGTTGACCGATTTTTCACGAACGTGTCGAGAATGTGTAGGGAAAGGAGATGAAACGTGTGGAAACGTCTTTAGCCTTATTCCTTTTTTTGTAGTTGCTTTATGTTTGTTCGCTTTCGGTCGGGGATTTTTTTCGGATTTGTTTGAATTTCAAAGCGTTGACTACTGCGAATAAGTAAACAAAAAGAATTTAAAAATCAAAACATGGGTGACTATCGAAAGTGGACACTATATCACTATCGAAAGTGGAGTTTATACACATAGACATATCATCTTTTTAAAAAGTAAGTTTCAAATACTTCTCGTAGGATGTCGTTACTATCAACTGGCACACTTTTTTGACAAGTGCGTCAGTTAACTCACGCTGTCCTATAACTGACCACTGACGAGCAATTGCACATGAAAACCTAGCCAGTTTACGTGACGTCAGTGGTCAGTGAATTAACTGACCGTCTGATATGGCCTTAAGAAAGACAAAAAATCCAAAGAATTTCTTTCTTATATCCGTGCTTTCTTATGAAGAACATTGACGTATTAGGTATGGACCGCCAGTAGCCAACTTCACGCGTGTTCCAACATAACTAGGGGCGCCATCAACTACTAGCAGGGAATCTGCGTAGCAGTGATGATTTTTTTAATTAATTATTTACTATTGAAATATTTTGGTTGAAATTATTGTCAAACGGCTTTTATTTTACAAAAACACATCCACTCCTTATGCCATGAGTTACTTACAGATGAATATATTATTGTTTTTATTTAAATTCTAATGGCGAAATTAGTACACGTTTTTAACACTAAAAGATGATGGCGTTTTTAGGCTGTTTTTAGCTGGAACAACTTTTCTTGGCTGTTTGTATGAAAATTTCAACCGACTGGCGGTCCATATCTAGTACGTCAATGATGAAGAATTATTAATATAAGAATGAATGTGCATTTCGACAAAAGTCGATTCGCAAATCGGGTTTTGGAAATTTGGAAACATTTTTATAAACTCGCCTGTTAGGTTTTTGACAATATTCTGAGATCAACCCATTGAAACATAGAAAGATGTTAACTAGAGAAGTACCTAAGAAACCTTTTATTTAGGGAAGGAAACTACAAATAGAAACTTAATGAAAATATATATGATGGTCATTTACAGTAAATTTATAGTTTATTTTTTATTATGTATAAGCATAAGTTAATTTAAAATAATCTAATAAAAATGAAAACATTATTTATTATCATGTGAACTTTATTATTAGTAAGCCGCTAAGTATACCTACTTCGAGTATAATTATCAATACCAATATCAACTTGTTGTACAGTACATTACGTCGTATTGCTCGTAACGCAGCTCGAGATTTGGATAGCTCCGTGTCCGCACTGTCCAATCGTCGTTGGGTCCTGAGTAATGATTCACGCTGTTCACTCAACTCAGAAAGGACCTACATTTTTATAAATATTTTCTGAATTTATCGCACTCTTTTTTTTTCAAATTAAATACTCACTTCAGTTCCAATTTGTTCAGTTTCAATTGCTACCTGATTTGAACGATTGATACTACTAGATGTCCGCTCGAGAACATTGTAAGTATCAGCTACAACCTGTTCATTCCTATTATCGTAAGGTCGGAACATTTTAATTATGTTTTACTTGTTTTTTGCGATTAAGATAAACTACTGGTAAATGGCAATTGCAATAGAATGCTGGAGAGGAGGTATAATATTAAAATAAAATACAAAAAATCAGCATTTAACATATGTCAACATTTTTTCGAAAATGATAAGTTCGAAAAAAATTGCAACCTCTGAAAAAATAGAGGAAGACTACGTTTGACGAAAATATTTATTTATTATAGAGAATTGGTGGCCATACGTATGGCGCTGCAGTAGTCAAGTTTGTACTAAAGAGCAAAGATAACTTAGTTTTTATTTTGACTGCCTATTTCGCATTCCGCATTTCAACTTTACCATATAAGTTTGGCGCTGCAGTAGTCAAGTTTAGATAACTTAAAACTAATTTTAACTACCTGTTGCGCATTTCAACTTTACCAAATCTTACACTCCGAACCACAGGTCATCAACCTGTAATCCTCCGTCTCCTCCCGTAGAAAAAAAATATTTACACGCGCTTTTTTGTACATGAATACGTGTGAACAGCAAAATGCAAAATTGTAAGAATGTATAGTCAAGCGAAACTTGACAGTCCCATTTGAAATGCACGGGCACGCATACAGAGTTAAATCTCTGCAGTTTTAAAAGTTTGTTAGTAAAAGTGTGTGGAGCTCCTGAGATGATGTTCTATTTATTTGTTATTCTATGACTCCGAAAAATTAATAGAAGATTCGAAGTTTGTAGACACAACTTAAGGGCCAACCATAATAGTCTTAAGCAAACGAAAGCTAATGTCATAGTTCTACGTCAAGTTTCCTTAAGTGCCGCCATTACCTTCAGTCGACCATAATGGTCGAACGCACACGCAAGCCAATTTCACATGTATTTGGCTGGCTGTCAGATTTACGTACGTAAACTGCGCTCTGGAGCGCTCTTTACGTACGGAGGCAAAAGTGAACGAAAACTTGCCGAAACTGAGCAATCCGACATTATGTGCGCACTATACAAATTCCTTGTTCTCGCTAATTTCGTACGGCACCGTACGTTCTAATTCTTCTATTATGGTTCTGCCTTTAAGGTATCCGAACATTTTAAGATATTTTGATACCGTCCCAGAAAGGGTCTTGAACGCAATGAATGTCAATGGAAATTTATGCTTTAAAAATTTCCATTTAAAGGGATTCACACAGCAAAATGCTATAATTTTATTCACCTCCATAAAAACGATCAAATTTAACTGGGAACAAATTAACCAGCATTTTTAACGCAATACGCACACGGCATAAAGAGCAAAGATAACTTAGTGCTAATTTTAAGCACCCGTTGCGCATTTCAACTTTACCATAAACGTTTGACAAGTTACGATACCTAAATGCTAATTTTGACTACCCGTTGCGCATTTCAACTCCCAACAATTTCTATACGTGTGGCGCTGCAGAGTTGTGAAGTTTGTACTTAAGAGCAAAGATAATTTAGTGCTAATTTTAACCACCCGTTGTTCATTTCAACTTTACCATATACGTGTGGCGCTGTTGGCTGTAGTAGTCAAGTTTGTAATGAAGAGTAAAGATAACTAGTTCTAATTTTGACTAACAATTGGGCATTTCAACTTTACCAATCCTCAATGGAACGGTTGTAGTTTTTCACTCGGCGGCTTCCGAACGTTGAATGGAAAATTTCTAAAAATGAGAAACAAAAATGTCAAATTTATCGAAAACGTCATTTTGTTTTCAAAAACAACAAAAATTTTCCTTTTTGTAAACAAGTAAAATACACGTCAATTATTATTACCATCAAAATAATACACCTTTTCTTTAAGCCAAATAAATTATGAAGAAGACATGGGTTAAAAAAGAGAACATATATTACAAACCCTTTTATAAACACAAGTCGAAGATGCTTTTGCTCGGAATATTTCTTCTTGGAATCGTGTTCTTTATTTACCAAGTTTTATCAATAAACCAGCTTCCTATATCAAGTACACCATTTACTTTAGATAGTACTTTAGAATTTAAAGATAGTAAATATATAGTTCTGAACCCAGGAAACGCAAAGACTGTTGATCAACGTGAACGGGCCGAGCTGAGTAATGGTGCAGATAAAAACAGCAGTGAAATCATCAGAATTATACGGTGAGTTCCAAGTTTCCAAGAATAAAATAATGTAGATAAATGTTTTCTCACAATGCAATTTATTTACACTTGCTTAATTTCAGTGGAATAAGACTTTTTGACTATGACGCTTATAAATCAAATTTTGAGGGAAAATTTCAGTGTTTAGATGGTAGTCAGGCAATTCCTTTTGTTAGGGTTAATGACGATTTCTGCGATTGTATCGTCGATGGAAGTGACGAACCCAGCACGAATGCTTGTGAATTCGGAAAATTTTATTGTAAATACCAAAAGCGACATATTACTGGAAGAGGACGTGACGTTTACATTCCTAGTAGTAGGGTCAACGACGGCATCTGTGATTGCTGTGATGGTTCCGACGAATGGAAAACAATTGAATGTCCAAATCGATGTTCGTAAACTTTTGTTGATAATTTTTAGAGTAATCATAACTTTTTATAATAATGCATTTGTAATTTTCATTTTCCTTAAAAATGTGAATATTTCAAAAATATATCTTTTTATAAACATTTTTTTTTTAATTTGCTTTTATTTTACAAGATTGATATCGCTCATGGGATAGGTACTTTTAAGTGAAACACAAATTAAAAGAATGAATTGACGAATAAATACTTTTGGTGTTTTGATGTCCGTGAAATGCAGCCGTTAGGTACATGAGCAGAAACCAAGTGTCTGGCATCTGAGATAGAACGCTTGCATTTATTATGTCAAGATACGTATTTCATTTGTCCTGCACAAAAATTTTACATTTTTCGATACCTGTTTTACGACAAAATTTATTTGAAATGTACCTGCTATTACTTAAAAAAAAAAAATAACTGTTGCTAGCTGTTATTTGTATGTATTTTGTTTTGAGAGCAATTAAAGGAAATAAAACAAGGTTTTAGTAGCCTACATTCCGATGTGTTTCAAGAATTTCCTTCAATTGCTCCACTAAAAACAAGTTAGCAACCTGCTAGCAATAGTTGACAACATTTTATAGAAATAAAATAAAAACACTTTATTTTTTGAACCGCAGTTAAAACTTATTTAAAATTAAAAAGAGTCCGACGCGTTTCGTCCTATAAAGACTTCATCAGGAACTAAGTAAATTGCAGAGCTGTAAAAGAATGCAATCATTTTTATATTGCTAATTTAATTAAAAGACTTATTTTTGAGTACTTTGACTTCATCTGAGTACTTCGACTTAAAAAAAGTCCCAGTTAATTTTGAAGTCGTTAATAAAATAATCGTTTAGAGCAGTCGAAATACTGAAAGTAAAAAGATGCAATACTTTGAACTGCGCTTAAATTGAATTGAATTATCTTTAAAGTCTTTTACTTTCTTTTGACTGCTTGAAGTCATTTTACTGCGTGAAGTCTTTTGACTGCTTGAAGTCTTTTTACAGCTTTTATAATATTATATATTTAGAATTTTATCAGATAACGTTTTTCCTTATTGCTTCTCGGAACATTTTATCTTCAAAGAATTCAATCAGTTAAAAGTGCTGCATTCTTTTTTACTTCAAGTCTTTTGACTGCTCTAAGCGATCATTTTAATAAAGACTTCAAAATTTACTGGGATTTTATTTTGTAAGTTAAAGTACTGGCATAAAGAATGGGAATGCATTCCGAAAAATAAGTTTAAAGAGTGTTCCTTCACATGCAATACTAAAATACTGCGTTGTTTTACAGCTCTGGTAGATTGTACAAAAAAAAATGATTAAAATGGGAAAGGAAGTAATTAAATTGACGGTACTACATACAACAAATTAATGACGTTATACAATGAGCCGAAAATAGGAGAAAAATGATTTATCGATAAGCAATTCCCTTTAAGAAAGTTACCTCTTGAAATTGTGTTTTTGCATCGCAATTTGCATGCATTAGACGAAAATATGTGAATTTATTTTTCACCAGCAAAAGTCAAATTCTTATTTTCCATTTTTCAAATAAAATAATTTTGGTCTTATGCACTTAAAAACACAATGTCAAGAGTTAATTTTTTTTAAAGGGAATTCAACTCCCTATAACTTCGTCTATGGTATATTTTGTGAGACTAACAGTTTGGAGAAGATATTTGAACGGTTGAGAATTATTGGAAAACAAGTTCACATAACAAAAGTTAGAAAGTTGTAAGAGCTTTAATTTATTCTCGGCGATTTTTTCCCTACAACACTCCATTTCCGTGGTATAAGAGTAAGAATCCCCAAAAACGTCACTTCTTACAATAACTCTCCCTCCAGCTCACCTGCCAGACTCAGGAGTTCAGGACTTTTAGTATGTTAGCTCCTTAAGAAGCATCAATATTTCTAAGGAAGGGCTGAGCTCCCTGCTAATGGACTCTATAACCCTTTTATTCTTTTAGTGACTGTATTTATTAATATAAATAGATTCGAGATGCAAACAAAAGTTGGACGAGATGTTTTTTCAACTTGTGTGCGCCATCTGTTGAGGGGGTCTTCCTCTGCTTTAAGAATATAGTCATGGGTTTGGATCTAATAAAACAGAAATGTTACGGAAATCCACAAATTTCTCTGACTTACAAATCAGCAAAATATTTGTAACGTAATATTTTCCTGTATATCAAGATTGTTTGGTTATTGTTAAGCCAACAACCAACAGCAAATAATATTTGTAATAGTATTATTACCTGCAATCGTGATCTTGATGGGTATGTTTTCACACTAAACACAAGGTGACACTAGCCAACTAAGAGGTCTCTGGTAAGCATCCTGAAGAAACAATTTTTTTCATGGACTCAAATCCATACATCTAAATTGGATCTATTAATATTATAATTATTGTTAATAAGCTAAATACTTTTATTCAAATCAAAATGCAATAAATAATTAATTTAATATTTATGTATACGCAATATTTATTAATACATATTTAATACAATAATTGCAAATAGTTTTGATGTAAACGCCTTTTTTTATATAAATTTATATAATATATTAAAATTTATTTTAATATTAATAGATTAATACTAATTCTAAGCTGATAGACTATTTTTGCATTTTTATTTTTAAACACACATTTCTGTAAATGAGAACTTTATTAGTTTTTTTTACACAAATTAAATTAATTTTATTTTTAATACAATTTAAATGAATCTGTATACGAATTTTTATAAGGAAATAAAATAAGCAATTTTGAACTGCAATTCGAAAGGTACATCGACGAACATTTTTTTTGTTTTAATAAATTGATTGTATTATAAATATTTTTAATAATTTTAATGTTTGCTTTTTTTTAAATATGTAAATATTCGTCTGATTTTATAATTAATTAAATCTAATTCTAATATTTTAAAAAGTCTATAATAATTCTTAAAATCTATCTAACTATAATTAATATGAAACTAATTTCTTAAAATTAAAAGTTAACCGGATGAGTGACGTCAACTGGGACAAGGTAAATTAAAATATATATTAAAAGGAACTAAAATTGAAGTGACTTTTTAAAAATTGAAAGAGTTGAAATAATAAAAATCCTATTTAAGCTATTTATCTTGAGGTGTTTGAGGAAATTTAATGCAACTCAATTCTTCTTCATAAAATAATAAAATGAAATACAGGATTACACAAATAAACTATTATATTTAAAAATAATAATTTTCAAACAACCTTGTGCGCATTTTTGCCTTTTTTTCTGGAAAATCCCGAACATGTTTCCCAACGAAAGAAAATGAAATGCATCTTCAATGCAGCAAAACTGCAATGATCTTCGTTGTGTATAACCTAATTTTGGTATAGGTATAACACTTAAGTGCCCGATTCGATAACTTTTAAAACTTGAACTATAACTAGGAAACCGTTGTAAAATAATAAAATAATAAAGGAAACTTTATTATTTTATTATTTATAAACCAGTTTTAATCAATTTAAACGTTTTCAGTTTAGTTTCAAATTTTGGAAATAAAAAAAAAATAAAAATACGCCGAGTTTTGTGCATCGGTATACAAATTATTCTAATTTTATTACTAATAATATATGTAGATTTAAATTTAACAAAAAATCATTCAATTAAAATTCATTGTATATAAAAATAATAGTAAAATTACAACTCGACTCTATTAGGGTGGAGTTCCACCGTTCGCGGAGCTAACTATTTGACTTGGGATATTTCATGTATACGTATACCCATTGTATATACATTTCTATAGTATTTTCATGCTGAATAATCACCGCCTGGCCATCTTGAGAAACGTGTGATAAACACATTTTTAGGTTCGTGCATTTACTAGTTGTCTATTCTGTTACCCTGACAACAGTCGTAAACATATATTATTTTTGTTTTGTTTACGACTCTTGTCAAGGAAATATGGATTTTAGAGCCAATAAAATACATTATATATTATTAATTTGTTTCCTAGACGACTATTGTTAGGGTAACAGAATAGACACTTAGTAAATGTAAGAACCTCCAAATGTGCAGTTAACAACTTTCTTTAGATGGCGCTGCTCCATGGTTGTACTATACAAATTTATATACAATGGTATACCTGATGAAAGAAAGAAGATAATTGTTTGGAAAGTAAGGTTCTGAAAACAATAATGCGATAGACAAAAAAGATATATTAAAAAGTTGAAATTATTTTACAGAGAGCCGATTATAATTTTGTATCGAAGCATTGTACATAGAAACTACAGTAAGATTGAAACTAGAAAATTCTAGAGTTTTGTGTCGCCGATGCGGAGCTAGCATCGACTTTGGTTGACGTGGGTATTTGTTTGGAAAGAGACGGTTATGTAGAAGTTCTGACAACAATATTGCGATTATTATGAGAAATATAAAGCAATACATTCAATACAATGTTTTGTTTTGACATTCTTAAGTCTGAAAAAGTCCCGAAACCAGTTCAATAATGTCGAAACTAGATGGCCGCCAGGGGAATTTAGTTATAACTTTACTATTAAAATATATATACAATGATCGAAGTAACTGGTACTGGGTATTCTAGAATTTAAACTTCCAACAACAAAATTGATATATTTTCGTATCCTAGCAACTGTATTTACTATTTCGTCATCAAAATCGAAACTATGAGAGAAAACATTAATTATAACGCAAAATCGTATGATTACCAGCCAGAGGCGTACCGAGAGGGGGTGTGGGGGGGTGTCTAACCCCTCCAAGAATTTACAGAGTCGGTCAAGTCGGCAATTTTGAAAGTTTATAAAACTGCAGTCGGCATTTTCAAGAGTTTCAAACTAAGTTCAGCAAGTTGGCATTTCTAATTTTTTGAATTTTTAGTATGAAAGTTGGAATTTTCATAGGTTTTTATACTTATTCTAACAAGAAAGTCGGCATTTTCAACAATTCTAATTTTAAGTGTGAAAGTCGGCATATTCACAGGTTTTTATACATATTCTAAGAAAAAAGTCGGCATTTTCAATTTTTTCGAATTTTAAGTGTGAAAGTAGGTATTTTTGTAGTTTTTTATACATATTCTAACAAGAAAGTCGGCATTTTCAATTTTTCGAATATAAAAACCTGCAAAAATGCCGACTTTCACACTGAAAAGTGGCTGGCAACGCTGCTCAGAATAAACATAAATAAATCACGAAGCTGTCAAACCTAGCAAATGCACTTTGTAGGATCGTTCAAAAAAAGGTGAAATCTGGTTAATCTGGTTAAAAACAATTAACTGGATTAACCAGATTTCACCTTTTTAAAAAAAAAAAACTTTTAGTAATTAATTTCTCAAAAACTAAGATACATTTTGGCATACGGTTTTCTGTTTTTGACTAAAAATTAATAAGAGCATTGAATTTTGAAAATAAAAATAATAGTTAAATACATAAAATTTTGAAAAAAATTAGTTTAAATTTTTTTTTTATGTTTTTTTTTCAAAATTTTGAGTTTAAAAATTAATTTTTTTAAAACTGTTCACTTAAACAACTTAATTTGAAAATAAAATAAAAGAGTAGTTAACAATAAGGCTTTGTATCATTCACCGTTGTTTTTAAATATTTTTTTTTCTGATTTTAGTCAATTTTTTAGAAAATTGCCCCTCCCTCCTATACGATTTTCTTTTTGTCTTAGCTCGACCTACACGCTAAAGCTTTTTGGTGCACCTTAAACCAATCACCCTATATAGTTTCATGGAAATTTATTGATTATTCAAAACATCCAGTCATTTTTTTACTTTTTAGTATAGCGATGACTGCAGTCGGCAAATGTCCAAAATAAGTCGGCAAATTCCTAATAAAAGTCGGCATTTCAGTAAAACTCACCCCCCCCCCCCACGGCTCGACCTCTCGGACCTCTTTGAAGAATGTGTGCAGCACAGGAAGATGCATGTAGCATTTATCAATTTCTGCAGACTACTAATGCTTGCAAACGAAATTATTGAGAGTGTAATTTAATATTTATTGTTTTTTAAGAGCTGCAGTTTCAAAAACATATCATATTAATGATTTATCATGGTTTGTATCAAATGGACATTGACTTAAAACCAAGCCGATGAGTTCTTAGCTCAGCTTTCTTTTTTAATCAAAGCTTTTTGAAACAAAAACCTATGTATTTCAAAAACTTGTCAATAAAATTAACGTTTGAGAAGTAGACAATATATAAAGATCCAGGGGAAACCGGAAATTTCACTCAGAACAGTTTAAAAAAAAAAACTTACATACACTTACTTATATTTGTTTTGTTTTAAATTAATAGACAGCAGAAAATGCTAAAACAATAACTGTCCTTGAATGAATGAACAAGTAATAAGTGGGGTTAAAAGCACTGCGATCTTAATGAATCCATAAAATAATTTCCGCGAAAATCTCTCAAAAAAGGAGAGGAATCAATTGAGATTTTTTGAACCAAAAAAAATTCCCTCAAAAACAACCTAACTGATTTTAGATGAATTTTATTTTTGCATTCAAATAAGACAGAATAATAATAATAGAATATAATGTATGAGTGTATATTATTTTAAAAGAAAATCGGATTGTTGGTACCGCTATTTTTGAAGCCAAGCAAAAATTACAAGATACAGAAATTTTTTACTAAGTTGAATCGGTGTCTGAATTGTCGTAATGTCATTTTTGAGTTCGATTTTATTTTACGAATGCATAATACAATTACAAAGACCCACATTATGAATATCGAATCGAATTTTGAAATTGAAATTTTAAGTCTCTATATACGCAATTAAACCTTTGTGTATAAATATCATTTATATACAAAGATTAAACACCCGTTCATTCCGCAGAATGATACATTTTGACTGTTTGCAGCTGAGTATCACAAAAGCACACTTAAAGATCATTTATATGGTTAGCATTCGAAATTATTTTCGGGAGCAACAGAAAATGATGTCATACGGGATAACTAACAGTCTGATAAAAATTAATTGAAAACCTTTCATTGTCATCTGAACGTGAAGTGAATTTAACATAATGCATACAACTTCTTTCCAGTTTGCACTGAGAATTTCTTCATTTTTATGTTTTTTTTTTTTATTAGTTAATCACACTTTAGGAAAAAGTTTCCGATGTTCATGCTTATTAATGATTTATATGATTTTGTAATTGGTTGAGTTCTAGAAACGCGTATTATATTATAAGTATATTAACTCGAAAGACTCAAATTGTAGCTGTTTTTAAACTTCACAGCGTTAAATGTATATCATTTGCTGTGTGGTCAGTAAAATTCTATTTTAAAGACATCAAAATCTAAGTAGAGATGATTTTTCTAAGAACAAACTATTGGTTTGTTAATACAGAATAAACACCGATTAATTTATTGCACTGCTTGTACCGGTTAATTATATGGTATTAGATTTATCTTAAGTGTTTTCTAATACACGAAGATTTAGTGCGCTTTTTAATAAAAAGCACTAAATATACACATATACAATTAAAAGTACAAACACATTTAATACTAATACTTCAATTTGCTTAAAATCTAAAAAAAATGTAAAATAAAAGACATATTTTAATAAAATTAAACAAACAACATGTCATACTAACCGCAAAGAGTGTAATATAATTTATGTATCTTACGCTTAGACCTATATTGATGACTATGTACAGATGAAGACGACGACGATGGTGATGCTGCAGATGACAACATAGTGGAAGGGACAGCTGGTCCCGCCGCTGTTGTATAAATGGATGATGATTTAAGAGATTTTTTAAGACTCATACGTCGTCGTTGTCACTTTTCGTCCAATGAGTTTTCTCCTCCACTTTTGTTCAAATTATGTTGGTGATGAATGTGTTGTTGTTGTTGGTCATGTTGCTGCTGTTGACTGAAATCGTGAATGTGTTGACAAAATGCTTGAAGCACTTCAAAGTGTGTCATTAGGTTTGCAGTTTGACTCTCATAGTGTAGGCGACGTGTTATCGGAGCACCCAATCGCCGAAGTAGGTCAGTGAAAATTTTTTCTTCTTTCCGAATCCAAGGTCTGCGATCATCTTGCACTTGGTATGGCGTTAGATGAACATGAATATTCATTCCTATACGCATATTAACAAAAACCATTTGAAAAAGAACCTCTATTGTCAAAAATTATTCCCAACTTACCCATTCTGGTTAAAGTTTCTAGCAAGCTTCTTGAAGTAATCCATGTATTTTTCTGACCTCCATGACCCCCGTCAAGCCAGTACATATCTTTGATGCGTGACAAAAGCCGAATCATGGTGCTATCGTCCGGAGTAAGCGTCTTCAAGTAATGGAACTCGTAGATAAACTTTAAATGAAAAATTAAACAAACGCGAGTTGGAACATAAGAAAATAAAATAAAAAAAACATTTTGATTTTTACACTCTTTTACGACTCACTTGATTGAGCACAACACATCCTTTACTAAAGCCAATTAGTATTAGTTTTGATTTATCTAAGTTGAGATTTTCCCGCCACCAAAGTGGATTCCTCTGTTGTTGCTGGTGGTGTGCAATCGATGCTTGAAGGAGGCTATTTTGCAAATGACATTCATTGGCAACTCCAGCTGTATTGTTAAAACTCGCCGAAGCAGCTGGCTGGGGTTGATTTTGAGCATCAGCAGAATGTAATATTGACGGGGTTATGGTATTTTGTGATGTTTCATCATTTGTGCATGGAGGAGGGGTAGTGCTTTCATTGCCACATGGAAATACCATTGCACCGTCACTACCAACAGTTACATTTTCTTGTACCTGCAAGATATCAATGTCCATCTCTTGACTACTATCATTGTTCGATAGAGATGTGTTATCTGTCGAACTTGGTGTTGGGGTGACTGTTGATGCAGAAGCTGCTGCCGCAGCAGCAGCTGCAGCGGCTGTGACTTGTGCCAGGATTTCACTTTCGGGTATTGAAATCAAACGCTGCGAGAGATTTTGCAAAAGCCTAGAAACAAATTGTGGACTTCATTATTTAAATAAAAAAAGAAAAAGGTTTTCTTATTAATAAATTAATCAATAAGAAAACCTTTTTCTTTTTTTATAAAAAAAACTTTACTTATACGAATTTCAAATCTATTTTTTTGAAATGAACCATTCAAAAAAAAATTCAAATGCGAAAACTATTCATATAAAGGGTGATTCAATTCTAACTTTACATAATGGTAGGCCTGTATAATTGACTAAATGGATCGGTTAACCACAAATCATTACATTGAAATTCCTGGTGTGGAAAACATGTGGTTTCAGCAAGACGCAGAGAAGTTAACTTGTAACATACCCGAAACAGAGATAACCACCGAAACTTAGTAAAAAGTCACCAAAAATTACATGAAATTCATTAGCCGCTGAAGAATTTTATGATTGAAATAATTTTTCATAATTAATGTACGATATCAAATATTTGAAGAATAAAGAATGATAACGTTGCATTTTTTTTTAAATAAAAAGTTGTAGGACAAATTGGATCACCCTTACAAATTGGATCAACCTTACTAACTTCGTTCTTAAGTAGTTAAAAAAAAGATATAATCTTTCATAAAAGTCGCATGCATTTTCGACTTTCAAAAAAACGTAATTCAGTTTCTTGAAAAATAAAAAAAAATTGTGTTCTTTGATTATTTCAACGCAAGATTTAGGTTATTTCTATAAAACAGTTTCATGATAATGATATCCAAAAACTATCTTACTAGCAATAATTCAAATAAGTTTATTGAAATCACTTTATTCTTTAAAGAGTGATTTCAATAATAACTCTCTCAGTTAATTCTTAGCGTTGTATTTAAATGAAAATGCGGAGGAATTTTGCTGTAATCAAAGTTAAAGAACTGCTTCCACTAACAAAAAATTATTTATATCGAAATTTTAACATATTATATGCATGCAAGCTAGCGCGATTATAAAGTCAACACAAATTAATTACGACATTAAATAGATCATTTTAATCTATTTAATAACGAAATTAATTTGTGTTAACTTTATAATATCGCGCTAAGCTTGCATATATGTAAATCAATCATACAAATCAAAACATAAAATCCTTTTTCAATTTAACCAACGTCTTTGTTTTTTATACCGAAACATGTAAATTAACTTAAGATACAAACCTTTCTAAATGCTGAAGTGCATGATTCATAGGAGTATGGTCCGGTACTCCAGCGTTATTTCCACGTACAAAATTATCAAAGCAACTAAATGTTTTAAATTCCATTCTGTGGTATAAAAAGTAAACAATAAATTATTTTCCATGTTGTTTTTTAAAGCTAAATATCATTTATTATTTCAATTTCCTTACCTCACCGGGCGTATAACAATAATGTGCGATTTGGGAAAAGCTTCCCGTAATAAAATAGCTGAATTTTCTAGATTATACTTCATGTAACCCCTACTGTCTCTATTTGTCTCCATGCTTTCGGGAAAATCCTAAAATCGTCAAAAAACAAAAAATGCAATATTTTATTATAATAAATTGTTGTTGTTTTCTCCAAATGTTTATTATAAATAAATTTGTAATTTCCTAGTTCAACTTGAAAGCATGCCAATTTGTATCTTATGTCAAACGCTAAAGCACAATAAGAATAAAAATTGTTTAGAATAAATAAACAAACATAGAAAACAAAATGTATACAAGTAAATGCTAGTGATGTTGAAAGTGGTCTTATGTTTATTAATTAAAAAGATGTGGTTCATTGAATAATAAATGAATATACATAAACGGAAGTTTTGTCTACCTCAGTTTTATATCATGATCCTTGGATTGAGTAAAATTAAGAGATGAGAGTAAATCTTGTTCTCCGTTGAAACCGAAATTAATAAGAAGCGAAAGATATAATATTGTAGGTATAAATATGTAATATAACAAGAGTCTATAACTTTGATCAGTAATTTTGGTGGTGCATTCGAAGGGGCGAATTAGCTTGAATAGTAGCAAAGCTGCCTTTATTAAATGCTATACTCTAGAAATCGTTTAAACATAAGAAGTGAATACCTTATTTATATTTATCTAAACTCCTGGCAAGACAACTGTGCCAAAGGTTTTTACCTTAGGAGGCAATAATGAGAAGGTAGTTCGTAGTTGACTGCCAAAACCCTTTTGATTTGAATGCTACACAGTAAAACTTAAGTATTAATAGAGGAAATAGTTCCAACGACAACAATGCAATTTAATTTCATAAGGAGGCAGAATCGATTCACCACCCTCGCTATTGCTACGAATATCTAAATATTTTTTTTGTTATCATATTAATTTCTTTTAATAGTTTTATAAAAAAAATCGATTTCCTATTTCCGATCAAATAAAATAAAAAAAAATTATCCGGGAACACAACTAAAATGCCTCTGGATCGGGTGAACAGCAAATTAATCATATTTGTTGTTCTTTGTTCGATGATGGAACAATGATCTCGAATGGGATCATCATAGTTCTCTTAATTTTATGCTTCACCCAAGCGATCGTTTTTGTTCGGTTCTCCAGCTGCCCCTGATTTAAGCAGGGGCCAAAACACCGCGTTATTTCCTGCGGCTTTGCAGAAAACGTTATAAGAAACTAAATCAAAAGAGAAGAGGAGTCCAAAAAACTTTGACCTGGGAACTACAATTAAGGAAGATTTAAAGACTGTATTAGATTAAGTAGAAATAACCTCAGAATAATCACAGGTTTTCTCACGGGCCACTGCAAGCTAAAAAGACATATTAGCATCAACTTGTAGATACGGCAATGAAGATGAGGAGACACCGGACCAACTTCTGGTGAAAAAAGACTAGCCCGCCTGGGCCACTACCAGATAAAAGAGTGATCTACTCTCTCTAAATGTACTTCAAATACTAAAATTTTTCAAGGCAATAGGCCTAGAGGAAGAGCTGTAAAATGAGAATTCTCATCAGACTCTGTATAGATCTTAAATACTATACCCCCAAATTAATTCATTCATTCATTCAACTGTTTTGATCAAGATCGAAAACATGAACCAAGTATGACAATCTTAATACCTTCAAATATTCTTGTAACATCATTAAGTTATTTCACAAACTTCTCTAAGCTTGATCATGTAAAAATATTAATAATGTCAAAATCTTCGTGTGCGCGTATTTTTTTATCAGAGGACATTCTATGCGATACAATATTATATAAACAAGTAAATTTAAAAAAATGCAATTAAACCATAATTTTAAATTTAAATTAATTTTAAATCATATTTTTAATAAAATTGTTGTTTTGGACTACAAGTATTTTTTAACTTTATATAGTTAATAAATTAAAATTGAAAAACTAAAATTACAACCAAAATAGTTTTGATTTACATACCTGAACATCACCACCAAAATAGACAATCGCTGTCGAATCTTCCACATTTTGGGTTGATTGTCGTATAATTGGTGGACAATAGACAATATCATTCGTTCGATTTTGAAATCCAGAAACAGCAAATATTCGAAATGGTCCAGCCGACGTGCTTGGCGTGCATAACCGATCAGCGCTGCCACCAAGCATCACCTTAAAGTTTGTATCACGTTTTCCGAGTCTCCAAAAGTTTTCAATTTTTACCTTTTTTTAAAAAGAATATACACAAACACCACATATTATACAAATACCACACATTATTAAAAAAACAAGAAGAATATTTACACAATCATTATTTTCGAGAAAATGAGATAAAACAAAAATCTAGTAATAACTCTCCTCATCATAATTATCACGCCCACAACACAAAGCCGAACGCGATCGCATATCTTCTAGACATAAATTCATGTCTTCCTTAATTTCTTGCATTTTAACCCGAACCTCTTCACGCATAAGATTGTAGCACATAGCAACAAGTCCCATGCCGATAAGCATGTATATAAAATTTATAGCTAACTTTGTTTGCTGATCTTTTTCCAAGTCGCTTATTGTTTGGACATCTCCAGGGTGTATACTAGCACCAGGAACAAAATCACCAAAACCAATTTTACACAGACTTGTCATGCAAAAATAAAAGGAATCTAGGTAGAACCAGTGTTCCCAATTGGCAAACATAACTGTTCCTGTTAGTATGTAGAACATTATCACCCACAAACATGCCGTGGATGGTACAATTATTTTCTTCCTAACACCTGACTCCAATTCGTCGGTATCTTGGGTGCATTCGTGTAAGCCTCTGTACAGAAATTTGAATGATTTGGCCAGAACTTTTCCCATATTTAGAAAGTACAAAATATACAATGGTATTCCGAATGTAGCATATATAACAGTGAAACCTTTGCCCCAAGGTGTCCTTGGTACCATATTGCCATAGCCGATCATTGTAAAAACCGACAGACAAAACATCAATGCTGCTGGGAATGACCATATCTGCTGCGGAGTTCGCCCATCATACCCCTTTTTTATCATTTGTGTAATGTTGTCCTGATATCGCTTAAGTATTTTGTCTGTATCGGTTTGCCAAATAGTACGATTGAACAAATTCAAGGTTTCTGTTTTCACCCAAAGCTCTTCAGAGTAATTGTTTCTAAGATTTTTCACAATGACACTTGATTCGTCAACGTATTGCGTCTCAATAGCAGTAAAACTAAAGGCTCCACATATCGCATACACCACAATTAATGCGCCGACTCCAACTTGTGTACACATAAAGGCCACAAACTTTCGACAACAACGTCTCACTCGTTTACGCGGATTAGTCTCTAATGATGAAGAAGAATTTTGACTCCTAAACGAGTGTTTTTTCCGTGACATTTTATATTTATTTCAAAAAATTGTCTTTTGATCTTTTAAATGAAACAATTCGTCAATGAACAAGAAAAGCAGCTACGGAATTAAGTTTGTTGATACAGATGATATTTATTTTATAGAATAGCAGTGTTTTTCGTTTATCCGAACAGCAAAAATATTCTAAAAATAAAGTTTTATTTCAAAGCAGAACACAAATGTGAGGAAATCAAGTTGGAAAAGCGAATAAAAGTAATCAGCCGCACGACACGGAATCTCCCTTGCAACTAATAGTTTTGGAAATGTAAAAAGATTTTCTTTCTCACAAAAGTTTGAAGCAAATACCAAACCAAAGCGATCTCTTAAAGATCAATTGAGCATATTTTTGGAATTTTCTCTATTCTAAGGAATATGATTGCAAAGCCTTTTTTGTTGTTTATTTGTAGTAATTGAATTGGAATGCACAGTAATATAAATGAAGCTATGTATCTGGAATTTGTATGATGAAAAAGGACAACTTTATATTTAAATAAAAAGATAATGAATATTCTTTTTCATTTAATAAATACAATTTCTGAAAATTGTGATCAAAAAGGAATTTGCATACTGAAGTGTCGCGAAGATAGGACATATTGCTTTCATTTCGGAGGGATAGTAAAAACAGATAACCAATTTTTGTATTACCACGACAGTACAATCATGAAAAACCACGGCCTATTGACTCATATGCATATATGAAAGACAAATCTGCTGAGACAAACCTTCAAGCTGGCAGTATTTTTAAATACAGAAAAAGTCTACAACATCAGCATTGATAAAACGCTCTCAAATTGGATCGATGCCATGACTCAAAGGAGAAATGTTAAAGCTCAAATGGCTGAGAACAAGTTGTAGGTTAAAACATGTAGAGGCACTCAACAAAGTTTGCTTATATTCTGCCATGATTAAGCTTCTGGTTCAAAACTGGATTTTAGATAACCTTAATAGGAAATGGCCTCTAGGAAGTTTATTCCTAAAATTTTCAAGATTCTACATTCTGCCCTTGACTAGCTAATATCATTCGTTCGATTTTGAAATCCAGAAACAGCAAATATTCGAAATGGTCCAGCCGACGTGCTTGGCGTGCACAACCGATCAGCGCTGCCACCAAGCATCACTGCCCTTGACAAGCTAAATAGCTGGTCCAGTACCCGCAATTAGTGGCTGTATTCGTTGTGCCCTGAAGTCAATTTTTTAACAAACATCAGTTCGTCAGCAAAATCTCTGTTTTTTAGAACTCGTACTGAAATACCCTCGATTTCGCCTTGAAAAATATCTAAGATTTTTGCTTTATCATACAAATAAAACCAAGTAAAAAGAATTATTGTGGAATGTGCGACAAGCTTCATGTTATGTTTTAATTTATGTTTTAATTAAAGGGAGGTATTAATAAACAAATTAATAATTAATTATTTTTCCTTTTTTTCTTTGCTTTTTTCAACACAAAACTTTGTCCCCGTTATTTTAGCACGAAACATACTTTTTTTGACAACGCTTACAGCTGTAGAACAAAGGTTAAATTCAACACAATTAATGTCAAACCTTTTTTGGATTCTGGATCAAAAACTGAACTAGAAAGAGATCCTTAAACAAAGGGAAAAGAAAGATTTGTAGTAGATTTATTGGTAAAAAATGGGGATCTAACCCTAAAACCATCATTTGGATATACAAAGTCATAATTACAGCAATTCTGACGTACACATAGTACGTTAAATGGCCTTCTTCCTTGAACAATGTACGGACGGGCTTCCAAATTTGTATAGTTTCTTTCAGCCCGAAATGCTTGTAGTACGTGTGTTAGCTAAACACTCAATCTGTACCGAAAACATTGACATCTTTACGACAATCAGGTGGAAATCAAAGCCATGGTAGATCGGTTTCGAAAAGAACTGAGTAAATACAGCAGAAACAGTTACTCTTTCATGTTTCCTACAACACTTTGACATACATGAAATGCAATGAAATGACTTGATGACTTGTAGACAAGTCAATGTTTTATTTTCTGAAGAAGCTGTAATGTCAAATGTGTTAAACAAATAAATAGAATGTGGTGTTTAACTGTAAAACATCTCAGTGCTTATAGTCTTGTAGAAAACTAATTAATTAGTTTAAAATGTTACCAAAACTTTTGAAAAGCAGAATGGATGGGCCTAAAATGCTGTTTCCTTTCATCGATACGTAAGTGGAAGAGATATCCCAAAATATTACATTTGTTAACCCGATTTCGGTTGAGAACATGCAAGTCGTGTTAATGTGATCTCGTAAAACAGACATTGAAAACATAGGCATAATTTCAAAACGAATGCACATACTCAGAGGACCCAAACTAATGTTAAACTTTAATAAGTACCTATCAAAGATGAGTAAAAAATTATATACTGATCCTTCATCCAAATGCTTCTTTGTTAGGGGTTTAACTTCGATGCAAATCTCAGAGCCAATAGAAGGGCAGTCAACTAGAACCAACCAATAAAACATCTATATCATTGAATCATCCGAGCTGAATCTAAGCCACTAGCTAAAATTATGTTAACAGGGACAAAGAGCATGGACCAATATACTTTTAAATGAATCGTTTTTCCTTTCCAACAATATTAAAACAGTTCTTCATAAGAAAGGTCCTGATACATTGGAATTTAAAGATTCTAAGGTTAAAGGTAACAAAACCCAACGCTCACACGTGAGCAACACAATCCATTCTGGCCACATTGCAATAATATATATAAATAAGATTTAATATTCTTTGGTATAATTTATTATTCCACTCTAAGTCTTTAATACAAACACAGGAACGATAACATTTTGATTCCCGGAATTCAGTGAAAGATTTTATAGATTTTTCCCCAAAATACGAGGATTCAATTGGATTGAAAGAAATTACATAAATACTTAATTTATTTAATATAAGTTTATTTTTACATACATTACGATTTGGATTATTATTATTATTACTTAAACTGTTGAAATTGTTTTTCATTGTAAATAAATAAATAATTCTTTTAATTTTTTGCGGCAGTGTTATTGACATTGAAAAATAAACAAGAAAATTCTATTATCTGTTCACTCTCTCACACTTACAAAATTCGAATGATGTTTTATCTTTTTCTCACTTTTGCAAAAGAAAAGTGTAGCAGCACTGAAACTAAAGCGCTCGCTTCCAGTGTTTTTTTTTGCTTAAAAATGCAGTTCACTCACTCTACTTACCGAATTGTTCGCCAGAATAAAACAATAATTTCTATCCACAAATAATAATAAATGATTAAGTTGTTTTATACGTTTACAGATTATGTTTTGTTTTCACTTGTTGGTAGATTTTTTGTTTGAAAAATTTAAGAGGACAAACAAAAAATGTAATTTTTGCGCTTTCGCTACGAACTTTTGCAACAAATCTTCCAATGTCAAAGGTCCAAACAATATTTTAAATGGCGGCATTTGGCAAGTTTTTTTTATCCATTCTCCAATCAGAAAAGAATATCTCTCCAAAAAGCAGTGGAAGGTAACAGGGGTGTAATGAGAACAGAAAACCTTAAGTTCTTTTCACATTGCTCATTGGACACAGGTCATCAACTTGTACTCCTCCGTTTCAAAAAAATTATACGTGGTCTTCAATACGTGAATACCTGTGACCAGCTTAATGCAAAATTATAAGAACGTATTGTCTAGCAAAATTTGCCAGTTCCCATTTGAAATGCACGGGCACGCATACAGAGTTGAAGGCGAAAGTGGGTGGAGCCTCCTGAGATAATATTCTAACTATTTATTATTCTATGTGACAGGATGTACTATCCGCTGATACAATTGGTGCATGAATATGATAAGTTAAACAATTAAAATGGCATTTTATAAAGCTTTTGTGATTTTTTAACTTTCATGCAGTAATTTAGCAGCGAAAATAGTAATGAAACACATAAATCTGCATATTTTTATATTAACTTTGAAGAAGTTATTAGAACTATTTGTAAAACTTTTCTCATTTTTTATTTATTTATATAATGCAGTTCTTCTCGTATTTTAAATTTAGTAATGTCAAGTAAGGATTATTTTACAATACTTCCTCTTGATGGTGATCAAAGGCAACGTGCAGCATCGCATCTGCAACAACTTTAAAGCATCAGCATCGCAAAAAAGCCTCTGATGCCGAATCAATGCACAAATATTTGACGGTTAGGAATTTACCCACCGTTTACGATAAACAAAAACAAGGAATGCTCACTTCAATAAGTGACGTCATCATCTGTTTATGTCTAAAGCGCGAAACAGCATAAGCCAGCAAGAGCACCAGTACCAGCACCAGCGGTCTCTATTAAATTAGAACCAATGTATTTCAATTGCTCAACACAGATTAGAACAGCACCAGCAACCCCAACGACATCGTTAGACCAAAGTCCTAAATTTGTTGTTGCTGATGCACTGCCGACAACTTTCCAAATATGATATTCAATGGCACCAAACTGCGTCGTGAAATACAAGCAAACAACAACAACAAAGTTTTGTTTCAAGATCTTGCTAAATTCCAATCCGTTCCGGATCAGAGGGGATAATAAAATACGGCTAATGTGTTTGATACAAAGTTGGTGACCATTGTGCTGATTACTTTTGACGGTGCTGGTTTCAATCTGTTTCGCTCATAATACTATGTTCCCACCTAGCAAAATTGCAATTTCTACGAAATTGCTTAGAAATCAAGTTTAATTTCAGGTCATTGCAGTAAAACTAGTCGTGTTTTATTGGTAAGTGTTTAGCCACTTTAGCAAAATTTTTTATGGGATACGAAAAGTGGCGATAAATTGGTCAGTAATTAAAGTGAACATAAAAGTGAAGATACAATCTGGGAATGCCTGGAAATTGTTGGCGCGAAATGTAATGTCAATATATTTTTTGCTTAAAGGTTGGTGGCACCTGTGACAGCTTAATACATGGACTCCATATACAATGATTATTAATGGTTGTGTTCAATGTGTTTTCCTTTAGGGCCGCGTTTTGCGGAAGAAGTAAGAAGCTTTCAACCTACGAGAGTTGCAAAAAAGTTTTGCTGATTTTGAACTTTTCGCTTAAAAACAAATAAAAATTGGTCAAAGCGGATCTTTAAATAAAATTATATAATTTGGAATTTAATTTGGTAATATTCAAGGTAAATAATGATTATTTATCCGGTTTTTATTTGTTTGTAGTGGACGGTGGGGTACAAGTTGACCAACTCGGCATATATAAATAGCCATACTTTGCAGACACATCCATAAAATTATTTGAAACTTCGGCTTGGCTAAAGTCAAGAATACCAACTTTGAAATAAAATAAAAAAGTGAATATAGCGTTTCATTGGTTCTTTCCAGTGCTGACTAACTAAAAATTACCAACAAAAAACGACTACTGATGAAATAAACGAACAGAGCTAACAAAATGCGGCAATTGTTCGAAGTCAAAAATTATTTTCCTTATACTATGCTCGAAATTGAGGAATTTGAGACCTCAATTTCTAAATTACGAAAAGTGTTCACACCTAAATTGAGATATGTGGTTTGTACAACACTCTGTAATGACCAAGAGAAGTAACACCACATTTTTCTTTTTAAGCCTAGAATGCAGCTGAAGTGAAACGAAGTTTTCCGTCGTCTGCAAAAACACCAACAAAACGATAACGAAACGGTACCGGACAAATTGTTATGTAGAGTTTTGCCAATTTGAAAAAAATTTTTTTTTTTCCAAACACACAAAAAACAAATAAAAAGCAAAAAAGTTTTGCTGATTTTGAACTTTTCGCTTAAAAACAAATAAAAATTGGTCAAAGCGGATCTTTAAATAAAATTATATAATTTGGAATTTAATTTGGTAATATTCAAGGTAAATAATGATTATTTATCCGGTTTTTATTTGTTTGTAGTGGACGGTGGGGTACAATTTGACCAACTCGGCATATGTAAATAGCCATACTTTGCAGACACATCCATAAAATTATTTGAAACTTCGGCTTGGCTAAAGTCAAGAATACCAACTTTGAAATAAAATAAAAAAGTGAATATAGCGTTTCATTGGTTCTTTCCAGTGCTGACTAACTAAAAATTACCAACAAAAAACGACTACTGATGAAATAAACGAACAGAGCTAACAAAATGCGGCAATTGTTCGAAAAGTCAAAAATTATTTTCCTTATACTATGCTCGAAATTGAGGAATTTGTGTTCACACCTAAATTGAGATATGTGGTTTGTACAACACTCTGTAATGACCAAGAGAAGTAACACCACATTTTTCTTTTTAAGCCTAGAATGCAGCTGAAGTGAAACGAAGTTTTCCGTCGTCTGCAAAAACACCGACAAAACGATAACGAAACGGTACCGGACAAATTGTTATGTAGAGTTTTGCCAATTTGAAAAAAAAAAATTTTTCTCCAAACACACAAAAAACAAATAAAAAGAACAGAAATCCATTTAATAATAATAATAACCACAAAAAAACACAAACAAAATACAAACGTCAAAATTTCGCGACAATTAATATCCCGGTTAAATGAATTGTGTGCGAAAAGAGTGTAGAGAGTAGTACTTGAACCGGTTATCAACCGTTTCACGTGGAGCTGCGTACCGCAAAACGAAAAGGACGAAAAATTTCGTTTATGATTTCACTGTGTCATTTTTGTATTGGATTTTTCGTTTCACTTAAGCTGCATACTAGGCTTTATTTGTAGGAGTTTAACAAATAAAAAGAAAGAGCAGGCAATCATTTATAGCCGCTGTTCACTAAACATAACAGACAAGACGAATTGTAATTAGTCGTAAGAAAGCAATTGTTAAAAATAAGACTCAATAAATAATTCTATTCAATTCAATTCAAACTGCCTTATTACATAACTTATTACATAAGCCAGAAAGAGAAAAATATATTTTTTCTCGTATTCTTTTGATTAAAATTTTCAAGCAAAATCATCTCAATTAAGGTCAAATAAATAATCGAAACGTAATTTTTGAATTAAAATCCAAAACATTTACAAGAGTTCTTGTTCAGTTAAACTAAACGTCTTTGACAATTTTCGAATGAAGATTTCGATTATAAGAAAGGGTATTAATAAACTTGAATAAAAAATATATAACATCCTACAAAATGTAAACAAAGAAATATGATTTTTTATTCCAACTATTATATGCAGCTGAAGTGAAACGAAATTTTCCGTTGTCTTCAAAAACACAGACAAAATGATAACGAAACCGTACCGGACAAATTGTTATGTAGAGTTTTGCCATTTGCAAAATAATATTTTTTCAAAACACACAAAAAAATAAAAAGAACAGAAATCCATTTAATACTAATAATAACCACAAAAAAACACGAACAAAATAGAAACGTCAAATTTTCGCAAGCAATTAATATCCCGGTCAATTAAATTGGGTGCGAAAAGAGTGTAGAGAGTAGTGGAGACTTGAACCGGTTATCAACCGTCTCAAGCCTAATATGCAGCTGAAGTGAAACGAAATTTTCCGTTGTCTCCAAAAACACAGACGAAATGATAACGAAACGGTACCGGACAAATTTGTATGTAGAGTTTCACCATTTGCAAAAAAAATATTTTTCAAAACACACAAAAAAACAAATAAAAAGAACAGAAATCCATTTATTAATAATAACCATAAAAAACACCAACAAAATACAAATGTCAAAATTTTGCGAGCAATTAATAGCCCGGTCAATTGAATTGTGTGCGAAAAAAACTGAAGAGAGAAGTGGAGACGTGAACCGGTTATCAAACGTGGAGCTGTGTACCACAAAACGAAAAGAAAGAATGTTTTCACTGTGTCATTTTTGTATGGGATTTTTCGTTTCACTTCAGCTGCATACTAGGCTTAAGACGATGTTCACATTGGACGTACTAACACGACACATTTTGACCACAGAGACCACAATTTGTGAAAACTTTCAAAATATTGGTTCAAAAAACTCCATGACTATTGGAGCGAATACTTCATAAATATTTTGATATATAAGTCGTATAGGTCGTATATTAGCACTATAGCTTAAACAACTCTTTAATTTGGAAATCGAAAGTAAAATTGTTAGTTTGGGGAGCACTTAATATCTACAGTGAAATATCAGTAGCCCTTACCCTTAGAGTAACATACGTAAACAATTTAAAGGCCATACCTCAATCACGAGCACAGTTCGAAAAAATGCATGAAGGGGGCGATCTAGGTGATTAATTTTTATACTGAATGCTCATTAATCAGAGAGCAACATACAAACAATATTTTACCCCTCTAGCTCCATAAGGAGGGAAGTTACAATAAAAATACAGATGGAGGGAGCGCTGCAGTCGAAATTTGTTTGCATCCGAATACCATTAGCCCAAGAGCAATAGTTAATCTTGAACAAAATTAGAAAAAAAATATAGAGGGCGGCAGTCGGTTAATTTTATTACTGAATACTCAGTAATCAAAAACAAACAAACAAACACACACATAAATTTAAGGCTCCTGCTCAATTAGGAGGCAAGTTACAAAAAAATACAGGTAGGGGCGCTGCAGTCACTCAATTTTTATATCGGAATATCAGTAGCCCTAGAGTAATACACGTACAAAATTTCAAGGCTCTACCTCAATTAGGAAAAAAGTTAGAAAAAACGCATATAGTGGGCGGTTCAGTCTGTCAAAACACAAACAAAATTTTAAAGCTCTAGCTCAATAAGGGGAGAAGTAACAATAATGGTGGATTTACATGTCTCTGCACCTGCAGAACTGCAGAAAACTAAAAAGAGACAGATGTACATCTTTAAACCTAAAGACGAAAAGATTACACAGATACAATCTGAATTGATTTCCTATAACAAGTTGATTAATGCTGGTACGCACCACAACCTTGTGAGACAAATTCTTTTGCATTTTGTTTTCATAAAGTGGTTATATTACACTTTATCAAATAAAATTTGATTGAAAAAATATTATTGTAGTTCATGAATATGTTTATTTCCTTTTACGTATTTATTTCACGAAAATATTCAAGTTTCAAACTTAAGATCCCAAAAATTATTTAAAATGGCTTGGTGCTACATTAAATAGGCACTAGTAAATTATGTTTGCAGACGAAGTTGCCATAATGAAGATTAACATGTTCATCTTTACCCATAATTTCTAATCTTTACCTATAATTTTTATACTCATAATTTATGTATGAAGATCTCTGTACTTTCGTCTTCTCTCTCTATCAAACAAGCAAAGTTTTACATTTCGTTTCTTTTTCTCCCTTTAGACTGCTTTTAAATTAAGCAACTTCACCGTCGCGACTTACTTCGATTTTGTTTTGTGTTGCTTCTCTTTTAAACCTTACAACTGAATGCAACAACTTCTCCCAAATGTTTTTTCTAAATCCTTTTCAATCAACCACCCGTTTACGAACGACGAAGATGGAATAAAACAAATACACAACATAAAGAAAAACACAAAGTGTACAGACCGATAGAGTGTGCAACACAAACTGCCCGAGCAACTCCGTCTTCCCCGGCCACCACATACGTTTCTCTCCTTCAAGATCAAATCAACGAGTGAAAAACTGACGAGTTGCACGCAGGAGTTGCTTAAAAAGCAGTCTTATTTTTCTGCAGTTCTGCAGGTGCAGAGACATGTAAATCCACCGTAAAAGAGGGGCGCTGCAGTCAGTCAATGTTTAGATCGGAATGTCAATAGCCCTAGAGCAACACGTACAAATGTTTTAAAGCTCTATCTCAATCAGGAACAAAAAGTTAGAAAAAATGCATATAGGGCGCGCTGCATTCGGTTAATTTTTATACTGAATACTCAATCCGAGAGTAACACACAAAAAATTTTAAAGCTATCTACTTTCGAAATTCAACGAATTTCTCGTATTTTTGATAGCATTTTTCTGCGCTACGCTTTCGTTTATTTTGCTGGGCTTTGCTTACGATTACGACATATAAGACGTTTTTATTTTTAAGCTCGGAGCAGTGCTTTGAGCTGTCAATAATAGATCTGTATTTCTTTTTTAGCTCCGAGCGCTCAGAGCGCACTAAACAATCTTCCAAATGAGACTTTTTGTATGGGAGTATTGTTTGTGTGAAGGATAATTTGATTGGAAAACATGTAGTTTTGTTTTTTAAGTCATTAATTATTGTAATGAATCGTCTTAATTGCATAATTAAAACATAAATTCTTAGCGGCGCTAAACTAACTAACTGAGAGGAATCGCCACTGGCGTGCATTTCTACTTCAATCAGCGATTTTTAGACATTTTGTACCACAGTGGCTTTATTTACTAGTTTCAACGATTTTGCATTGTGATCCGACAGAAAAAGATGGTAAGCCGATGACTGTCATTGGCTTAGGCTCGATAAATGTTTGACTTGCCTAAATTCCAACTGTGTGCAATAGGGCTTTTTAGGTAACAACGATATATCTCTTTCTCGTTCTCACAGAATTGTCAAAAACAGCAGTATGCCGAACAGCTGATTTTTTTTTTATCATTGTTGACAAATTGATTGAAAACAAAAGCGGGAATTTTAAAGATTTGTGCGCGAAAATTGTGAAAATTGTTGGTTTTGCTAGTTAAAATAAATTTTTAAGCCACGGAAATCACAAATTTCACACAAAAAAGAATACCGCATTTAAAAATTATTTCCAAATTGTTTTCTTCAAGATCTTGAGTTTGACAGTTTCAAAAAAGCGCGATACATATTTCAATCTGTCTTCGTCATAGTGTGAGCTGTCATAATTTTTGACAAGATGGTAAAACTCCCTATAGGGAGTTTTACCATCTTGTCAAAGCTCACACTATGACGAAGACAGATTGAAATATGTATCGCGCTTTTTTGAAACTGTCAAACTCAAGATCTTGAAGAAAACAATTTGGAAATAATTTTTAAATGCGGTATTCTTTTTTGTGTGAAATTTGTGATTTCCGTGGCTTAAAAATTTATTTTAATTAGCAAAACCAACAATTTTCACAATTTTCGCGCACAAATCTTTAAAATTCCCGCTTTTGTTTTCAATCAATTTTTCAACAATGATAAAAAAAAAATCAGCTGTTCATCATACTGCTGTTTTTGACAATTCTGTGAGAACGAGAAAGAGATATATCGTTGTTACCTAAAAAGCCCTATTGAAGCCATAAACTCATATGGCTTCAATTATAGTCGAAATTCAGCTATTTCGGCGAGTGATGCGAGATGACTCGCATCACACACTTTCTCATCTCACTTCATTGCCAAAAAGAATATCAACAATATTCATTACCTCACTTTTTTATGACAAAATAGGTATCTGATTTAAAATAAGTTTCATTATTATGTATGTACATATTAAATTACGTATATTAACATGCACTAGTTAAAATTGAATAAATAAATAAAAAATTAACAACAATTTTCTACCATTTTGCGGCACGGCACGTTTTCTTACAATATCAATAAAGAGAGTCAATTCTTGTTTTTGTATTTTCATTACTAATACATGAATATATGTGAAACTATTTATGTTGAGAAAATTACACATACTTATCCAAACTGATAAATTTACCTACGTGTACACCAACTCACGGCCGAAATGTAAGGCGAGCAATCTGACGTTCCATTTCACTCACTGGAACACTCGCATTTGTTAGCTGAATCGCTTTTTTATGAAATGTATCCCACTCACTCCCTGGAAGTTTGAATTAGCTGAATCTTGGCACTGGGTTTAGGTGTTTAAAAGAATTTCGAGGTCCCTGGACCTTATGACTAATTCCTATCGATCTAAATGTCCATGGACATTGTATCCATTTGAAGCAGCCATAAGGTCCAAGGACCTTATGCCCGCTGACCTTATGTATGTCATCTCACCAGCTCACATATGTACCTACATCTTACCGTTTTATTTAATTTTACCATCAACTTATCTTTATTGAAAGACTCTTCAATTGTAAAACACTACACCTACTTATCATTTAATATACGTTGTTATATTTTTTAAATCGGACTATGCCCTAGCAATACCTACATACAAAATAATGTCTACTAATTAAAACACTCCATTTTATAATATAGATTTTTCTTTTATTTCTTATAAGCCTGATATTTCTGGAGCCACGTTCAATACTATTCTGGATCGCCTCGATTTACTTTTGTTGTTTAATATACTTACGTTTTGTATATTATAACTTTTTCAGCTGCCAGTAAGATCGCTTTTATCATAAGTTGCATCTGCATAAGTAGGTGCAATTAGAATCAAAAATACTTACGCTTTTTCCTAAAAACATTCCATGAACAATAAATGATTGCATTTAAAAACAAGTAAAAATATCGTTAAGCCAATAAAGTATTAGAAATGAATTGTGCTTCCAAAATACCGTCGCTTAAATAATAATAATTAAAAGTTAACGTAATTTTTGATTTGGATTTGTCATTTATTTTTTTTTATATTTTTACATTTACATTTATCTGCAATATTGATAATCTTGCTGATTAGTCAAATTCAAAAAAGATTGAAAATTATGAACTCGACATAAATTATTTCTTTTTTTTTAAAGAAATTCATATGTTTAAATATTATGCACTTACATTTTTGTTACACAAAAGTTTCACAACTATTTTTTTTTTCAGACATTATGACTATAAATTTTTAATTATTTTTAAATATTTTTATTTATACAAGGAATCTAAATAATTCTAATAGCTTAAAAAAAAGAAAGAATTCTGCTCAATCCCCATGTTAATTCAGTTTTTCTTCTTATATATTAAATTTCGTTTCTACATCTTTAGTATTTGTTTTTCTTTCTTTCTTGAGTTTTAGAAATAAAACTATGTAGAAAAATATATTTACATTTCGATATATTTGAAATTTATTTATTTTTATTAAGTATTGTTCGTTATTCATAAAAGGAGAAAAAAAAAGACTTATATTAATTATTCTGGCCAGTTTTTATGTATTATATCAAGTTTTTTAAATTTCCATTATTTACAATCATAAGTGCAATTAATTAATTTTTTGATTTATATGTTTTTTTTTATATTTTTGTATTAAAGCTAAAAAAATGTGATTTTTAAAGTTTCTTTTATTTTTGCAAATTTTCATGCCAACACAATAACAACAAAGTAAAATTTTAAGTTTAGTAATTCATTTTAACATAGCCAAAGAATTTTTAATTCCGAAAATAAATATCACATTAATAATTTAAATTTTTTTAAAGATATATATTTAATAAAAAAAAAACATATATAAAACAAACAAATTTATAACGAACAACTGGAAAAAATGTGGATATCACAAAGCCTTTTTTTAAATCTATAATTTTGCTTCTGTTGTATTATTGTAATTTAAATTCAATATTTTCTTACAAAAGAGTTTTTTTTTTATAAACAGACATAATCAAGAGTTGTTAGTTAAGAGGACTGAATTCATAAAGGTTTGTTTAAATAAAAAGTACTTGGCACTTTCTTCTGTATTAACATTTTTTTTATATTAAATTGCACTAATTCAACATGAGAAACTTATATAAAACTTCTCAGCAATGTTATTTATAAAAGTATTATTTCATTAACGTTAAAATAGAAGGAAAAAAGAAAATATATAAAACAAAATATTTGCTTGAGTTATTAATTTTTAAGTTTTGTTAAATAGTTTGATTATTATAGTATGGAGAAAAAGACGGATTTTTAAATTTATTTGCCTTAAAAATTCACAGTAAAATAATGTAGGCTTTGTTTGTTTAAGACAATAATTGATTTGTTAGAAGAAAGATTTGATAATATACAATACATATCTTGATTTTGTTGTAGAAAGTAGGTATTGAAAATATATTTTAGATTTGTGTTAGCTTTCTGTTTTCTTTTTGTATATAAATGTAATAAAAAATTTGATATGGATTTTATTTTTTGTTTTGATTAAAGTCAATTCATATATTTTTATGTATATTTATAGATTTAGTATTTCCTTTTGCATGCCGTAATGAGAAGCGTCCATAGTTTTTTTTAAACAAAATTATGTATGTACACCTTAATAATTATTATTTAAAGATATTCGTTGATTTTAAATGAAGCAGCACGATTATGTAAATAGTTAGTTTAATATTTTTTTTTATTATTATTGTGAAGTTGACAGAAATTTAATTTTATTCTTTCCACCGCACTGATCTCCTCCGCGAGGTTTTTTTTCAAAGCATATTGTTATAAGCTTCAGGACCTTAAACTTAATTTCAACATCAGAAATAGAAATTTTGGGTGGAAGTTGAGAGATCATTCAAAATGTTTGAAATAATACAAAATATTAATAAAAAAAAATTAAAAAAAAAGTTAACCAAAAGCAAACCTCATATAATGTTAAGTAATTTCTGTCAACTTCATGACCAACGCTCTTATTTAAATAAAAACAACTAATTTTTTTAATGTATAATATTAATTAATTTTTAAGTGCACTGGATTTTTTATTTTTTATTATTGACAACATATTTAAAAGAAAACTAAATAATATTTGTCTTAAGAATGCATTTGTTTAAACAAACCATAGCCTATGATTCTCTAGCTTCTTAAGCTTCGAGTACGGTAAATTAGAAAAAAAAAAAATACTTAAACACTAAACTTAAATAACATAATTTAAAATATCTACTTGATTATTTTTAAATTATAATAATAAAAAAACAACTACAGTAATACAAATATAACAATATAATAGAAAAATGCGTTTTGAGGTATTTAGATTTTTGTATGTGTTAAAATTCATTTTCTTATCTTATTTAATTTAATTGAACATAGTTTTTATTTCCTTCAAGTGGCGCAACTTAAAAGTATGCATATTGGTATTTATTTTCTTTTGTAATAAAACTAATAATAGGATTTTTTTTAAAACAAAACCTAGATTTATGACTAACTTGATCCCTGAATTTCGCGAGAATTCACAGGAAATGACTATATTTTGTTTCGGTCCTTATAGTTTCATGAAACCGTCTTATTTAAAACAAAGTTAAAACATAAGAGAAATTCAAAGCGATGAATTTATAAAAAAAAGAAAACTAATGTATTAAGCTATTTTTTTTTGTATTGTTGCCAATTTTTTTTTATTTCTGTGTAAGGTGTGCGAATTTTATTTTTTTAGATTAATAAAATTAATAATAGTATTTTTTATAGTCTTCAAATATAAGCTCGTATTGTGTATTTTATCAATTACCTATAATCGCATAATGGGATTTTTTTCTGTTAAATAATTTTTGACAGTTTTTTTTTTAGTTATATTTTTAATGGATCATATTAAATAATCTAGCTTTTACTGATTGACTGGTGTAAAGAGTTCTCTGCAGTGGCTTTTATTCGCTTGACTTGAAAGTTTTTGTTTTATTTTTTTTCAGAGTATATAAAATCTAATAAATGCCATAAAATTATTTATTATAAATAAAACTAATAGGAAAATGATTGAGTTAAAATAGATACATAATTCTGTTTTTTGTTTTTAATAATTACATTTATGCTTTTCTTCCATTTTGTTAGCTTTATACATAAACATACATTCACATTTACATTGAAGAACTTAATTTGAGTAATCTGTCAGGATGCTTTACTCGCAGGTGTGAGCGCAAAGTATCGATTCGACTATATGTGGCCGGACAGTATGGGCACATGGAACGTTGAGCGGTATGTGAATGATAGTGATGCCATCGATTAGTCACCTCCTTGCCGCATGATCTGCAACGCCACATTGTGCCAGGATCTCGAGACGGGGTAAACATATTGTGATAGGACATTGTATGATGTGAATTATGACTGCTGCCCCCACCGCCTCCAGTTGTACCACCAGATCCAGACGATAATCCAATTCCTTGATGATGATGATGATGGTGGCCACCACCATTACTACCGCCTCCACCACTGCCAATACTTCCGCCAATGCTGCCACTGCCTGTACGATAAATTCCAACATCATGTCCTCCTAACGCATGATGGTAATCAGTTTTAAAATGCATTGCAAATGGCGGGGGTGGTGGGGATGATGATGATGTTGTCGATAAGGGAGTTGAAAGATGATGACGTCCCCCCGGCCCTGTAACCAACAAAAAAGACACCACAAATGGGGCGAAAATCAGCCCAGAGAAGACAGAAGAATAAAAATAATAAAAAGCGACAACAACATAAATAAATTATAAATGTAATAATAATAATTGTAATATAAAAAATACTATTTGATGTTTTAATTCATTTTCAATTTAACAAAATTTAATGAAAACAAAAAATATTTGTCTGCGAAACAAATTTTGTTCATATCTTGGTTTATATGTATATATTTTTTTGTTTTAAACAAAAGCAAAGTTTATCTAATAAAAATATTTAAAAAAAAATTCTGTCAATTTGCTTGAGAAAACAGCTAAGTATTATGTATATGTATTTTAAAATGTGCAATATTTTAATTTCTATTATTCAGACATGACCTTATAAGAAGCCTTTTTTAATTTAAAATTGTTTATGCATCAAAATATTTTAAGACAGAAAAATTATACTACTGGTAAATATAAATAATATTAACTAATATGTTAAGTGGTTTTGACATTCCAAGCGTTTTTATTTTTTTGTATAGTTTACTTTGTGAAATAAGCGTAGGTATAAATTGTAAATATAATATAAAATAAATGTATAAATAGTAATAATTATTTTGCTTTGTAAATATGGAAACCTTGAAATATATATTTGTTGAGCGTTCGTATACCAAATAATGAAATAAATATTTTTTATTGATTATATACGTATCCTTTTTTTTATTTACTAAGCACTTAGTAGTAGTTTTACAGTACAAGTTGTTTATTTTTTGTATAATGTGTGAACTTGTATTTATTTTGATTTCATAGAATACAAAGTAGAAAAAAGTGATTAAAATATTAAGTTATAGGCATAATACTAGCAAAGAGTAAAGAGACTATTTTTTTTGTAAATAAGATATATATTATTATTATATATGTATTTCATTCCAGCGTGCAATATTTTTACGAATAAATGTGTAAAGATTTTTACTATGTAGTTTTGTTTTGATTCTATATATCTCAGTTGTTCTTATTGATGTTGTTGCAGTAAAAAATAAAAATAATATATGTTTTCGTTTTGCCAAAGTTTAATTTTGGTTAACTCCAATATATTTTGTTAAATAAAAACACATTTTTTGTAAACTGTGCTTCTTGTTGTTTAATCAGACCCATTCAACAAATATATTTTCACTGACAAAAAAAAAATGTAAAATTTGTAGGCAGAAGAGAGAATTTTATTCACTTCAATTTTATTTGCTAAAGTGAAGTGTGGGTAAGGTAAGAAGAGAGTTTGAAATAAAACTTTGAACTTAATATGATTTCAAACAACAATCTAAAATTCACCAAAATATTTGTGTAAATCTAAAACTCTTAAAATGTCCCTATTTTCAATGATTTGTTTCAATTTTTATAATATTTTTGAATTTTTAAATATTATGTAAAGAAACCTATCTTTCTTCATAAATTCTGCACAGAAAAGAAAATGTAGCATATTTTCAGGCGGATTTTAATGTAAAATTTTATTAGATACGAATGTATATCTAGAATAATTAGAAACTTTTAAAAGATTTATAAATAAATCTATCCATATAGTAAGATAAACCTTAAATTATATTATATAAATTAATTAAACACAAAACAATGTGAAATACCATATAGAAAATATAAAATATTAAACCAAAACAATAAATTAATAATGAAATTAAAAATAAAAAAAACAGGAAAATTGGGCCGAGGGTTGAAAATTTCGATGGTAATAATATAAAATGTTATATATGAATACAAATTAAATCACAAATGGAGTATATTTCTAGGCTAAAACGTCGACGATTTGGAAGCACAATCCATGAAGTTTCTTTTGGAAAACCCAAATTAACACTATGATTTTATTATTGAGAAAAAATGTTGTCACTTATGAATATATGATGCAGATGAAATAAGAAGATATCTTTATTTTGTTTCAAAATATCAGTTTTATTATAATTGTTTGTTTTTTTTTTCAAATTTTTAAATGTTTATTTTTGTTTTTCTATGTTAGTTTTAAATTATATGTATATATATTTCTTTTAAAATAAGAAATTCTTAATAAGTTATACAGTTATACATATATTTCATTTAATATTCAATAAATTGTGTTTTTTTTTTTAAAGTTTAATCTTAATAAATTGTAACAAATGCTTTGCAAAGTATATAATGAACTAAATTTAGAAATTAAAGCTAAATGTTTGTTATGTTTACTTAAAAAGTTTTTTTTTGTGCTAAGATAAAAATAAAAAAAAAAAACATATAATAATTATTTCATTCTTTTTTCCAAACATAAATGAAGAGATGTTTTTTTTGGAAAAAACCTACATTATACATACTAGAGAATAATTCTATGAATTTTTTTATTATGTACAGATTTGTTTTTCATAAAATGTTGTTACTTTTGAATGAAAGATTAGTGTTTTATAGGAAAAAAATGTATCCATCACTTTGGATATACCAATTTTTACAAGTTTTTGTGAGTCCTATTGTTTGAATTTTATATTTGTAACCCGTTCAATAGAAATGTTTAGTTAAGTTTTTGTTCTCATTTTTAAGTAATGCTAAATATTTGAATGTAAACTACATATTTGTATATATTTGTGTAGTTTTTTTTATGTTTGTTCAAAATAAAATAACATCATTAATATATTATGTTCTTTAGGAATGAGTTCAAATAAAATCTATTACAACAAATTGGTTATATTTTTATTTATATAAATAGATTTATTTAAAAAAAATAATCAATAAAATTAAAACATATCTAAGAATTTTTTCAGTTTTGTTGTATACTTATGAAAAAAAAATACATAAAACAAAATATTAAATTATTTTATTTAAAGAGTTAAAAATAAAATCACTGTAAAAAAATAACTAGTTATATTGCACGTTCGGTTAAATAATAATTATTATTACGTTGGTTTTGTTGTTGTGTATTATTCTCATTTATTTTTATGCAATTTCCTTTTTATGTTGCAAACGATATTATTTTTCTTTTTTTTTTTTTTGTAGAATTTGCATGTGAGTGTGTGTTTGTGTTGTATCTCTGTGTGTTTGAAGAAGTTGTTTTGTTTCTTGTTTAAATAAAATTTTCATCTAATATATATTTGGATTTAGCACCATCAAACCGTACAGTTTTATCACATTCTTTTTACACAAAAAATATATAAAAGTAAATATTTATTCATGTTTTTCTTTTAATTTTTTGTTTAAGTTTTCATTTTTAATTCCATATATATATAGATATGCTAACAAATAATTTTATATTTTTTGAAATTTCGAAAGCCTAAATTTAAGGTAGGTACATAAAATATTAAATTTTGAATACTACTAAATCATATTTACAGTTTTTTTTTTCTCCAATATTGTATGGCCAAAAATTTATTTTAATTTATCCTTTTTTTATTTAACACAACCTTTGTATTCTCATTCTTTGCTCGTTACTTGATTACTATTTTAGTGCTCTCTTTTTTTTATTATTGATGTATATAAAAATAAATATGAATTATTATTAAATTATTTATTTTAGAAAGGGAAGGAAGATGTTCAAAATTTGTAACTGCATTTAAATTTAAACGAAAGAGGTTAGATAGTTAAAAAAAATACTATAACTCCAACGTCTGTTCTTATCTAACCTAAATAAAATTAATTTAAACATAGACAAATATGTGATGTTATTATGCCCTAATCTCCTTGTGTTAATTGGCAGTAAAATTTTTTTTGTTTAAGTTTTTTCTCTGAACGAAAACGTGATTTTGTTAAAAAAAATATTTATACAAAGGTACATTCGGTGGGATTAAATACAAAAAAAAACAATTATTGGGATTTACAATGTGGAAATAGATATTTTTATATAAAAACTATACGGATATTTAAAATTGAGGTTAAATATTAATAAAAATTGAACTTTTCTAAAAAAATTATAACAACAAAAATGTCATGCATAAACATTTATATACCTACTTTACATTCTGAAATATTGTATCGTTCAGAGGAATCAATGTAAATATTTAAGATTTTTCTATTAATTTAACCACAAAAGCATTCACAACATCACAAAATTAATAAAAAAAAAGCTATTCAATGGTAAAGAATTATAATTTTTGTTTTGTTCATATTAGTCGTAACAATTCTATAGTATTAAAATAAAATCTCTCTGTAAATAACACAAACAATTCTTACAATAAGTAAATTCAAGTTCGATTTATCTAGTATAATTGCTTATAAGAGTAAAGTTTAGATTTTTTTTTTAAATAGATGGTATAGTAAAATATATAGTTTGTTATATTATTAATTTATAAATTATAATTTAGAGTGTTTATTGAAAAAATTGTTCAAAAGGTACTTTATTTGTGAATAATAAATAAATAGTTCAAGGGCATTTGAAATATAGAAAGATATAACAAATACTAGTATACAAAAAAAATTAAAGAAAATTTAAATTTACTGTTAAATTATTTTAAGCGTAGCTTGGCAGTAGAGTAGATTAAATAGGTAGGTATTTTTATTTAAGAAATATACACATATATTGTTCTTAAAATATAATTAAAATAAAACTCTTAAAAAAATGTATGTAAACTGTGAAGAAGAAATACATTTCAGTCAAGATTTGTTAGGCGTAGTTTTTTGAAGAAAAGAGTGGGGAAAAGTTCAGGAGGAAGTGAAAAGAAATCTCTGTTCAGAAAATATCTATTTAAAAACCATGATTATTTTTGAAATAGATTTTGACATTTGTTAAAGTATAGGATTCGAACATATTTTTAAAAGTGGAAAACTATTGTTTTACATCTTCACAAATGTGAATATAGAAATTGCAGACACACAGATCTTCTAATCTAATACTGTTATTTTTTTTATCAATTTCTGTATTGTCAATATAGGTGCATTACTGTCGGTGTACGTTGTTTGATGTTTTCTTATTGCGCAGAACAACAGGAGTCCAAATGATGAAACTACGAGTGAAGAAAGAATGAAGAAAAAACAAATGAAAAAAGCCGTTTCAAATTTTCGCTGAACGATATTGCTTAAGAATCGAACAATTTGAATTTCAATATGCAAATCGTTCAATAAAACAATGTTTTGCGGTGCCGTTCAAGGAGTTATGTAGCGAATACAAGCAGTCCATCAGCATGTTTTTTAGTTTCCACTGTTTAGAAAGTGTCGTTATATTTGTCGTAAACGTATCGTAATGTCATCCATTTTGTGATGAGAGCAAATTAGGATAAATGAAGAGAATAATGTAAATGCTTTCTCGTTGCTCGTAGTTTGAGCAAAGAATGAACAACGAGTAACATACACCGATTAATAAAATACTGTGATGTTATAGAAACTATACGTTCTTTCCTATTAACGATTTTGTATAATGACAATATAACAGGACATACAAATATTTCAGGAATAATTAAATTTTATAAGCACCGGTAGTCATGCAATGAAGTAGAAGTAATAATGCTTAGTATGAAATAGAAGTTTAAAAACTAAAAGAAAAGACAAAGCCCTACTCTATTGCCATGTACTTTCGAAAAACCATACATATTTGTTCTTTTTAATGTATAATTTTAACAAATTGTATAAGATACTATTGCAAACCTATTTAAAAAATTACAAAATTAACAAAAAGTTATTATAAAAAATATATTAAAAGATTAAAAAAAAAAAACAAAAATTTACAAGCAATTAATTTCTTAACAAAATATATATTTTTAGGAATTTATGTATGTTTGTAGATATAAATATAGATAAATCGATCGATCACTTTGATGTTTTCTTTGTTACATTATTATATAAATATATGTAGCATTTTCGAAATTCTAATCTATAGTTAGATATATGTAAAATGTTTATTATTTAATTTTATCTAAAACTTATTTAAATGTAAATAATCGGATTTCTTTGTTCAAAAACTATTCTCTATTTAGTTGTTTTGTTTTCTTCGCATTAACTTGTCCGTAATAAATATATTTATATAGATTTTATATTAGTAAATAATTTAATGTTTTAAAATATGTAGTTAATATAATTTTGTTTGAGAGTGTTGTTGATTTTTTGTTTTGTTTAATATGAGTGTGTTTTGTTTTTGTGTTTTGTGTGTTATGTCAAATGTTATTAAAAAAAATATAAGTATTCATAGAAATAACATGTAAGATTAGTTTGTACAAGAAAGTTTTAGTACATAAATATGCATAAATTGTAGCTAAATAAAGATTTTGTTTTTAAATCGATTGGTTTGAATATTTTTTTTTATAATTGTAAATATGAAAATATTGTTATTGCAAAACAAGGAGTAAAAAATGTATAAAATATTTCATACTTAAAATTTGTAAATCTCACTAAATTACAATTTTTTTTTATTGATTTATTTTGTTTAAATTTATATTCTATTTTTTTTATGAAAAAATGAATCAACAACATTGAATATACAATACCAATAATATTATACAAACAATATGTTAGTATAAATAGACATGAGAAAAATATAACACATTCATATAAATTCTTACAATCTGGCATGTTTTTGTTTTTTAATTGAAAAAACAAGAAAAAATTGTTTCCTTTTTTAAATTGTGATCTATATGTTTCACGTCTATTCTATAAAATCTATGTGCAGTATTGTTCTATTAAACTATTCGAATGCGACGTTTAAAGTTAAAAATCCCCATGAATTTGGGGTAACATGTTTTAAATACATTATATAAAAAGATTTAGAAGAATATGAAACGATTGTTTTCCACTCGACAATTCTATTTTTCTAATCGGAATAAATTTTGAAAATACTTGTGGCATTGCTTTTGATGTTAATAAATAAGGGTTGATGATGATGAGTACAAAATATAATGATAAGAACAATTCATAGTGCCAATGCCAATTCAAACTGAGTGAAAATATTTTCTCAATCACTTAAAACACTGCAGCCAATTATGAAAAATAAATCAACTTCTAGTCGCATTAATTAAGAGCTTCGTTGCAGCTACAACATAAATTATAAATTTATTAAGGCTAAGCGAATTGGTCTTACTTATTTTTCACCATTTCCCTCTGATATAGTGTTCAAAGAAGCATTCAGAAACAAACCCCATTTTAATTTGGAACGAATTCCATGAAAAGTGTCACCAATCATAAAAAATACTAAAAAAACTTGAATTATGAAAAAAAACATTTCAAAAACTATGTCTTACATCTTATACGGATAGAAACATGTCAATGCTACCTGTATTGTATACAAGTTGTCAAAAGGCATTTTTTTTAAACACTGTGAGCTGAGCTGTCAAAAATAAATCTGTTTTTGTGTTCTGTGTAAAATTGTGTTTATATTTTGATCAGAGTTTACTCGATCAGGGCTTTATGAGCTCAGAATGAGAATAAAAAGATAGAGTATAGATGGAGGATGGTCGGAGCACGAAGCTGAGCGCGGCCAACTTCACGAAGTTTTGACAGCTTGTGAGATTGTTTCTAACGATTTCTAACCATAGGACAGTGAAATGCTCAATTGTGTTTTCTTAAAAGTCTACTCTGTTAAAAACATACTCGACCTGATCAGCCTCTACTTAGTGAGCTCTGTTTAAAAAAGAAAACGCATAACGAAACACTGTTTGCCTGCTTCAGAATACGTCAATACAGAAATGTATTAATAAACAATTTAGCTTTGCGATGCATTTGTCAACTCATACTATATTTGATATTTAAAAAAAGTACGACTTTGGTAGCAAGAATTGGTTACACTCGCTACTCGCAGTAGGTATTTCGCTTAACATTGAATAATTGTTGAAATGTGTATTGAGTATTATTAAATTACATAGAAATAAAAATCCCTGCAATAGAGTAAACCATAAAAGTCCATGAACAAAATTAAGCATCGATCAACAAGTTATTTACTTAAAAAACCTTTCAAACTATTTTAGTATCAGTTATTTGTTCGAATTCACTCTTCTCTTTGGGATTCTTCATCTATTTTCTACATTATATGTACGTACCTACTTGTAAGTTTAAGTAGAAAGGCGCAGATTTGATTTCTATAGGTATTGATATAACTTCAAAATCAGAAATAACTGTCAGATTGAACTTGTAATAATTGTCGAGTGGATGATTTGACATACTCGGGAGTAATTTCCTTTTTTTTTATTTTAAAATTAAATTGCACTGGTTGTTTTATTTGTTTGTCTTGTTTTTCATAAACAAATTAATTTCATTAGCTACATAAGACTTTTAACGCCTTTCTAATGCTTTCAGTTGACTGATAACTCCACTTAAATGACTAAGGGTACTGCTGATGGTTGTTGGTTCCATTGCAGATGATGGCGAGCTTCCAGAAAGATCCATGGGGTGCATTTTACAATAATCATTATTATTATTATTGCTTAAACATAATGAACTTGTTGTCGATTCAATTGTTGATGTTGGATTTATTTTTGGAGAAAGATTTAGTGATCCGTTGGCTGGGGGTGGTGAAATAGATTTGATGCCATTGTGTGTTTCTTGCAAGACATCAACTTCAGCTATGGAAATGTTTTCTGAAATGTTCTCATGATGGGGATTGGGATCTGCCTGCAGATCTTTTTCATTCAAGTGTTGTTGATGGTGGTGATCATTATAGTGCTCCATTGGTTGTTGTTTCTCTGGTTGCGGTGGATAGATGTTTAAAGTTTTGTTATTGCTGTTGTCATTGATATTACTGTTGTTATTCAAGCCATGATAACCACCGTGATAGTGTTGATCATCGAAATTCCATAAAAAAGGGTTTGCTGATGAATTTAACATATTTTGGTAGTTCCAGCCCAAATATTGACTATATCATTCGGATGTTGAATTGCTATGTTGTTGCTGCAGTTGTTGCTGCATTAAATGTTGCTGTTGCTGCTGTTGTTGATGCTGTTGCTGCTGCTGTTGATGTTGCTGTACAGCGGCAGCATTAAATGCATTAGCAGCAGCTGCTGCCGCTGCTGCGGCCATGGCTGCTTGTGAGGCGGCGGCAATTTGTGTGGCCGTAGGCGACTGGGCGGAAAGTATATTATCAAATTTTCTGGTGTCTGGATTGTACATTGGATGTTTAAACTTGCAATGTGTCCGGAGATTGTCGCTTCGCGTGTATGTCGCACGACAGAGTGGACATTCAAAACGACCCGGAAAATGCACATGATAATGATTCCGTATATGTGTGACCACCTTGCCGCATAATTTGCAGCGATGTAAATTGCAACCACCAGAAAGCCGCTCAAATGTCAGGCGCATATGCCACGCTTTCGAGCCTACAACACAAGTTTTTTTTTTTTTTTTATTAAATTTTTTGTGTGGGATCGTTTTTGTGTGTTAAAATTAGATTTGGTAAAGTTATTGGCAATATGATTTAATCCAATTCGCGAAAAGAAAATAAAAGAAAAAATATTTGTTTTTGTTGGTGATTTCACATAAAAAATATAACAAAAGAAAATACTTATATATAAATAATAAACAAAGTAAAAGAATTCGTATATATATATATAAAGTTTAGAGAAGAAAAATTGTTATTTTAATATCGAAAGTAGATAAATAACATAATTTATATTATCTATGAATTACTTTTAGTTAAAAAAAAAGTTTTGTTATTTTAATTTATTTAAGTTTATATAATAATGTTGAATTAATTATTATTATGTTTTTACTGGAGAAGGAAGAAATATTCATTTATAAAAAAAATTTCGTGTTACATTATTATTAAGGTTTAATGAATTTTTTTTTAAGTTTATTATTATCACAAGAAAGCTGTATGATTGGTGTTAATGTTAGGATAAGAAGTTATGAAAAAAAACAGACAAAATGATAATTCTTTATGTCTTTTTATAAACTTATTTTGTTTTCTTTTATTGAAAAGAACCATGTATTAGTTGGATTATAAAGGCCCAACCATAATAGTCGAAAAAAAAAAACAGAGAAAATATGTCATTCCTCTACGTTCTTCTTTACTATATTAACGTTGCTTAAGTTAAGAATTATTGAATAATTTGTCAAATTCATCAATTGGAATCCATTGTGTTGATACAAATAGTAGTCTGATACATAGGATTCACGAAACACGAACAAAAATATATGAAATGATCCTGGATGTTTATACTTTATATAATAGGCATACCTTATTAGAATTTGTAATTACATTTGTGACAACTTTCAAAATACTGGTTCAAAAGAACAAACAACAGAACAAATCACAAATGTCAAAATAGCAAATGTCTAAAAAATTCTCCGAATTTGAAAAAATCTAACAAATTTCGCCTCATTTTGGGACAATATCCTTTGCCATAAGGAGGGAGAGAAACAGGGTTCATAAACGTCAAAATCCATACAAAAAATTCACATGTATTTTGCCGAATTTAATGAGGGCGTTCAACGACGCTTTTTGACAGATATAACTGTCAAAAATCTAAAAATAGGTTGCCATCAATTGGCATTTAGATATGTGTGTTACGTTTCGATTTCAGATGAACTTCGGCTATTTCCGAATATAATAATCCAAATAAAAAAAAATCGTTTTCAAATCAACTTACAAATAACTAAATTTTCAAATTTCACAACACCACAAAAGTTCTTTTTAGATTTGATGAACGTAAAATCAGAAAATAAACGCACGAACTGGAAAGAAAATCATTTGACTTTTCAGAGTTTTTTTTGAGCGTTTAACGTTACGTTTTAAGAATTGAGTTATCAGATCTATCAAAAATGTTGCTGAAGAACTCTCCCTATGTACGTAAGATGCACTATAGAGCGATTAATGATATTCTATATAATATACATATGTATTGTGTCGATTACTTCTTCAAATTTCTCAGTATCTAACATGATTTGACTGATCCGAAGTGAAGTCGCTGCTAGTTACGTTAGAACATACGTAAAGTTTGCTGCTCTCAGTTCATATATTATATGTCAAGGGGTGTTCTATTGGAAATTTCAATTAAAGAAAATTGTGAACATCTAGGCTCATTTCACATACATTTTGTTTTTTTGTTTCGTGTGGTTTCGTGAATCCTTTGTGTTCACACTACTTTGTGTCTGAACACGGCGGATTGGAGGTACGTCAAAATTCGTCGGATGAGTGAGTCCAATGTGAACATCGTCATTGAGATTAGAATTTTAATCAAATATCAGTATGTTATGCAGTTGTACCGACTTATATTTGTTTTCGATTGTTTATGAAAAATAAAACAGCTTAAGATTTTTTTTTATATAATAAACATTTAATTTTTGAACAAATTGTAAATTGCTCTAATTGAAGAAGAAGGAAATGCTCATGGTCTATAAATTAGCACTGTGCGGGGGGCCTAGCATTTAACTTGATACAATCGAGTAGGTACAGTAGATACAATCGGGTACAACCTAGGCTAGAAATAATTCTATTTCATATATCTATACATAACATAGGTATAGCTAAGCATATATAAAACGGGTGATTGTTTTAAAGTCACCCTTTTTAAACGCTTTTACATGTATATAACTCCAATCATTATTACAATCAAAGAAAATTTCTAATTTTTGAGACAGAGTTACGATGACCATATTTTTTTACGATGCTTTTAAATTTGAATTCCGAGTATAAATGTTCAAAAACATTCACTATACGAGTTAACGAAAAGGAAATATATATTATTTGACTATATATACCTCATGATTATACTATTAACATAGGGTAGTTAAGGACGTGATAAATAATAAATTTATAAATTCTCTGCAATGCCTTTTATAAAAAAAAATATTTTCATTTAATTAAACAAACAATTATTATTATTAATATGAAATATATCTTCCTCAGATTATAAGATTATAAGTCTCAAGCTTTCTTTCGATAAAAGTAAACAATTATTTATTTGACATAGAATAGAGAAAAGAAATAAATTTAATAAAACTGATTGAAAATATTTTTTAAATTAGTTCTTTTTATTTTTAAATTAACTAAACAAAATGAATTTTATTAGATAAATGTTATAATGAGTAAAATCATTTTTAAATATTTGCCCCAATAATCTGGCTTAATGTTAAATATCGCATAATAAATAGGTACATATGTATATATACTGGTTAATTTGTGAGTTAAAATAATTATATTTGAATTTTGTTCGTATTAATAAAGTTATGAATTTATTAGAATATTATTTAACAGAAACGTTTATTGATTTAAATGAAAAAAATATCCTGCCCCATATATTAAAAGAAACAAAAAAAAATTGTGATTCAGTTTGTTATAGCCATTTTAAGACCTACACCAAAGTAAAAGAATGGTTTAAAAATGTTATGGTTAAGGTACATAATTGACTGTACAAAAATGATTTGTTTTAAAAGCATAGCAACAATTCGGTATGCCTCTTAAGTTAATGCAATTTTTATTCCTTTGATACTGACTATTATTTAAGATAGTTTTGATTTTCAACACCCCTCCTTCCTGTTTTTTTTTTGTTTATCAAAAAAATATCACTATTATTTTATGGTTGTTTTTGTTCAGAATTATTATTTATATTATTTTTAAAATAATAATAATATAAAAATTACCTGCTTTGATATATAAGTTGCAGACAAAAAGTAAAGTTACACCGAAAGAATATAATTACAGTAGTTATTTACACAAAAAGATTAAACATACACCAATGAAATATTTATTTATAAATTGGTGAAATAAAAAAAAAATATTTTAAGTGTAATTTTGTTTTCTCGAAAAAAAAATCATTTTGTATTTAATACAAAAACAATAAGTGCAATTATTAAAGTATTACCGTGAAAACAATGCGAAAAAAAAATACTAATTAACTGACAATATATATGTAATGTATGTTTTGGAATAAAATAAATAATAATAAAAAGATATAATAAATTATTTTTAATGAATTAGGGAACCCATTCTAAATCACTCACTTAGCATGTCACCTTGTTAGTTTAACGAATGCTTGCACTGTTATATTATTTGAGAAACAATATCAGAACGTAATTTAATTTCTATTTGAAATTGTCTGTCTGTCTATACAAAATTGGGTACATAATTTATTAAATTAAAGTGTATCACTCAAATAGTATATGTTTTCAATGCAAGAAAAATAATAATAATAATATAATAACCACATAATGTGGATACGATTTTTTAAAGAATGATATTAAACTTTCAATTTTCATACTTTTTCTAAGGTACGAACAGACATGTTTTCAAAATATAAAAATCACTATATTATAATATGATTTAATGTTTGTTGCCGACATTAATTACATCTTGTAAGTCTAGCAAAGTTTTTTTTTGTAATAGATCATACCAGTAAACATTGCAAGGTTGATAAACTTGGTGGTGATTCAGAACGACTAATCAATTTACCTTCAATAAACAAAAGAAGACTTAGGTAGCTCTTAAAAATTAAAAATGGAATAACCTAATGTTGAGTCATTACTTTATGTTTAATTAATGATTCGCAGATAGTTGAAAATGTAAAAAAAAAATTATTAAAGAAAGGAATAAATATATAGTTACTTAGTTTATAATGAAACCTCATTAATACTTTTAATAAATTATAAAACTAATTAATCAAAATATATTTTAAGTACAAATAAAGTCCCTCCCTTTAAAAAGTACATAATAACAAAATTATTATACAAATTTATAATTAATAGAATAAGTATAAATTAATTTAAATACATACTAACATAGAAGAAGATCGAACTTACCGGTTGATATCTGTTAGATAGAAGTTTATCACAAAAAATATTGAATAAACAAACTTGTAAACACATTCAACATAAATATACAGAAAAAATCGTTTGGATATAGGACACATTTTCACTTTAAGATAAATTTCCTTTTTTTCTCTTTAAACACATAAACGATATTTATGAAACATTTTGTACAGCGTTAATGAATCAAGCGAACATTATGATGATGCGTATGCGTATTTATTTACCTAAATTCAATTGAGAAAAATAGAAGTAAATAACAAAATAAAAATAGTGATAATGAAAAATATTTAAATTTTCTTTTACTAAGCTATAACTACAGCAAGGAAATAAAAAGAACTGGAATCTTTTAAAATAAATGCAACCATATTTTTTTTTATACATATAAATATTTTATAACATAATGATAGAAATAATTAAAAATAAAAAAAATAAGGAACAAATTGAAAAAAGACACGTTTAAAGGTTTTTATTTAATATATTTTATTTCACTTTTTAAATGTTATTCCTTTATGTAAATATATATTTTATGTGTATATATATTTTAAATAAAATTAAGACTATGTATTTTCCCTAAATTTTTATTTTTATTATTTATTTTTGATTTTTTTTTCTTTAATAATAATTTTGATAAATCACCATTGTTTTTATTTTTACTCTGTCTGTATTTTGATTCGAACTTAAGGTTTTAAAATAATACTTTAATTTTATCTTATTTTTTTTCTTTTATCTATTGCTTTATAATCATTTTCTACAAAAATTATAGTTAATGTTTTTATTTTGTTTTATTATTTTATATAATATTTTAATTAAGGTGGGCTTTTTGAGAACAAAATATAATTATTGAATATTCTGAAAATGCAGTGATTCTTTTCTATAATATATATTTTTTAAATACAGATATTTTAGTTATAATTTATAGGTTTATAATATCTTTTTTAATATGACTAGACTGTAGAATTTTTTAAAACTTAATCTATTTAAGTAGATTATTATTGATTTATGTTTGTGATTTGATTTTTGCAAGAGTAAACTTCTTCACTGACTAGAATGAAATATTTATTTGGTAATTATTTTGTATTGTGTTTCGGTGGGATTAAAGGTTAATTTTCTGTTTTTTTACATAAACATAAAACAATAAAAATTAAGTAGTTTTAAGATTTTTTTTAAGGGTTGATGTAGTAGTGTTCGTAAAATATATTAACAAAGTAGAAGGTAAATGAATACTAACAAATTTAATTAGAGAAGGATAAAACTAACTATACCATGATTGTTATACCTAAATTCACTTCTTGAAATTAAATATTTAAATTATACTGACGATTCCAAGTCGAAACTTAAAACAAAATATTTTAAAGGTATTCAAACCTTTGGAACATATTGCTGATTGAAAATAATGTTATTGAGGTAAATGTGGCAAAGCCAATATACTTCTACCGACATTTAAAGTTGAAGACAAAGATTTTAATTAATCTTAAAATGAAACTTAATACAGTTTAAAACAGTATGTTTATTGTTAAAATATAGTCAGCACAACTAATAAAAACTTTTTCATTTCTTTGTTGTGTATGCCTGAATTGTTCAATAAGTTTAAATAAAGAAAACGCAGTAAATGTCTTTCAGGATGAATTTGTTGTTTTTTGTTCTAATGTTATTTATTTCTTAATGAGATAGAAAAAGTTTACTCTTTTCAAATAGCTTTATTTTTATTAATGTAGCTAAGCTACTTTTTATGATCTATATTCGATAAATTTATAATTTGGAATATTTAATAATGACATTATTCTACAAAAATGTTTGTACTAATTTTTCGTTCGTTTATAATTTTGTTGTTGTGTTATTTCACTGTCTAGATAATTCTTCTGTTGATATTATTTTATTTATTTAAATGTGGTTTTAAAAATGAAGGGTCTGTTATAATGTGTTGTACATAAATAATTGCTTTTCTGTTATTTTATCTGTTTTATTTTAATTTTAACTTCCTTTTATTTTATTCTATTTTTGTTTGTTAGATAAGTTATTTAATGAAGACGGTATAATGCTTGCTTATACTATTGTGTTTATATATTTTCATTGTTATTTTATTACTAAGCACCTAATTCAGATGAATATTTATATGAATATCGGTTATTCCTGTATATTTACTTATTATTATCTATTTATGTAGTTTGAAATATGTAATTTAAAAGGAGGAGAAGAAGAGATATAAGCAATATTTCATAAACGGATACTATTTATACGCATTTCCGGTTAGAGATTTTTTTTTAATCTGTTTAATCAATTTTGTCTTTTAATTTATAAATTTATATTATATTTCAAGAATTTAAGAACTAATTTAAAAAATATATTTTAATTATTTACAAGAATTATATAATTTGTGTGATATTTTTTCACTCACGCTAAACAACCTTTTCATTTGTTTTATTTTTTTTTATATTTATTTTTATTTGTAATATATTGTTCGTAAATTTAAAAAATAGGTTTGGTTTTCAAAATATTTTGTGTTTTTTTTTAACTTAAGAATTTGTATGTACAATATTTTTTATAAGGTCCCGTTTCATTACGTAGTATGTCTCTAATTGATATTATAAAACCATAAAAGAATATGATAAATGTTTGGCCAGTAATTTATTATTTTTAATTTTATTTAGACAATAAAAATACAAAATATTAACTTAATTTGACATCATAAGTTTAACGATGTTTTATATATAAACAAAAATAATACACAAAAATAATTTGAGATCCCTGTATTTTAATTAAGTATAGGCCAGAAAATATCATATTCAACTTGGATCTTAATTTTCAACATTTCTTCAAATTAAAATAATTTTTTTTTGTTTTAAAATCACATTTTCAGAATATTGGAACAATCGTAAATAAATATTAAAATTAGTGCGATCGGCAATTAAAAAATAAATGAAAAATATAAAACTTTGAATTTGAATTTTCTAATATTTCCCTACAAACAACATTGCTTTTTATTTTATAAATATAATCATCAGCTTAGTAAGCCCGTATATGGATACAAAATTAATATACATATGATATTATTAATATCACCAAATAATACTTCGAACGGAGTAATAGATAATTCTGAACCTTACTACATTTACATGACGAACAAATTACCATACTAGATCGAAATGTAGCATACTCCACTGCGTAAGTCATCTTATCACTCATCATGAATGAAAGAATACAAAAAGTAAGTTTCGCTCGTGACGTAAGCACCTTGCACTCTTTAACTCATGGTCTGAGTAAAAAGTAAATACGAATTGCAGTCATTTAATAATTATTTTTCTGTAAGTACCAGTGAAAAACTTGTTAAAAACTCACGAGGAAAATCAAAGAAAACTTTGGAAGTTTGATTTGTTTTTGATTTTTTCAAATTCGATCGGAATAACGAAATTCACGTCCAATAGATTGTTTTAAAATTATTTTATTTGGGAAATCCCTAATAAAATAAACCACATTACGCTCGTCTGACAGAAGGATTCAAATCTGTTAGGTAGCTATGTGTGCAAATACGCGTGAATCTTGCTATTAAATCAAGATTCAAGAAAAGTTGATCTGAGGGTGAAAAAAAGACAACTTTTTCTGTCAATGTATTATGATTTTCGAAAAAAAGCAACTTTAGTCCGAAGAAAACGACTTTTTATTTGCAAGGAATTCCACAGAACTTTGTTCATTTGATGCCTTCTAATGTTTCCAAATATCAAATATACTTTAGACATTTGTAAATAACTATAGAATTTTCTGAGCACACTGCACGTTTCCAAGGTAATATACAAATTGTCAAAAATTTGATGACATATTAAAAAAACAAACATTTGTCGCCCTTCCTGTTAATTGTATATTGACTCTATAGTACTATCGTGATTTTGTGATACTGGAAAGTCTCGTTGAAATGGCGCTAGCATCTCCATATAAAATCACCCGGTGACTACTGACAAAGCATTACAGAGACAGGGTTTCCATTGTAGACAATTTCGCGAACTTGATTAAAAAAAGGAAAGGAAAGGACTTTAATCTCTTGTATCTTGTATTTGCACTGCATATGAATAAATGAAAACAAGATTACATAAATTTTACTTTTTTACTTTGTTGTTGATTCACTAGTGACGTATGTTTCAGTTGTGACGTAAGCACCTTGCAATCTTTCACACATGAGATGGGATAGAGTTAATACGAGTTACCAGCATAATAATTGTCCTTCTGTTTCAGCTTACGTCACCTGAAGTGAAAGAAACAGACAAAATAGAAAAAAAAACAAGTAATCTTGTATTCTTTCTTTAATGTGTGTCCTGTGACTTCCGAAAGGGTGGTGACTTTTGCGACATCTTGTAAAAAGATAAAATGTATACGAGTAATAGGGGAACATGTACCTACAGCTACAGTTACTGTCAATTCGATGGTTTTAATTTAAATAATTTAGAAAATGATAAAAAAAATTTCATACATAAATCGGCATATACATACACATTACACAGGTCAAAATCTCGCATCATGCATATGAGAGAGTATTAGTGAAAATAGTATGATTGCTTGAAGCATAATATTTTTTTTTTTATTTTTGCTCAATCAAAAGAAAAGTTTTGAATTTGAAGTATTAAATTTAACAAGAGCTCTAATCCTCAAGGATCAGTTGTTTTTCATTAAGGGCCAGTTTGTTCTGCAAGTCAGAGTGTACTTTAAAAATGGTTATTTTACTTTTCGTCATCAAATGGGTATATCTATAAACATTTCAACCGGTTAAGTTAGATTTTAAGAACTCAAAATACCAAAGTTAAATAGTCTAATTTCATACAGTCGACAATGTAATCTATTCGATAGCTTACGTTGGGGGCTCAACTAACATTGTGTTCTATGGGTTCGGAATTAAATTTATTTTCCACCGAGAAATATATGGACTTAATCAAAAAAAAATTATACTCTTGAAAGCAGTGCCACTGAAAAAAATTTAGGTGAGGCTGCATTTGCACACAGGAAACTACGCCATGGGACTCTGCTTTAAACATTATATACTTAAACACTATTACGTCATTTTTTTTCCTGAGCTCATGAGCGCGCACCGATCTATTTTGGACAGCTCAGTGCACTGCTCCCAGCAAAAACAAGGCAAATAATAGGCGTTTTTCTTTTTTAGCTCTGATCAGAGCACGGAGTAGAGCCTGAGCTTGTCGAGTAAGCTCTGAGCAGGGTACGCTCTGACCACTCTGATTTAAAATGAAACACACTTGAGCAATTCAATGTCATATCAGTAGAAATTAACTCACATGTAAACTGCATGAAGTTGGCCACCCTCTGCTTTGTGCTCGGTCTACTTCATCATTTTATGCTGAGCTCACAGAGCGCGCTCCAAACAAGCTCTGATTGAAAAAAGAAACACAATTTAAGTGCTCAGATCTATTTTTGACAGCTCAGTGCACTGCTCCAAGCTTAAAAAGAAAATGCCTAGTGAAATAGCAAAGCATACCATGAATGAAAGAATACAAGATTACGACACTTTGGCATTTTCACTTTGTTGTTGTTTCACTTGTGACGTAATTTTCACTTGTTACGTAAGCAGCTTGCACACTTTGCTTCATAGGTTTCGGTTAATTTATTACAAGATGCCGCCATTTAATTGTTTTTCCGTTTGTGCTTACATCACAAGTAATAAAAAAACAACAACAAAAAGCTGAAAAAAACCAAGTGTCGTAATCTTGTTTTTTTTTCATTCATGAAAGCCTAACCACCTGTCAGCTGTCAAACTTTTGCGTCACTTCAAACAATGTTGCCAATTTAAGAACGAAATTTTCATAGATAATGTAACGCATGTATGTTATGAATGATCAATAGGACTTATTTTATAGAATTTTTGTTTAATCTAAATTACGTTTTATATTTAATTTAACTTAACGTAGGCCATCTACAATTTTGTCGGGCTCAGTCTGTTACTGAGTGTTTCCCTTATCGATATAAACGTGATCCAGATGTCTTATACATCAGAAACAAGCGACAACATACCTAAATTCTGTCTAAATAATCTTAGTTTAAAGGCAATGATTACTTTTTTCTCAATAACAAAAAAAAAAGATAAAAAAACAACCAACACAATCGCACTAATTGAATAACAAAAGTTAAAAATAAAAAAATACTGCACTTAAGGTAAACATAAAATTTAAATTATATAACAAAACTCTGGAAGTTATTGATTATTATTATTTACTTTTTTATAAGTAAAAAATGATGATAAATCATCACTAACATTTTTAAGTTTTGTTTTTCATATATATACATACATACATACAATTAAAGAATTTGTTTAAAAAAATCATCTAGATATGAAATTAAAAATTATAACTTCATTTTATTTTTAAGTGTATTGACTAAATTTTGTTAAATATATCTTATGCGTAAAATACTATATGATTTTTTTTAACTTAAGTATTTGAAATTGCTTCTAATTTATTATAATTATGTTGCTATGTACTTCTTAATTGAACATATTTTTTTTTTGATTTTTTTATAACTTGTTATCTTAAATTACAGATTATTATTAATTATTAATCTTTTTTTTTTGTTTAATTTACTACATAAAAAATTGATCACATATGTACATAATGACTAAAGAATCTATCTTTAATATCAGCATGTTTTATTTTACAATGGGCTTTCATGTTATCTCGACGGGTAAACTTTTGCCCGCAGACCGGACACTCATGACTCTGAGGCCTGTGTATGTTAGCATGGTGCCATCGATTGGAAACAATTTTGTTGCAGCTAACGCATCGATATAGAGTAGGCAAGGTGCCCGACAATTGTACAAAAAGTGTAGAATAATCAATGTTATGATCGCGTCGATTGGATGCTGCTGCCGCAGCCGCTGAAGATGAAAGCGACGACGACGTTGATGATGTCGATGAAGTCAAAGGATGACTAAGATGTTGCTGTTGGTGCTGGTGCTGAAGTTGTTGCTGCTGATAAGCAGCAACCGCAGCATGCTGATGATGCATGACCAAATTAAGATGTTGTTGTTGCAGTGATGTTGACGATGCGGAAGATGTTGGTGACATTGCTGTCATGGCGCTGCCATCTACCGGTGATGGTAGTCTGCAAGGAGCGGCCCCATTATTGCTATTACTATTGCAAGCGCTAATGCAGGAGTTGCTTGTCAAATTTATAACCGTTGGCGCTGAATCATTTAGCTGGCCATTCAAATTCATAAGGCTTCGGCCAGAAATTGGCATGGTTGGTATATTTTGTTGATGACAACGTAAAGCCAAGTGCAGTTGTTGTTTGCTTTTCATTAAATGACAATAATTATGTTTTGAGTCATCGCCATCATCGTCATTCACATCATCATCACCTGTAAACAGTTTGGTTTGGTTTTGCTTGTTATACAGGTTTTTTTTTTTTTTGTATGAGTACAGTAAAGGGAAATTATATTTTTCTAGCATTTTGAATTGCGTATTCTAATCCTAAGAAAAGAATTAAACAAAAACCATAATATGACACGACGAACGTTTTGTATGGTTTATGCGTTTTTATGTATAATGCATTGGATATATTTTTGTTTGTTTAAATATTGAAAACATAAAATAAAACAAATGTTGCAAAAAACCAAAATTAACAGGGTAGCAAAAAATTTTTAAATGTTTTTTTAAGGCTTGTGTGGGGATATATATATTTTTTTTTATTTTCATCTTGCAATTATGTCATTTCAAAAGTAAACTTTTTTTTGTTTTGCAAAAACTATTAATTTTAACTATACCATTTATTTTAAAACTAGGCTATTCGATTATTAAGAGCTATATTGATATTATCAAATGCTAAGAGGTTTAGTATGTATCCAAAATGGTAACTCTTTTCTCATCCACTACAGGATTGCTATATGTGTAGTCAAAGCATGTACTATAGCTAAGATAGTTTTTGACAGACGATGAAAGCGGCTCACAGTGCTGAAGCATTGAAATAATCTTATTTATTTTTGTTTACATAACATTAAAAAATGGCCGGTGCTGCTGAGCTGTCATTCATAGTTCTATATAGACACCGCAGCGGTAGTCTCATTTTGTGTTTTTTTCAATTTATTACCAAGTTTGACTACCCTTCGCGCATTTTTTCGAATTAAAAAACCCGCAAACGACGAGATTTATTTTCCCATTTATGTCATTTATGTATTTAAGGGTAAAAAGACACATACATAAATAGGTGTTGAAAAAGAAAAACATTGGATGACATTCGTAATTAATTAATTCGTTTTAAACAAAATTTCAAATCGAACCATAACGTTAAGGTCAAAATTGGCAGCAATGAGGTCGTCGTTTCTTTTGATTCAAATTAATTGTGCAGGTATTATCTTTTCAGTTAATTAGTATAATTTGAATAGCCCCGCTTTAAAAGAAATGTGCTGGCATAATACTGGGGGATGCACTATCACACGTAATAAGAAATTATTTGTCTGGTATATATATCTGTATAAAAAATTGCAAAAAAAAATACATCTTGAGCCTAAGTTGTTCATCCAAATAGCATTAAATTTGGCAACAAAAATTTTGAATAAAACTTACAGTTTTATTAATTTTCTTATACAAACTATATACTTTGAATGTTTTTTTTAACGATTTCTATAAATTTTATTATTCTTTTCATGTCCAACAAAAAAAAATTATTTCTAGTTTAATTTAAAACAAATTAAAAAAATAAATGTATATATATTTTAATTAACAACAGACATCTACACTTTAATGTATGTATATATAAATTTATATAATGAATATACTTTTAATATTTCAACTAGTGGTTTATCTAAGAAATAACAAACTCAAATAATAAAGGTTAAAACTGCTTGTACATACATAATCATAAAAAAAAACAAAATCATCAAAACAATATAAAAAAAGGATCGGGAATAACAAACTAAAATTTGCAAAAAAAAATCTTAAATATAAGTTTAAAACAAAAATAAATAGGGAAACTTTAAAATATATGTATATAAACATGTTGGTTCATTGTTTAAGTGGTAAAATTTTTGCAGATTTGTATATTTGGAAAAGCTTATTAGCAAAATACGATAATAAAAACTAAAAAAAAAAATAAATAAATCATAGGTAAGGATTTATAATTGGGAACAAATTAAAAAAAAAAATCATACAGAATCAAAATTATTTTGAATCATAATACTGGATTCAATAGTTGTTTGCATTTTAGAGCAATTTAAATAGTATACTGTAAATCTTTTTTTTTTCTTATTGAAAATTGTCATAAGAATCATTGCCTTTAAAATTAATTATGAATAATATATGATCAATCACAGTGTTCAGTATAAGTCTTTAAATGTTGCAACCATAATTTGTTTTAACTTTTATTTATTAATTTAAGTCCACAAACACAATATTTATAAAGTTGTCAATATTTTGTTTCTAAATCTCCAGTTCTTTTTATTCCACCTACTAAAATTAAATAATAATAAAAAAAAAACAGAAACCTTATGCGATATTATTGTAAGCATATGTATAGGGTTTTTCCTACTGAGAAAAAAAAGTAATTCATTGCTTCTTTTGTATTGTAAAGAGTTCATTATATAATTTAATGTGCGCAGTAACATTATTAGAAAAGAGAATGCAAAAAGAATTACGAAAAGATTTTTTTTTGTTTAAAGTTCTTTTTCAATAATATCAAAATAAAATTAACAACATAATAATTATTTGTAATTTATTCCTACGAGAAAAGCGAGAGATATTATGTACTTTAATATGTTAGTGGTTAAGAAAGTAATGAAAAAAGTACGAAAAAAAGAAAACAAATATTCCTTGAAAATAAAGATAGTTGAGTTAAAGTTTAAAGTATTTTTTGTATATTTAAGGGAAAAGAAATTAAAGTGCTTTAATTTTATTAAAAAATATAAAATAAATAAATTTTATTTAAAATAAAAATATATAATTTAAAACTTAACAAATTTAACCTTTTGTCAGTTTGTTTTGGTTGTTTTTTTTTTATTTTTAAATGTATAGTTTTGTTATTTACTACAATTTTGGTCTGTAGCAGAAATAGGTTTTAATACATAAAAAAAAAAAACAATACACCGAAGTAAACCTCAAAAGAAAAAAAGAAAACACTTATTTCAACACTTTAAACGCCAATTTCAATAATAATCCATTGATAAATATCAATACTTAAAAAAAAAACAAATCAATAAAAATTTTGAAGTTTATTATTTCTAGTTGAACAGTTATTATATAGTTATTCCAATTATGAGTTAAAGTTTCGTATACATATGATTGTGATATATAAGTTGCAACATTAAAGACAAAAGTAGTAAATGTTTTTTTTTTTATTATTTTTATGTTAATTTTTTTTTTCTTCAAATTAAAATAAAATTTAAGTCATATAAAAAATAAATAAATAAAAATCAAATGATATAGAATAAAAAGCAGGTATTAAGCCATGATAAAAATGGTAGAGAGTGTTTTGTTGTATAAAGATGCAAGGATGTGTATTCTTTTTATTTACACCATTGTTGGTGTGAAATGTAATTGATTTTTTTTACTTTTCGGATTGCATTTAAGTCTTTCTATCTTATTAGAATAGAGGTATTTTGCAATTTCTGCAGAATTCAGAAATTATTCAAAAACAACCAACGGTTCAACTCAAATAGTGTTAAATTAGTTTGTGTTGTGGGAAAAAAACTAAATTACACTTAAGTTAATCCGATTCAATTGCTGTAACCAGCAACTTTTACACATTTCCAAACACAAAAGGGTAAGAACAACTGAGATATATTTTCAAATTTAATTTCAAATTTATGTTTGGGGGTGTTCATTTGGGTAAGACATTTTAAAAAATAAAATTTGTATTACAAAAAAATATGTTTGAAAAATATAAAAGAAAACAACTGAACAGGAAAATCAATAAAAAAATATAATTTTTAAAATATTAAACTATACTCTTAAAAGTAGGATTTTTAAGCTGACTACAAAAGTAAACAATCATACATTCTATATCTATTTATTTGTAATAAAATAAATTCTATACACATGCAGCATGCACATTCTTATAGAAGGAGAGGTGTTGATCTGTTTTATTTTTTGTTCATTTCGAGTTCTATTTATGTATATATTTTTTTTGTTTTTATTTTTTTATATTTAAAATTCTGTCAAAGCGATGATTTATATAGTCGTATATTTTTTTTTGTCAAATTTGTATACTTACATTTAATTTAAATTTAAAAATTCTATAATTTATATATTATATTTATTCTAAGTAAAAAAAAATAATAGATTATGTAGGACTATATATATATATATTTATAAAAAGTAGAAGTGTACGATTATAAATTTTTTGCATGCAAATTAATTAAGAAAAAATGTATTTATTAGCAAACAAAAGGGAGAACAAGTCAAAACCACCCCGGTATTATTACTGTAAATTTTTATTTATAAAATAGTAAATTAAAGCTTCAGTTTATTTTGTAAATTTTCTAAAAAAGATTAATGTGTCTAACTAATATTGTTGTCATACTCTTTGCTTTGTATTTTCTTTTGTTTATTTTTTTTTATTTACAATTTTATAAAACAAAAAATAAATTTAGAAAAAATAGTTTATAGAAGCTAATTTTGATGTAGTTTTATGTTTCACGACATTAGTATCGTTTTTATATATTTTTATTATCAAAATGAACAGGCAAAGTAAAATAGTATTTTCAATAGAATTGAAATGATAAGTTTCTATCAAAATTATTTTTTATGTAAAAAAAAAAATATTATGGGGTTATAGAAGTAATCAGGTTAATAAACATGTCGGGGATTTAAGTTATTATATATTTAACACCTTAACGGGATTTTCTTCCACTTTGACTTTACGGCCACAAAAATTCTTAAATCCATCCAAGGACTAGAATGGTTTAGTATACAAAATGTACTTTATAACGGAATAACTGAAATTTGAGTGAAAATGCCACTTTTAAATTACTTCGCACCCCGCGGAGAAGCAAAGCAAAAGCACATAATTTCCAATGTCAAAATAGTACTATTTCATATGAGAAATCATACTAAACATTTATTCTTAGCGGTGTGATCAAGTTTAGGACCTCCGTTGAAATGGTATAGGAAATAAGAAACACGGCAGCGTTTTATAGATACATCAAGCCGGCTGCTGAAGCATATTGCTTGAGGCTTAGGGTCACATATTATATAGAGGTGTATCACAAGTTCTAAATCCCATTAGACAGTTAATAACGATTTAAATATCGCAAATAACATATTCCATAAACACAATATAGGAGTTCCTATAAATTTTTAATCTTATCAAAAATTCAATTGAAATAGTATTTTACTTTGGTTGTCCATTTTTTGTGTTGTTAACTATACTGCACAAATCGTTCTATTCTTTTGATAGGTTTCGCGAAATTAAAAAAAAAAAAATGAATACGTACACAAACAAAATTGTTAATATTCTATGATTTTTAGGAAAAAAATTAAAATCATTTGAATGAAAATTTCTACCTTAAAACTAAAAAAAATATGTTATGTATTATAGTCTTGCACACTAAATATGCTTTACAAAAATTATAAAAAAAAAAACTAGTTAATAATGTATGAATATTATTGTTTTAATTGAATAATATATACGTTTTGAGTAAAATAAAATTTATATAATGTACTTACCATCAATGTTATCAGATTGGTCCAATTGCATTTGTTTGACATCATTTTGGTCTTCTCTGGAGTCTGATTGAAGGCCATGCGAAGATAATAAGCTAGACATGTCTTCAGGGTGTAATTTCATACCTCCAGACTATAAAATTGCATGTACAAAATATGGATTTCAAAAAACTATGTTAGTTATTTAATTTCTTGTTATGTTCAAAATGCAAAAATTAATGTGTTCGATGGTTCCAATTTGAAAAGAATTTGTAGAAGGGACTTTTAAAATAGTGATACCCAAAAATATATAAATGAGACAACACAAAAAGTTGAAAAATAATCATTAAGGCCCGTTTGCTCATACTCTACATAAATCTACATCATAACTAAGTCAAACTTAATTTCTATGTTCAACAAAAATTATTTTATGTTGTTAGAAAAAAAAAATATGTTTAACTTCAAATAAAAGTGTTTTTCCAATTAACATGAGATTATAAAGGAGTCTGATGATCAGCACGGATCATCTGCCGTGAAAAAGCTATAATTTCTGTCAAAAATAGTGTTCATGAACATACATAGGTTGTTGTTGGTTTACTCAAACTTCTAGAGATTTGTATTGTTCGATCATAATGGGAAATGGCACAGTTTTGTTAAGTTTTCTGACACTTGCGCTTACTAAAAATACAGCGATATAATTCATATTATTTTCCTTGTAGAAGAAATGGCTCCGGCCATGTTTCAAAACATTTTTTTTTTAACCAACACTATTGTTTATGCTACTTTTTTTTTTGATGAATAATAAATCGAGACCGAAATCTATGCTGCAGAGCACTCTTAACGTTCGCAAAGGGAAAACAGTGAAACATTTCGGAAATATGTATCAAGCATTATAAGAAACATTTACATATTTTGATAAATGTTCCTGAAATGTTGCTTTGGTCTTGACACACCTTAATAGATTAAGGGCCAGTCTTTTCAGCTCTGGTTATGTGTAACTATTGGTTATTTCAGTTGTTAACCATAGATTTTGTAAGTGTTTCTATGGTTACTAGCCAATGGTTAAATTTGAGCTGAAAAGACTGGCCCTTAATCCTAATAATTCTGTCATTTTTGAAATGTATTTGTGAAAGTATTTGGTAATTTAAAAAAATAATAATCTGCCTAAATCTAATTTAATAAATCTTCAAACAATTTGTGAATGTTTGTTTTCCCCCTAGTTTGATGGTGGGCTCATCACCTAGATGACATCAAAAACCCAATCTAGTACGCAATAATTGTCGATGATTACCGACTGCTTTATACAATTTACAGAGAAAACTCCCTGTGAATTATATTATTCTAAAAAACTTTGATTAAAGTTAGACATTAGAAAAATTATGATGTTATGCTCGTGGCCAAGCGAAGTTATAAGAAAATAAAAAGACTTTAAAATAGTCGAATTAGATTTTAATAATAATAATTTAATAAAATCTAATTCGACTATTTTTAGTCTTTTTATTTTCTTATAACTTCGCTTGGCCACGAGCATAACATCATAATTTTTCTAATGTCTAACTTTAATCAAAGTTCTTTAGAATAATATAATTCACAGGGAGTTTTCTCTGTAAATTTTATAAAGCAGTCGGTAATCATCGACAATTATTGCGTACTAGATTGGGTTTGATGTCATCTAGCTGATGAGCCCACCATCAAACTAGGGCGAAACGCAATGCTTGGAGTAAAGGCCACAAAACTTTTAATATTGAATTTCATTCATAAATACTCCATTTAATAAAATCTAATTCGACTATTTTTAGTCTTTTTATTGTTTTTATTTTCTTATGTTTGTTTTTTTTCAATTAAAATTAATTTAATAAGTTTAATGTTGATCTGATCTATGAAAATTAATTAAGAACTCAGATATAAATTAATGAGTAAAGTTAATTAATCAAACAAAACATTTCAAATTATTTTTTTTAAATAAATGTATTTCAATTAAATAAAATTAATAAGAAAAATAGTTAGTTATTCATTGAAAAACAAATTTTATTTGTACGCAAAATTATAAATGCAAAATTTTAATGTACATATCTTAATCCAAATTAATAACATAACTGACAATAGGTCTTTTTTCTTCGACTTTATCTTTTTTAGCGTTAGATTTTGGTGAATTAATATTAGTTTCTTCTTTCACACTTCCTAAATCTTTTAATATTTTCGTAGATGATGGCGATGGCATCAAATCATATGCTTCCGCAGCTTCTTTTTGTTTTTTTTTCTCATCGACATCAAGCAATTCTCTCTCATGACACAAACGATGCGATTTACATTTATTATGATGGTTGACAATTTCCAACCGGAAATTCGAATTTCCTTCGACAAAAGAAGTTCGAATATCTGGTATGTCGTTTGCCCATTTTCGGCAAAACTTGCAAAACATAGTATTAACCGTTTCATCATATTGCAGCCAGTCAAATTGGTACAGCCAATTCGATCTAAATCGCCCGCTTTTCCTTGATGTTGTCGAGATGGTCGTTGGAGTTGGTGGTACAGGCGCCGGAATAGAATGTGCTTGATTATTGCTTGGAATTGATTGCTGATGCTGTGGCATGTTTGCCAAATTACTCCCACTTATCATGTAAGGGTAGTTTGAAGGAGTTTTTGGTAAGTTTGTTGTATACAATGTATTTTCAGTGGCAGTTGCTGCCGATGGACACGCCATGTGTTGATGATGGTCTCTATGTCGGAGATAGCATTGATACGAGGATTCTGAATCACGCAAAGACATGATTCCTGCATCGGAAGGCATCCATGTCTTCTGGTTATGCTTTTGATGATTTTCAAAATCTTTTAACTGATTCTGGAACTTTTGCATGTCACTTGCTTGTGAATTATAAAAATGTCGATCTTCCGACGAATGTTGTTGATGCTGGTTATGAAGATGGTACATTGCGGATGGGGAATGTGGATACCTTGACTGGTGGTAGTAATACGAAGACGAGGGCGATTGTTGGGTTGATCGCTGTGGTTGCAAAACAGATGGTTGGATATGCGACTGATGTTGAGTTGCCGATAAGGTTGCTGATGTTGTTAGCATTGTTATTGATGGAATAATTATATCGAGTCGAGGATTATCGAGAATAACAGTTTTCTGTATTTTTTTTTATTGTCGTTGATTTTTAATTTTTATAAATTTTGAAGAAAAGAAAAAAAAATAATAAAATAATAAAAATCAACTTAAAAAAGAATAAAAAATAACATAAGAAAGGCAAGGATTGTGATACTGTTTTTTTTTTAACAATTAGAAAATTAAATTTAGTTATTTAAACTAAAATAAAAATAAAAAAGTGTGCAACAAGAAAATTAAGAAAACAAAAATAGAAAAACATTCACAAAATTAAATTTTATAGACAAACATTGTTTTTGTTTAGATTTTTTCTTTTTGTCGGTCGATTTACTACATGCATGTTTATCTCAATAATCCTTCGCCTTCTGTTATTTTTTATTTTCTCCATTTAAGCTTTTTTATATTTCGAATTCATAATCGTCTGTGTGATTTAAATTAATGTTATTAAAAGAAAATTAAATCATCCTAATATAAAAAACAAACTAAAAAAAAAAAAATAGGGATAATACAAAATTGGAACCATCGAACAAGTCCAAAGAAAAAACCTTAACAAAACTAAAGTTTACTATTTACTTTTTTTTTTAAATAAGATAACAAATAATAATAATAATTATGAAGTTTCAATATATAGGTAATGTACGGGATTTGGAAATACATATGTAAAATTCACTTACCGGCATCAATTCAGGGGGTAATGATGCATGATGTTGCTGTTGTTGTTGTTGCTGAGCATCTATTAGTTCCTGTTTAATACTTAGCGATTGACTGAGACCAACTCCATGACTTCCTGATAAAGGGGAGTCATGACGACCACCCGCCTCCTCTGATTCTGAATTGTTTCCTGTTTTTGGCGCGGGACTCGATTTATAATTACTATGAGAGGATGCCTGAAAAGAGAATTTAAATTTAAATCATTTTGATATTTTAATTTTATATTCACTTGTAATTATGTATATTTTTCTATCAAAGTGGTATGAGTTAATTTTATTTCATTAATCCACTATACATGACGATGATTTATAAAAGTATATAATTAAAGCTGAGGGGTGCTATTATTGTTCTTATCGCTAATTGCATGTAAATTTGTTTGAAACATAATTAGCAGATACTTTCTAGTTCAATTGCAATTTATTATATTGACGTGGGGGTGATTAACAACACTCCTGCTAAAAGAAGTGAAATTAATAATTATCAATTTAAAACTAAAAGGTGTTTGGGATTTTCAATTTGATTGTGGGAATTGTTGTTGAAAAATGTCTTAATTACTTGATTGATTTGTATTTTATGAAATTGGTATTCTTTATCAAACATTTACGTACAAACTGAATGCATTTAAAATACATTTTTATTTTAACGCCATAGTTATAAGAACTTCAATCTTTTTTAAATCACCTTGGTTATTTTTATAAATTTCTAATAATTAGTCTTAAATATAATATTCTTCAATTGACTTCTCCGGGAATATTTTTATAGAAATAAATTAAATGATATTTCTTCTCATTTTGGATAAAAAAATAAAAATAAGAAAAAGTTAAAAAAAAAAACTGCACAACAAAATTGTACGACGTTCAAGCATAATTATGATATTATCACTGCAATCTTTAGAAATGCGACAGATGCAAATATTGAAAAGAAGTATGTAGTTGGATTCAAAGGCAAAGAAAATTTATATGTACATTTTTAAACGACCAACATAAAAATATTACATTTACATTGAGAAACATTTAAACTTTTGAGGTAAAACATTGTTTGTATGTATGCATAGATTACCTTAAGCAATGTTATAAAAAGCCTTGAAGCCTGCTGTAGTTCAGCTGGCACATCATCCGGTTTTGATGACTTAAAAAAGGAAGAAAATAATAAAAGTTGTTGTAGTATTTTGATGATTGATGAGCAAGAAGTATTTTGTTTATAAAATAAATGTAAAAGTCATGTGAACAAAATAAATAAGTTTGTTTTAAAAAAAAATTAATAATTTTGTTGATATTTTAAGTAGGTATTGATTTTTCGTACAATGTAAAAGTAAAAAATTAATTTCTTAAAGGTAAAAAAAAAAAAAGTTTTAAATATTTTTTTAAGATACCAATTAAATATTTTTCGAATTTTTATTTGACGTTCTTTTGATTTCAAAGCTTAATATTTTTTTTTTCAGAAAAAAAAATCATTATTGTTAACTATACTATTAGTAACAAATCTACAACTATTTTTAAGATCTTGATAATTTGCATTCAATGAAGAAATTCGCCCCGAGGGGCGTGAACACCAACAACATATGTGTTCCCACTTCTGACTTTTTGTAGTGTGTTTTACCTTAGGCTGTTAAAAAAATGAAACACTTTTTTTTCAACACACACATCATCAGGAACACAACAACAAAAAGTTAAAATAAATTACAAAATAGTAATAGACATTTACATATGTTTTTGTAAAAAGGTGTTAATGTGTACATACTTTTTATTAAATTCAACTACATAGGCACACATATTTTGATATTCGTAGAAAAATACTTATTGCAGTCCAATTTTCAAGTGTTTTCATTGAACTTGTAATGTTTTCGAATAAGAAATTCAATAGTATTTATTTCATCAGCCACTATTTGTTGGGGTTATGTAAAAAAAAACTTATATATTATTTTGTTTGGATGTGGTAACTCTAGGGATGCACATTGCTATAGTAATTGCTCTTGTAATTGTAATTGTAATTGCTCTTGTGGCAAGTTAATTAAAGACTATAGTATGCCGCTGATGTGAAACGAAAAAACCTCTACAAAAATGACACATCGAAATCATAAACGCAATTATCCGTTCTTATTTTCGTTTTGTTGTACGCAATAACTGGTTTAAGTCTTCCCACTACTTTCCACTCTCTTTTCGCACACAATTTAATTGACCGGGACAATAATTACTCGCGAAATTTTTACGTTTCTTTTTTTTCGTGTTTTCTTGTGGTTATCATTATTATACAATGTATTCCTGTTCTTTTTATTTGTTTATACATGTGTTTTGAAAAATATTTTTTTTTACAAACTCTACATAAAAATTTGTCCGGTACCTTTTTGTTAAAATTCCGTCTGTGTTTTGGAGACGACGGAAAATTTTATTTCACTTAAGGTACGTACCAAGCTTAAAAGCTTAAAAAACCTTCCATATACGAAATTATTTTATATGAAATTATTTTTTAAATTCCTTCAATTAATAAAATAAGAAAAAAAATAATAAAAATAAATAACTTTGAAAAGTTTTCCGAGAAAATCGTGGTATGCCAGTAATTTAAATATACTTCCCAATTTTGTTTTATTATTAAAATCGTATATGTACGTTTGGTTTTCGAAAAAAAATCGATTTTTTTAAACAACTTTTAAAAAATGTTCATAAAACAAATTTTGAGTATGCCAGTTTTAGGAAATTAATAATTTTCATACGAAAACAAAATTTCAAAAAAATGCATCAATTGGTTTTTAAGATATTGAATTTAAAAAAAAAAACAAAATTGTTTAAATAATATATTTTTTTTTGGAAAAGTTTTAAAAATATTAAGTACGCCATTATCAATCGACAATTGTAGCCATTTAAGAAATAGAATTTGCTTAAGATAAAATGAAAAAAAAGCGTTGTATGAAAGGTACCGTACAAACTTTTTCTTACGAATAACGGTAAAAGCATCTGGAAGGACTTAAATGCCGTATCAAGTTTAATCAAAATCGTTAGAGCCGTTTAAAAAAAAAATAATCTTTTTCATAACCATTATATGGCCCGTTATTTTTAGACCCAGAAAAAAATTCCAGAATTGAGTTTAAAGGATATCGGCCGAAGCTTTTAGTTAATTAGAAATTTTAATGGAACGTGCATTTCGGTGTTGATTTCCCAGCCGTTCCTCACCAACTATTGAAATACTGAGGAATTCAGTTACTTGTCTTGAAGAAACTGATAAACACGTAGCAGAAGAAGAGCAGAAAGACAAATCGAAGCGCTCGTTCCAACGAGCGAGGCTAAAACCTACAATGACGTTTCAAATTATAGAATGTATTTACGAAATGTATAAAGAAAATTGAACTTGAATATTTTTTAAATCTAAATCTCGACCGTTGAAAGAAGATTAGATATATAGGAATATCCGTAAAGTGGAAACAATAAAAATCTTCGCTTTGAGTTATTATTTTATGTAAATATTAATTTTTTGTATTGTGAACCGAAGCTAAAAAAAAACATCATTGTCAATTAAAACTAAATCGCAACAGTGTTTCCAATTTTAAAAAAGAAATTGAAATATTTATTTATTTTTGTCATCAAAACCAACATTTAAATTCGAATATTTACCAGCAAATCGACAGCAAATATGTGTACAGTACATACATATTTATATGTATATCAATGAGACTACATGTGTTCGCATCGGCAGCCAGGTTGCAACATAACAATATAGCCATGTATCAATTATTATTGAACTCCGACACCAAAGTAAATATTTCCTTTTTCGGTGTTGATAGGGAAAATATTAAAATCAAACAGATCATTGCTTAAATCAATTTTGAGCGTTACACTAATAAAATAGCCAATTTAATTTGGTCGATTAAGTCAGACAAATAGGTAACGATTGGAAATATGTGAATGCTTATAATGTGTATATGATTTTTTTCAATTTAAAATGAGAGCGAAAATCATAGTAGCTAGTGGCTTAGTTTTTATAAGAAAAACATATTTACTATTTTGAATCGTTAGGTTAATTTTGAATAAAAATACAATTAAAAACAGTTTTATTTTTATATGGCATATAACAGCTGTATTTGTCAATAAATATGTGCTAGATAAGAATTATTCAATGTTAACAAACTCTTATTTTTTATGTAGCTACAGGGTGACGCCCGAGTTTAAAAAATCTGAAAACTATGGAGCCGACTTCTTAAGTTTATTGATGTTGAAAGTTGGCATCTTACTGAGATTGTATTCTAAACATGTGACATGTAGTCAGATAGCGACTAACGTTCAGTAGAAATACACTGACTTAGTGGTTTCTGAATTTTTTAGATTTTTTATTTAAACTCGGAAATGCCTTTTAAACCACATGAACATACATATGTTTCAATGTTCTATTAAATTCAACACCGAAATAATGCAAACTAAGAGAATTTTTTAAAAGGAAACAAAATTTACTTAATTCAGTAAATAAAAAAAAGGGAGCGTATCGGAATCCAGCTTTTTATTATCCCGTTTTTCGAAAATCCCGCAAAAAAAGTTTTAAAATCCCGATTTAAAATGCCGATTTTTTTAAATCCCGTCTGCTAAAATCCCGCTTTTTAAAATCCCGACAAATTCCGCAAATCCCGGTTTTTTACAAAAGTATATGTTATGTTTTCTCGACAGTAAATGAATAGTGTTAAAATAAATTGATCTTTTTTTGTGATTGTGTGCTTGTTGTTTGAAAGTCCGGATTATAAAAACTCAACTGACGTACCGAAAATATCAAATCTTTTAAGTATGCGTGCAAATACGTGTTAATCTTGCTTCCAAATCGAGATTGAAGCAAAATCTTTTTCAGATCCAAAAATTTTGATTTTCCCTCAAAAAATATGACGTTTGACAGACTTTTTTTCTACACCTGATCAATTTTTTTGGTAAAAGGAATTCGACATAAACTTTGCTGAAATAATTTATGCACAAACAAAATTTACCTCTTGGTTACAGTTCTACCGCTTTCATTTACTGCAGTATACAGTAACAGTTGAACTAATTTTGTGAAAAAAGTATTATTTTGTTAATGGTATCAATTTTATTTTTGTTTATTTGTTTCTTCGTTTTTTGATAATAACTTCTAAGTTTATACTATGTATACTTTACTTTGTTTTTTTTTTGTATGTTTATAATATTATCTAAGCGTTCAAGAACGTCTTTAAAGTTACTTTTTACTTTATTATAAAATTTATATTATCTACAATAAAATGCATTTAAAAAAAATCACTCATTATTTTATTTTATTTTCCTCTCAGCGTTTTTCATAATCCCGCTTTTGCATTCAAAACTAGTTGTTTTATTTTAAAAAGTGGCGCGATTTTTCAAAATAAAACAATTATTTTTGATTGCAAAAGCGGGACTATAAGAAACGATATTATAAAAAACGGGATTATAAGAGACGAATTATAAAAATCGGGATTTAAAAAAAGCGGGAATATAAAAAAACATAATTATAAAAAGCGAGATATCGAACACAACCCAAAAATTAATAACTAATGACCACAAAAAGTTGAAATTATTTCCCATCGGATCTGAAATAATTTTTCTGACAAGACTTACTTTTGTAGTATTTTGATATTGTACGGACTCATTATTTTGTTCTTATTTGTTCTCACATAATTAGAGGTCAGTTATAGCTATCATTGAAACTTATCATTGAAAATTTTCTTTTTCAATTTTAAGGCAAAATATTCAACAATTTAGGTATTATTTGGTATTAAAATGAAGGTAATGAATTATAGAATTTTTTTTATTAATTATCAATTTTGTGATTTAAATGATGGAAATAGATTTCAATGATCATTGAAATAAAAAAGTGTTAATATTTCCTGAACTTAGCGCAAATATCGTTATTTTTTGTTTTAATAGAAAAATTCTATAACACATTTAGCTTCATTTTAATACGAATCAAAACCCACTTTGTTGGATTATTTCCGTTAAAATTGAAAAAGAAAATTTTCAATGATGAGTTTCAATGAAAGTTATAACTGCCTCCTTAATACGGTTTTAACAAACTTTTTAAAAGCACTTCATTTAAAACACTTCTCTATAAAGTCAATAACATTCCTGTTTATTGTTTGGATAATAACCTAAATAACCAACAACAGTATTTTATCGTAGATTACCACTTAATGATAGAATTTCAAATTCAAAATCAAACTTCGTTCATTTGCATTGGGTATTGTTATCTAATTACTTTGGTTACATTTAGTCATTAGTGAAAATGAAATAATAATGTTTTAACGGTTAGAATAGTGTTTATCCGTGGTATAAGATAGTGTTTTATTATTATGTTTCATACTGTATGTTTACGTAGTTGATCCAGAGTTGAAAATATTGCATAAATATATTCCTATGCTTTAAACCTCATCAAACTAAAACCATCGTTAACCACTCTAAATGCACCAATCACTGATTCTTTCGGGAGTTCTCGGCGAGCGTGGTGCACCATAACCCGCCCCCTGCATAGCTTTTACATAACAATTACCATAATAAATCATTTATCAGGATTTCAATATCTCTACAAACATTATCATCAACACTGTGAAGCATAAATGAAGTGCATTCGGCGATGTAGTGTGAAATGTTGACAACAAAAATGTTGTGTGCCTCCGGCCGTGGCAAGGATGTTTAATTTGTTGATATGTGCTGTTTGCTATATATTGCAGGATTGAGTTCAGCTAAATATGTTAAAACTAAACTCTACGTTATTCAACCTGTATTCATATAGATACTTTATGTAAATTTTTGAATATATATTTTAAATTCATTAAATATACTTTTCAACATTTCGAAAACCCAAACTAGGACCGCAATTTTATGATCCATTTAATGTATCGAATTTTTGTTTGTATTGCTCAATTTATGAAAAATATCAATGAATTGTTGATTGACTTTGTAATTTTGTAAAATGAAGTTGGCAACGGATGGGAAGGATGTTTTTATTTTTTGTTTGGTTTGGTGAATAAATTAAAATCGATATGAAAGAAAAAATCCAATCAGAATACCCAAAACAATTATTTATTGTTTGTCCTTCAAATATTTTTACATTTTGATGATTCAATTGGCTATTGTATTTGTTTTTAGTTTTACATCATTCAATTATGTGTTATTGTTTTCAACATTTAATAAAAAGTGCAACAATAGGATAATGTTTTTATTTTCAATAGAATAACTTTTTAAAAACTTTAAATCATCAGCGAAGAGAGTATTTTATGCATCATTGAATTATTGAAGTTTTGAATGATGTTTGTATCTTTTGAATAGAATAAGCAAGCAGGATATTAATTTATAAGTGAATTTATTGTGAACCGCATATTTTTTAAGTATTGTTTTGGAATATCGCCAAATGTTTGTTTTTGTCCATAAATGACTCTTAGGTCAAACAATCTCTCAAGCAAACTTCGCTTCAAAAGCCACCTCACTCCTATGTATTTAAGGTTCAAGGCTTCAATTCTATCAACGAGAAGCGATTTCGTTGAAGATGATCCTACGATGAAACTCAGGATTTTCTTCAACCTAAAGTTTCGCTACCGATTCAGAATTTAGGCAGTAGTTTGTTTAATAATTTTCAAACTTTGCTCATTCTTGAACTTCACCATGATGAACATGAACACATTGACCCACGTTTTGAAATTCACTGAAAATAAAAAAACTAATGCAACCTAAAATACAAAATGGTGATGCCCCTAATGACAAAAATCTGTCTGATTTATCTAAGGCTTTGAGTTCTTGTATGAAGGCAATGAAATTTCAGACTTGCGAATGTTCCCAATCTAAATTTGCGAAATCGAAAAGTTTAATATTGGATAATATTTGTATCGGTTCCTGTTGGCTCGTTGTTGTGTTACTATGTATGTTATGCTAAAATTATTTATTTAAACGGCTAGATCGATTTAGATAGATTGCTTGACATTATGGGTTCACATGGATGGTTCTTATTTACGACTGTAACCCGGCGCGTTGCTGCCGCAGAAAAAATAAGGGAGAAAATATTGAATATTGGTCCAACATTTTGCGCCATCTTTGCGATAATTTACTTCATAAGTTACTTCCTACAACAACAGCTATTTAACAGTGAAAGTCTCTCTAAAATCGGTCTAGTAGTTTCTGATCGGTTCATATATAAGAATATGAGAAAAAAGCGACCCAAGCGCCACCTAGGGAGCCCCAGTGCCATCTAGAGGGTAATTAAAATAACCTAAGTCACTCCCTACAACATCAGCTATCTGTAAGTGGCAAGTCCCGTCAAAATTTCAGCAATCACTGAACTGATTTAAACGCTTCACATAGGTTTCATTATAGGTTTCCGGTTTGGAATTCAGATAAGCTTAAGTAATAATTATACATGTTCAGAATCCAAGTACATAGAACCAAAAAGCTTTTCCAAAAACATAGAACCAAAAAGCTTTTAACAACAATAACGAACCAACTGGCTTTTTTTATAAAGAGGATTGAATGTTTTAAATTTCTATTTATTGATATGCTTCATCTATTAGTAAAATACATAATTTTATTTGAATATATCGATCGATGGTAATAAAAGGCATAAATCTGGTTGGTTTAAGAAAACGATCAATGTATTCGTTGATTTATGTATGCGAATACTATATTTGTTAAGTATTTGTAAATGTTCTATTAGTTTAGTTATATAATCTTCACATAAGATAAAAAAAGATATCACTTACAAATGCGTTAAAAAAAAAGGAGAACAAAAGAAGGTACCTTTAATTTATTTTTGATATCTCAAAAACTAAGAAATATTTTAGCACCAAGTCTTTTGAATTTCATTTAAAATTTACATGGGCGTTGAATATTGTTAAAATATTTCACTAAATTGAATTCAAAGTTTTGGAAAAAAAATAAAAACAAATATTTTTTTTTTAAGTTTTGACTTTGAATTTTTTTTCTCGAAAACCATTTGCTGAAACAACTTGAAGTCAAACTTAAAAGCAATCATGGGGTCTTAACCTTGATATTAGTTATGTAAGATCACCGTTTGTGCTTTAGTTGATTTTTTAATAATTTTTTTTCTACTTTAAGTCAATTTAAAAAAAAAATAGACTTAGACAACCCTTTGATTTAATTTTTTTTCTGATTAACCTTACTTTTTATCCGAGTCATTTTTGTCTTCATTCCGTAAAAAAACATGAAAAAATGATTTTTAACAAAAAACACAAATCCGTGAAGAATAGTTTCTGTGACCGGGCATAAAAACGATTTATCTAGAAAAAAATGCTACAGCATTATCTATCTGCCAGTGAAAGTCCCGTCAAAATTGATTCAGCTGTTCTCGAGATTAGCGAGGACAAACAGACAGACAGACAAAAATTTTAAAAATGTGTGTTTTGTTATAAGGGCTGTGTATGCTTTCATATGGTAATAGTAAAATACTGTAATTTTGACATTTACAAACAGATATTTTTATCTATGTTTATGGAATAGATAGGTTAACCTGGAAAGTCGCATTTTTGTGTCAATCCAGAACCGAGTAATGCCGGATGGGTAAGTTAGTTCCAAAAAATATTTTAGTTCATCAAAACGAACAAAGCCTATTGTGCGACCAAAACCAAGCTTTAAGAAACTAATCTTTTTCCTCAAATTCATATTTTTCTGCACTTGGTCACAGACACACTTTTGCTAAACTGGCTTAAAACTTCACGTCAAATACGTCTTGATTAATATTAGGCGATTTCTTCCTACAAAACTTATCAAATACGATTTCATAAGAAAAAAACAAGTTTTTTTTAGCTTACCTGAGAATCCTGAGTGTAATGCCTGTCCTGTACATTTGCGTTATGCGTCGAGGTTAACGAATTATCACAGTTGGATGAGTTCTTACGTCTTCTTTTATTACTACTAATATTATGATCTACCGGAGTGGTAGACATTTCTCTATCACGATCTCTATCTTTACTATAGTCTAGCTGCATTATTTCATCACGACTGTCTGCCCTTTCTCGCTCCCTTTCATTAATGATTACACCACCAGCACTGTTGCTACCACTGCTTGCGATTATCGGTGTTGCGGTACCGCTCTCACCTCCACCGCCGCCGGGCCCAACACTAGGAGATCGTTCGCTTAAGCATAAAGCAGAAGCTGTAGCCGATTGTAAGCTAGCATTAATGACACTACTGTTGCCAACAATGGTAGTAGCACTGCTGCCACTGCTTCCCTCACGATTACCACCACCACAACTTAAACTACTACTACTGCGGTGATGCAAATCACGTTCTCTTTCACGATCTCGTTCACGTTCACGATCACGTTCACGTTCACGATCTCCTTCACGTTCCCGTTCTCTTTCCCTTTCCCGTTCACGTTCTCTATCTCTTAATTCTCGATTGTTTGCGGGCGAAGTTGTCTCCGAATCTCTCATTCTGTCACAACTGGTTCGGTAGTTTAAATGTGTGTTGTCTGTTAATCCTCGAACCTTAATTAAAAAGAAAATAAAATTAAATAATTTTAAGGTGAACAAATTGAAATTTCTTACCTGTAAGCTCTCAGCTGTTTTCAAAAACGCCGGCAATGAACTTTGACCAACGTTCACCTCGCCTTTGTACATAAAATCAAGGAGTGATCTTATTTCTGAGTATCTGACATCTTTTAGAAAAATTATGGGATGTGGGTGGTGATTCTGCAGGAAAATTGTTTCGAAATATGGGCTGCATGCTGATAATATTGTCTGATGCGCCTTAAATACAAAAACAAATTTATTTATTAAAATTTTCACAAGAAAAATGACAAATTATTATTTTTGGGGGTTTTATGGAAAAGTTAACCCTTTGCAGGTGTGCAGATAGACAGAAGGACACGATTGTGTAAAACTATAAGATGATAAATTTCTATCACGTATTTAATTTTTACTGCAGCCTTTTAGGCAACACCAGGATTGTCTACAAACGCGAAACATGATGCCATTCACGTGGAAAATGTTTTGTAATATTAAAAATGAATTGTCATACAATCTCATCTGTTTTCTTGCACCTTCTGTTTTATGTTACGTGAGTTCTTTAACTAAAGATTTAGTGCTTTCTGTTAGAAAAAGGGTATAGGAAATTGATTTTAAGGAAAGAAAGTTTGTTTGAATACAGTTGCAATGTTAGGGGCATTAAATTATTTTTGGAAAAAACTAGAAATTAAATTTTTTAAATTCTTTCCCTATCACACTTAAAACTATATAGATGACATTATATTAATTAACTGTTACCTTAACTGTTTCACCGTCACAAGCCAATGTGACATCGCATAACGCCTCCCTCTGCAGCAGGGAGGTCAGCACACCTGTTAGGTTAGACGGATGATTGTTCCAGCGTAGACAGAATTGCTGGTCCATAATAGCTCCTTGGTCAGTGTTGTACCTGCAAAAAAAAGTATCACAAATTAGAAAAATTGAATTTACAAAAAAAAAAATCATTGCAAAATTTGTAAGGATTTATAGAATGACAAAGTGTGTTAGTGCATCTAATGAAGAAAACTTTCTTCCTTATGTCTGAAAATGTAACCAAAACCTTAATTAAAGATATGATATATTAGGTATGTTTACTTTACAACTATTAATATCATGATATGGAACCATACGTCCGGGATTATTAGTTCTTAGATACATTCATATGGGCATCCTCCTGACTAGACGTTAAGCAAATATTATTATTACTATATGCATTCATATCTATGATGATGACAAATATGTCACCTCTGATTAAACGCAGTGTTTTGGTGAATAATTAATTGATGTTCAATGTCGAACTGTGTGTTGATGTGGTTGATTAATAGAAAATACGTTCAGATTCAGACATACATATGTATATACATAAGTAGGTATATCTGCGAAATGATGTTTCATTTGTAATTTATATTTTATGCCGAATCTACCACTTGCTTTCAATTACACATTATGGTTTGTCTTACTAAGAATATGTAATATTGTTTCCGTTTTTTGACATTTTTAAGCATGATTAAACATTAATTATGTATAAGATAGTGTTGACAAAATGTCAAGAAATGCATATACCTTATGTTTCAAGGACATGTTATCTCCACACACTTATACATCAGTGTTTTGATACATATATTAATTTAAAGGCTTTAAAAATTAATTTGCTAAGCAATAAAATATTCAAATAGGAAAATTTGATCTTTTAAAATAATTTGACAGAGTAACCAAAAGCGTTCAGCACGTGTACTAGATTTTGAATGTCATTTTAGATTTTTTTAAGTGCATCGCGTATTAAATTCACAAATTAACTCATTACAAAGAAGGAGTCAAATTGTCTTTATTTTTTAAAGTGCTTTACCCAGTTCATGTCGAAAAGGAAAGCGATTTTGTAAAATAAATATATATGTACGTGTAGTTGTTGTTTGAGAAACGAAAATCGAATTCACATTATAAATTGGTCATTTTTTTTTAGCTAAAATGCTTCTTCTATACGATTTTCAATTCTCACGCCACCTATACATGTGCTTTGAAATCGCATATAATGCAACATATCCTTTAAAGCATCCACTTAAACGATCCACAAAATTATTGTAGTGCTGATAAGGTCGCTTAAAAATCAACAAATCGGATCTGCAATATTTCTATAGTGCATGTGCATACCTTATCCATATTTGTCTCTGAACATACTTGATCTGACGTCGCATAAAGAATGCCTTATTAAAACAAGATCATAGACACTGATGAAAATTTACTAAACAGTATTTCAGCCTTAGAATAGTAATTTTTTTAAATAATCTGATGACGAGATGAAAATAATCTGATGTACTATCAGCAAATATAATAACAACTAAGGGCCAGTTTTTCAATGGTCAGTTAAACAGTCAGTTAATACTTATTCCTCAGTTAGTGAAAAAAGTGTTTTTTCAACGGTCAGTTAGCTCTTATTCTTAGGAATAAATAGCTTAACTGTGGAATAAAGTTATTTGTTCGTTTCAGAGCCAGTTAAGAAGTTATTTCTAGGAATAAATTGTTTGACTGTCAAAAAAGTACCGCAACAGTTTCAAATAACTGACACCTGTGGCGCTTTAAGTTTGGTATCTCCCATAGAATATCAAAAATGGTTGTCAATGAATTATTTGTTTTGATTTGGACTGGGAGTCAGGATTTGGAAAAGCATTGTAGAAGTTAGCCCATATTCATTATTTGTGTATTATAATTATAGTTTTGTTTTTAATTTCAGAATTTCAATGTTTGAAAATTGCAATGAAAAAGAAACTTATTGGGTTTATCTCCCAGAAACCAAACACAACAATTTAGATACATAACTGGAGTGGGTTGCACGAAATCACAGACAGTCAATTATAGGGCTGATTTTATCAATATATAATATATTATTTGTTTCGTCAACAAAATTTATTTTTATTTTTTTAAATAAATAAATAAGAACAAACTGAATGAAAAAATTGATATCCGATTTGTTTCTAAAACCTGAAAGTAAAGAAATAAATGTATGTCTAATCCACTTCATCACATATCCCTATAGACAGCTAAGAAATTTTTCTCACTCTTACACTATGAAGTTAGATGTAGTTTATTTTGTTATTCTGTGGAATAGATAACTGACTCTTTTTTATTGCTTGGAAAATCCACCAATGTTATCAGGCTGTTAAAGAGTCAGATAATTTTATTCTTCTCATAGCTAACTGACTGTTTAGCTGCCGAATGAAAAATTGGCCTTAAAGAACATTAATTTATTTATCTAAAAGCTTATCGGAAAAAAAAAGCTGGATTGAATCAGTCATATATAAATTTAAAAAAATCATTACGGTTATTAGAACTGCACAAGACTTTATCTAGGACTGAAAAGGTAAAACATCAATCCTTCGATATTCGCATTGCTGAGTGCTGACAACATATTAATCAAAAAACAAACATGCCAATCCAAACAACATGACGGTCACCAAACCACACGATGGTTAGACGTTTCTATTCTAAGGCAGTGATCACAAGTACATAGTATTCTCTCAAATATATTTTAAATTTCTAAAAATCAATGACACAATAATTTAAATGGTTCCCTCAAGCAAATCTAAATCCGTTTTTATTTCAAATTTTTGATAAATTAACAATCAATATTTTATTGTCACTGATTTAATAGATGCAAAGATAATCTATTCGAGCTGAACCATGATCTTTGTCGTTATTTTACAGTCAAAGTTTGCAATAAATCTTCACAAATCTTTATCGGTAAATAAATACAAAACAAAGGGAACATATTATGCAAATGATATGCTTTAACTGTTTCTGTGAAACATAAACAAAAAGTAACTCTAAATATATAAAAGATGATATAAATTTTGACTTCCCAATTAGTCAAGGCTGGTGATAGTGAAGTTTCTTCTACGAATTCCTTACCTGCACAAGAGTAAGGAAGTAAGTTTAAGGATTTTTGAGTAGAATCCCAGAGCATGTATGTATATCTCGTGTACTTGAATATGTTGTGTTATTCCTGCTTGTTAGGTGAAAAGATATATTTTTTAAACTTAAACATTGATGCAACTATAGGATTATTCTAAAAAGTTCTTGTCTAATTTGAATACACTATTGAAAGTTACATCTGGAATAGGGATTTTCCGTAATTTGAATCTTTTTATTTTATTTGTTAGAAAGAATATTTGCATTTTCTTAAAAGTTGGAAACAAAAGAGTGCAAATATAAAAAGTTTGAAAAATGTAAAAACAATTCAGAATAATTTTAAGCTTTTATAAAATCATGTAAAAATCATGACAGGATACAAATACAAGTGGAGTTATAATAGTTGTATAAGATAAACTAATTCCTTAAATTTGTTTTTATGTATGTATGTTTTACAAAGCTTAGCAAACCCGATTCAGAACTCCCTTCTAAACCTTTAACGAACATATAGCTGAATGTGCAGTGATATATTTAAAATTTTATTAAAACTAACTAAAAAAAAAGGTATCAATTTTAACACTCTTGAATCATGATCGTCAATACCTAATTGCATGGTGTAAACTTATCATAATATCTTAATCACACACTAATAAAAAAAAATATCAAAGTATCATTTTAAAATCAATTAAAATCAAACGACAACGACGCTACTGCAAGCAATGATTTCTGATCAACAAGCATCAACAAAGTAGAAGGAAACATGCTGCTTACTCTATGCAACTACATACCTAATCATTCAGAGGAACATTTAAATCGCGTGACTACAACTCATTGCCTACGCGAAAGAAGACAAAGTTTTACAAAAAGAATGTGACATCAAGTGAGGCGTTAAATTGAATTTAATTGTGTGTTTATTTGCTGAATGAATATAGCTGGTTGAATTTCAGAAGTTAGAAGTGAGAATGATTTGACCTAGTTGCGAATAGTTTTTTTTTGTGCAGAAGGAGGTAGGTATTAGAATAATTTGTTTTTTTTTTGTTTGATAGAATTTTGATTAATCAAACAAATTTAGGGAAATTTATTTAATTGAGAAGTTAGAAAACTTAGATGACTAAATGATAATGAAAACTTTCAACATGTCGAAGGAAAAAATCAGTAATTTTGCTCATTACCTAACCTATGTACTTTAAGGAGTTTATAGTAGAGTTTAAGTTCTACAGATATCACTCTTTAGAGTGCTGATGATAAGTATTCCTAGAAATGAAACCAAGAACAATATAGAAGGTATCTAAGATAGCTGCGTCTATGAAGTATCAAGGTCCATGTTTCCACGTGTAGAAAATCATGATTTTCCTACGATTAGTGACGGTGAGAGGAGTAACATGAAGAGACGTATGTACGCCACAGAGAAAAAATGAAAAATTTTATAAAGATTGAGTGAAGAACGCTTGACGTTCTGTTTTGTGTTGCTCTCTTTTCGTAGTAGATGCAAATCAAATATTTATCATTTGCAGCCATTTTGAAAAAATGAAAATCACAAAGAGAAGAAGGAAATTATGCAGAAATAAGTTCTTTACGGGGAAACAAGCTTAAGAACGATGATACTATACAATTTTTTGCTAAAATGGTGCTCCGTCAGCTTTGCTGCTGTACAAAACACATTGCTAATAGTAGAATAACTTAGATGAGCTGGCTGCTAAAACTTTATGCACACAAATGTAGGAATTTTTTTTTAGGAAACGAAAAATTTTCTTAACCTTTTACACCACATGGTTACAACCACCCGAGGTTAACTTGAACCCGCCCGCCGTGAACCTCGAAATTTCTATATCTTTTGAATATGTGTGAATAGACACTGTGGAAATGTAACCAGCAACCATCTACATACGTGTGTATATTTTCAATGTAGAGTTTGACACTGTCCCATTTAAAAACACGGAACACGCATATTACCTACTGTTGTTTATTCTTCATATTTAGTCATTAATGGCAAATCACCATAGTTAGGTTACTCTATAAGCAGCAATGTCTGTCACTAATTTGTCAGCCTCCAACTGTCAACATCGACCCGTCTCTATTTAAAAATCGTTATATCAGTTTAACCCGAAGTGTTAGAGCAGCGTTCAAACGAATATTTTTTCCAGTATCGAAACAACCAGGTTTGTATGTTGTACATAAGAATAAAAAAAACAAGTCGATAGTAACGACATCCTACGAGCAGTATTTGAATTTTCCACATATGATTTCTCTATGTGTATAAATTCAATGTTACTATGCATAAAGGTATAATCACAGCAAGACTTAAATGTTTGGACTCAAATAGATTTACAGCAGATTTCCAAGATATTAATATTCATGAAGAAAATGAACATTATTGACAACTAAGAAGGTCTCAAATTTTTACAAAATACCACATTTGTGAGGCCGAGAAAAAATGCATTGGTTCTTAAGATACAAGGAAGGTAATATAAAAGCCTAGAAACCAATGTAAGAGCCCAAAATTGGACTACTGATGAGAATAGATTAAAAACTATATAAGAAAACACTCAAATCTGTATTGATTCTCGACTTATAATTTATAAACAACACCAAAAACAAACGCAAATCGACAGACTTCATTGCATTTTCAAGAAATCTATATCAACATTCAAGTGCCAATAGCATATCAACAAATAACTGACCTACGCTACCAATAAACTGAGGTGAGCCACAGTGCATTTTTTTCATGAAATGCATGATAGATAATTCAAACAATTATTTATTTACTCTCCTTTATAAATTAAAAAAAAAAAGTTATTAACTCAACTAATAAAATATTCTCGTATAATTGAGTAAACACGGCTGAATGAATAGTTCAATCACATTCGCATGCATTAATAAACTGCACATTGACTGCAATATTGAAAGTGAAACTGATCTGCTGCTGTGAGCGCGTTCCTGTTTTCTGATGACCAAGTCACTTTACGTCATTCTCAGCTCGCAATACAAACAAATAAGATTTAACTATAAGACATCGACAAAACACAAGCGCATAACTCAGCTTTTTAAAAAAAATGAAAAAAATTAAAATTAATCGCTACTCTTAACCAAATAAATAATAATAATAATAAAAAGAACATTGTATAACAAACATGTGAGTGGTTTTAAATTTAGATTCTCATTTCACACACATTTCTTATTATTCCCTTTCCCTCCCATGAATAAAACGGCGAAGCAGAAGAAAAAACGGCGAAACCGTGGCGCTGCGAGCGAAAGTTCTCTAGTATTTGTTTGTGTTTGTGACCGGCAAATGTTAAGTTAAGGGTGTGATTGTGAGCGTTATCTCGCATAAATTGATGCCGCCTGCAAGAGCTTTTTTCTCAAATGGAGTAGTTTTTTTTTTTAAGCGAAAAAGTGGGACGCGCCACTGACGGTCGCAATGTTGACTTCGTTCTGTTATCGGACAAATTTGAAGCGAAAGTGAACTAAAATATGTATTTCTGCTGTTTGTATCTCTGATGTAATTTCAAACCTAATCAGAAACACTTGGAGTAAAAGCAACAACAAAATATCATGACATTCATGCAAACATGCAAACATTTACAATTTGACAGAGCAATCACGTCATTTAGTAATTTTTTTCTGAGATTTTGATTATAAAAATAAACATGACAAAGATGTAGTTAGTTGACTAGTTTTTAAACATTTTAAATATTATATATGTATGTATAAGAATTCAATGGTAAAAATAAAAATGTTTTAAAACAATTTTTGGGAGTTAAAAGAAATCTTGAATAGTTATTTGAAGAACATGTGACCCAAGTAGTTATCATTTTATGTCTGGTTACATTATTAAAGCTAAAACGGTTTCACCTCTTAGTTGTGAAATTGAGTACCTACAAATTTCGCCGTTATGAATGATACAATATTACATGGACTGCCATAGCCATGTTATCCGCAGACGGCTGCCTCTGATGAAACACTTCATTCTTATTTATTTGTTCTGATAGAAAAATATATTGCTCCATTTTTCACGTTTTAATCGCAAATCACATTTGATCATTCAAACAACTACACAAAGTGACAAATCAACAAATAACAGTTATTTCGAATTTCTTGGAACACTATTATAGCAGTCCATATGTAAGTCCATGTCTGGTAAGGTAACTTATCTTAGTGATTCGTTTTTAAACTAAGGTATTGGTGGCGATATCATAAGTGGAATTTCACGGTTTCTTCAATAAATAAAAGGTTTTTGAATATGAATGTGCAGAATTTGACAGTTTATTGGTGCAATGTTCCTTAAGGAGTTAGAGGTGACTTTCACATTTAAGAAGACTCTAAATAATTAGCCATACCAATAATCAATTTAATATTCAGATTTACACTACCATTACACCTTTTTTTTGAAAGCGAAGAAACTCATATTTAACATCGCAGTTTAGTGTAAGCTTCGCGTTTGTATTTGGTGACAGCTCAAAATAAAACTGATACAAACAAATAATTCTTCTTTTCAGAGTCTGTCTGTGTTAATGATTTATTTTTTTTTTTTAGTTTTGTTGGGTGTCCATTAAAATAAGTACCTAATTGAAATAATTAATTTAGTATTTGATTTTCTTTTGTTTAAATAGAAAAGCAAATATATTAACTAAATAAAAATAGAATTAACACAAAAAGAATTTATTTGTTATTTAGTATTATTCCAATTTTATTTGAACAGCTGTGTTTTTGACAGCAAATGTAATTGATTTAGTAATAGAGAATTGATAAGTAAAAGGCGTGCTAAAATTGGTTTGAATTAAAGAATTTTATATTTTGCCTATTATATTGTGCTTATTCGAATATGAGTCTGTATTTTATAATTTAGCTGCGTGCAGAGCTGATCTGATTCAGTCAGGTACCTTGTTGCTCGTCATCCTTTTAAAGAATTTATAAAAAAAAATATGTAACACAATTTTGTCATAGCATCAACAATGCACACATTGTCATGTGTTAGCTTAAACATGTAGATATGTATTCTATACTATGCGTCGCAGGCAGATGCAGTCACATACAGGAAGTGGTTGTTGCCGTGAATATGACACAGTCCCTCAAATATCAATTTAGGGCCGGACCCAACAAATGTGCAGCATGTGCAAATGCACAGAGCGCCAGGATTCGGGGGCGCATTGTGAAGGCTAAATACAAAAAAAAAAATCGACTTACTATACCCATCAACAGTAGCCTAGCGATTGAAAAAATGTAAATGTAGAAAATTTTGATACGGTTGGTGCCGTCCGGTTTTTGACAGTATCATCGACTATGGAACAACAGCTGGATGGCTGTGCGTTGAAAATAGCAAAGTTTTTTTTTAACATTCTTCAATGCCAGTAAAATTTTGTAATATAGGTTTAACAATTTTTTGAAACTTATAAAAATAAAAACTTATTTCTGGTTTGATTTAAGAAGTCTTTCAAAAACCAAATGGGTAACTAGATAACACTTTTAAACCACTATAAAATACAGTGTGATACAAAAAGAATGTCAATGTCATGATGCGAGTTGGCTAATTGACGAATCGGTTTGCTATTCCACCAAACAAAACAACCAACAACCGCGCACTAGGGGCGCTGATGGTAAAGTTTGCACAGGGCGATAATTTTGCTCGGGCCGGCCCTGAATATCATTTGATTGTCACATCAAGTGTAGAAATTGATATATTCGTTGTTAAATGCGTGTATATAGCAAGCGTCAACTCCATCAACATAACATAATGGGCGATAGAAATATTGCCTGTCGTTGATGTACCTACTCGAATATGTTCAAGTTTCTAAAGGTTATTTGTAATCGAATCAACCAAGAACAAAAAAATAGTTTCATCAGCAATAACTACTAACATGAAAAATAAATCAGTTAAAAAAATATTTTGACAATTACTCTGCACGTTGTAGTCAAAACTTTGAAGTCTCCTAAACTTATATGAATTCACTTACATAATAACTATCTTTTTTTTATTAGTACCTACACCTATCAACAATTTTTAAACAATATCAAATGAACCAATAATAATATATAAATAATTATAAATAAATTAAAATTCTAATCAAATACAAAATGATAAATAGTATTGGTTATGTGATTGCATTCCCAATTTCAAGCCTTAGATGCAAGTGGAATATCAGTATAAGAATAATCTTATAGAGATTTTAAAAAAATCGGGTGTATTGAATGAGACACGCTTATGAAGAAATGTATAGGAAACTGGTTTTAAACTTTTTTTGAAATTTAATTAAAAAAAAAAAAAAAAAAAAAAAAAAAAAGTCTATAAAGTTAGTTTCAATGTCGATAGGTATGTGTCCTAAATACTTTTCAAGTTGAACTGTTTATCAGAAAAAGTTTCTGGATATTTTTTCTCGATTATTATCGAGATTTTTTTTAACCTCGATGTTATGGCGATTCGATTTTGAAGTAGCCCGCAGCAACATCAGGATAAATTTTAATAAAATTTACCAAGTTTGCCCAAGGTTCCTGACAAAGTACCTAGAGAAAAATCAAGATAAACTGATAGTAAATTACCACAAATAATATTATTGGAGATAGCAATATTTGTCTTTAGGGGATTTCTTTCTAACTTATTCACTGTATCAAAATTTTCAAAATGTTAAACACTGTAGAATTTTTTTTTTGCGATAAGGGCTGAACAATTTAACATGACCAAACCTGAACGTTTAATGTTTCTAACTTTAAAGGTAGCAAAGTCAGACGACAGGTAAAAATCTGCAAATTCTATATGAAAATAATTCTGTAATTTATAAGGAAATTCTGAAATTCTATGAAAGTCGACAGAGTTGGTTCCTGGTTTAAAAGTATAGTTGTATTGTCAAAAGCTGCTCTAAAGTATGCTATTGTAGTAATACCAAATGTCCCTATTGTTTGAAACTAAAATACATACTCAACAACGATTTCGTTTACCCCTAATATACTGCTATATGAAAAACACTATAGAACCAGAAATGCGTATATGCGACTTAATGTCTGCAGTCGACATGTTCAACAAAGTGCGTTCAATCGCTGTTCGTGTTTTCTTAGCCTAAAATCAGAATTTACGTAAACATAAACAAGTGCCCAATAAGTTTTTTTCTTTTCTGTTTGTATTTAACTTAGGTATCCTCAATTTGCAGCAATAAGAATGTTGTTTAGAGCTAAATGCAGATCTACCTTTAATTTAAATACAAAAACACGTGTGTACAATATCGAAAGATAAAAGAACAATAATTTAAACAAACAAACAAAATATCATAATACATAAATTTATTCTTGTTCGAGAGGATCTGGGAAAGCAGTATAAAACAGCCTACCAGGTGCAAACACGCACAATTGAAATTGACATATTCAAAAAAGACGACCAAAAATACAATAAAAAAAAAATGAAAATGAAAAGTAAAAAGAGGCAACGTGAGAATTACATTCATAAACCGAAAATATTAAACAGTAATTTAGTAATATTATTCAGAAGTATGACGAGACGCGGCGTAGCGGTTGCGGGTAGCGGCAGCGGCGCGTTTGCGGTCAATGAACTCTCACTTTGTGAAATGTATCTAATGGCCTAGTTGAGGTAGGCTGTAGGCAGCGTCTTTTGTATAAATATTTTCGTACACATATTAGCAGTTAAGGAAAACGTAGGTGTGCGTAGAACAACAATAACATACGAATACACGATTCTTTATCTAAAAATATGAAGGGGCATCAATTGTGCGTGCGGGTTTTTTTTTTTGTATTTACCCTACTTATCACTAAAGTATTGGTACCTATTTAAAGTGTATATATTAAGTTATAGATATAGGTTTTTAAGCTTCTCTGATAGAACATATAAAAAAAATTGTAACGCAAAACCGTTGTTTGTATGACATACCTTGGCGATCATTTGTGTTACACGACGCACAAAAGTGTTTTTGTAAAGTTTAACATTTTTTTCCTGTCTCTATAACGAGTCAAAAATTTCATTATCTGCAAATAGATAGACGTTTTCAAGTTGTTTTTTTTTGCTATAAGTAAAAAGTGTGTAACTGATAAAAAAACATGCTGATGTCATTTTTTAGCGTGTAAAGAATTTGAAATTATGTAGACAAATATAATATCACTTTATTCCTACACTCAGTTGATGAAGCTTTTGCCATTGATACTCCAAGTTCAACGAAACAATTTTTGTTTAATAGAACAGTACAATGTAACCTACAATTGAAAACAATCAATTTGCCGCCCGTGGGCTTACATACCTAGACTAATAAAGTAAGTTTTAGTTCAGTTTGATAGCAAATAACAAAAATGTATGTATGTGGCCCCTATTTGTTATTGGCAACACAGGCGATGTAAAATATTTAGGAGAAAACTCTGTTTTGGTTATATGTATAGGTTTTTCCCTTCAAGTAATGTAGATAATTATTTTTAAATGTGTTTATACAATATAAGTTCATTAACATTGATAAGAATTATTAATTTAAGATACCTATTTTTTTGTTTTAAATTTTGTAAATTTAGCTTTGAAGAGATTTTAAAACATCATAAGAATTTCAAATCAAATTTCACTGTAGTCACACAATTAATTTTTTAGACCACTTCCTCGAAAGTTATATTTTTATAAGTTTGTATAGGTAAAGACTACAGATTCATTGTCGAATTTAATTCATAAGATTAAGTTAGAGTCTTTTTTTCAGCATTTCTTCAGTGCTCATTCATGATCGCTGAAAACAAAGCACAAATGTGGGCCTGAGAATCAAATGTGATACGTTTGATAGTGAAGTTGTTAAAATAACAAGAAATTAGTTTAACTGGAGAAACTGGGAGGAATAGATGATGTCTTCCAAATTTAGCAAGAGTTTGCGATCAATACAGCATCTCGGATATATCAGAAAGAACAGCCGCGAGTGCAGTGTGGCAAAATATTGGTGAGTGAAAATGTCATGTGTCGAAGTAAAGACAACGAGATGAAAACTGAAGCAAAGTTTGTCTTACGAGCCTTGAAAGTATTTATTCGGATGGAAAAAAAGAAATAACACTGGGTTGTGAAAAATTAACGATTAACACTTTTACAGAGTAACAAAAGTTAAAAAACATTATTTCATAACTCACCGAGACAAGGTTTTAAATCTTTATACTTGGGGCATCTTACCGAGGGGTTTGTCACGAATGAAATCACCAAACCCCTTTTATATGTGAAATCATTTGAAATCACTTTGAAATCCGGTGCAATCACTTGCAATCACGAAATATTTAAATCATTAAATATTGCTTGAAATCACGTGAAATAATCTGAAATCATTTGAAATATTGCAATCATTTACCCACTAAACTGGCCGGTGACAAACCCCTCGCAAACAAACCCCTCATCAAATCAGATGAAACTATATATGTATAGGATCTCAGCTTTATTTAGAGCTGATTGGAAAGCGCTAGAAAACTGCGGGTCTCTTTCAGTCCTGTATAGAACTGTCAACGCAAAAAAAAATAATAATAAGAGAACCAAACAATTAATTTCTTATTTAACGGTCATAATTATTGTATTGTGTATTGCTTATCAAATTTAGTATAAACACATTAGTGAAATAAATTGCCGATGAAACTATGTAAATTGATTTAATAATAGTTTTAGGTAAGAATATATACGTAATGGCGCAAAATTATAGTCCATTTAACTCGAAGCTAAATCAAATTTAGTTTGACACTGGTCTAAAATTACATTTTTGGTAATTATAGACAAGTTAAACTACACTTTATCTTTCAAGACTTGCATCGAAATTAAAAACATTAAAACCCTATTTTAATTTTGATAGTGTCACACTTGCTTCTCTTTGATTCCTGTCAATTTGTCATTTTCTATAAACAAAAAAAAAATTGCAAAATGTTTTCGGAGGACGAAGATTTTGAATTGTTTGACGACATGAAACTAAATTTGTATACCCTTTATTTCGTTAAGCGGCATTACAGCATTCTTTGCAAAGATCAACTTTTTTAATTTCAAAGAGGAAGAAAATTGAAATTAAACAGAAAATAGGGAATTTTACCAATTTGTCAAAAGAAAAAATGACAGCTCACACTACGATTGAAATATGTATCGCGCTTTTTTCAAACTGTCAAACTCATAATCTTGTAAAAGTATTTTATAAATAATATCTTTTTTTCCTGTGAAATTTGAGATTTCCATGACTTAAAAGTTAAATAATATACTATTCACAATTTTCGAGCACAACATTAAAATGTCCGCTCTGGTTTTCAATCAAAATGTCACCAATAAATGTTCAGCTGTCATCCGCGTACTGCTGATTTTGACACTTCTCTGCGAATGAGAAAGAGATATATCGTTGTTACCTAAAAAGCCCTATTATCATTTTATTGACACATTCCGGCTGATGACATTTGACGACAGATAGAAAAGTGTGTTTGCTTTGTTTTCTCAGCGAACTGTCACTGTTTAAAGCGTATTCCGCACAAATTAGTTAGAGAAATGTTTTAAACCCCGCACTAGTTGTTAGTACTTCAGAAAGAATCTATAATTACTTTAAAGTTAGAGAACTGTTTCAAAGTTAAAATTAAGTCAATTTATTTTTTACAGTGTTATTTTACACAAAAATCCACTAAACTATCAAATTGAAGTCAACAATTAGAAAAAAAATTATATATGTAGGTTAATGTTGGAAAGTCTATAGAGACTACATTCAATATATCAAAATACTCAATAAAACCAAAATAAACAAATTATTTTGAAATTTTAGTTGCTTTTATTTGTATAAACAATTCAAAGTATGGGATGCATTAAAAATAAATGCACTCATAAAAGTTAAGTACATTCATTCATAAACCACAAATGAACAAAAATAAAATAATAATATATTGATAGCAAGTGCCAATACTTTATTCTATTTTGTTTTTTCTTGTTTTCAAATATCATCAACTATTTGCCATATGGTTTTTAAAATAATGTTATTTAAAATAAAGTGCATTATTTAAAATAATGCACCACATAACATCTACATTTGTTTATTCTGCACAAGATGACATTATAATATAGAGTGCCAAATTAATGGCGATGTCTTAAATAATGGCAACACGGATTAAAGTGTATACAATATCATATTTAAATAATTTTAATAAAAAAATAGTGGCGTAAAAAATTTTTATTTTGTTTGAATAGAAATCATAATGGTCAATTTACATGTTCCTGCAAACAAGGATACATAATAGAAAAACTTTATTTGTGTGATAGGAAGGGAAGACAAAATTGCAGAAATCTTCATCAATAAATAATATGATAAGAAATTGAACTTTCCAAATTTAGTATTTCAATAATTATTTAAAATGGGTTGCTGGAACAACAAACGCGAAAGACGAATAGCATTTAGATCCATTAATCAGTTAAGGCGAATAAAACGATTTTTAAATCTCAGAATAAGTTTTTTCAATCAAGTTTTTGTTTCTATAACTTTAATCAATCCCATTTAAAAAAATAAAGAGTTGGAAATAGTTATTTTCATTAAATAATTCTGATATCATCATATTCGATATTCGGTATTCGTTTTGCAGCATGTTCGACACCATTTCATTTCTATTGCTTTTCCCAAATTCCTTGTTTTGTCGTTCATAGAATCAATTAGTTGCCAAATTATTCACTTTGGATTTAAAACAGATTAAAGTGAATTTTAATTCTAACCATTGAATCGGGATTTATTAAATAAGATAATGTAAGTATAATGTATATATGTTTGTTTATTCTATATTCTATCTATATCAATTTATGTTACCCTTCAAAACATGCATTGAATGTGATGGATATAAAGAAAAGAAATCTATGGTTTTATAATTTCATCGGATGACGAAGCCATTAACTAAAGTATTCTTTGTTTAATAAATTGATTCTTTTTTTAAGTTTATTTTTTTTATTTAAAAAAACCTTTAAATAAGAAAATGTTATATTAAATCATATTTATTGTGGTCAGATTTAAAAATATGAATATATATAGGCTTTGATTTAATTTTTGTATTTTACTTAATTTACACCCGGATTTAAATTTACGGTTGAATTAAATGACTGAACAATACGGTGGTGAATTAACATATACTCTTTGAATAAATGGATGGAACTTAACTTTGCTTAATTGTGCTTAGATAATTGTAATGGTAACATAAGAACAAAAAATTGCTACTTCGCAAGGGAAAATATCCCGGATGACGGTTTTCGTTAATTTTTGATAGAAAAAATTATTTAAAGAAATTTATGTTAAGTTGTCCAAGTTTAGTATACTATTCAAAATTGGCCTATGCTAGGTAGATAGTTAATAAACTATTAGGTATTTATCGTTATTATATTATTTTTCAATTAAAGGAATAGTGTCCCGAGCCAATGACATACACACATTCAATATATTTATATTTTAACTATACGCCCATAATTTCTTACATTTTATATACCTAACATTTCTTGCAGCTAGAACTTCAGTTATGGTTTGATAATTAACAAAATTTCCAGGTAAAATAAATTATTCTAATTTTGGAAAAATAGAGTTATATAAATGCTGAGTGAAAGTTTACACAACTGTTTCTTTTTATTTCAAGTTTGTTTAAATCGAACAAAAAAAAAAAATGTCAAAGGAATTTTGTTAAAATGTCGATTAGGCACGTGTACCCGTGTCATTGTGCTTCCGGGGTTGTACACATTTATTAGGTGTGTACTACATACATAAATTCATTTTGTTTGATTTATAGAAAACGATTAACTGATGTATATACTATGCACTTTTATTAGAAGTCCCAATCAAAATTGGTGCATAGAAATGAAGGAACTTGAGATGTTTATAGTCTTTGAATATGCATATAATTGCAGTTAAGTCGACGGACCTGAAAGTTCATCACTTATTATTTGCTGACAATACACATCAAGTATCTAGATCCTTACAACGAGCAATTTCAATTTTCCTCTAGAAAACTTGACAACTTTCTGTGACAAAATTTAAGTAGTAAAGTGTAAAATTTGTGGTCAGTGATCATATTTTTCAATATCGTTTGTCGAAATGGAAGAAGAAAAAAAAATTATCTGTAAAAATGCTATCGTTTTTTCGGTTGTTTTTTTAATTTTATTTTTGAAGCACATTTAAACCCAAAATCCATGGCTAGTAAAAACGAACATAGACTTTGCTACTTTACCAAGGAGCATCCTCAGAAAGTCACTGTTTCGTGTGTATTGTGAGTCAGCATCATCGTTTCAATCTTTTTAGAAAACGACGATGTCATCACTATCAACGGAGAGCCCTACCTCATTATTGATGGATGGCCAGTTTTTGTTTTTCACCCAAATGGGATGTGAATGATATGTGTTTTGAAAAAGACGCCGCTACGGGCCGAAAAGCTGATTCCACAATTAAAATTTAGCGTGAGCTACACTCATAGAAAAAAGAGTATAGCTAAGCAGAAACCTACTTAAACTAACAAATTTCAAACTTAATTTTATTGCAATTGTGTTCACACTATAATTAAGTATATCGGATTTAAATCATTATTAACTCATTCTGTTTTTAAGTAGTTGCATTTTTAAGTTTAAGAAAAAACGGAGTTAAATAAATTATATTAAAGTCATTTTAACTCCGTGCGTTCTTACATTGAGTACTTTTTGGGTGAAAGGAGGAAAGACGGAATTAAATTAAGTATGGTATGCTAAAATGGATCGCGTCCTTAAATTCAATCTAAAAATGCTTAAAATTTGACTTCCATTTTTCTCTTTGGGTGTATTCGAAAACTCATTTCGAGGACAATAACTTGGATGCTGAAGACGTACTTGTTGAAAAAATTAAACTTTTAACTTTTAATAACTTTTTCAAAAATAATTTTTTTTGAATTTTTTTAATTTGCAGTACAGTGGAACTTCTATAAGTCAAACCCTTAAAATGATTGAAAAAATGTTCGAGTTACAGAAAATATAGAACGATATAAGAATAAGTTGAATATAGAGAAATTCGACTTAAAGAAGTTTGAGTTATGGAAGTTTGACTGTATTGTTAAAGGCAATCAGTATTTTTAGAATATTAAATTTCGTCAAAATCGGTGCAGTAGTTCAAAAAATAGTAGGTGTTAAAACAAACGGTTCTCTGACAAGTATCGTTATATTAAGCTGATTCTGAAAAAAGTTTCCCATAAAAGACATCACCTTTGGTAACAAAGCACTCATATAAAATTTTCTCGAAGTTGATCGTATTTTTTTCGAGAAATTAGAATCAGTATTATCAGAATATTTATGCAAAAAAAACTTTTTCAAAAATAATTTTTTTTCAATTTTTTTTTTGTAGTATTTCAGGCTGAAAAAAAATTCAAAAAATCGCCAAAAACAAATGGCTCAAAACTGAAAAATGAGGAATATTTTTGAGCGATTCTTCATTTTATATACTATTTGGGTGATTTTTCATAATGACAGATTGACCAAGAAATACAGACGCAAAATCGCCCAAAACAGTATTTTTTTATGAAAAATTAATAAATATGAAATTATGAATAAACGTCCAAAAATTATGAAAAATTACCTAAAAATAAAATGAAAATCGAAAATGCATATTATAGTATCTATCTACCTAAAATCGCACGTAAAAGATCAGAAAGACATAATAACTTAATTTTAATAATTTTTTTTTAAATTAAAAACTAAACTTAAAATGCGTCTCCCTAGGTCTATAGAGTAAGAGAAATGTTTTATTCCTAAATTAATGTTTTTTTCCTAATCTCAATTTTTTCTTGTAAATGCATAACCTTTCATAAAACAAATAAAAATTTACCAAATCACATATTAATCCATCCCTATTTTAATGAAACTAAACTGATAAGTACATTCGTAGGTACTTAGGTCTGAGATTTCAGACCTAAGGGTGGGTATTCATACAACGACCCTACATCTGCTCACATAAACACAAAATTCCTATATTCGCTTAAACAACCCTACTCACTAGAGTTGTTCTATTTACATATTAATAAAATTTTATCTACACATAAAAAAAATGTATCTATTAATCTACCAACAATATACCAACCTACATCCTACAATATGGGCGCGCGGCAATAAAAACAAATAAACGACACATATAACATTGAGCAAAAAAGTACAATGGCCCTAATTGTGTGTTTGTTGCGAAAAGCTTTTGCACTGTGTTTCTTTTCAATTATATTATAATTTAAGTATAAAACAAAAATAGAGAAAAAGAATGTAGATCGTCGGGCAAAAACATGAAGCAGGCACGAAAAACCGATTTGAATGATCAAAAATAAGAGAAAAACCAAAAGGAAAAAGCTCTACCGCACATGGAGACGAGGTAAGAAGGGAAAACACTTATATTACACGCGCGCACCCTTTTTCCATTTTTCCAATTGATTGATTTCGCAAATAACTCTTTAATGATAATGATGATGACTGACTGAAAAAGCTCGGGATGGCAGTAATTAGAAAATGCGAAATTAGATTCCACACCCTTTTCGACAAATTGTTCATATAGTTTACAGTCACTAGGTATATTTAAATAGATGATAAATACTGAAATATCTATAGGTACCTTATTCTTGTTGTATTTTATAATCCACAATAATTACAAATAGTATATTTTACATTATTCAATATCCAAATGTGTAAAGGTAGGTAGTACTTCCTATGGGTTAGGTATAGGTTGGTTACATAAATGAATATATTTTTTTGGCAAGTAAATCGGACATCACAAATATTTTTATATTTAAATGGAAATAATTATGTTCACACTATTTTTAGCACTTTAGATAATTTATTTAAAAAAAAATACAAGGAGTTTTCTAAAGGATGTAATTTTAATGATCACTATCACAGTTGGCACTTTCGATTAACCGAAAAGGATGTTTTCAAAATTTCTTCACGGAAATGATAGCAACTGCAAATTTTCAAGGTGGACAAGGGGTTGGAAGCTATTTGTTTTTTTTTTTTTTATTTTATTATGCTAGCCAAATTGGTGTCTTTGCGAAATTTGGAACTACACGAACGCGAAATAGCGAAAAAAACACCGAACCTTGATACTGATCATAATCAACTATACGGTACACATTTCACAGCAGATCCCATAGCCCAGCAGCAGTGGTATGGTATGGCTATGGCATGGTATAGTATAATAGAGCGCGCGGTGAGGTGAAGGCAATTTGTGGCAGCAGCGCTAGCGGAGGCGGGCGGTAGATACGATAGGTTTTTTGTTTCTATGTATATGTATTTGAAACTAAGCGAAAAGATGAAGAAGAAACGAAATCAAAAGCAAAATAGATACAACGAGCTCAAATTTAAGTAATTTTTTTTTCTCTTCGTTATATTCAAACACATAAACTTATGCACAAAAATTCGCAAAAGCAACAACTCTGCGAATTTTTTTTTTTTCTTCTTCTTCTCTCTATTTAATTTTTTTTTTGAAGGTCAACTCTCCGCACCCGAATCGACGAAGACCCACCAAATAAAGAAATGTTGGTATATGTAATAATATGTGTATCTATGTGATTTTTTGAGTCTCGGTTAAGTTATATATTTTAATTTTGTTTTTTATATTTTTTTTTGCAAAAATTACAATAAAAAGTAATAATGGCATATAAAAAGCTTATGCTAACGAACCGTCGCTCGTCGCGTCGTCGGTCATCAGATGGCCCCGGCTTAACAACTAAATAGATGTGCGCTCGTTTGTGGGGACTAAAAAAAAATCGCAACAAAAATGAGAAATTAAATAAAAAAGAAAAAACATATAAAAATGAATTAAACCCAACATTCCGTTCATATAATATATTATACTTGGGTAGAATACCTTCGTATGAACATTTTACTTTTTGCGATATTGTCGTAAATATTCTTAAGGTTACATATTGATTCGTCAAAGTTATAAAGCAATATTAATTTAACTAGTTTAAAATGGAAGATATAATAGTTGAATTGCATTATGTAGTTACCTACTTAGATTGATCACTCTTTTACAAAATTTCAGCTTGAAAGGAAAAGTTCACCACGAAACAGCTGTCAAATTTTATCCACAGAATTTTTTACTATCATTTCATTTATGAAGTTATACATAGTGGCATTTTGATATTTGCAACAACTGCTTGATGACATATAAAAACATACATACATTCGTTTGATTCGCTATGTCACCTAACGTTACTTCCACTTGGCAATTCAATGTGCTTCTAAAGTTGAAAGAATTTTATTTGCCTTATATTTGAGGGATCAAGTTGATGAGCTTAATTACATATTTTCGCTGAGTGTCTGCTTTGTATTTTAGAGATCAAGTTTGAAGCGGACATTATTATTTCACAAAATTTAAGGGTATTTGGTAGATCGTTTATAAATAAATAAAATAATAGTGAAAGCTTAATTGATCCTTGCGGGACACCAGATTTAGCTTGAAGAAAATCAAACAGTTCGGAGTTCGCGTAAACAGCTCCAATAAAAGGCTCCTGAATAAATTTCACGACCGATTTTTCAAAAGAAAAAAACTTTTCTTAATTTTCGTAATATAATGTTAATATAAATATAAATGCTATATATAAGCAACAGAATCGAAGACTTTGGAAAGGTTGTAGCACAAGGTTGTCATTCCTTTCATTTTTATATTAAAAAGTAAAATTAATTAATCTTTAAAATAAAAAGTTAAAACTACATGAATTATTTGCAGTGTCAAAAGAAATTGATTAGAAAAATGAGTTTTAAATAGAATATTAGCCTAACACATATAAAATATCTGTGTTTAATTAATCTAAATCCAATTTTAAATTTGATTAAATCTTTTATTTTCAATACCTGAGCATTGTATATACATTTCTATAGTACAACCATGGAGCAGCGCCATCTAAAGAAAGTTGTGAACCGCACATTTGGATGATCTTACATTTACTAACTGTCTATTCTGTTACCCTAACAATAATCGTCAACAAAACAAATTAATAATACATAATGTGTTTTATTGGCTCTAAAATCCATATTTCCTTGACAAGAGTCGTAAACAAAACAAAAATCATATATTATGTTTACGATTGTTGTCAGGGTTACAGAATAGACAACTAGTAAATGCACGAACCTAAAAATGTGTTATTCACAAGTTTCTTAAGATGGCCAGGCGGTGATTATTCAGCATGAAAATACTATAGAAATGTATATACAATTACCTAGTTTATATGCAGAGTCGAAAGATCGAATTTTAGTTGAAACTAAATTCCAACACAGGTATTTCAGCGCAAACTAGTTGAAAGCTTGAGGAGTTGAGTTAAGTGCAAAAAAGTTGAAATGACAGGAGAATACTTACGTTGCTTTGTAGGCATTAAGGCAAAAATATTGAGTTTTCGAGAAAAAAATATTTTTATTGCTCTTACAAGTTATGCGCATACTTTTCAACACCAAATATTCATTCAATAATATGCATTTGATCACCATGCAGAAATAATTGTGTATTCAACATTTCAACCCAGGTATTTCATTTAATTTTCGACTCAAAACCACTGCTCGAGTGCGATCGAGTTGAATTCCATTTCGTTCCAACTCATCCCCGTTTACAAAAGGTTGAACCTAAGTTCAACCTGGGTTCAAAGACGCATATAAACTAGGTAAATGACCTGAGTCTAAAAATTGTTTCTCAAACGCTTCTCTAACGATTCATTAACATTTTCAAATTCAATTAATTTTGTTTAATAAAAAGTCAATTAAATAGGGTGTCCAGTTTCCGAAGTATATACTTTTTTATTCTCTTTAACCGCTCTACTGATCTTTTTTGGAGTGACCAAAGAAACATTCAAAAAACATTAACTGTGATAACATTTTAAAAATTATCTTTGATTGAAAAAAATCTGATAATATAAGTAATTTCTTGCGACTCAATTGTATACTTTATTAATTTTTGTTTTTGCAAGTGTAAGTGTAGTAACAAAAAATTAGGACACAACATTAGAAAGAAGGCAAAAAAACGGTTGAATTTTATTTAATTTTGTTTTGCGAGTATAAATTGCTGAAAGCTAAAAAGTCTGGTCGCATATATTTTCCACACTACTTAGAGAGCCAGCCTAGTGCGAGAGACCCAAATCCGACCCCGAGAGAGCACATCGCCGCAAAAATTGTATTATATTTGCGTGATTTGTTTGTGTTAAGGTTTGTAGGTACTTAATGTTTTTCTTTTTTGTTTTGTATTATTTCTGTCTGATTTGTCTCTGTATGATGGTTTATTTGCGGAAGATATAACAAAAAAAAAAAAAGCTTAAGTAAGCATTTTGCAGGTACTTAAAGATACATTTTAGTATGTTCTATTCCAGCTAAGGGAACATTAACGTAGGCAAGTTACGCATACAGTAACCATCGAGTGCGTGGTAAAAGGGGCGATAATTTATTATTATGGTAACGAATTTAATCTAGGCGGGAGGAAAACGTTTACTCAAAAAAGGTCTGCCAATTTAGAATGAAAAGAATATTGTTATTAGCTGTTAAATTGTTTTGGTTTATTTATTCATTAAGAAAATTCAATTAGATGCCCACCCTTTTTTGGTTGTTTGAATGTATACAAATACTTAGGCCCTATTAGAAAAATACCATCACGCTCTAATCAGTTTATAATTATTTTAATGGGTTTTTGATATTATTTACATATATGGGTTTATATTCGATTAAGATTCAATTATGTAATGTTTACTGACGCAACATATACCATAATTATTTTGTGAGTTAATTAATAATATTTTTGCAATAAAAACAGAAATTATTGAATTATCAGAATATGATTTGAACCTACATAACAACGTTATAAGTCAAAATAAATGGTTATTTAGTAAAATAAGTATATGTACCTATATTAATAATAATTCTGGATTTTTAAGATTTGTATAGGTTCATTTGATATAGTTTTCACCTAATTCTCTATAATCTAAAAAGTAAAAATGTCAAAGCATAATGACATTTTTTTGCCATTTGGAAAAATGGTATTAATTCACATTATATTTGATTGAATATTATCACTTTTGACCTACCTTGTATTAAACCATTTATTGACATACAAATCATGGAAAAGCCCATATTAATGTATGTAGGGTAGAGACTTACCTCTCCATAAATAAAAAATACGATTTCATTGACAACTAGACCGAGACAATAGGTATAATCGAATTTCTTAATGGAGTAACAAATTAATGATTGCAAAATTGGAAAAAGCTACCTAGTTATTTGCGGCTGTGCGAAAAATCGCCCAAAAACAAAACGTCCAAAACTGAAAAATGAGGACCAGCCAAAGAATATTATTGGGCTATTTTGGTAATTTTTCATAATGACAGATCGTCCAAGAAATATAGATACAAAATCGCCGAAAAGAGTAAGGCGCGGGTGGCTAGGGAAGACGCCGCAGCAGCTATCGCCCTGTTATTTAATTGGTTTATTGACGGTCTTGTCGTTGATGGTTCATATTTAGGCAAATTAGACAAATGGAAAATCATTCGCCCAAATATAAATGAAGAATTAGTTTTCAGGTGATTTTGCTTTTTTATATTTTGGGCAATATTGCTTTTTGTGATTATTTTAATATAAAAAAAAATATTAATTTTCGGGGGATTTTATTTAATTTTTTAATTAATTAATTTTTTGGGTCTTTTTTCATTATGCAAGTTAACTCAAAATTTTTGGATTTTGGGTGATTCTTCGCCCAACCATTATTTGTATTTCGCCTTAATATACATATATTTATATTGCTGTTTCGAAAAAAAATTTAACGCTAAAGTTACGAATTTTCAAGATGAACAGCTTTTATTGGTTTTCAATTTATTGAGATTTTCCCTTAAACAAGTTTGTCGTAATATGTCATAAAAAAGAACAGTTTTTCAAATCACTATATGGGTGCAACAAATTAAATGCTAGAGTACGACACTTCAATATTAAATGAAATAATTGAATTTAGACTACACAATACAAAACAAAATTTAACTACAAATATACCAACAAAAATCATCTCATAACAGTAAAATGACATCTAAGCTAAATTTTAGAAAAAAGATATGAAAAGAATTTTTTTAAAAGCATAGGGGTAAGGTAGTAGATATGTATTTTAAATTATTTAAAGTGTAGTTTAGCGTTAACGACAAAACAATTTGACGAGACAATACATTAATTATAGCTTGCATTACCGTGTCTTTAATATTAAGAAAGCTTTTAATAAATTTTGTTGATGAAATATTGAATATAATGTAGATACCTATCTATAAATCTATATAGGTTAGGGTTGTATTTTTATTCTTTTTAAACCATGTGAATGAAGTCCAAATAAGAATTCGTTTGCTTTTGTATTGAACCTATAACTTTTATGTGAGAAAGCCAAACACAGTTTAAACAAGGAGATTTTTAATTATGGCTCGATACACATTCGCAGAAGGTGTTGAAATAGAAAAAGTTCACTACAAAAACGGTTTAAATATCACAGTTGTGTTTCTCGCAAAATTGCAATGCATTTACATTTTGGACAGGTCCGTGATGTGAAGATTCTAATCCGTGGGCATTTATTTCGAGACGATCAAAAATATCGGAATGGATTATGCCCCTTTGCACTGTGTATTGTATCTAAGGACCTTTTTCAACATGGTTATAAGGATGCGTTGACACACAAATTGGAGCGATCAGCAATCTGGCCATACTTTCGTTTGACATTGTGGTGAATGTGGTAGCAATTAATGACCAAGATCTTAATAATAATAACAAGGATCATTTTCATTGTCTAAGCACGTAAACCAAATAATAAAACTGTCGCATCATCTTCGAAAACCTCAGAGGAAGTAAAAAAAAAAAACATCCACAGCGTATGGTATTTTGGCTTGGTTTCTAGATTGGTGGGGGTGTCATTTTGCCGGATGCTGGTGCGACCGTCTCAATGAATTGCCATGCTAACAGAAAAATGTTGACTGATTTTTTGGCATAAAATTGATGCAATGAACGTGGACAATATCTATTTTTAGCAGGACGGCGCCACATGCCACACATATCAAAAAACAATAACTCTACTTCGTGCAATTAAATTTTTTTTTGTATTTTTTAAAATAAAGTCTTGGGCAAATATTTGCTGACCAGCGATTCACGGAGTGAAAGAAACTGTCAGGAATATAATTCAAAATAATACAATCGAGATAATTCTGTAATTTGACAATAATGACTTTTTTATCGCGTAGCCAATCAAGCATTGTGTAATTGTGTTTTATTATTATTGACATATTATTGACATTAGAGTTTGCACTTTATTCGCACGCGCAAATAGTGCACCACAGTGAAATGCACACAGTGAATTGTCCATCACAGTGAATTGTGCACAATGAATTGTGTACAGTAAATTATTGTCCCCACAGTGAATTGTTTTCCACAGTGAACTGTGCACAGTGAATTTTAATGATCAAGAACACATCTATTTCAACGTTGTTTTTAAAAAGTGTATTTTTATTATAAAAATTGTATTTTAAATTGTAATAGTGACTCCTTTGGCTCTGGAACTTCCCCAGGCTTGGACAGTTCGAAAAGCTGTCAATATTTTATTACCCAAGTTTCAGTTTGATTTATAAGTACAGAAGGGAGCAAAAGGTACGCATAAGTTTGAAAAAATCAAAATATTGAGAAACCGACTATATCAGTGTATTACTGCTGAAGGTAGCCATCTTGCTAAGATCATTTGGTTTAATTTAAGAGTTTCTCTGTGTGAAATAAAATAAAAAACAGTCATGACTTTTTCAACCTTTTTAGATGGCTCATAAAGTACAGTGTTACCTTAAAAACAACACCCTACTCATGCAAATATTTTATCACAAAAAGATTAAAATGAACAAAAAAATCTTCGAACAAAACCACTTAACAAACCGAATAAGGTTCAACCCACAGATACCCAGCTACAATATTCAAAACAATCTTTCAAATCCCCTTAGGCAATATCAGCTCATGTATATTCTCCGCAGCTTGTATAACCAGCGACGATATAATTAGTCACACCCAGTAAAAGACTGAGGATTCAAGAATGCTGTTCCCTTTTTGCCTCTTTTTTTTTTTTTAAACAAAAATTATTTGTTATAGGTACGTACTCACATTATAATATTAATTGGGTTTGACACACAATACAGAGGCAGAAACAGAAACGAGAAGAGGAGAATTGTAAACCCCCGCGTATTATTTTGTTATTGCGAGTCAGTCAATCGGTCATTTGTGCACGTTAGATCGTGATTTTTCAGCCCTGCTTTATGCCAATTTGAAATGATAGCCGCAACAAAACATATAGGGTATGGTTATTTGCCATATACCAATTGCGGACTCACTAAAGTATCTAATCACGAAGCGACGACACAGTGTTTGGCAGATATAGGGTGTTGTAAGATAATCCATTGTTAGTTTATTTGCGTATTTTTCCAAGCAAGGTCTCGCTCCTCAACAACATTACCGTCTATATTCTAAGTCCCTATATATTTGTTTGCTTACGGTTAGCGCGCTGTTTAAGGTGTGCGCTTGGTTGAAGTTAAATAGAATTGAATGAAAAGTTCATGGGTAGATAAAGCACAGTACACTCCTCAGGTGGGATGAAAAAAAAATCTAAATATCTAAGTACTACAAAACTTTGAAACAGATGCTCATACCTGGGTTAGGTAGTGTTACGAAATACTACGGGCAACTAACTACTGTCATGACTACCTTCTACTGGTATTATACTCAAACCTCCAAGAGAGTGCGAAATCGCATATTGATGTCAGGGAGTTTGACTTAACTTTTTGTTTTTTTTTTTAAATAGTCCGCCGCACGCCCTGAGTACCACGTTGCACTTGAAATCAGATTCAAAAGTTGCACAATTGTGGGGAGGTAGCCAACCAACAGTAGTCCTTCATTTCAGTTGTTGGTTTGATGTTTATTTTGCATGTTAAACACCCTCAACCATGGATTTCGTGGTTGTTACTGCTACTGCACCAACAGCCTACAGTTGTTGTTTACAGAGTTCACTTTCAATTTACAGTAGTGGTGCCATCGTTTTGACCATGGTTAGTTTATGGGGGCGTCATGCGTTGAATAATATATACATAATATTTGCTTTATGTTATTTTGTCCAAGAGTGCCCTAAGTAATTTATTTTAAATATTTCCCTTGCTTTACTTGAAAGTTTTTTTTTTTTTTATTTGCGTTTTAAGTTCCCCCTTTGTTTTTTACCATAGAACTAACTTAATGTAATTTGATGTCTATATGTTTCTAATGTAATAGTGCGGCATATTGTAAAAATATAATTCCAACAAATTGAATTGTAAATGCATGAGTGGTTCTAATGAAATTAGCTATGAAGGACTTTCAAAAGTCTAAGTTTACTAAATTGAATTCTTTCAATGGATCTTCCACGTTAGAATTTGTATTATTATAAATATTCTATTATGTTTTTCAAAAATACTTAATTCGAGAGATTGTTTAGCGTTTTACTTACTTTCGAAAATTCTCACAAAAAGAATAAGCTTCAACATCTAAAAATGAATGAATTCTGGTTTTAGAGAATTTGGTATAAGATAAAAAACCCGATTTTTTTTCTAATTTTTTAGTCGACATTAGCATTTTCAATACTTTTTAAGAGTAAAATTTGGGCACCTCTTCATATAGTTGTCTTATTATATTCAGACGATAGCTTGCTTAACTAAATTAATGTGAAATTTGATTTTTTCTTAGGAATTTCAAATGTTTTTGGTCAATTCAAAGGTATAACCATAATCATTTTAAATGGCGGATGACAGAAAATAGAAGATGGCTACAACCAAAAAAGTTATAATGAGAATGATTTCGCAACAAATAATACCGACTCTTAAATTTATTTCGCTATTTTTTCTATTAAGATATGTAAGTTGAACAAATCATTTTCACGATTTCCAAAATTCCCTATTTCGATGTTGGTGTCACCAATTTGAAAAGCAGAAGTGGAAAGAATTTTCAGCAAACTAAATTTGGTCAAAGCGAAATAAAGAAACCGAATGCAATTATTATATTATACTATCAACTGATTCATTGATTGATTTCGTATGATGATTGATCAATCAGATTGATGTGTATATTTTTGATGATGTGTACATTTTTGATAGATTTCCATTACAAGAGAAATAGAGTGAAGATTTCTTTAATAATTGTTAACAGCACATCTAATTTTGATGAAGATGTTAAATAAATTTTATGTCCAAATGATTAAGCGTGTAAGTCAAACACCAATCTACAAGTAGGTACACGATATTTGGTATCAAATGATTGAACGTGTAAGGTTCGCTTAACTAATTTTAGTAAACAAAAAAAAAAAAAAAAAATATGGATATCATACATGGACGCTGAAAACCAGGAACAACTTGAGTGATGTGTATCAAATGTGATACATCTGACATAAAAAAGAAAGTTACACAAAAAATTCTAATCGGAAGGGTATAAAATGTCAATTTCGTATGAAGATAGGGTAGTTTCTTGTATGCTTTGGTCATATATGATACATGTATCTGTATGTATAAGCACCTGCAGTCCATACGGTTGGACTGTAGCGTAGCCTACGGAGGTGTTTTTGGAATTTTATTTTTCTCTAAAACGACTCAAACGATTTTGATTAAATTTGGCATTAGTAACACGGAATTAAAGGCGCTTAATATTTCATATTAAGGCACATTGCCTTTAAAATGCTACCTTTGTTGCACGACACCAGTTAGAAGGAATAGAAAGATAGGAAAGAATTGTTTTGGTACAATGGATAGAGAGCTAGTTGATTTTTATTTTTCATTGCATAACCTCATGGGCGACATCCAGCATAAGCTGGGAGGTATGCTGAAAATAAAAAAAATGCTTTGGACCCGAGTGAGGATTGAACCCTCTGGGTTAACAAGCAAGCACTCTTCAGATGGTTTAAGACGTATTTCCTAGAAAATAGTTTTAACAGTACCTACCATATAACTAGTAAGCTAGTAAATATTTTTTTTTAAAGTTGTTTAAGAAAATCGATTTTTTTTTAAACTAGATGTACGATTTTGGTGAAAAAATACAGCATAGTACCTATATCAAATTAATGGCGTTCCACTATTTTCTAGGAAACTTTGGATTGTAAGAAATTAATTTTCAAAGTTATTTGTTTTATAAATTTTATTTAATGTTCGTTTGTATAATTATAATAAATTAGTCATGCATTTTTTCCGTTAAGCTTTTACTAACTTGTCACAAGAGCAAGTTTGTGCGACCAGTCGTGGTTTTTAATAGCTATCAAATCATCGATAAAAAACATCATCGCACTTAAATATTGAAAAAGCACCACAAGGGTGCAGGCACTTAGCTTCAATAATAATATAGGCACCTAATATGCAATAAATTCAGTTTAAACAATTAATTACAAAAGAAGATATCTTCAATTACAGTAGCTAACCAATTTATATGAAAAGGTGTTTTATACAGTAAAGCTGAGCCTCCAGCCTTAATCAAACGCATCATTACCGAAACAGATTGGCACACAAAAATTATTACATTAAAACTCAATTAAACGTGAAAATTTGTTGTAATTGCTCTTTTGATGGTGATTTATTTTTTGTTGATGTTGTAGTGATCAGGTAACCTTTTATTTTGTAAAACATCGCCAATCGCTCCTCACCCCTGAGGGTGTACAATAAATTCAAATACGTACTGCGACATGTTACACTTGCTATCCAAAAAAAGAAAATCTATAAAATAAAATTCGTGTTTTATTTGCGTATGTGCTGTTTTTTTTTTTAGCTGGACTTCCAATTTGGATAAATTTTATTACCTGAATTACAACATCTGCTTGTGGATTTGTGTGCGTACTACCTGTCCGCCCCCAGTATCTGCGGTAAATACACTGGCATCACACTGGCGGTTAATTCGAAATCTGGAATTGACAGCCACCCGAGTAGTGTCCTGTTGCGGTTACTCTGAGGGTTTTGTAATTTTACTGAAATACATTTTGAATAATCCAATTGTATCCGTACGTACACCGTAAAGTGTACAGGTGTGTGGGCGAACCACTTAAAAAAAAACTTGTGGAAACAAATTCATAGTCTGGATAGACCCACAACAACTACAAACTAAAACTTTTCGAATGTAAGCACATTTGGCGCATAGATTGGTATTAATTCTGTGTTATTGAACTAGTGACCTACACGTTTTGTTCAATGTATTTACGCGTGTATGTAACAGTACTTATGGTATTATAGTTTTGTATCTTAGAATTGAAATTTAATTTGTAATAAACAATTCTAAGTGCGTAGATTTTTAGTTCATTCACCGATGGTTCGATTCTTTAATTTTTTCAATTTGTATTTCTTTTTATCGTTTAGCGTGCTCAAAGCGACGGTATGTTTGACACCTTTTAAGGTGATGTGGATTAGTTGGAATGGAAATGTTGCCATTTGAAGTACGTATAAGGTTATAATAAAAGGGCTAGTGAAATTACATAAATTACATAACAAGATGAGTAGGTACATACATGGATCAAAATGCCGGATTGATGTTGTCATTGAACAGAAAGAACCCGTAGGCGTTTAGATGTGTCGAGATGATGATCAAGTATAACATTTTTGGAAAGTTTAAAAGCCTTACAGACAATTTAAAGTTTTGTTTTACATATGTTAGTGTTTCGGTGATTACATGCATGCTCAAATCATTAAAAAAGAGAAGAATAACACCCCGATTCTGCCGTTGTGAGGGGTAACAATAAATTGGGATTGATTTCACAATTGAGTCACAAGAAAAATTACAAACAAACTCTACGCAAATTTTTTCGTTCCACGAAACTTCCATTCTACAATTTGTATTAATAGAGCGATTTTTGCTAGCATCGGTTAAGATTCATGAAAAAATACTTTTTGTACATGGATAATAAGTGATGGCAACCCTGGAGAGAATCCCTTGCTGGTTTTTCTTAGAATTTACCCAGGAATCATACCCCAAAGGATTGTCCCTATTTTTAGACACTTTGTGTAGACTAAAATAAAGTGCACAACTGGGTTGCATAAACTTGCTCTTGTGGCAAGTTGCTTAACATAAAAAACTAATATAATTCAAATAAATGTAAATAAATTAAATATTAATAAGCGAGAAATATAGAGGTATAGAAATCATAGAAATTTGTACAAAAGTGTTCAAACTGTATTTTATATAGATTTTTATAAGAACACCAATTCTAAGTTTTTTTCACAAATTTGAAGAACGCAAATTTTAAGTGCTTAATTTAATGTTAAAAAATAAAAAAAATGTAGTAAAACCGTTTTCAAATATTAAATTTAAAAACAAAATAAATTAATAAATTATTTAAAACTAAAACAAAGCCTTTTTGCAAGAAATTGGTATTGAAATTTGATCAAGTCATCTATGTTTTTCTAAAAAAAAAGTTTGGGTTGAAATCGATAAACCCGTTCATGAGATAACTTAAGATAACGGTTCTAGGTGTCATGGTAAAATAAACTTTAAACTCGTTTTGATTTCTGGAAATATAGCTACAACTTTGTTTGTTTACCAAACAGAAAAAAAATTGTTCAACAAAATTGTTGTCTATTTTAAAATCTGTAGAAGCGTAACGGAATGAATTTAAATAGGTCCAACTTAATCTGATGTTATGCATTTTTGAAGTTCTTTGAGACATCATAGTCTCATAAACTGGTATAAGGCTTAAACTTTGTCAATGGCTTTTGGACTAACTAGTTAACTTTCAGTTTAGTTAATTAAAGTTTAAATTGTCAGTAATACTTACTATTTGTTTTCATATTTGTAATTAGTTAAGTTATAGCATTAATCCAATTAATAATGTCGTTTAAGATTATTTACCCGACCGTTTAGCCCAAGCAGAGATATATTCATGATAGTCCCTTTTATCACTTGTCACTTACCTGAAAGAAAAAAAATAAAAAAAATTCATAAGTTCAAATGTATAATTCGATATTTATATTTATATGTTTTATGAAAAATAAATGAACTAAACACCCAATATCAACACTTTTTTATCATCTGAATTGATGATTAAATATATCAACACGTAAAGTATGTATGGGTATATGTTTATTGTTTTGTTTATTTAAAATGTTAGGTAATAATTTTTATTTGTAATAAAATTGCAATACTACATAAATAATAAATATGCATGTAAAGTTTATTTTCTCAATACCACTAAATATATTATTACAAAGAATTAATTTGATAAACAAACTTTCACTTATTCAAGATGATTAAAAAAAATTCCATTTTATTTTTTATCAAGATGAAATAATATTTTCATTCCTACTTGAATTTGCATGCTCCTTATATTTAATTATGAATTTTAAAAATTATTACAGCTTTTTAACTTTACGTATAAAATATATACATAATAAACAATTTATAAGAGTACCTATATTTTTGATTGCCTTAAAAAATTTAACTCAGGTGTTTGGTCTCAAAAACACTATATATGCATCCACTTGTTGACAGAATAAAAATAATCACTCATTCATGAAGTGAATACGAGTAACCAGCAGCAGCAACAAATCCGTCAAAAAAGTACTCTATACCAAAAAAAAAAAAAACTAAAACAAGAAAGTTGAACACAAGCTCAAGCCCTCATAAACCTCAAAAAGTTTCACATCGTACACAAAACAATTGCCTGAAGCAATTATTCATTTAACTCTTGTATACACTCATACAAGCACACCATAGCACAAGTGCACATCCAAATCCAACTTAACCAACAAAAAAAAAAAAAAAGATGCAAATATAATCTCAGTTCAGTATTTGACATGAAAACAGAATTTTAATTGAAACCTTCTTCGTATAGAAATGTACATATATTATTATATATTGTTTTTGTGTATACCCTAACGAAACTTTACACCTTCCGTAACCTGCATTGTTGTTTAGAGTTACTAAAAACCATTCAAAACAAAACCCACATCTATTTATCTTTCACATGGATGCAAAATACTCCTTCTCCGTTCCGAAGAAGGAAACCATTAAATTCCTATAATTTTTGTCCGCCTTTGATATCAAAAGCACTTTTCGTTTTTGTAAGTTAGATACATTTTGTAACAATCTCTGATGTGGGAGACTGATACCATAACACCTGAATAAATAATAACAACAACACCACAATCTATCTATCACTCACTTATAACAGTAAATGAATTTGTAACTTTTACGAAAGTGCAAATGCATGAGGATCTTATGAGGACTTATCGAATTTATGTGATAAAATTTGGTTAGGAACTTTGATTTCTGTTTATATGTATATTGAATAATAAGGGTTTGCCTTTTTGGTCGGAGAGAAACATCTTCTATTTAGTAATTTTCCAATACAGTATGTCAAAAAGCCATTATAAGACACTAAGTATAGTATGTATATATATATATTTCTGAAGAAGATATTTGTGTTACAAGTTATTATAGATACACATCAAATTCGTATAGTTCAAAGAAATACAAATTTAAAACAAACTTATGATCGATTTTATTGAACATAAAAGTTTTATAGTAACTGCATTTTCTTTGATAGATACATCAACGACAGGCTTTTGATGTTTTGAGTATCGCCAATTTTTTAATGGCCCTTGTGGTTGGTTTTGTTAGAATGGAAATATCTTGATACTTTGGATAAATTGCAAATATGACTTAAAGCAAAAAAAAAAAGTATATAGTTTTTATGTCACAGTATTGATTTTTTTGTGATTTTTTTGCCTCTGATGTGCAACGAAAAATCGCATACAAAAATGACACAACAAAATCATAAACGAAATTCTCCGTTCTACTTTCCGTCTTGTGATACGCTACTGCGATGAAATGTATTTTGAAACGGTCATGCTTGAAACATGGTAAAAAGCCATTTTTTATTTATTTGCCGGGCACTCGGGGGCAATTTTGATATTTGATAAATTTTCCGCAATTTCAGAGATTTTCCTGTTCATTTTCTGCAGTGTCACTGTGACCTGACCAGTATACCAACATAATACCAACAGAAGACGTTATAAAAATAAACCCAAAACTCTTTGGACCACCAAGTTACAAGCTTCGATTCAATTAAAATTGAAGAAATCGCATTTATAGCAACTGCTTGGCTGTTAATAAAAATGGTGATACCAGGATACGGTATTGCCATTCTTGTAAGCTGTTTAACAGCTGTCGTCGCTACTAAAGGAATTCAGCTGGGAAGACGCAATCAGTTGTTTTCAGTAAGATGGCTCTTCGAATGGTTTCTTACAAGATAAAGAAAAGGTGATAAAGAGGACCAGTTCTGTCTGTGGCAGATATTGTTTACCTTGGGACATTGTTCGATTCATTAATCTGCACCTCTTATAGCTCAGCTTGAAGGCTCTCCAATATATAGAAAAGCTGGTAGTAATGTAATGTCTTTTAGTGCTTTCATTGATTTTAAATGGGAATGACAGCATTTAATATTACTTTCCGGTATTTTAAAGAGAAAAGGTAGATAACGCAAGTATAACGTTTATATAAAGTGTAATCAAAATCGTATGAACCACTTTCGAGAAACTCTGTAGAACTAAAACCTTTATATATGAAAGGTAGCCGCTATAATATTAGATTTCCTAATTTTCTCGATAAATACTCATACGATTTTGATGAATTTTTTTAATTGTTATACTTGCAAAGCTCTTAAAATATCTGCATTTCAGGATTTTAGCTTAAGATGCAAATAACGGAGGTCTTTACAGATTATGACGGATTTTCATAACGGCTGAACCGATTTCTTTTATATTTGGTATGGCATTTAAGTTTAACATTTGGCACAAAATGGCATTTCAATTTGTAAGCTCAACAACATAAAAACAAAAATACGATGATTCATAATTTCATGAATATACATTTTTGTAGCCATAGTTTGCAATAGGAGCAAGTTCGTTCGACCCAGTCTTGTATTTTATTTATTTTCTGTGGAGTAGGCATTATGGTAAAACCATAAGAAAAAAAAAAGAGCCAAATATAATTGCAGTCGATTTAACACTTTTTTCTCGAAATCGGTTGATGGTACGACGAAATGTGTTAAGACATTTTCTGTAGAAAATGATATAAGCTACAATGTTTACCTGCAGATATTTTTCAAAAAGTTGATAGTTTCTGAGAAATTAGCAAAAAATTGAATTTCGACCAATTCCCCTCCTCAAAAAAATGTTGCTCTAATCCAAGTCATGGGTACTTTTTCAGGATTTGCTCAAAACAAATGTCTCTAGCAAAATCCAGCTTTGTCGCAACTATTTCGTAATTTTGCCTTTATTTTGTCTAGTTTTCTTGGGCTAAAGCGTTTGGAAATAAATTTCTTGAAAAAAAAATTGAAAATTAAAAAAAATGTTCAGTCTTAATTTCGAGATTTTGGTTTTGCGGGCTTTTGGGTTTTCGGGATTTTGACCCAAACCCATTATTATTATATATTTTTAAAAAGGAAATTTATTTTTTTTGTCGTAAGTAGATAGATTCCAATGACGGAGTAGAATATGAAATCACAATTTTTTTTCCAAAATTTTGGATTTAGCATTTTGTCGATTTTTGAAAATACGACGAAAACAGGGTTGTTCTCCTATTCTAATTTCTTAGCAGTTAATTTTTTTTAATTTAACCAAATTAAATGCAACAAAACGTTTAAAATGCCAAAGTCATTAGTACATCTCTTGATCTTAAAAATTGAACCACATCTTTCTATCGATACCCATACCCCTAATAAAGTATGTACCTATGTATACAAAAATTATGCAATACTAGATAATGTGTTATCTAAACGGAAATAAATTTAAATAAATCAATCAAAGATGCTTCCCTACTGTTCACTTTTTTTTTAATTGAATTTCGAAGATTCAAGCTGAGTTCACAACGTAATTAGAGCTGCAGATATACCTATAAAAACTTTATTTAAAAAACACAACCAAAAACATTAAAAAGTGAAACACAGCATAAATTACTATACCGCGCAATATATGCCACCGCCATGACGAAGGTTGTTCGGGGTCAAGGTAGTCACTTGATAATGATTACGTTTTTTTTTTTTTATTATTGTCTTATGTCTTCTTCTCGTCTTTCTTTCGACTCTTTTTTCTTTGAGTTTTCTTTTAACTTCACCTTTATATTATTATGAACTTTTTTTGGTTTAAAGTAAAAGCGCAGACAAAGCAACTAAGGTAAGAAATAAAAAAACGCGAAACCCAATGACTAAGAGAAAATGTGTAAAAATGTATATAAAACAAAATAGAGAAAAAAACTGCACTGACGGAAACCAACTGAACCATTGCTAAGTGGAATGGAAACAGTAACTTCACTAACTAAAAAAAAAAAACGGTGCCTTGTTACTAAAAATAATTAGTGTCTGTATGATGTTATGGTAGGTAACGACTAACGGGTGCACTGGTGGTTTAGTTTTCTTTTTGCGCTGCCTTTTCGCATTTATGCTTCTTCTGTTTCAATAAACACTTTTTACCTTCTTTCTCTTTTAACTGTAGACATTGTGCTTGTGGCTTTTCGCGCCACTGAGTGTGCACATTATGCAATTTCAATTAATAAAAAAAATATGCATTCATTCATTGATAACAACGCGCAAAAAACGAATGATGCTCCGAACGTACCAAATTCCGACAGATCGATTGTTTTATGAGATAGGTATTCTTAGGAATTCCTCGTGAGAAAAAAAATTAAGCGGATCTGAACTTCAAAATGTATTTCGAATTTAAAATTAGTTTTGAGACTGAAATAAAGCTTCTGAACTCCAACAATTAACTCCTTAAAAACAATGGATTCTATTTAAAAATCACTCATACGCCATACGCTAGAAATAAAAAAAAAGAATTCTCCCACTTCTGATGCCTCCTGATATAAAAAAAAACAATTCTTCTTAGGTACTTTATTTTATTTTGATAAAAAAAAAACAATTCACAACACTGTTGCACAACAAAACGACACCTGCCACACACTCATGCCCCTCTTGTAACCCACCCACTTTAAAGCTCGAACCGTTTGTTAATAATTAAATCATAAACACAAGAAGAACGAATCGATGCAACAAGTTGCCGAACTACAATATAAGTCACTTGCATTTATCCGGCTCCGGATGCGGATAGGTGGAAGCACCACCATTCCATGTCCCTGGTGCAGAGCAACAATGTAAAATTTTGAATGGATGCAATGAGAGAAATATAACCCAGGAGCCCACGAAAAAGTAAAATAAACACGGAATCATATCGGAGATGGTGATAATGGTAATGCTGGATTGCGACGGTGATGCTGACTATGGCTATGATGATGCTTCTGTCGATGATGATGGACAATGACAGAGCAGCGTGTGCAGCAATTTTTTCATCCAACGTGACTTGGATCAAATTTTCGACAGAAGGGGTGCAGTAGATAGAATAATTTTTTTTTTTTGTTCATCTATCCAAACCGAGCACAAGAGACCAACCAAGTATCAACGAACTCCCATTCTTCTGTAAAAGGCATACGTGTGGAACTAAAGGGCTTCAGAATAGTTCAGCGGAAAAGGGTCATTGAGAGGTAAAACAAGAGGTAGAGTTTCTGTGGTATACAAGAGGAATAGCATTTTGCCAAATTGAATTTCAAGAATGCTATGAACGAACAGTGATGGACTTAAGCTTTACAGTTTATGTGTATATATATGAAGATATGTATAACTGTGGGTTGTGCTATAAATGGACTTAAAGCGTTAGTGTTACACGGATTGGGGATTTTATTGCACACAGATCTGTCTGTAGAGAGATACCATAGTTCCTTATTTTTTTTTTTTTTGTTTCTTTTCTATTTTTACTTTACAATTTTTAGTTTTTGCTCCGCAGCTCAGTTAAGCTTATTTGGTACGAGGACGAAGCGCGATACAGACAACTCGTAGCATTGGGATACTTAAGCGAACACTAGGTTGCATTGGTAAATAGGAGGTATCAACGGTAAAGGGTTTTACTTATAGGAAGTATTCAAGTGACTCTTTCAAGAAAAAAGAGCATATCTCTATCGCCTCTGTGGTGTGCTGTTTTTTTTTTTGCTTTACATTAATTTTAGGGAATTTATAGTAAGAAAATAAGAGTATTTAAATAAACTTAATTTTGAAATGGGATTTCATTTAATAAAGGGAAAGTGGAGAATGGTTTTAGAAAATTTAAAGTAAATCAATAAATTGTCATATAATTGTAATAAGATGGAAAATGAACAAGAATTCTATTAAGAATTTGGTGCAGTAAAAAAGTTAATGGTTAAATCATAAAATATAATTTGCATTGGTTTTGTTTTTGCTTCCTATTTGCTAATGCACAACAGACAAAGTGGTATTTCAGTATTTCCAGGACCTTTTTCAAATACTGGTCTATTCAAGTGTCTGCAAATGATGTCTGTTGACGATTTAATTTAAAATAAGATTTTATGTTAAATTAAAAGTGATGGGCTTAGTCATAAAGATAAACTAATATGAGTGGCCTAAAAACAAAGAGAGAAGAACATAAAGATCGCTCTCTTATGTAATTTCCACACCTTATAGTTTACCTCCTACGTATCTTTTCAAAAATATTTGTCACGTAAAATCTGTTTATAACCCCATTTGTACGCACTAAATAAATCATTCTCACCTTATTCCCAATTCAATTGCAATTGACATATATGATGTCAGCTTAGTTCAACCTACCCCCACCTACACACAAAATGCACAATAAGGTCACTCCAATAGTGCAACAAAACACAATTGGCTCTAAAGACTCCCAAATAAGGGCATGCACCGCTGTGCTCTTTCTAAAGCCATACTATATGCATCAACCCATTCGATATAGAGACAATATCGCACAACCATAAAATCGCATTAGCGCCCACCCAATTGTCCTGGATAAATTCTATAAATAATCAAACGCGGTGACAAAATATGCTAATCACGATCACGTTGCACATATATTACATTGTAGACAACTATACGGTGTAGTGTTAAAGAAAATGTTATTGTCGACCATATCGTCGTCGTCGTCATCGTCGTCGTCGTTGTAGTCCAAGCTTCAAGAGTGCACCAAATTGAGTCCCAGTGTTGTATTTAAAGGTATAAACGTGCAATGTACTTATTTGCAACGAATTGTTGGTGTCCTTCGAAGAAACTCAGAGTGCACAGATGTATAAGATACATTCGGCCCAAAAGGCCTTAAACATATTGTTTGTTCTACTTGCTTAGCAATAGTAAGACTTACCAAATGTGGGCATACAAGCTATAGGCATATACAAAGCTTAAAGGCAATCCTATGGCGTCAACACGACGACGTCGTAGTCGACGACAAACAACGATGGCGTAGAATAACACCAGCATCCACCAATTGGACATATTGTTATATTTTGTACCACCATATCATGGGCCATATGGGCATCCACCGCTGCATTAACTTTTCGGCACAGTTGGAGCTAATAAAGTCCCGATAAATGCACCATCACCATCGTGTTGTGTGCGACTGCTGGTGCACTCCTAGTCGACCAGATTCATACTATAAACGACAGTGATGTCAAAAATACCTGTTGCAACCTTAGATCATATACGAGATCCGTTAAATGTGAATTTTCCAACGAGGAACGGAGTATTTCCATACGAATTCCATGTTTTTTTTCGTTTGGATGCATTTTAACCAGTTGTATTCATGCAGTAACACAATGACGATCAAAAATATTCAAACAAGAATGAATATATTTTTAGTATCTATTTAAAATTTATTTTAGTTTGTTCACCATAAAAATTATCAATTTCATTACTCTAAAAACTTTCCTTAACAAAATAAAAATATATTGTAATATGCAGATTTTAGTATGCCGACAGTTTGATCAGATGAAGATTTTTATGAATACGTATTTATGTAGTTGATTTAAATCACAATTCGAACACAATTCGAATAAAAAAATAAACAGTAAGTAAAACTTTTTAGTGGGATACAAGTGCAATTATTTAGTTGCATATTCAAAGTTAATCATAGTTTCCTTTTTTTAACAAAAGTCAATCGTTTAGTGTTTGGATTATTGATTCTACGAAAAATTGGGTTTTATATACGCGCCATAAGAAAATAATCCAACTATTGAGTTGAGCAACAATTGCAGCCCTAATACATTTTAAATATTTTGTTTCATTTAATTCTCAAACCAAAACTTTAATTTTACTGAAGCACATATGTATGTGCAGATGCACAAATATACAAAAAGATATATTTTAAATTTTATTTTTTTAATTTTAAGTTGCAACTTTGTAAGAAAATTTTGAGAATACAGATTAATTTGACTAAACTAAACTGTTGTGCAATGTTTTGAAGGAATTCGATTTCTTTTTGTTGTTTGTTTTTATTATTATGACATGAAATAAACTTAGTTTTAGGCGATTAAAATGTTAAAGATTTGAGTAGGTACCTTTTTGTTTGAACAACGAACAATTATGCAATCAAACAGTTAAGTTTTTTTTTTTACTTTAGACAATTAATTATGTTCTATTCTTGTTTATACGAAAAAGTTGTTAAACTTGCATCAGATCTTCAAAAAAGAACTTTAATCTTCTGATAAAAACAGTAGCACTAGTAATTAAGGGTTGCAAAAAAAATTCAAGTTATATTACAAATTTTAGGTCTAAGATAAGTAGACGCTTTATCAGTTCTGATCAAAAACAAGTCCTTTCGATGATAATAAATTTTATTTGTTGGAATTATTTCACCCTCCACTGTTTGAATCTTTTAAACATTGGAATGTTGTTACCAGAAAATCTCACGAGGTTCACAATGCTGCCGGTGCGATGTCACTATCTAAATGGCTTGGTCTACTCCAAACTATACACATTACTTCTAAGTCAGAAATAAAGAGCCCTTTCACAAGACACACAAATAAGCAACCGGAGCCCATGGTAGCGGTTGACGGCCGTTAGTTTAGAGTATATTGTATGTGTAAGAAGCGCACTACTCTTTACACACAACCTGTGTGTTATAACCTATTTTGGCGAAGAATTATTAAAATTCGTGTAGCTGTTTGCCTGCAGCAAAGTACCAAACAACCAGACTTAACTGCAGATATAGCAGTAACTCTTTTGCGTCCTACCCCATTCCAATATGGTTATAGGAGATACTAAAGGCACACTTGTTGCCGTTTATTTTTGTTTGCAGTTTTGTTGCGAAACTTGTGTTACTAGCTTGTGATTCGCTTGGCTTAGCTGTATCTGCGTTCTCTATTTTTTTTTAACTATTTTTTGTTGTTTGCTGAATGGTTTGGTCGAGCCAAGTGCACAGGTTTTCTTGTAAAAGAACCGTTTTTTTGGGTTCTTATTAGAAGATTTGTATTTGAAGTAAAATCAAATGACAACAACAACAAATAAAATAACTTTTATCTTTGAGACTGGTTATTTGGAATTTGAACTTCTAAGGAAATATTCCAAAGATGGTTATACAATTACACCTGTTTCTTTTTTGGATCAACTCATAGAAATGGTGTAGTTCGTTTGCTATGAAAGGACTTGGATGGTCAAAAATTTATTTCTTAGTATAGTTAATAAAATTAAATAGATCTGGTTAAACCAATAAACTTAGTAAAAAGTAAGTGGAGATTTTCACTAATTATTTTATTTCTAATAATAAGCAAAGAGTGCGTGAAAAATCGATTAATTCTTTACACTTTTAGCTTCTTAAATTTATTAATTTTTTAAAAATATAAATGAGAAATAAAAACAAAATCATATGAATTGTTTATAAAGTGCTACAACTAATTTTAAGAACGATTCAAACAAAAATCAAAGTATGCAGAAAATTTTGTTGCTTGAATATAAGTTTACAAAAATACTAATTCCAAAATCGCCAATTTTAAGTGAGTGTTAAATAGTTTAATAACAGTTTAGGTTTTTTAGTTAAGCAGTTTTCTAAAAATTGAATTTAAAAAAAAAATTAAAAAGTTAATTAAAATTAAAACTAAGCACTTTTGCAAAATGTTGGTATTGAACTTTTATAGAGTCATCTAGATCTTTCTAAAGAAATGTTTGTATTAAAATAGAATCACTAGTTAGCCCAAAAAAAAAAAACGTTCTGCGGCTTGCCAAATTTTTTTTTTCCAACTGAACAAAAGACATTTAAATAGATACAATCTGTAATTTTTTTGAAAAAAGTCTTTGTAGCCGTTTTCCAGAAAATTAAGCTTCTTTGTAACGGTCATACTGTCATTAAAAAACGTTATTTTTTGAGCTAGTCAAAAAATTTCAATTTCTCTTCTAAGAAATGGTCTACAAATCTTCATACCGAATTTGAAGGAAATCGGTACAACCGTTTAGGCCGATGGTGATGCTGAAAGCAGGGTTGCGAGATTATGAATTAAAAAAAAAAACAAAGCCTTAAGCTAACTTTTGACTTATGATTTGGAAAAAATATAGTTCATAAGCTAGTTGGTGAATTGTGAATTAAAAAATATTCAATTCATAAGCTAGCTAGTTGGTGAATTATAAATTGAAAAAAATTTAATTGATAAGCTATATTTGGTGAATTGTGAATTAAAAAAAAAATTAATTCACAGTGCGTCAGTTTTGACGGGTTTTCAGCTAGTAGAACAAAATCGCAAGTAAAAACAAAAACAAAAAGGAGTTAGATTTCGGAATTATTTGTTCATTTGCAAGCTCTGTTCAGGCTTAAAGTTAATAGCAAAACATAAAAATCATAATAATAGTAGCTGTCAAATTGACTGTCACTATACAGAGTGTAAAAACACTTATTTGTTGCCATAACAATTTACTCTAAAGACAAATTATAATAATTGTATATTTCAAATATTTAACTTCATATATTTATACATTTATTATATTTGCTTAAACTTTTTATCATAAGACCCTGATAACCATTAACTAAAAAGTGCAAATAAAATTCAAACTTTAAAAGACACACACACTCACAAATATTCATATATGCAATCTGAAATTATGATCTAACAAAATTTTGGTCGATTACAATATTGTGTACAATTCAATTGAAAATCTGGGTCAGTGCCAACCTTTTTCTTGTTTGATTTCTCTTGTTCCTTTCGATTAAAAATAAAAAGAAAAAGAAAACGTTTGATATTAAAAATTCGCAAAGTAAATTCAACATGATGTAGGTATCTGGGGTAGGAGAGGTAAAATATTCATAGAAGATAAATTCGATGAATCACTTAATTTAGGTCTGATGTTAAGTTTAATTTGAGAAAATTCACTTACAATAAAAAAAAAATAAAAAAGCCCTTGATTTGAATATTTTATTTAATTAAAAGCCCACTTAAGAACTCCAAACATGTGTCATGACATCAAGTTAGTAATTTATTCTTTCAATGACGTCATTTTGATCGCAAAAGCAGAGTGCGCCTGTTACGCATGGTGGCAACATGTTATATCTGGCGCTCGTTGTATAGCCTCCCGCAAAAAAAAAAAAAAAAAAACAAGATAGAGTACGACAAGCAAGCGGGTCGGTGAAGCCACACGCTTTAAATTTATAAAAATAGTAAATTCGCGCTATTATCGAGGTCAGTTGGTTGTGAATTGAGTAATAATCGTTAAGGTTAGGTTATATGGCATATGGCAAATGCATGACACCACCATCACCATCAGAATCAGCTATAGCAATGCCATAGTAAGCAACCATCTATAGTAGGTAAGGTATATAGTTCGTGCAGGAGACCTACTCTACTACATGTGCCCCGCCATAGGATAATATGATGGTATACTTTTTCCCAGACTGTCTATAACAGGCTGTTTATTGAGGTTTTGAATTTATTTATTTTTGCTGTTGCAACAAATGGAAAATAAGAAAAAATGAAAAAAAAAAATAATATTTTCAGATTGAAAAACAGTGGAGATCGTTCAACGACTTTTATGGTCATCAGAGCAGAAAGTGGCGTTTATAAAAAAAAATATACAAATCTACATGAGCATGCTTGTAATACCGGTAGCGTGTGAATAGCTTTAAATGTGCAGATATTTAAATCGAATTTTTAGTTTTGTTTTGTTTTTCCAATTCGTGGATATAGTTTTGACGTGACAATATTTTTATTTTGCTTATACTTGCTGTTTCACTAATGAGGGAAGGTCGATTATGAAACTATAATGTTTGCAAGAAAAAAAAAATGTGTTAAACAAAAAACGTGAAGTCCACTCTCTTAATTGACCAACATGAGAAGTATTAGTTTTTTTTGGATACATGGCGTGGGATGTAACTTCGTGATTCAGCAGGTACTTACTGCTGTAGGTGTAGGAGGTTATTTACTAAAATGGGCAATGATATTTTTAAACCAAACTCTTTTGAACTTTGGCATAAATATTTAATTATGCATAGAACATCGTTTGGTTATTTTTAAATGGCACTTGTTGCAGTTTTTAGCATTAAAATAAATCATATAAAACAATTCAATGACAGAATTTATATAAATGTTACAGTTAATTTTTAATTTTAATTTTGAATAAGAATCAAAAAAATTATAAAAGTAATTTTTGTAATATCTTCAAATATAAAGGTTTTGAAAATATTGAATTAACAAAAATAATTTTAGAATTTTTTTTTTAAACTTAAGAAAAAACATTGACCTATAAAATTGGAATGCCGTCTTATTTTTAAGAATTTGTTCGATGTCATTGTAATTTTTTCATTGATTCTATAAAAGATAGAAATAAAGGGCACGACTGGGTCGCACAAACTTGCTCTCGGGGAAAGTAGGTTTAACCTATGTGTTATAGAATATACTATAAGGCAAGTTAAAAAGTTTTGAGAAAACAATCAAACATGACATTAAGCGAAGTCGAAAAAAGTGGGTCTGGCAATTCTTTCTGTGTGTCGGTCTGTCTGTATATGGTTTTTAGGGTGACCGTCAGGGGGATATTTTAATATTTTGTTCATAAAAATATTTAAAAAATAGTTCAAAAAAAATATTTTTTTTTTAAACTGGCCTTACGATTTTGGTAAAAAAAATATTTTAAAAAAAATTTTCAATATATTAAAATTACTGGCATATTATTATATTTATTTTTACCATTTTTTTTTAACTAATTCTTATTTGAAAAAAATTAAGAAATAATTTCATATAAAATAATTTCGCGAAAAGTTCTTATGTAACTTTTGCTACAAGAGCAAGTATGTGCGACCCAGTAGTGCCTTTAATTTTTTATTACAGTATTAGTCAAGATTAGCAGAAACTTATTAGAATATGAAATTTCGTCGAAATCGGTACAGCCGTTTAAAAGATAATCGGTATTAAAGAACTGCCATTATATGTCAGGTATATACAGTTAATAATATTTTCCGAAATGTTTTTTTGATCAAAGACATCACCGCAGCACTATTAACCAAATTTAACAAAACTTTAAAGTGCGATTTAAATGAGTGCAGGCGTTTAAGAAATAAACGGTATCAAAAAAGCTTGGTCACCAGATGGCGGAAAGTCATATTTCAAGAATATTTTTATAACGGTTGTCCGTGCCTGTAAGTTGTTAAAAAATGTGCAGACTAAGAAGGATTTTAAACCAACTTTTGGATGATTTGGAAATCCTACTCTAAGACCTTGATACAAATTTTCCCAAATCCTCAAGATATCAAAATATTGTCAAGCAATTCATCACTTAATATAAATAAAATGAAGTTTGAATAAAACTAAGAAAGCAAAATATGAATTCTCATAAACTATGTATGTATAAGTAGATATATATAGTTGTAAGAACCTTTTGCAATTAGATATTCATATCCTATAGCCTTTTCTAACGGTACTGTGTTTGTGATTAATAATGTTGAAACCAGAAAAAAAAAAAACAATTTACAATCCTTAATCAAGTCCCAGAGTGAATAAAGGTCATGCTACCTCGCACAGATTTTGAACTGTGCATCCCATATATATTTTTCTTGGGAAAGAAACCCAAACTAACCATCCCAAAACCCAGTGTGTGACCATCTTGAAAAATGTCTTCGTGTAACCTACAGTTAACTCTATTCACCTTTAGGAAAATAGAAAATAGAAAAAAAAGGAACATAAACGAAAACTGGCCATCGATAAATGCCCAACCATGGGCAATGTTTTCTTATGCTCACCCATTGCTTCTTATACGTAGGCTTACTACATGTATCTGTAGCTGCAACAGATGTGTGCCATGCCACCTTCATTTAATTCGCAGAAGCCCACGACTGACGAAGATGATAATGATGACGATGTTGATGATCATAATGATTGCTAGAATGATCATGCTGGTGGTAGGTATAGGTACGCTTCGATTATTGCCCTGTTGTACCGCAAGGCAAATAGATAAAGGTGCAACTTACTTCCTTGGTTGCAGGTTGTTTGGGCGGTTAGTTGTTGTTCAATCTCTGCCTACTGCAGCAAGTAGGCGCATGCGTCCAGTTTGTCAATTATATTTGCTGTTGTTGTTGTTGTTGTTATTCCTTCCTAGGGTAGCATATACTATAGAAAGATATCTTCTTCGATTGAAATTCTTTATTTTATTTAACAATTTTTTCTGCATGCCTGTTGCATGGAACCTCAGAGAATGTAACTGTATCTTGCATGTTGCATGGCGGCTATTTCACATTCAAGACTTATATCTCAGCAAAGAACGTGGATGGATGGACACTGACGATGGACCAAAGTGGTTGATGCTACCTTTTGCTATCCTCGCTTACCAAACAGCAAACCAACGGAACGGAGAGTCATGTGGCACGCTTGAATTTTTTCCTATTTAATAATCCGATTAAAGTGCAACCGGTTGTATGTAGGTTGATAAACCCTTTCGCGCATGTGAAGATATTTTTTGTTGCCAAAGTAGTATACTAGGGAAAAATAAGTCTCTCTATACACGCATTATTTTAGAGAAGTTGGATAAATGTTTTTCAGGTGTTCGGTTTTGTATGTGCAAGTTGAAATGTATGTGTACTTGATTTTGAGGCATAGCCATTTATGGAGGCGATGGAACTTTAATTGCTCCATGACAGCAGCAATGAGGTACAGAACGCTATAATACCAGTTCAATACAAATTATATTATTATCGCACAATGATAATTTAATATCTGACCTCAATTATACAGTCGGAGGAAAAAAATGTCACCGCTATACTTTGACGTTTATATGTTTATGTTTAGTTGGTGCAGCAACCAATGAAGTATCTAGATCCAATGGTTGACAGGTGGTATATTCTGGTGGTGCATATCGCAATTTGCGAAGCATACAATCGGTGTCACTGTATGAAAATAATTAAATGTAATAAGAATCTTTATGACGAAGACAAGGCAGAAGAGCTTTCGAGCGGACGTGACCCAGTTTTTTGGGGCCAACTGCCCTATTTGATGTTGGATGTATTTTTTGATTTTGTCATAAATTATGAATCTTTATTAAACGAACTCGTCATAAAGATGTGTTGTTTATTCCATTAAATTCACTTTTTATATTCATTATTTTATGCCTTCTACTGAAGATTGCTCTAGAGATACTAAAATTTTGTAATACACTGCAAGTCATTAGGATAGAAGCACGCATTTTCGAAAAGTATAACTCAACTTTCTTTCATACTATGACAGAATGAATACAAAATTTTAGTGCACAAGAAGGAATGTTAAATAAACAATACAAAATACTGCATTAGAACTTCAAGACAAATTCATAATTTTGTGTGATTTAAAAGCGTTTTAAGAATAGAAACACTCAAAAAATAGAACGAAACAGAAATGTTACAATTGTTCTTTATTTAGTTTTTAATGTATTCATATTATATTGATTATTTTTTGATTATTCAATAATCAGAGTTTAAAATAACTTCAAAAATTCCATGATTTAAGCGGATTATTCATCGAAGCCAAGTAGTTGACGAAAATCTTACTCCAGGCCATTTAAATGGAAAGAATTCACCCTTCCTTGCTACCGTTTAATCTTCATTCTTCACAAACCTATTGTGTGAGCCAGTCACATATTTTTTCCATTGCTTCGAGATCCATAGTGTACGGTGGTGAAACCAAAAAATTTACGAGTTGGCTCTTAATGAATAGTTTTGCTACTCGGGAGGTCAATAATAAGGGATTTGTCGTGTTGAAAAATCCAAGAGGTTTACCAACAAATATCATACATTTTCGGAAAAATTTATTCAAGGAAGGATTTGTAGCTGTTTCCATTAATTTTTGTGTTTTGTATCATCATGTCAATGGTTCTTTAGTAGGATTTTGTAATTCCACCACTATGCTTCCTTCCCTGTTCTGATTTTTGATCGGAAATCGCTCCTGTGTTCTTAGATAGTAAAAAAAATTATTTTAAACATTCAGCCCATCCAAAATACACTTATTTTTCGTCAGAAATAAATATTTTCGACAGTGTAGTTCGAGCTTACCATTTTTGAACATTTCACGTCATGTTCTCTTTGGCAAAACACATCCTATGCTTTTTTCTGACATTATTTAGGGGCGTTTTTTGTTAGGCTTAAGACGCTTTAAATGTTTTGCACTGCGGATAACATAAAGATAACCGTTAGTAAATTTGCTTCAACGATAGCCGTATCCCTGATATTTGCCGCTGATAGTGCTGAATTCGATGCGATTCTGTGATTCTTTTGTATTTTCAAAGCTTTAAAGCAGTAAAAATGTTTTCATTCTATTTAACCCTGGAAAATGACGGGTTTTCTAAATAATGGCTCATAACATAATCACTGGCGTTTGGTTTTGAGTGTTATAGAGCCGTTCAACAATACTGCAGTAAGTAAACATTAATTTTTACTCATTTCTCTAATGTAAAAGAATTTTTTTCTTCCCATTTTTCTTAAAACCTTACGACTTAATGTGTTTACTCTGCAAAACAATCCATTAATGTCGAAAAAGATGTTACCACTTAATAAAAAACGTTGATTTTGGCACTGTTCCTATTCTTATGACGCGATTTTAATTCATTTATTTTTGACTTAATTTCAAGACAGCCTTCTGAATTCTTTTAACCCAGGTTTCTAAAAATTGACAAGTTCTCTATTTAGTTTTGAATGCACTACTTTATTGACCCCCATATACTCTTTTTGTATAATTTGGCATATAACGGTAGTTACATCAGTTTTACTTCTCAAATATGCCTGCTTCTATCCTTATGACTTGCAGTGTATATATAGTTAATGGTATGATTTACAAATGCTAAACGAAAATAAATTAATTATATTTTTTATTAATATTAATTCATAAAAAAAAGTGGTGGTCCAATATAAAGAATGCCGATAAAATGAATGATTTTACGAATACTTTAATCAGAAAAAAGTTTAAGACAAAACTATTTCGATATATAGAATATTCAATGTAACGATAACGAATTCAAATAAAGGAGAAGAAAACTTAGAATAACATTTTATACAGTACTAAGTTGACACAAATTGAATATACAGTGCCCGAAATAATTATAAAGACAGGATTCCTACACTTTTCAATTTGATATGGAGACTTATTGCCTAAAATTATGTTATCATAATGTTAACGAAAAACAAAGTTACATATTTTCTCCGTAAAATAAAAATAATAGCAAGTAAAAAAAAAAATATAGTAACCCCCGAAAAGCAGCTTATAAAAAAATGTTGACAAATCACATTTGAAATTGATTTTGCACTGAAAACGTGCGAAATAAGTTTAAAGACACTGTTTTAAGACACGAGAAACCTAAGAATCTAGCCACGGTGATGATGAATTGGTCTTTTTATTCTTATTTACTGAATTAAGTAAACTCTTGTTTCCCTTCCAAATATTCTTTTAATTTGCATCATTTTGCTGTTGAATTTAATTTAATTGAAACATATAATGTGTCTTTATACTTATTTCGGGCACTGTATCGATTATAAAATATTGCATATGTTTAAATCGATCAACTCTTACGAGGAAATATAAATTAAATAACCAATTCAAAACAAAACACTATTCAAATTTCAGACAAACTTGTATTTAAAACTAAATAAAAACATAAACAAAATAGTAATTAAATTGCTTTATTTTCAATCTGCAACTCTCTTTAACTTTCAAAAAGTTACAGCTTTCTATCTCTATTATATTCTGTCGACAAAATTATTTCTACCTTTAAATAGAGGAAATAGGTAAAAACACTTTACACAGATTGTAACTCCTCTAGGCAATTTGTCCTCAATTCCCTTTTTAACTAAAAACATAAACTTTCTCTTCTATCGAAAACTTGTCAACAATTTTAATCCGCAGCAATTACACACATGACCTCTTGCGCACTTCCTTTGCCCAAATAATAATCTATAGAAAATCCTTATCGAAATTATATACCTACATATATATGCATTTATATATGTATATAGGTAAAGTTTCCTTAGAAAAGCCTGGTCTATTAAGACTAAAGGCACTCTTCTCTCTGTTCAAGCAATTAAAACACACAAATTGAGCAACCACTCTAGTGAACATAATAATAATTTTCGAGAACTAAACATTTTCCTTTTTCCTTAAAGTAATGTCATAAACTAAGAGAGTTGGTTTATAATGTATACTACTGCACCTACGTCCTTGTTTGTTCTTCGTCTCTTCTATATCCTGCAGCAAAAGCCAAAGACAAACTTTAACTTTTACTTGATTTACCATATTTCAATATATACACACATTCGTCCTTTTCTTAATCGAGTATATGAAGTGCAATTTCGAGTGTATATCCTGTTCCATTTACCGGTATATCAGTACAGTAGAAAATGGACGAAGTTGATCCAAATTTAAATTTACCTTAACTTCAAATTCAAAGTGATATGGAAACTATTTGCAAAAAAATAAAAAACAACCTAAGCCTAAAAAAAGACAAAATCGCTTAGAAGGTATTTTGTTTATATGTATAGATACAAATTTCTAGAACAGTTACTGTTTATGCATTTTCGTATACGAAGTTTTCCTTTTGACTTGCTGCTGCCATGGCTGTTGTTGTCGTCTTATATCTTTTTTAGACTTCTTCGTTTTGTGTGAGATGTATCTATACACAAGTTGTTGAAATTCACAAGTAAAAGATGCAGGTGACAAGAGTTAAAGCAGTTGGTCAAGGAGTTTATAAGAAATTTTATGTATCTCTGGGATCGAAAAAGCTAAAATGTTTGACCTTTCTTCATCCATTCAATATCATCTCTGGCAAGGATACGCATGCAGCACGTGCAGAATAATTTTCCTGTGACAATTTTTGTAATGGCAGAATACTTAACTAGTTTGAAGAAATATTATTTATTTTGGTTTATGGGCGCAAGCTCTTACAATGTAAAGTCTTAATGTATGCGAGCTTGTGGTCTTTGTGGTTGAAGAGCAAGATTTACATTTTGTTCACCTTGCCAACTGTTGTTCTGGTTTTGCCGATGTTAGTTTATGCTTTTGTAAGTTAAATATTTTGTTTATCCAAACAGAGATTATAAATTAAATATTTTGCTGGATTAGAGGTTTGAAAGTTTCTCTGTTAGTTGTTAGACCCGAGTTTCTTAAATGCCTTGGAGAATTTTATTTATAAATAATACTGAGGATGAACCAATAGGTATATTCTAATGAAATCATGTATCCTTTTTTGCCCGTTTGTATTGATGGTTGTTTTTCATCTAGTTTACCGTTAATACATATTAGTTTTGTTGTATCCGAGGGGTTTATCACTAGCCAGTTAAGTGATTGCAATATTTCAAATGACTTCATATGATTTCAGGTGATTTCAAGCAGTATTTAAATTGATTTCAAAATTTTGTGATTGCATTGATTTCAAATAAATTTACTGATTTCAAATTATTGCAAATTAATTCAAGTGATTTCATAGTGATAGTGATTGATTTCAATTCGTGATTTCATTATGTTATTTTTGATTTCATGATTTCAAAATAACTTAAAGTGATTTCAAATATTTTTAATGATTGCAAAAAATTATTTGAAATCGATAACCAACATTTTTTTTTTTTTAATTTCATCACTTGAAATAGTGATTGCATCTGATTTCAACGTGATTTAAAATGATTACAAGTATAAGTGGTCAGGTGATTTCATTCGTGACAAACCCCTCGGTTGTACCGTATTTTTTGCAATTTGTGTATATGCTTTCATGTGGTAAGTAAATTTTTGGGCAATAACAGCTTATATCGAAAAAAGTATCTTTTAGATGAGAAACAGCACGAAAATTGCAAGAGCGAACATTTGTTGTCATCGAACCAAACTAAAAGTCAGTAATTTTAAAAAGTCTGAATACTGTTCAAAGCGTCTAAGGTCAACATCGAATTTTAACCGGTGGAGATACGCGCTTAATGGGGCGTTACAAAATTTACAAAAATAGGCCAAAAATGTACTTACCACACATGAAAGCAAATACACAAATGGGGCGAATTGCAAAAACTACGGTACAAAAAAACTAATATTAACGGTATATTAGATGAAAAAATACAAAAATACAAACGGGCAAAAGTGGATACATGTTTATATTTTAACTTTTTTTTTTTTTGTTTGGATATTTCTTAAACATTTTTTATATGTTTTTTGAAAGGTGGCTTTCTTTTAAAACATTTAACTTTTAAAATCAGAAAGTAATCCTGAATTCAATTGTCTCAAAGCCAGTTATGATATTATTGGTCTAAGTAAATATTTTTGTAGAGTAGTGGCTCTAAAACAATTATAACCAAAAGTGTTGTTTAAAAAAAATTAAAATTACGACAATACAAAAATTTTGTACGACCCGTACAAATTTTTTTTACTTTGTACTATTTTAATAAGGCGTACTTGTTGCCACAAGACATGAATGAGTAAAAGTTTTTAACGTTATCTTATTTTTAATAAGTTTAGCTATGCCACTTAGGATTTTGGTGGTTAATTTCACCGGAAATTTGTTTGTAAAGCTATAATTAAGAAATATTTGATTTTACATTAAATTATAGTTGCTGAATTAAACAAATCGATCCAAATGCTTAGAAAACCTTTCAGATTAAAAATTGTAATGTTATACACAGCATTTTGACAACGTTTTAATAAAATCTTTGCTGAGAAGTAGGAGACTCCAGCTGATCCAGCATTTAATTTTTGAATTAAAGTAAGAACCCAATAAGTTTCACGTACCATGTTTAATCGTCACAGTCGAGTATATTCATTTTAACAATGGTGATCGGCATAATAGACCGCTAATTATTTTCGAAGGGAATGCAAAAAGTTCTATCAATTTTAATTAGGTACCTACACATATGTTTTAATTAAAAACTGAAATTCAATGCCTTACATAGAAATTAGTCATTGATTTTTTTTTAATCTCGAACAAAAAATTACAAGGTCAAACCATAAAAACCAATCTTAGTACGAATTTATGTAAATGTTTGTTAAATAATAGCACGATGTAAATTGTTAAACATATCGTTACGAAAATGTGTAAATAACAGAAAACAAAAATCACCCAAAGGCAATGCAAATTAGCAAAACAAATAAAATTAAAAAAAAATGGAAGCCAAGGTTATCAAATCGGCGGAAATAAACTAAAAAGAAAGAGATTCGAAAAAGCAATAAACAATTTAGTGCCCTTTACCATGCTGACACACATTTTATGTTAAATATACTATTTTGGTTATTTGCGTAATTTTTTCCAATTTATTTTCATATTTGCAAAGCCAATATCATATTTAAATTCAATATTGGAAACTACTTGAAGTTCATGTTTCGAATATTTATTTAAAAATAAAAAATAAAACAATTAAAACACACTCACATCCAAGTTGTGGTTGAACATTTAAGAAAATATAAAAGATAACGAAATTCATGTTAACGATTATTGCATTTAATTTGCTTTGTAATTTATTTATTATAAATAAAAAAAAAAAGTATTTCAAGGAAGTTCTTAGAACTGCGAAATTCCAAGAAACAAAGTTGACATGAATTCTTTTGGTATTTTTGGAATTAGGAGGACTCTTAACTTTCATATAACAAAACTTGTGTGTTGTTTCTCTAAGACAATCAATTGCAAGAAAAACACAAATTCACCAAGAGGCATCATTTAATTAAAATAAATTATCATTTCAAAATAACCAGAACGCACATTACACCATACACGAGTAGAACAAAGTACTCGAATGATTCGCGAGTGGGTGTGAGTATGACAACATTTTTTTTTTTAAAGAAAACCTCATCGTCCATCAGAAAGAAGGCATCTTTGAATAAAAAAAAAAAGCAAATGTAATAAAAAATAATAATTTTCCAGAAGCGAAATAGGACACTGTGCTCGGACAGGCATTTTCTATTTCTCCTTAACGTAGAAGTGGATGTCATGTGTACATGTCTGCAGTTAATTTACATCCTCCGCAGTTAGAACAGAGAATCTGCCATCAGCTAGAGGAAGTCAAACTATTAAATATATTTTATATGCAAAAAATAAGAGCACAACCGTCAATTAGAAACAAAATTTTTCATAATATTTCTTTAAAGAAATTGTCGTGTGTAAATGCCAGAAAACTACAAAACTGAACTCGTTCTGTCTGCCAGATTGGATAAGTTAATTTTTCTTCACCAAATGTGACACAAAAATTTGTGATGAATGGTCCTAAACACTTTGTGTTGCATGTATGGTTGGTGGACACATGACATGGGTTAAAACTAAGCCGAACATTTTTAGAGTTGGTCATAAATTTGCATTCATTAGGTGTAGTATAATTTTTCTAAAAACTTTTATTTTCGTTTTCGAAAATCGATTTTTGAAGTTAATTATTATTTTGGCTTAGTAAAGATAATTTGTTAAGGTATATTATGGTTTTTACTTTTATATTTTGCAAAGTCTCCAATTTTGTTAACAAAACGTATAGGCTACACCATTAATTTAATTTAATTATCCGGATTAAGTAGGTTTTTTAATAGAACTGTAATGCGTTTTTTGCTAACATAATTTTGATTTTTTAAAAAATTAAATCATCGTTTTCTACTTTTTCCGACGATTTTAATAATTTCGATTGGGACCACAACACAGTTTTGTCAAAAGTGAAATACTGTTTTGATATCAGATTGAATATGATGGTATACTCTACAATTAAGTTATACATCAGGATCTCATATAAGTTTATAAAAGATAAATCATTGTAATCTTTGTAAATGTTTGTTGACACACAATAATATTACCAAAAAATATTAAAATTTGATGTATGGCTAACGCTCGTATCAGTACTTTTTCCTCAAAAATTCAAAATAGCAGTATGTCGATAAAAAAAAAACAGTATTTTTCGCAGTACATTTTTTTTAAATTTTTATTTATTTTATTTCCTTAAAACATGAAAAAAGGCAAATTCACCATCCCCAGGCGATTTATTTCCATCATCAGAATCGTCTTCACTTTCCATTTCAATATCTCCTGTGGTTTTTGCTTCGTACTTGTCCTTTGAAGCAATTTGACGAAGCAATTCCGGCTTTGTTTTGAGGTATTGATAGAAATCAACGCAAGAATTTTAATATTGCATTTGACGATTAGAACGCCTCCAATGTTTCCACTTCTAATCGAGTCTTGTCTGAAGTATATGTGCTTGAAAAGGTACATTGCTTTTCATAAGCGATATCAGCACTGTTTTACCGAAGTAAGGAAAGGGTTGTTTTGTGAGTCAAGACTAGAAAAAGAATTCCAGATACCGCTGACAAAGTGCAAGAAAAATTTATTCCGTTCATTATTGAATTCCTTTGAGTTTTAAATGCCAATGACAAACCGCTGACTGTTTGCATTACTTTTAATGAGTGAAATCAGAGAACTTCATCTCATATATAAAAGTGGTATAAATTTCACCGAGAAATTTTTCATTGAGGAGCAAATTTCCTACTCGGAGACTAACAATGTAAAGATGGAAATATCCCACTGTCATTGACATTTGCTTACAAGCTCAAAAAACTGCTGATTTGAAGTTCTGTATATCTTAAAATAAAAGCAGTATTTTTGAAAAAAATATATTTTTTTTACGCAGTTTTTGAGAGCAAAAAACAGTACAGATACGAGCGTTATGTATGGCGTATAGAGTGTTTAAAAAAAATGTATTGCGTATGCGAATGCGTACTATTTTTTTACGAAGTCTATATAAAACTCAATTTCCCAACAAACGATTACAATAGCCTCTAACACATCCGAACCGATTAAAACCAAATTTTAAAAATTTAACGTCGTATGCCGTATGATGAGGTTTTTTCATAATTTATATAGAATTGAAAATGACTTAACCAACAATATACTCCGAAACATTGAAATAAATTTTAAAAAACGTACGCTTGGCCTACGAGTGATTTTTAATAAGAAGTAGAATGTATGCCGTATACTTACTATTTTTTGTAGGTATAGTCTATCTACATAGAATTCAATAAACCTACGAACGAGTACGTACAATAGTAAGCCTCCAAACTTCGGTATTGATCGGAGAGTGTGTCAGTGACGTTTTGTCATAATTGCAGTTTGCCGATTTGCTGATGGATTTTTATAAATTTATAAATATTAATAAAAATTGGCTACTTTCTCCTAAGTTGAAACACATAAACAAAGAAAGTTGAACAATTGTATGACATGTCTAATTGGAGTCAAATAAAAGAGCAACATTAAAAAAAAAAACAATATTTTCAAACTGTTTTGAAAAATCTACATAAATAGTGGTAACTCGAAAATAAATTTAAATCCAACCCATTTCTATGTTTAAAGTAGAACATTATTATGCCAGTTTAGATTTTATTTTTGTTTATTTAATTTTATCACAAATCGTTTTACTAAAATTTTGATAAAATCTCACCTGTGTAAACTCATGCACAACACATTAATATGATTAAAATAATGTTCACAATCATTTTTACTACACTATACACGTATAAAAAAAACAACAAGAAAAAAATGTAATTTAAAAAAATATTGTAAAACAGAACCAAACAATTTAAATAAAAGAAATCACACGCGAATACCGTTTCGTGTTAGTGACAATTTACTGCTCTTTGCGTTTGATTTTCCATATGATTGACACTAAACGAAGGTGTTAAATGTTTTTAAATAAACATAGTAATGCATACTACGATAAGTCAGTTCAACGTTTATTTCACACAGAAAATAAATATATAAAAAAAAAACGTGCAAAATGTCACTAATCTGAAATAAATTATCTTTTTACTGACTTGACTTCAGCAAATCAAAAAGTAGAAGACTATCAGTAATTATAAATTATATTTTGTATAGTTACATCACAAGTTACAAATTGATTGATAAAAAAAAGTCTTAGCTACACTAGCGTATTAACAACTTGATGAAAGTGAGAGTTGAACATATCTTGATTTATACCTAAGTTGTATTATATTTATTCTGAAGTGTTAAATAGCGTTGAAAGGAATTTAATTGTTTGCTGATTATATGATTGTTGTTTAAATTAAAATTGAATATTTTTTATTACTGTTGTTTTTTTATTCGACTCTAATTTTTAAGCTCCACCGTCAAAATTCAAAAACTGTTCATCGTGAATATACCAACAAGGTGGTGCAAAAGTAATGTCATAATAAAAACGTGCCTTAGTTTCTGCAAATGGCGTTAAATGTAATTGTGGTTTGACAGACATAATATGTTGTAGACAGATAAGATAGAGAATAATATGTTTACAACCAAGCAATAGATGGTACTCAAATTGAAGTAGGTATGTGCAATTATTGCTATACTCCCAATATTGTACAAGAAAAATATGAATCCGTATCCAAAATCATATAGTGCAAAAAAAAAAACCACTTAAGGCGAAAGGAAATGGACTTTGGGCTTTCAGGGAACTATTGATTTATAAAACTATTGTCCAAGCACAGGTCTATTATTAAAAAAACCGTCAAAAGATATACAGTTTCTTACAAATTTAAATTTATTTATGAAGTTTTTCAGTCTTATGCATAATTTAATTTAGTTTGAATTAAATAAAAAATATTATTTCAGCAATTTTAATAAAATTTTAAATATTTTGAATTTTTTTTACATTTTTGCAACTTTTTTTATGAGAACGGTTTATGGCATATATGCAGGTGCAGTAAAATAAGGACCAAGGAATTAATGCCCACGGGTCTTAATTCCCACTTTGAAAGGAAACACCGCCCACAGGCGGTTTCCAAAATGGCAATTAAATCCGTTGGTGTCCTATTTCTCAACAGTTGAGATTGGTAAAGGGGGGGCACGGCTGTCCCCCTGCAACCCTTTTGCTTGACTCACTAAAAGATTTGAGGTGGGTGCAAGTACCGTGTATCTAAATGCTTTTTTTAATGCGGTTTTTTATTGCCATTTTGAAAAGGAATTAATGCCCACGAGTGTTATTTCCTTTTATAGTTTGAATTAAAACCCACGGTCTTTAATACCGCTGCCTTTATTGCAATGCACCATATATTACACATTAAAGTGTTTCAAATTCTCACGCTAGAGATCTCGGTTAAAATCCTTTTAACACCTTAGTGTTGTGTTTTACTTGCTAACAAAATGGTCACGCCACGGGTCTTAATCACAGATTCTTTTTTTAGTCGCACTACACGAATGTGGAATGCTTTACCCGGCTCTGTTTTTCCCCTCCATTTTAATCTTCAAGCATTCAAAACCAATGTGCATCGGTATCTCCTTTCAACCCCTATCTGAATTTCCTAAACGCTCGTACAGTGTTAATCATATAAAGGGTATTCATAATCCATTGAGTGCGCGCAAAATATAAAAGAAAAGAAAAAATTTCCTCCCATAGAACCGGTACTTTTTTTCTTGATCTTTCTCGTAAACGGATTAAGCTACAATCAGCAAAATATTTTTTTTAGAAATAGTTACCTAGATGACTTGATCAAATCTCAATACCAACATTTTGAAAAAATCCTTAATACATATTAATTTTAATTAATTTTTTTTTTTGTTAAATCAATATTTTTTAGAAAACGGCTTCAATAAAAAAAAATATTTTTTGTACATTATATGGAAACTATTTAACATTTAATATTAAAGTACTTTAAATTGTTAAAAAACTTTGTTTTTTAAATTGTTAAATAAAAATCGTGTAGGTACCTAGACAGGTACATGATTTTGTTCGCATTGGTCTTTCATATTTCAGTTTAATTATTTTTTGTTTTAGGTTTGCAAGCAACTTGTCAAAAAAGCAAGATCATGCGATCGAGTCAGTAAAAAGTAAAAAAAAAATAAAATCCTTACAGTGAGGGTTAAGATCACAAACATTGTTAACTATAATATTTTCATATAGTATTCCTGGTAAAAGAAGGCATTGTAAAATCTTCAAAGTTATATTAATCATTCAGTAATAATAATTCTTGCTCACCATCAAATTAAAATGATGACCTCATTCCAAACTGCTATAACACCAAAGTTATAAAACGACAATACACACATGTGTTGTGTTGTTATTGTCCATTGCCCTTTTGTGTCAACCTCCATCAAACTGGCCTCACCCAATAGTTTTTCGCATCAGATAGGTAGCTTATATTCACCATACATATACTCTAACATTTATATACAAAAAAATTAATGTGCAAGTATATTTCTTTTTGTATCTCATACCTACTAACTGACATTGCGAATTCAATGCGCGCATGCACAACTGAATATAGAATCAAATCAAAGTTGATTTCAAACTATGCTCTAACACTTTTTTCTTTTTTTTTTTTACTTATCAAAAACAACAGCAACACTTTGTTTAGATTGTCCTTCAAAAGTAACCAAAAAAAAATACAATATTTTTGTGATGAAGTAAAATGACAGCCGCACATAAAAAGACCAGATGAATATATCTAAACCATCACTAATTTATATGCACTGGGGGACTGGGGATTGTTTCGATACGATTGTCGCATGCCAACATGTGTGCAAAAAAAAAAAAAAAAATCGCAAGAAATAAAATTGAAATAACTTACAGAAATATCTACTCTTCTAGTGGTGGAATATTCGATTTTTATAAACTTATATTTTACTCCCATCAAATACCTGTATCTACCCGGACTCCAACATTGTTATTTTACCTCTTAATTTTTTTTTTTGGTGCTTCTAAGCCCAGCTATAAGCAGCTATTCTTTTACCTGCATTTTGCGCACTATGCGCGACTTGGTATTTATTTGCACACATTCGATTGACTATTGTAAAAATCAACAAAACCAAATCAAAAAAAAAAAAAAAAAAAAAAAAAAGGAAGAAAACAAATCCCAAAAAATGTATCTTTACCTTGATAGATAAATTGTGCTTGTATGTCACGTAGGTATAAAGAGAAGGTATAAGCGATGTTTTTATTTTTGTTACCGACAACGACGCCTCGCTGCTTCGATTCCCTTGCCAATTTTTGTTTTTTTGTTTTATTAGCGATGCAAAAAATAGATTTTTTTTTTCAGAAATATTTACGCTTTCTGATGGTGTTTTGTTGTATCTCCAAAAAAATGAACCGAATAAAAAAATGGTTTCTAAACTTGTTCGTAGAAACGCAAAGCAAAGAAAAAAAAATTGTAAATTTTTATTTGCAAAATGTTTACCAACTCGTCGTCATGTGTCGCTGACATCGCATATGTGCATGAGGGGAGCATTCGTTGAGTTGCTTTTGTTGACGAAACGATCGCGATTCGCGATGGAATAGAAAAATACCACACGTGTGCCACATACATTTGCAAGTTAGTAAATTAGGCAGCATTGCCGAAAATTAAACAACTTCAGTCAGACACAAATTACAAAGGTCAAATTGATAATAAAATTGTTGTTGCTTTTTTTTGCATTGCATTGTATTCGTATTCTATTTGCGAAAATAAAAAAAAAAACCTTTCAAGGACACATGAATTAAGAAACGCACAACTACATCCAAGGCTTACTTTTTGTATCTGGAAGAGTATAGTTAAGAAATGGTGATAGATAGGAACCCATAAAGAGTTGCAAAACTTTGCAAATTTAGTTAACGAATTTTATATCTTATGTAGGTATGTAGGTATTTTGGTCGTAAAAGGTGAAGATAGATGTGGAGTGATTAGATATCAGATAAATTAAATATGAATTATCCGACTACCTACTAACTTAATTATTCCTCAAACTCAGAGATACTTTACACACCCATTCCTTTGGTTATTTGTTTTATTTGCAACTTTGATGGACGTTTTTAAATTTCCGAATGTTTGAAGGTGGTGATGTTTAAGATACTTACGAATTTGATTAACTTTAGCGGTAGGTATATCTTTGTTGTGTGTTACTTTAACATGATGATAGGTATTAATTAGGAAAATAAGTTCTTTTTTAACAAAATTACATAATACGTTATGTAGCAGGTTCCCTTTTTATTTATTATTTGTTATTCAAAATAATTCACTCATGAATTTTTAAAAATATTAGTTGCACATTATCGCATAATAATATGACCTTGGTAGTTTCTTTTTTTGTAAGTATGTATAGGTAAATATTAATCAAACATTTGTATTCAATTTGATTGTTTGGTGTGCAGATTTGAATATGTTATGAATGCTAATCAAAGTTTTAGTTTGTTCTAAAAATATGACTGCTTCTTTTAATGAAAATGATAAAAATGATTTCAATTAAATAAAATATATTTTATTTTATAGAAAACTGCGAATTTGAGGGATATAGACTCTCCTTCCTGTAGCAAAATGTGCTTGTATTGTCTTCTTATACAAGATCCCAATATTAGTTTGTATACACTCAGAGAAAAAAAGCGTATAACTAAGCAGAAACATACCTAAACTAACAAATTTCAAACTTCTTTTCATCGCAATTGTGTTTATAATATAATGAAGTACGTCGGACTCAATATAACGCGTTCTTTCTTTAAGTAGTTGCATTTTTAAGTTAAATATATTGTAAAGATGTGTATAAACTCAATGATATAGAAGTCATTTTAACTGCCTGCGTTCTTACATTGAGTACTTTTTTGGTAAAAGAAGAAAGACGGATTTAAATTGAGTATTCTATGTTAAGAAGGATCGCGTTCTTAAATTCAATCTAAAAATGTTTAAAATTTGACTTCCATTTTTCTCTGGGTGTAGCGAAAAAATGTCCCCATGCATTTTTTGATTTTAACAATACATGGTGGACACACCCACCACCGAAGGTTTGGCAGAATTCCGGATTATTTATCACGGCTGCTGGGAGATAATAATAAGACTAATTACGTTATCAAATGACGTATAGGTATTTTTGTCGCTGGTTCTCTCCGTCTATTTCTATTAGATAACTTGCAACGTATGAAAATCTATTTTGTGGAGAGAACTAAGTGTTTTAACAAACAAACAAAAATCATATTTATTTAGCAGTTTACACGAAGCCAAATTGGCGGCATCACACAATTATTCTACATTATTCTACACAAAAAATAAAAAATTAAATATTCAAAACTAATGGCAACACTTATCTAGGTACTAACAGTAAAATCCTTTAATTCACAGTTTTTGCAAAATTAATGTTCAAAAACAAAATTTAGAATAAAAGGAAAAAGAATAAATTATGAACAGATTTTGTTTGAATAAAAAAATAGTTTAATAAAACATCGTCTCAGGGGACTCTTCCTATTATTGCTGTTTAGCAGTATATATTTCTTGAAAGTGTATAAGTAGGTCCGCAAATCTAAAAGGGGAAATTCATGTCGGTATAAAATGCGATGTGTGCTTGGATGTTACAAACAAAATTCCTATTTCTTTTCTAAAGAATGGTCTAGAAACAAACAAATGCCGAATTCGAATTCGAATCAAATACCGAAACATACGTAAAGACAGGCAGACAAAATAAATTATCGGACCCACTTTTTTCGTCTTGAAAAAACAAATATTTGATAAATTATATTATTATATTTATACTAAACAAACATACAAGAACAATTAAACTCATATAAAAATTAAATCAAATTATCCTTATACCTGATAGCATTGGTTTTTTGTGAAGAACAACTAAGAACATAAAGAGATAATTTAATAATTATCTATTGTAAAATAAAGATTGGATTAGTAGTTCGGAATGTTTGCCTTTGTTGAGATTGGTGGATTAAAATTCAATTGAAAAATTGGGGACACATCTTTTAGTATAAAAGTGCAAGGCAATTTTATGGATTGAAATTTGTATGTTGTACTCTTCTGCATAATTTTCAGCATATACATATGTAAGTTTCTGCATTATGCATAAAGTGTCACTGAGTAACATAAATATTGTGAGTATATTTTCGACAAATTACCCTTAATCATACGAAGAGGATGATATACCTACTGTTTCAGAGGTGTAAATGAATTCATGGACATTCATGGGAAATCTGAATTCAATATGAAATATAAATGAATAAAATTTACTCAGGTTTTGTTTTACCTCCATGCACATTCAATTCAGTGTTTTAAATCAATGAATTTGAAATCTCTTCAGAATTCTAAATGCTCGAATGCCATTCATTTTTAATTCAGTGACTTAACTCACTTTTAAGATCAGTGACTCAAGCCATTGAATTTAAAATCAATTCAAAATTCTGAGTAGTTTAAATCTCACTCAATGAAATCAATCAATCCAAAAATATCCTTCAGAATTAAGGATATTTAGTTCCGATTCTCTTTGAAATTAAAAAAAAAAAAAAATGAAAAAGATTGAATTTTATGAAAAAAAATTATTTAAATTCTAGAAACTTAATTCAAAATGAAAGGAATTTGAACACTCTGAATTCTGAATTTATTGAAATCAAATGAATGAAATGAATTTTGTTACATAGTTTAAATTTTTGTTATTAAAAATAAATTTGCAATTGATACCTTACTACATTGAATTTATTAATTCGGTGGGTGTAAACATGTAAGATATAAACTACTCCGAGATCAAAAAGTCTAGAAAAATAAATATTATCATAATGTCGGGTTTAATTAAAATCGATTTTTATTTGTTTAAATCTGTATCCTAGGTATCTATACCTAAGTAGTTGTATAGCAAGTCAATTCTCTACATAGATAAGCTTTAAATTCAAAGGCAAAAGAACAAAATGGTAGGTCTATACTGCCGTTAACTTCGTAAAGGCCCTATCTGCCTTTACGAAGTTAGAGGCAGTTTATACCTACTTAAGCTATAAGTCGGTACCTACTTTTTTTAACAATTTTGGATGACTCTGATTTATGAAAAATATTGGATCTTACTTACATATATGTAGGTTCATACATCTACTATTTTTATATCTTTTAAATATAAATAAGAAAATTAAAACTCCTTCAAAAAGAAGTAAGTATTTACCTATAGGTAGGCACCAAAACCAACAAAAATAATAAAAATTAATTAAAGTTCATTAAAACTTTTTTGCAAAGTAGGTACTATGATCGTTAAATCAATCAACTGCTAAAACTGCAAAAAACTTTTCAATAAAATTGTGGCTTCCAAACATATAACTTCCTTATTTGATTTAATCTTTCGTTTTTGTGTTTTTTTTTTTTTTTTTTTGTTGTAGCTGCCATTTTACCTTGAGGGTCTTTGTTTCCATTAAAGATACTTCATTTCATAGATATATATGCATATATACGATATTACATAATTTATCAATCTAATTTCGTAAAACAAAATCTTGTATTATAATACCTATATGCATTAATTTAAATGGCATTTTTTTTTGCAATAAACCTGTATATTTTGTTATTTAATTTGAAGTAAATTTATTCATTTACCAAAGTTCCTTTCTTTGAATAAATTAAATTAAATGAAAATTTGAATATATGTAGTTGACAATGAATTTAGTGGTAAAAGTATCTAGAAAACAATGCAGGATACGTCAAGCTTTCTCTTTTTTTCGCTCATCATTTCTTTAATTTAAAAGATGTCATAGATATAAAAAAGGATATTGAAAGAGATAGGTGTAGGTATGCAGTCAAAGGGAAAAAATTACAAAATACTATTTACAATAATTAGATCATCTATCTCTAACGAAAATTCTCCCAGGATTGAATTTATTAATTAAAGATTATCCTTTTCCCTGTTATGAATTAAAAATTTGTTCTAATCAAACAACTTAAAAAATTAAGAAAAAGTCATTCAAACGAGAAACAGGATTAACTTATTAAGTACATTAAAAGAGATAAGTACAACATATATAATTCAATAATTAATAAATATAAATTTAACAAACCTCGTCATATCAAGCGAATTATATAATCCAAAGTAACCATCAGTTTCTATGTAAGGCAGTTTTTCAATAGAAAATACGTTTTTTTTAGGTATTTAATTTAAAAATCCTTTATTTCTCCAGAAAAAGGACGAATTTCACTTTCACAATTTAAAGTGAATAAATTTATCAGCACTAACTTAACCGATTGTAACATTAATTACAATAAGATCCAAATACCGTTTATTTTTCAATCCGAAGTTCGATTGGTTATTTTTTTTTTTTTGATTTAATCAAAAGGATCTCAAGATAAATATTCACAAAATATTGTCTCAGTTCTCAGAAGACGCATTAGATTTGTTACACCGACCGCATCAAAACGGCAGAACCACCAAACAACTAAAGCCCATTATCACACAACCACGAGAAGAACAGAGTGTGGGCCAATGCAAAAAAAAAAAAAAAAATATGTCCAAAAACTATGTTTGTATTGGTGTTTGGAGCTATTTGTCTGTTTGAATTACACACAACATATATTTATATATAGTTATATTTTGTTTTGCCAAATTCCAAATTATAAGGAACTTAACGCGAGATCACTCTTACTAACACACATTTAAGTTTGCAATTTTTTTTTCTTATAAAATAAAATAACGTTTGCCACCCACAAAAACAACAACAACTGAGAGTTTTTGTTATTTTTATAATTTTTTATTATACACAGAATATTCAATTTTAACTCTCAATTTTTTTTAGTGCACACGCGTGCATGACGTCGGTCCTTTAAAAAACAGCTAACGACGAACGGCAACGAAGCTCAAACTTTTTAGTTAACCTAAGAATGTTAGCTTCCAAAATTTGTGGCTATAGTTAGTTCGTTTTTGAATTTCTTACATGTGCGGCTGATAAAAAAAAAAAAAAAAACTTGCAAAAAATATCAAGGGCAAATTTAACACGTAGTCATTTGCACAAATGTATTACAGAAGAAATATTATGGTTTTGTAGTTGTTTATGTCTGTTAATCGCACATTCGTGTGTATATTTTTTGTTTTTTTTTGTTTTAGATAGATACACAGATATTTGGGATCGTTTGTATACATTAACTTTTAATTTGACAGCCGTTGCCAAATTTTTAGCAAATATTTATTTGTAGATAGATTTTAATATTTTTTTTTTTTTCACAATTGCCCGAATATATATTTTTTGTATTATAATATTGATGATGATTGTATATTTTTTGAAACAAAACTTGCAGATAGGTACTATTTTTCAAATTATTTATGTATTTATATCGATTTCAAGTATAGTAAGACCATAAAAGGGTTGATGTTTCATATCCTGCTGCTGATCTCATTTTTAAATGTTTTGTGACACGAAATTTAATTCTTTAAATTTATAACAATTTTAAATGTATTTTATTATTTAAAGGAATAAGTAGTTAGAATTTTAACTTAAAATTTAAAACTGAGTAGGTATTAATTGGATTTTTCATAAGTAGTTTATTTTTTTAATAATAAATAAATTTTATAGTTTTTTTTAAAATGAAAAAAATTGTTATTTTAATTCAAGTAATCGCGTATTAGAAGAACAACGATGACGGCTGCAGCAGAGCAATTTACAAGAGCATTGCTTCAAATCCCAAACTAACTATTATGACACACTATATCTAATAAACAGTCGGCTAACTACTAATGTTAACCGCATGCATTCACTATTAGTAAAGTCAAATTCTAGAGTTTGAATTTGCAAAAAAAAATTACAACAACAATGACGTAAAGATTGACCAAATCCGAGAAGCACGGAGAGGAATACTTGTTGTTGTAGATATTCCGTAAAAAAAAAGTAAGCAAACGTATCTAACGTAAGACGAAACAAACTACAGCGATTTCAACAACAACGACGACGGCCAAAGTAAAAGAAGACGACAACGACTACAATGAAGATGCGGAGAACAGTGCAAAAAAAAAATGATCACACTGTGCAAATATCAATAGAGAGGTCCCCGCAAAAATTCACGAGAGCGAGAGCAAAACTTAATGCATAAAAAAACACACATGAAAAAAGTATCTAAAAGTGAGCAGCCTTAGCTCTATAACAACTAACAACCTCCTCGGAACCGCACAAACAGCAAAAGTTAGAAAACAAAACAAGTTGTCCCTTGTCTAACCTAAACTACTACTACCTCCTCTTATGCGATCACGAATACACCAACAACAATAAGTAAGTATCTATAGCGAAGAGAGAACCCTGTGCGAAAAAATAAAACACATCACGATAAATGTGTAATATTATTCAACATATTTGCGAAATTCCTTATATCAACCTAATAGCATTGTGAGTTTGTGGTTGTAATAGATACGCACTCATATATATTTGCGCGATCGCGAGCGCACCTTCCTACAATCAAGGGACTTGAAAAAAGTGTTTTTGTCTCTTCTAATAAGTAGAGTCAGCAGCAGCAGCGCTAACAACGACCTACACTGAGCAAGTAATATTCTAAATAGAGAGCGGCAACCGGTAGTGCTGTTGTTGCTGTTGTACTGCATTGCACTTGCTCTATTCCGTTAGAGAGACACATGCGAAAGTCTTTAAGATACACTAACAGAAAAGCATAGATTCAAGATTCGCGAATATTAACGCGCCTTTTTTTTTTTTTTTTTGCAAAAACAGAGCAACAAAAGTAACGAAAAAGACGAAGCAATGTAGAGTTTAAGAATTTTCTATAAAGTAACGCAAGAAAATAAATACTATAAAATACCCCAGATTGATAGCGCTATAACTATAAAGAAATTGGCACACAACAGCAAGAGATCAAAATAGTAAAGATAAAGAGCAATAGATTCAACAACAACAAAAATTGCAAACATGTGCGCGAGAAATCATTTAAAACGGCAAACTTTGCCAATACAGGCAGAGAGACAGAAGTTTTATTTCGCCCTGTCCTTAATACCATATTACACTTAAATACAAGATACAAAAATGCACAGAAAAAATTCAATTGTAGTGTGTGTATTTGAGGGATCATTTTTAGATAAAACTTTTCGGCACAGGAAAAAGCAAAACATTCCAGTATAATCTCGCGCAACACACAAAACTAACACAGGTGTAACGGATCATCCGCTAAAGGGGTTGTTGAAATAAGTTTTTTTTTTCAAAATAAAGTAAATCCTATTAGTATTCTAATCTATACAATAACAAACATATCTAAGCATTTGTTTGAATGTAGTGATATTAGAGAGCCAGAGAGAAGATCGCGAATCATGCAAGAAAGATCATATTTTTCTCGTTCATCTCTTTGGTCTATAGTATATTTCGCTGTTCGTTCGTACTATAAAAGTATAGATTGGAGTAGCGTACCACACCCTTATGATATCTTAAATTTTATTTGCTAATATTTTTGCAACTATATGGGTGCAAGCAAAACTGAAAACGCAATTTGAAGAGAGCATCGCATTTGCAGGAGAAAACCTGCGCATAGATAACAAGTGAAAAGCCACATGGTTTAGAGCAAGGCTTGTTATATATGGCTTATGGTAATGGTTAAGAAAAGATACGTTTTTGAATATGGAAGAGGGTAGCTAAAAAAGCATTGCCAGATATGGAATTTTTTTCGAACTTTTTGTTTCCATTCTTAGATGGGAGCAGATAAAAATTCTTAAGCATACAATAAATTAATAATACATAGTCTTATTTTCGAACAAATAGCTTTGTAAGTTGAACTGAAATAAGAGGAAATTTGCGTATTGACAAGGTGCTCACTCGTGAACGGATGAGGGCATAATGAGGATCCGCACGAAACGCCATTTTTTCATGGACTAAAGGCCATAAAAAGCTAATTTGAAAAATTAATTTTTTTTTTTTGATATTTGAAGTTAGTTGTTTAAGTAATTTTCAGCTTTAAAAAAAAAATCGATTACGAGCCCAACGGTCTCGCCTTTAAAAAGTAGCAAAACGATCCAAAACAGATACAGTGTACCTAAACTCTGTACCTTTCATTACCGGACACCTCTCATAGCCGGACAGATTTAAAAGAACAAACATAAATAGGTACCTGATTTTTCATATAATTAACTCTTTCATAAGCGGACTCTTCCACAACCGGACGCGGACACCATTGTCATATCTGACTATAAGGAACCATATAAGATGTTCAAAGGGTTAATAAGGTATTTAAAAGCGATAAAATGTGTCTCGTAGATTTATTTGTAATAAGGGAATTAACTATTTTATTGATTACCAGCGAACCCGGCGAACTTCGTACCGCCTAACGGTCAACGAATATCGAGTAAACTTTTAGTTACATTCATTTAAGTTCTTTATTCCCGTAATAAAATTAATGCAATTTCAACGCTGAATGAGCCATATGGCATCCTTTTTACAAAGTGGCCGCTATTACAGAAAAAGCAATTCATTGTTTCTTGCACGAACAGCTACCAAAATCAATGACATAAGGAATGTCTTAGTTCCACCAGAGGCATCCAGGAAAAAATTTAAACGTTTTCATCATCAATTGCCTTTGCGTGCGTTGTTCAGTTCCTTCTGTTTGGTTGTTCAATAGGGTAATTCCAATAGGGGTAAATGCATTATCTTACCATCTGATTTTCTGATATTAACAAACACTTGTTACATTGAAGAAATGAAAGAACCTATCAACTAACTTTGCAGAATTAGGTTTAAATATATCAGCTAATAACAGATTTATGCCTACCTATGATATTCTCTGAACAGGTTAAATTATATATTTGACCATAAACCTGCAAAGCTAAACATTTTGTTAATAGATATAACGGATATTGTATAGTGAATTGTCTAAACATTTTGTCTAAACTGCCATTCAACAAATTAAGAAAATTACAATTTCCGTGTGATAAAGGCTACACTTTGTCCCGGAAAATATTTTTTCGATTTTCACATAGGTAGTACGTGATTGAGACAATTTTTTGTACATTACATTAGTATTCAAGGGATTAGAAAATGCCATATAGACTACACATTATATACCGAAAAAATGCACGGTCATCATAGGTAGGTTAGAATAAAAACCGTATCCAATTATTTGCAGACAAAAGTTAGTGTTTTTGAAAAAGTTGATGGGGGAATGGCAGTCCTAAGTATTTTGAGTGCCAACAATCAACATGGTTGGTATTGCAGATTTAGGGCCAATGAATTTGATTTTATTTAACAAAAAAAATCCAACTGAAAAATACAAATATAATTCTTCTTTATAACCATACCTTCTGGCCTTCTGGGTTATAGCGATTAAGAAATCGAACCGGTAAATATATTTCACATTGATAATTGAATAGAATATTTTTATATTTGAAACAAAAACCCAACTGAAAAAAAATATTTTGTTTGTATTCTTCTATATAACAAATATGAATATCCATACATACCTTGTGGGTTATAGCGATCAGGAAACAGAAATGATAAATTGATATGTGAATATTTTGTTTTTTTATTTGAAACAAAAAATTTACATTTTTTGATGACAAATAATTCAAATAAATTAATATTTTTAAACAAACACTTCTCAAAAAACACACTATATAGGTACAATGAAAATAAAGATGTTTCCACGCGACTTTCTTGATTTTTTATTTCATATGAACCTTCTCCTGCAAATAACAGACACATCAGAAAAAGAATTAGCAAAATCGGTCCAGCCGTTTACCCGTGATGCCGTGACCAAGGAAATTAGGATTGATTTTTATATATAAGAAGAAGAAAAACCTCACACAAAACAGAAAAAGTCACACACACAAAACAAAAAATTAAACAAATTCATTTGTTAAGTATTTCTATTTTATTAAGTCTGACAGTTATTACAATACACCGTCCATCGCTGTCGCGGCGCCATCATTAGAAATCAGAATTTCAACTAAGTAAAGTACCTACCACAAACACAAACCTACCACAAAAACAAAAACTAACATAATAAGGAACAATTGAATTAACTGTAATTTACATTTTGACATGTAGTTAGAAGAGGACAAATAACTAAGTAAAGATATTAGAATATGAAAAATAATTTATGTAACTTTGTTGACGTTGGTTATTATAATCTAGGTGAATATACATATATCGATTCCAAACCATTGAGAATATAACAATTATATTTGATTCGCATTCAATTAATTTTAAAAGTATATTATGTTATGTTTTAATGAAAGCTACATTGTATGTTTATTTTTACCAATTGCATACGCTTTTCTTCGTTTTTTATGAACCGTAGCGTCGAATAGTTTAATATGTATACATACAATTTACTACAGTCAGATGTATCTACCGCAATCTGCAAAATCTATTTTTATTATAAAATAATGGTACTAACCATATACCTAAGCGTTACCGATAATAAATTAAATGTTTTTGGATAAAAAACGATAAATTTTAATAAAATTTTATATAGGTAAGTAATTTGTTGCTAACGATTATGTTCTTCCTTTGGATATTTTAAATGGCAGAATCATGAATTTAGACAGAGGGAAGTAAATTTCATGAGATCTACACTGAAAGTCTGAAACGAAAATCGGTCACATTTCTAAAACAATGCAAAATGACAAACAATATACCTACCTATTGATGTTTCTTATTTATTCTGTTTTTAATCAAGAAGATTTTAACATATAAGTAAAGTATGTATATCTTTAAAGTCAAAAATTCATACCTCCGCCCTACCTATCTTCTGTTTTATACAATTACTTATTAATATAAAATTGGTAATACAATAATTTTAGGACAAAAATTAATTTGTGCTGGCAGCAATAATTTTTTATTTTCTACCCACTTAAATATTTCAAAGCCTTTTCAATACAAACCAACATTCAATAAACGCGTTGCATCTTACTCACACTAATAAAAGCCGGCGAAATTGTAAAAAAAAAAATAAAAAAATAGCAACAATTCCACTTGCTGATCCGTTCCTCTTGATTGAGACTTCTTTCTCGCCAACGCAACGCAATCAAATGTAAGACATAGAGCAGCAAAGCTACTCCGTCACTCCGACCGCCACTGATCGTAGGGAAGGGAACTGCGTTAGTCAACCTTCTTCTTCACTACAGTCCTCTTTTCGCTTTTTCTTCTCTGCCTTTTTATGCTTTTCAATATTTATGTTTGCTCTTTTTTATTTTTTGCAAAAAAACTAAATTGAAAAGTGTGTGAGTGAACATTTTTGCACTTTAGTAATGTTCGCAAGGTCGTTTCGTTTGTCGTAACTGATATTGAGCTCGGCTCGGAAGCGTGACCACAAAACAAAATTGCAAAAACGAAGAACAGGCGCTAGCTGGCATATTGGTTTGGTATAAACCCCATGAAAGAGAAGCTGCCTTAGGAAAGCTTTTTTTCGCTGGCAGTCAGTCATATTGTTGTTGTCGTTTCTGGGGAAGTGAAGATGTTGGCGCGCGTTGCCTATGGCAATGGTTGGCCAAACATTGGAATAGCAATAGATTGATCTGGGTACTGCTAGTTTTTTAACGTTACAATTTTGTGTGTGTTAGTATGGTGATGGTGTGCTTTAGTAACGGCATTAAAAGCTCAATGATCGCGTTGAAAATTGAAATAAGAGATTTCGAACACACACATAGGAAGAGGAAATTTGCAAACAAAACCGAAATAAAATAGTAATGTGGGCAATAAAACGAATTAATGTTGCGAATAAAAGATGGGTTAGGAAAAAAAAAGAGAGAGAGAGAGGGAGTGGGGTTAACAGTGGGTTTAAAAAAAGACCTTCGAAATAAGCAAGATGAAGAGGTTAGAGGAGGAAATAGATTGTTAGCTACAAGGCAAGGTTTGCAAGCTGGAGTTTTTTTTTCTTTCTGGGTGTTAAAAGGCGGGTGATGGAGCTAGAGGAAGGTAAAGTTAGTTAAAAGTACATGATAGTGTTAGTTGGTTCCAAGTAGGTAGGTTGGTAGGTAGGTATATGTATACTTTTTCAACGTAGGTTTACGATTGCTTTTTTGGCTATCAGCGAAATGTTATTTTTAGTACCTATGTGTAACTGTGTTAAAAATATTAGAACTTTGACATTTTCCTATCACAATTCTTTTTTTAATACACTGCAATCAATAAGCAGTTTGTTATGCAAGTTTTTTTCCGTTTGAGTTGAGTTCGCAAATGGTTTAAAATCTAACGTTCTTAGAATCGACAAGAATCGTTTCGAATTTCTAGGGAAAAAGATATCACCAAAGATCAGCTCTGGTTAAATTTAACCATTAGCTGGTAACCATAGAACACATACAAAATCGATGGTTCACAACTGAAATAACCAATGGTTACACATAACCAGAGCTGAAAAGACTGACCCTTATGTTGCCCTAATACAAGAACTAAGTTCTTGTTCATATTTCGATACTTAGAATTTTAACGAACCATATCAGCAAAGTTAGTGTTAGAAATAATTCGAAATTTGAGGTTGCTGATTGAAAAGGTCGGGTTTGGTTCTTAAATTCATAATTAAATATCTATAGGCTGTTACTAGTTAGGTATACAACGAACAAATAATTTTGTAACCAAAAAATAAGGCTCTATAGACAGATATTTGGCGGTCGAATACCTAGATTGATAAAAGAAACAAGATCCAACAAAAAACGAAACAAAAGAAATCTAATTGAATATTTTAATATACAATTTATTTAATCGCTCCTCCCGTCTAGATGCAGAAAATAGAAGTTTTACCTTTTTATAGCACTTTATACGCAAATCATGGTCCAGATTATTTTGTTCGGTAATTGTAAAAGTTAGCTGAATTTACTAAAACTTAAAATTAAATCGAAAGCTTGAAGAAGTTTTTTTTACCTTACATAATACATAGATAAGGTACTCTAATTGTCAATTCCATTCTTACAGCCATTATTTAACAAAACCCTTAAGTATTTGGGACTTACCCAAAAGTAAAAAAAAATTTGATAAGATTACACAAAAATAAATATTGAAGATATGTCGATCTAAAGACTGACATAAGTATATCTGGGTATGACGTACATATTTTTATAGATACGATATTTTTTACATAATGATAACTAAGGCCAAGAACATGATTTAAATCTGTTTAATTAAAAAATCCAATATCATAGTTATATGTGTATTGTGTATGTATAAGTACATACGTATAGTAAAGATTAAGAACAAATCAATTTGGATATTCTTCTGAAATAAAAATAATTTTTTTTTATCAAGAAAATTAATCAAAAAATTAAGTTAAGTGTTTTGAACCAAAAAAATAAACCAACAAAAATAAAGGCAAAATTATGAAATAATTCCGACAAAGCAGGATTTTGCTGAAGATCTTTTTTTTCATGTTTTGAGCAAATCCTAAAAGGGTCAAAATTAAATTTTTGAATTTTTCTCGAAAGCTATTAACTTTTTGCAAAAAGTGTTTAGGAAAAAAATGTAGCTTATATAATTTTCTACAAAAAAGGTCTCAACGTTTTTCATCGTACCATCAAGCGATATCGAAAAAAAGTGTTAAATTGTCAATAATATTAATAATCACAATATTTTGAACTATGTGGCTCAAATACCTTTTTAAATGCAACAGGTGTTGCCTGTTGCACGACACTAGTTAGAAAAAGTAGAAAGATAGGAAAGAATCGTTTTTGCTACAATGGAGAGAGCTTGTTGATTTTTATTTGTCATTGCATAACCTCATGGGTGACGTCCAGCATAAGCTGGGAGCCTGTTGAAAATTTCTTTGTACCCGAGTAAGGATTGAACTGACAACCTCTGGGTTAAAAAGCAAACACTCCATCGATTGTACCATAGCCTCCCATTTAACTATTTAACTATTTTTTGAAAACACTGCATTTGACGCTTTTTGTTTCGTTTTTTGTGGTTTTTCCATTAAGCCTACTTTACAGAAGAAAAAAATAAAATGCAGGACTGAGTCGCACTACCTTGCTCTCATTGCAAACTAAGGGACTACAAAAATTGTTATTCATTATATTAAGCTAAAAACTTCAAATGCCGTTTTGTGTCAAATTTTTAAAATCAATGTTTAAAATCAATGAAAAACAGCTTTCAATGATTGTAGTACATATCTTTGTTAGATATTTCTATCGTAAATTGCAGCAATGCAAATTTAATTAATGAAACTGTATCACCCGATAAACTTTAAATTTTGAAAAATGTAACGATATGTGTTAGATATTGAAAAAAACACTGCACGCCAACACTTATTTCGTATGAAATACAAAACTTACTAATCTTCCCATACTATTTCGTGAGTATGCTAATTATGTGCAATAGTTTGCACATACGTCTACCACAGTGAATGAGCCAGCTTGGTTTTTTTTTTTATGTATACACACTATACACATACTAAGTTTTTAAAGTTGTCTTCATTTAACCTATTGATGAAAGTTTGAAACTAAAAAGTATAGGTATCAAGATAAAAATAAGTTTAAAATAATTTTAATAATACCGCTTTCAAAACATTCAATACACTTTTTTTCAAATTGTATTCTATATCTACACTATAACGGAGGCAACCAATAACTAATACAAATTCCATAATTTCGTAAATTCTCGTTAGATTTTTACTTGTAAAGTTTTTTGAAACCTAGAATTTTCTAATTCTTTTCGTCCGACTATACCGACTACGCCACTAGGGTAATGATTTCTAATTGGAGCCCAACAAAAAAGATCAATCACCCTTAGATCTGTATTTATCTTACATTCAACCTTTGAGATTTGCAGCTAGTGTTTTCTATAGGTTACATAGGAAACAGACATGTACAATGGTGTGAAAAACCATTCAAAGATTCCTGTGTGTTTATTAGAGTGACCTCAACGTTCGAAGATTTTTTTTTTGTCAAATTCTTTACGGGGGAGCCCCTTAAATGATCAGCTTTTGCAGATATTCACAATAGACATAATTTAAGCTCGATTGGATAACTCTAAATGGTGCCGATAAACGCTCAAAGTTAAAAAAAACTTGGTTTTTCAGTTTTTTTCTTGATTTTGTGTTTTAAGAGCTTTTATAGTCGTTTTTGCATTGTTTTTGTATTTTGACGGAATTCTACTAAATTCTTCTAAATAAAAATAAAAATAATACTGATGCCATAACTCGACGATTTGAGGGTGTTAACAATCTTTTATGTGAGGCGCACCTTTTTATATCCTTTTTTTATTTTTTAATAAACAAAAAATAAAAGAACGAAAACAACATAAACGGGCATTTTGAAACTTCGAGCAATTATCGGCACCATTTAGAGTTATCCAATCGAGCTCAAATTTTGGCTACCTTAATATCTGCAAAAGATGATCATTCTAAGGGGTTCCCCCGACCCATTTTCAAAAAAAATTTGCAGTCACCCTAGTAAATTAACCAAAATTGAAAAAAAAAAAAAACAAAAAAAAAAAAATACCTTTGCACTGCTTTGTTCATCTCGAGGTTCATCTGTCGTTTAGATTGCAGATGCTATGAAAAGAGTTGCACTTATTTTACGAACCAATCTTTTCGATAGTGATACAATCTTAGAGTTTTTTTTTAACAGTCATGACGAGTGTAAAAAATAGGAAAAATATTAAAATTAATGAACTATTTTTGTCCATTTCGAAAATAACCACTAATACGTAACACATGTGTTCTATTCACAGACTAGAAGCCTTGTTATCTTCCAATCGTTATAAAAGATAGGAAATCAAGGCTAAATACTAGATCACACTTTGTCAAATTAATCGGATATTTGTGCTATATCAACAAATAGAAAGTCTTTAAACTGTTTAAAGGAACAGTCTGCACAGCACAGTTTTGTAACAGTATCTCTATCAAGTATCACCTCATTCTATCTTGAAATATCTGAAAACTAACTTTCGCTAATTATCTCAAAACGCAGATGACATTTAGGTCGGTGTGGATTACCTACAATGCGTTGTCCAGAAGTTGTCAACTAAATCAATCTGAACATATTTATCTGAATGCACAACAACCTGTTAAATGCGGAAAACCGTTTGAAAAAAAACCGTTTGAACACCCGAAACAAAAGATACAAAAAAACACCAGCCATATTATCTAGTTCGGCAAGGACATTCACCTTACACATGCATGTCCGAAGCACAGAAAAACTCACTTGAACCTAGACAACATACAAGAATCGACCCTAACTGCAATTCGGAACTTGATTTTAATCTTGAAAATATACGAAAATATGCCTATATGCACATTCAGTTAGTTTGGTTAGGTTCAGCTGGCTCTTTACCTCGTTCCATCCACCCATCAAAAAAGTTGAACAAATTAAGTTTTTTTTTTTTTTGAAACTTCATTCTACGAGATGAAGAGAGATTTTTCTTCTTTTATTCTTCCTTAAATAACAGAACCACGATTCGCCGTTATCAATTTCAGGTTTACCCCTGTTTTTGTCTTCTTCTTTTCTAGATCTTTTTTTTTATGTTGTAGATGCCTTTTATGCATTACTGTTTACCTCTCTTACAATTGATGTAAAAATAGCCAATGCCAATATGCGAATCGCAACATGAAGCATCCGCAAACGATTTTCTATTAAAATACAATCGAGATACCTTACCTATCTACCTACAAGCTGGACAGATGCCTCCCTAGAGCTTTAGTGGTTTGATGCAGGTAGAGTTGCCAATGTTTGGTTTAAAAATGAGGTCGATCGATTCTTTTAGAATTAATAGATATGGATTGCAATACAAATTATAATGCACTTATCCAATTTGTCGTGTCGAAAAAAATTCAAATGAGACAATTAACGTAACGATTAATGAACATGTAACAGGTAGCTCCCAATTTTTGAATGCACGTAAAAGGGTAAATCTACCAAATCAATTCGATTAAATTCTTAAAGTCGAAAAGGGAGGGTGTTTTTTTCTTATTCTTCCTTCTTTTTTGAATGAACAAGTTCTACATTTTGGTTGTTCAAAATTATTCCTAACTTAACTTTTTAAAGACGATATCGATCGAGTGAAAGTTCCAAAGATGTATCAGACAATTAAATAAATCAAAACAAAATAATATTTTGGCAACCCAGTTTACAACAGCATCATTTAATATTATAACCTACGCTGTCGCGCGCTATCCTTTGGAAGGGAATATCAGTTAAAGAAATTCCATGTGGGCATATGAGGAGGGTTCCATAAAAAAAAAAAACTGGAAACTGCTTAGAGAAAATAAAAATCAAACAACATATTTCCTAGACGAAGACGAAGAAGAAGAAGAAGTATCGCAACGAACCTTCGTCTTCCTGAAACGGCAAACTCGTCCATCGTATGCAGAGCAAGTCCATTTGCGCTTCCTTATAAAGCGAGCCCTAAAGGAAACAAGTTTCCCTCCGCACAATCACACGGCGACGATAAACACACACGGATTGCATATGCTGGGCTGCTGCTGCAACTGGAAAAACAACAGCGCTAAGGCAAAGATGATCTCTGACAGTGCACTGTTCTGGTGAGCCGAACGGACAGTGCAACAAGTTGGCCTAATCTCTTCCTTCTTGTTGCCTATTCATTATTATTTATTTTTTTGCCCTGCGAAAAGGTGGGTTTTCCATGAGGATGATGGTAGCAAGAGCCGCATTGCTGCTGGATGTGCTGGTTGGATGGAAGTAGGGGCAACCTCAGTATAGGAAGACCATCATCATCATAATACATATAGAGTTGGCCGCGCGGTGTCCTCGATCGGGGCCTACATAGATAGAGAAAATGGCTGCATCATCTATAGTGATTCTAGGAAGTGATGGGGCTCATATGGCAATGTCGTTACTTCATGAGACCTTGCAAGGAGAGCGATGCGGGACATGGGTTGAAGTAGAAACAGTTGGAGGGTATAAACAAATTCATCCCGCAACAACCTGTAGCAATGAGATGTATAAGTGTATACATGTACACTGGTGTGACTGGATGTTTGTACTGTTTTCCGGAGTGACTGGTTCACATGTTACTTCTTTTCTTTTTCTGGCAGGCCGATCGAGGTAGATCGATTACGATTTTTTTTTTTCTAATTCTAGGCTGTTGGTGTAAAAATAAAATGCAACTCATCCTACTGGCGAATGCAGATTATGCGTAGGTAGGATGAGTAATAGGATATAATGGATAAAGCCCTACGCAAAATTTTTGATTAATTTACAATGCTTAAGGTGAGGATCATTCGAGATCTTATGAAATGAGGAACTCAAATTAGAAATTCCATGTGATTATCATTTAAATAAAAAAAAAAAAATCATGTGTTTTTTTTCTTTTCTAATATTTTTCGTGTTTTTGTGTACATCTGATTGAACTTATTTCTTTATTGATATTTTAGGTAAAAAAAGATAAAATCCGCTTAAGAAGACTTTTAACATCGAAAACGGATTCAAAGATTTTTTAAAGCAAAGATATGTTTACAGGCATTGTTTTTTGGTTGGAAAAGAAAATATTTGAATTACATCTTGTGGAATCTTTAACAGTTTAGGAGAAAAGTAAATATTCGGATAGTTTAGTCATGCTCAAAAGTACTGAATTATTTTTAGCGTTTATTTTGAAAATATTATTTTATTTTTTACTTGCGATTAAATATTGCAGCCTTTACGGTTGGGTCGATTTTTTAGAGTACCTAATATGCCGAGACGTATTTTTGATTTTTATTATAGGTCTGAAATTATACGGTACCTGCCATACAAGCGTTACATATTATATATAATTCCATTTTTCTCCAAATAAAATATGATCGATTTCGTTTGAACATTTTATATTGAGTTTTTCGTTGCTAACGGTGATGTTTTCATGGGATTTTTCGTCATCAAAATCTTGTTAACGGTACCTGCCGTAGAACACTATTTTTTAATACAAAAATATTTTTTAAACGGCTGAATCGGTTTTTACGAAAGTTAATATTTTAAAGAGTTCTGTCAGAGTCACTCCTTACTTGCTGCACCTTAAATCGTATCTTTTATTCAAATCATTTATTTAAATGTAAGCAATTCAGTGTGAATGCACCTTCTTCAAGTGTCATCACTTTATTAGTCTTTAAATATGAATATAGAAACGATACTCGATCCACCATTTGATAATAGCTGCAGTAGGTTACCGGCATTATCGATTTGGCACTTGAGGGAGGAGAATACACCAAAGTGAAATAAAATTTTGTTGACGACCGATTTGATTCGACAGGAGTATCCAAACAAAGTAACTGATAGTTTAGAAAAATAGTGTGTTTTTATTTGGATACTCCTGCCGAGTCAAATAGGTCGTAGTTCGTCAACACCCTTATCAAACAGAAAATTTTTCAGAAAAATATTTAAAAAAAAATTGTCAAAAAAATAAAATTAAAAAAACAAAAAAAAAAATTGCAGAAATCATAGCAGGATCAAGTTGGTGCAACCCAGTAGTGTACTTTATTGTAAGTTGCATGCATGTAAATAACCAACAATTTTTTTTAATTGAATACACCTACAGAAAACTGTTTTTGTATTGAAAAAGTAGTCTATACTTCAGTTAGTGTGATTAATTGAAGTGACTAAAAAGTTTTGAATTTTGAGTCAAAACACATATATGCTACTGATCAACACACTTGCTTTCGATTCTGGCACTTAGAAGTGAGACATTTTTTATTTTATGTTTCTATTTTTTTTCTTATTATTATAAATTATTTCATTTTCATATTGATAATAAAAACAAAACCTTTATGTTTCAGATAAATGATTAACTAATTCAAGTGTTAAAGCATCACATTTTGATATTTGTCAACTATCAATTAGCAATAATTGACAATCGTATAATATCTAGTATATTCTAATGCATTAAATTTTTGGTCGTTGAGAATAATACTGATCGTTGTAAATTGAAAGAAAAGAAAAAAAAATCAGGGTTGAATTGATCAATTTATTTGATCAATTGAGTTTTGAAATGCCAAATGTGAAAGTTTATCAAATTACTAATTCAAATTGTTGAAAATATTAGATAATAGTGTTTATACATATAATCAATGAAAAGAATATACATTATTGATTTATATTTGATATGTGAAACAATTTTGAATGCTCAACAAATTTTAATGAAATTAAAAAATTATAGTAAAATGATTAAAACCAACACCTGTCCACTGCCCGTTTTTTTAATAAAACAAAAAATATGTATCGGTACATTAAGAATGTGTGTAGGCACTTTGATTCACATACACGGTAGTTCTAAGGATCTATAATTGTTAAACGGTATCATGTCCTCTGAGAGTATCGAAAAATAATAGCAGCATCATACCGCATTCCACAATGCAATTGATAATGTAAGGTATACCAACCTAGTCGCCTGTGAAAATGATGGCACTAGCTTAAAAATGCCCAACCAACCAAACACAGCTGCAATAATCACATAAAAAAAAAAAACCAAGAAACCTGAGTCGCAGGTTGCTAAAATAAATGGATATTTTGTGAACCAAGTTGAATGGAAGGAAGAAGTTCCAAAAGGTGCCGGCGAAGAGGGTTAACTTCATACAGATGAAGCCCAACTAAGAGCCATAGGTTTATAAGTGCAGCATTGCTCCGTCGTGTTACTGTTGTTGCGGTTCTGACTATTTGTATTGGGCTCGATAGGTGATCATGGATGATGATGATGGCCTTTAGATGCTGAGTTTAATGGTAGGTTGAATTTGATTACTTTGCCAAGAAAAGAAGGGAAGGGGATTCTATAGGGAGATCAGTTACTCTACGGTGAGTGAGAGGTATTTTTTTTTTATATTCCTCTCTTTTATTGGAGTAGATTGGTTTTATGTGCGCACACGCAAATGTTCAAGAAATGCCGTACTGCTCGACCGATAAATTTTTCCATACTCTCTCTCTATAAGAATTATAAGGTTGGCACTAGATGAAATATTTTCCTAATTTGTTTTTACTTACATAGTATGGAATGCTTGTTAGCTAGAGCTCAGACAGGGGGTTTTGGGTGTATTAAAGCAGAATTTTATTGTGGAACGATCAAAATAATTACCCAGCAACGTAAAATCACAGTAGGTACGCAATTTTATAGGAATATGATAAAATCCGGTTTCGGTTTCAGGAAGATCCTCATCTAGATGGAATGCCTTGGGTGACTGGGTATTAGTTTTTTTTTTTCTTGTATCTTTGATTTACCTACATATAGATGTTTGTACTTTTGAGCATGGATGCTGGAATGATGGGAAGAAAATTAAAACTGTTAAAGGGAAAATGGTAGGATAAGAAGTATTTAGAATAATGTCTTAACGGTAAGATCGATGAGAACTTGTTACGAGATAGGCATTTGATGCAAATCAGGTCGTTTCTTGTTGAAATGAAATAATACTTCCTTGTGTTCTAAAGAAGAAGTTTTAATAAGGAAAGTTCAATCATTTTTAAAAAGTTGAAGGGTGCTTAACATTTAAAATAGCTTTAAATTAAATAAATATGTTAACGAATGCTCAAAAAGGGGTCTAGGTGGAAAAACCGAGGGCAGGAAAAGTATGCAGAGGTAAAACATACCAAAAATCCCCGATCCTAGGTTGGCCGCAAAGGGGTGCGGGGGGGCTTTAAACGTACCTTTTTTCAGTTTTTCGCTTATTACTCCGAAACCTTCGATCCTATGAAAAAAAATATTAAGTAAAAAAATTAAAGCTGACAAAATTTCCTACAAGAAATGCTTTAACAGTTTTATTGTATCTCTAATAGTTTCTGAGTTACAATCCTTAAAAGATCGCTAATATTTACACAAGAACTTATAGTTTTATCTATTGTATTTGCTTATCTTCGCTCCTGCAGTGCATTTGACCAACAGACCTTAAAACTGAAGTTATATATCATTAAATTGCCTTTAAAAAAATATAATTGCTCAATGTTTTAATTAGAGCACTTATGTGATTTGCTACGAATTTTGACAAATAAGTCTTAAAGCTATAGTAAGCATTTTGTGTCATTTATGTAAATGCATTGTATATTAACTTCTATGGTATCAGATGAGGTTAAAATATTGAGCAATAATATTTTTTTAAAGGCAATTCATTGATTTACAATTTCAATTTCAAGGTCTGTGGGTCAAATGCACTGTAGGAGCGAAGATAATCAAAAACAATAGGTAAAACAAAGTTCTTGTGCTTCTTCTAAGGATTATTGTAACTCAGAAACTATTGAAGATACAATAAAACCTTAGATAAATTTTTTGTTTAAAGCCCCCCCGCACCTCTTTGCGACCAACCTTAGTGTGTTTACCTCCTTACAGTCTGAACAAAGCTGCATACTTTGTTTTTCTGCCCTCGATTTTCCCACCTAGAATCGTTCGTTGACTGGACTGGTATAAGGAGGATTATTAAGGTTAATGCTTGGGTAAGATGCTACAAATACAGTAACATTACGATCATAATAGAGGAACACATTCGATTTGAATTCAGTGGGACCGAAGAGTTTGAGTTACTTATACGAATTTGGTGCTAACTTTAATCTTGAACATAGACTTATGATTGAGTTAGGATAAGCGTTACCGGACTAGCTACAGGAGTATAGGTATAGGCACCTATTAATGCATTCCTTGAGATAAAGTGACTTTCCTTCAGAATACCTATTCCCATTGACATCAAAATATTTGTGGTGGGCCATATATATTCAGACTGAATTAAAATTTAAAGCGAGGTCAAAGAGAAAGGACCCTAAATTTTATATTTTCATATAACTGTTCCCTTAACGGCTTTTACTTCCGGAATAGATAATTAAATAACTTTTAGAAACTTTTTTGAATGTTACAAGCTATAGCTTGGAGTAATGATGGTCACCTAGCAGCTTATAAGTTTCTTTCAAAATCTAGCTTTTTTTTTAAATCACGTGACAATATTTTTATTTAAATTGTATACAAGTGACAAAATTCAAACAACTTTAAACCTTTACTAAAATCATCATCTTTCATAAATCCAACATTAAACCAACATTTGATAAGAATTACTGTCAGATTTTACATATACTATAAGTTATATCAATATATATGTTGAACAAACATTAAAGTCTAATCGATATCCGTTTGCACTACCTCCCTGGGTCAAAAGTTCTTTGTTAATACAAACAGATTACGACGATGTTGCACTCTATAATACTGCAAACACAAACCACATACTGCACCAACTTAATCTTCTTTTAGAACCCCCATTCACAGCCCCAATACTCAAAAGGCAAATTCAATTCTCTTAACTTTTTTGTATCCCTTGTGTAAGTTCTTGGTCAAGGTCGACATGCAACAAGAGATGAACAGGAAATGCATTCTCTTCGCCCGCTTTAATAACATTTTCAAAGTTGAAGTTAAGGAAAGGAAACATGAACGAAACAAAAAGAAAACTATGTATAATAAAAAAAGGAATTTATGCCACCTCCTTAAGTGATTATGACGAAAGAATGCAGGCCCGCTGTTTAAAGTAGGGGTAGATTTTTTGTGAGCAAGGTAAAATCAAAGTACGTTACTTACATTTTGGATACATCCAAGGTTTTGTAAAATTTTGAGTCCAAAGTTTTTAATAAAAAAAATATTTGCATATACAACCGCATGCTAAATCCCCTTTTTTTATTTTCAGGCGATCTGTCATATTATCAAATCATCCAAAAATTTTCCGACAAATCGTTGAAGTGTAGTCAGTAGTATCGAAAAAAAAAAATGGGGGGGTTAGCGTATAAGCCACCACATTGAAAAACGCGTTTTCCCAAATAACTTTAGAATAGCTTATCCGACGAAAAAAAAATCTAAGACCTTTCGATAGAAAATATGATTTTCTTTTTTTTGTGTTAATTTTTTTTTTGTAGATAAAAAAACTTTAGGTGTTATGGCGTGTAAAAAGATTTTTTTCACAAAATTTGAAGAAAAGTTTTTTTTTTAGTTTTCAAAATTTAAATAAAAATTAAATTGTTATAATGCTTTAATTCCAAAGTGTTATACACCTACAAACAAATTTTAGGCAGGAAAAAAAGAAAACAGTATTTTATATGTAGCTGTTAATAATTTATTCGTCCGATAAGCCTAAGTTATTTTAGAAAAAGCGTTTTTCAATATGGCGGGGTCATTCCGTAACTTTGAAATAAATGATAATCGTGCAGAGGATAGTATATAGTGAACGATATTGTCTTCAATTTGCTCCACGTAACTCTACCACTATCGTCTCGTCGGTCGTTTAATTTACAAGCAGTTCAAACTGTGTAAAACTGTCAGAAACTAAGATAAGATGTGAAAGTATGTGTATAAAAATTAAAAGAGTTAAAATAAAAAAATCTCAGCCACAAAGCATTAATTGCACTTAAAACACACAAATTATTGAGAAACGATACCTATCGTTTAAAAATCGTCATTTTGTCGATATCGTTTGGACGATTATTGACTTACGTCAAGCAAATTCACAATCGTCAAAACGAGATCGTCCAGACGATTATCGTTTTCAAAGTAACGTGAAGCGAAGCTGTCGTCAAAACGATATCGTCTGGCGATAATCGAGTTACGGAATGACCCCCCTGCCTACTACCATCCCACCATATTTATAGGAACATGACAAAGGAACTATGTCCAATCATAAAATTGGATGGTATTCTGTTGCAGTATGGAACCCAACTTTTGTCTCCCACTTGACTGGCCTAAAACGAATTTGAACAAAAAAAGTATTTTTTCAAGATTGATTGGAGTTCAGAACCACTGTGGCTTCGTGGTGCCTTATACATTGATTGACAAATGTTTTCCTTACTTTTTTCATATAACAGTCAGTGATAAAGTTTATTTGTTAGAAGAGAGGAAAAAAAAAACACAGTTCTATGATGAATTTTCAGCTACGGCCCTGAGCCAAGTTAAATTGCAACTTTTACTTAAGAAATAATGTCAGCAAGGGATGGTAGAAGTTGAAATGGCAAAGCATGGTCCGCTGGTCCGCAAGGACAAAGTTTTATAATGCGATTAATAAATATATTTCAAAAGAAAATTATGCCACCGAGTGAAATAAAAAAGAAAAATTAAAAACATAACTTTTAAAGTAAAAATACCACGACCATTTGAATTGAAACCATGTACCTTTTGGAGAAGAAGTTATCTTAATTCGAGGCAGAGGAAAAGATCACACCATACTACAAAATAATAATTTGGATGCTTAAGTTATTAATGGAATGATATGTATTATTGTATCATTGATGAGGACTTATGAGAGTGGGAGAAAGCAAAAGTACGTCTGGGGTGCGAGGGGTGTTGTTTTGCCATACTTATGAAGCATATATGGATACATAAATATTTTTAACTTAAAGATTGCCATCGTGTCGTGTCGGCCGATCAGTTGGCGCTATTGCACTGCAATAAAACACAATATTCATCTGGAAGCAGTTAAAATCAAATTACAACAATTCGCTCGCGAAAGTGGAGCAAATATAATTGAATTCTATAACTGAGTGTCTTGTGGAATTTGTCGAATTTCGAAAGTGTGTTCGTAGAATGAAGGTGGGTCAAATAAGCGAATTTATTGACTAACATCCGTTACAATATAATAATCTATGAGACATTTAATGAATGAAAAAAGTCCTCGTGCAAGTGTGGGGGTTAATAATATTTATTAAGGAGATCGTTAAATTTAATAGGATGTTTCATTTCCTCGCATGTGTATTTCTTTGAGCTTAAAACAGGTGTGTTACGATAACGAGAAGGTATTTATAGGCACTAAAGAAATTAATTGCAATAAATAAAATGTGAATTTTCAGAATAATTTTAAGTAGGTATTTTATTTATGGTACAGATATGCGTTTAGTTTAAACTTGAAGAATTTAAGCGGGCTGTAGGTCAATAAAAAAGATGTTTGTGTTAGTGCAACGTTTCGGACGTGTCCGCTTAAATTCTTCAACTTTAATATATATAAAAAAAGGTCACGTAAATATTAACATTACTTGTTTAGTTTAAACATTCATTTATTTCGTTCTAAATTTTTCAAGAGCAGCATAAATCTAGAACTGTAGAACTATAAATATTTTAATTAAATAAATTACATCAAAATATAATATAATAAATTGGAATACAGTATTTGAAGTGTTAAACTTTTTATATAGAGTTCTGGTGATATGTTCTATTCTATCTTCTATGTTGCTAATTTTTCAATGACTATACCTACATCTCCTTGAGGATGTAAAATGGTCACCATTTAAACTTAATAAACTCTGACGTTCATAGAGAAATAAAGTCCACTGACAATCTCGCCAGTTCACGAACGAACTAGTTCAAAAAGCAGCTCTTTGAACCAAACTGAGCGAACTGTAGTTCACCATTTTGTAGTTCATCTATAGTTTAGTTGTTTTTTAATGAACTGAAAAAACAAACTATAGAGAAAGGTTTCGTAAAAATCTTCCCATGAGTTCTGAGAATAAGTATATGATTTTTATTTACAAAATGTTTGTTGCACTGCAAATAGGCAAACAAAACATTAAATTTTTTTACAATTTAAAAAAGTGGCAACAACAAAATATAGCGAAAACTACTTAACGGTATTAGTGCAAATTATCAAATCATCAATAATTGTTTTTTGTTGCCTTTTTTTGTCTTTTTTCTAAAAAAATAATTTCTTTGATAAAAAAATAACGATTTGAAAAGAAACGCTATTTTTAGGAAGACTTATTTTCCCTATTTTTACTCAAAGAGAAAATGTTTATAAGTAATCTAAGCTGTTGTTAAAACAAATGTTTGAATGTTTAAAATTGATACGAATTGCATGCGAAATATAGTTCGAAACTTTTTTTTTTTAAAGGTTTTGTGGCCTTAACTCCAAGTTTTGCGTTTCGCCCTAGTTTGATGGTGGGCTCATCAGCTAGATGACATCAAACCTTCTCTAGTACGCAATAATTGTCGATGATTACCGACTGCTATATAAAATTTACAGATAAAACTCACTTGGAGTTAAGGCCACATAACCTTTAAATTTGAATTTTATTCATATACACTCCACTTAATAATATTTAATTTGGCCATTTTTAGTCTTTTTATTGTTTATTATTTTAAAACTTTAGTTCGAAACTTTCGCGACATATTTTGTTTTTCAAAAAAAAAAAAAAAATTGTGATATTAAATATAATTTGAAGTTTAAATTAAATATTTGCGCATTCTACCGGAAAAAGTCGTAGAACAAAATTTTATGAGGACAAACATTAGTCTTTCTGCAGGAAATTATTTGTATTTAATTGGCAGCAATTTCAGGGATATAAAACTTCCGTATGCGATAATTTATGATACGTTAACCTTTGTATCATATTACTTCTAAAATTCTAATATATGTATTGCAGTCTTAATAACACAGTTAATATTCTCAAAATAAAATCAACTTCCCCCCGAAATGTCAGCTAGATTCATTTAAGAACTCAATATCAATCTGGATGTTTCGGTCTTAAATTATCAGAAAGGGATGATCAAGTAAGAACTAACTCTTGAGCAGTACCTCCTGGAAAGATTCATTATGCAAAATTCAACTCTGTTATCTATAAACACCAACAGATAAGAAGTAGCTCAACCTCCACATATATAATATGTATGTAATATGTCAAGTTAAATCTTTAAATATTGATAAATTCTTCATTATGTAGGTACATCTCCCTTTTTTGCATCATGGCACTAGCTTTCTACGAACTAGATTCTTACTTGTTTAAACTAAATTCAGTCTACCATAAGCCTCTTAATTCTTGTTGGCACCAATTAACATCAAATACTATATAGGCCCTCTAACAAGCCGTATAATTTTTTTTGTTGTTGTTCATATCTGGACCACTTAACCAATTTAAAAGTGCACATTCCATGTTGTAAGAAAATAAATCACATTTACCGTTAAGAAAATGTCTGTGCAACTTATGAAATTAACTATCATATTCCGTATATAGACCCGTCTACAACCGCAGATACCTTAATCAATTAGCACCAACAAGAAATGGCTGCAACAGAAGCAGAAGCAGAAAAATTACGGAAATAAAAAATAATAAAATAAACAATTAAACATTAAGAGAAACAATTAATACACTCGAGCTCATTACCCGTGTCGTACTCATCGCTCATAGCCAGGTTAATAATTATAAATTAATAAATTCTAAGCTGCTTGAAAGAGCACCCAAGCATCTAGTGTGGCAAGTGAATGGGCCGCAAATGATGGCAGCAGTACAATATCACATCACCGCACACATTACAGAGTCTTCTTTATACCTAAGTTAGATCGTTGGCGGCAGCGTATGCACCATCTTTAAGGCGTAATAATCATTTTTGCACAAAAAAGGTTCTCCATTGTCAGTTAAAATTAACTGACTTGTTGGACTCGTTCAAAGAAGCACTAATGTCTGATCTGTAGTGTGTGTATACTTTGTATATCTGCGCTCACACTACACTGTGTAGATGATTTTGGTCTGGACCTTGTGGTCTGACCAATAATGGTCAAGAAAAATGCACCGTGCAGTGTGCGCTTATAGAGGGCTCACATATGACGGCCATTGGTTTTGCGCATGCTCAACCTACTCTTTCCTCATCATCATGTTCATATACAGATACAGTGCGCCTGACATGGCAATAGCATTTCTTCTAACTGCACATCTTAACTGTTTTTGCTTGCATCGATGGAATGGTCTATAGATGCGTGCTGCCGCTATGGTCTTAACTTTTTTAAGTTTATAAAACCTTGATTTAGTAAACGGGCTTATTTTGCTCTGGGAACATAACGATCTTGCGCGATAAAGGAATAATACTGTACAGCGAGTTATTATGGGCCTTATTGCCATTAGCATAATGTATATTTTGCGAACAAATTAAATTACCATCATTCACGAGATACACACAGTATACATTTTGTATCTAATATCTTTAGTATAGAAAAAGGTTCTTTTTTTTCTGATTTTTATTGGTTTATGGGTATGAACTTGTTTTTTTTTTCAATTTTTCTAGTTTCGTGATGGTGATCATTGATCAATGATGCTATAGCTACAGTAGATGACGGTATAAGAGGAAAGTCTTAACTTTTTTGGTAACTGTTCTTTTTTTTAAATTAAGATGAAAAACTTCAAACTGAGGCGATGTCTCACCTCTTTGAGGTCGAAGTTGAGTATTATCAGAGTATAATCAGTTTTTGCTGCATTAAAGTAAATCTAAAAATTATAACGCAATTTAACGGAATTCAATGAAACATATACTTGATCAGGAAGTAGACAAGTAGTAGTTTATTCGCAATTTGCAAAGAGACAGAGAAAGGAGATTTTCTTAGTCTAGTACACACAAAAATGTCAAAAATGTATGTTATTTACTATACAGGGTGAGTCATGAGCAATGCGACAAAATGCTAGGGCGTGTAGGTTGCGTTGAGACAAGAAAAAAATCGTATGGGAGGGGGGGTCTATTCCCCTCCGTTTAGCCGGGAGGGGCAATTTTCGAAAAAACTGACTTAAAATGGGAAAAAAATTATTTAAAATCAACGGCTTCATTCACAATGCTGTGCGATACGTTTTTGAAAAGCCAATAACTTTTTCTTTCATTCTGTGTTTAAATAAATCTATTCTAAGAAATAGTTTTTGAAATATTAATTTTCAAAGTCAAAATTTTGAAAAAAAAAATTGAAAAAAAAATTTCAAATTCATTTTTTTCAAAATTTTACGTAATTAAGTGCTAAATTTAATTTCAAAATTCAATGCTGTTATTAATTTTAAGTCTAAATAAGAAAACCGGATGCAAAAATTTTATGTCGTTCTCAAGAAATTAAAAAAAAACCAAAACCACCTTTTTCTAAGAAAAACATTTATTTTATTGTAACGAAGCAATTTATTTATTTATTTAGCATTAATCTTAGTTTTTTTACTTTTTTTTTAATTGGAGTTTTATGAGAACGTAATAAAATTAAATAGTATTGGAATAAACCTGGATTAATATTATTTTCATTGATAACTTCTGAAAACTGACCTGTCAATATTTTTAATTTCTTGAGAACGACATAAAATTTTTGCATCCGGTTTTCTTATTTAGACTTAAAATTAATAACAGCATTGAATTTTGAAATTAAAATCAGCACTTAATTACGTAAAATTTTGAAAAAAATGAATTTGAAATTTTTTTTTTCAATTTTTTTTTTTTCAAAATTTTGACTTTGAAAATTAATATTTCAAAAACTATTTCTTAGAATAGATTTATTTAAACACAGAATGAAAGAAAAAGTTATTGGCTTTTCAAAAACGTATCGCACAGCATTGTGAATGAAGCCGTTGATTTTAAATAATTTTTTTCCCATTTTAAGTCAGTTTTTTCGAAAATTGCCCCTCCCGGCTAAACGGAGGGGAATAGACCCCCCCCTCCGATACGATTTTTTTCTTGTCTCAACGCAACCTACACGCCCTAGCATTTTGTCGCATTGCTCATGACTCACCCTGTAGATAAGTTCCTATGCGTTTCAATGGAAATTTGTTCACAATACATCTTATTTCTGAACACTGATAGAGCGCTGATTGTAAGTGTTTCTATACTAGAGGATCAATGCGCATACATAGCAAATACTCTGCTAGAAAAAAATCCCACTGCGGATTACAACCAATAATAAGAGAAGTCAAATCCTGCCATAAATAAATTTTTGGTTTTATTCGATTACCGAATGAAAGTTTGCTTGATACCATTGATACTTTCAACTACATATTTCGAAAATTTTGTTAATTTAGATGTGTAAAGGACGCAGTATTACGTTTAATACAAATGAGGTAACGATATTGATTTTATTTTAAGTTCCATCGGGCACAAACCATTTTAAATTTAAAATAAAAATATAATATTTCCTCTGAAAAATCAAAGAAAAAACATATTTATTAAAATAAATTGATATAAAGCAAATTCGGAAAGTAATGATTGATTAACATGATTAATTATATTCAAAATCACCTTAGATACAATTTTTGAGCAATTGAACTTGGAACATTGACACTTTATAACATGAAATTGGAATTGAAAAATATTCAATTAAATTAAATTTCTTTTTAGCAAATTAAAAAACAATAATTTAAAATTACAAATAATATGAACAAAATTAAATTGAAATAAAAAATAAATAATGATTGGTTTCGTTAATTGATAACATGATCAATGACAAATTCATAGATATATGTAGTTTATTAGTAATTGAATAATTGAAACTTAGAGCATTAGCATTAACCATTTATAAAATCCTAATTTAAAAAAAAATTAACTAAATATTAATAAAATAAACAAATTATATAATTGAATGCAAAATATAATTGGAATTGAAAAATTGCAATTAAAACAACTGTTATTGCTGAATAAAAAAATATTAAACATTAAAATTAATAAAACAAAATTATGGAGTCCGATGTAATAGAAGAAAGGCTAATCATTAATTCCAAATCAAAGTCAAATTCATTTACTGCCATTAGGGTAGTTTCTTTTAGGTAATACTTTGATTTTTTTCAAGTATTAAATGATATTTTCGAGAGTATGGTTTACCTAAATTCTTTCAATTTTCAAATGATATACATAATTTAACTAAGCGGAAATTTGTTATTTGATTTCTACTTTACATTAAGCTATCACATAAAATAACCATTTCAGCTATTTACACAATTAGGTTACATACCTATTCTTAAATGTACTTCAATTTATTTCTTGTAATTAACTTGAAGGGAAATATTGCAATAATTGAGTTACTGTATTACAAATAATTGGGAATTTAATCTTTCATTATGTTACTAAAGTGGTAGTACCAAAATCTTTAAATTTTCATAAAGTGTTATGTAACACGATGTTTTAATGAAATACTTATTTTTAAGCCGAATCCAATATTTGACCTTAACAAGAACTATGTCAACCAAAATTCAGTTTTATAAACTACATTAAACTCGGAAACACCTTCCCTTTTTCAACTATCGACATGGTAATTGCTCCAGACTGGTATTTTTTAAATCCTATTAACACATTCACACTCTTATATCCAAAGTCAAAGTGACATAGAAAAATATTACAAAAGCCAAAGTAATTCAAAGCTGCATGGCTGCATGGCGGAAAATATATCAAAGTCAATTTGGTTCACATGTGTATGTATATATGTATGTACAAGTATGTACCACACAACGATAAGGGTTTTTCCCTTGCCGCACATATAAAAATGCCTTAAGAGGAATGTGGAACATTTGTTTTTTCTAAGCATTGCAGAAGATATAATATGTGGAGACAGGTCCGTATCTAGAGGGTGATATGAAATTGTAGCTATCTATGGCATGTTATAAAAATTGTAAGATTTGATATTATCGAACTTTATTATGTCAATACGCAAATTTCCGCTTGTTTCAGTTCAACTTACATAACTTTTTTGACAAAAAGCTAAAGTGAACTATATCCAACATGGACTAAAGGCCATAAAAAGCTAATTTGAATCAATAATTCAACAAGTCCACTAAATTTAATGCTAAGTCTTCTACTTAGTTGAAATTATTTTTATTTATTATTCTATATTTATTAATTTTTTTCAATGTAGGTATATAGAATTTGTATTATAACAAAAACATTTTATATAGAACTTTATTATGTTCACTGATTATATTGAAATACTAAAAAGGCTTAAAGAAATATTTATGACCGCAATTAACGGAAAAAGTATTTTGTGTTCTTAATAGGGACTAAGCCTGCTTTAACACAGTTTGAGATTTTGAAAATTGAAATACGTAATATTTAAAGGCAGATACCGACCACGGGCATTTTGGTGCCGTCAGTTTATTGCCGGACATTTCACGGCCGATGTTTCACCACCAGCTGTTTCATGTTTATAAAAATCGTTGCCCTTGTTTCTTTACTGGACATTTCATTGCCACACTAGACATTTGAACACTGTTCGCAAGTAGGTAAGGCAGTGTGAAATATTCAATATGGCAAATGATTTCTTTCCAATCTTGTTACAAATGTGGCCAGTCACAATAGGACAGATATTTTTGCCAAGTTATATTAAATGTGTTTTTAACTATTAAATGATAATTACGATGTTTGTACCCTAGTTTTTCCGCAATCAGGGAAGTAAAAGTGTTTACACACCAAATTTTCGAAAATCGACTAACTCCTGATAATTATCAGAAATTAGTTAAGTCCCGATAAAACTGTATTATCGGCACAGTTATACATGTATGTTGTATGGGAAATTTCGTCGATGTCATTTTTTTTCGCGTAATATTATTGTTGTATTCCAAAATAATAAAATTTCAGACTTCAAAGATTTTCAAAAATAACCAAGTAATATCAATAATTACTTATACATACTATTATTTGTAGTTAAAAACAAAAAAATATTACAGTAAAATTTACCCGGGCACTTTATTTATCGCTTTTTTATTTTTTCTGAATTTAATTTATAAAATATTAATGAACAAATAACAAATAAGCAACTTTATCTTATTTGTTTTTAAAGAATTTTTATACAAGAAACAAAAAGGCTTTGGTACGCACGAACGAACACAAAATGTCTGGTCACTAAATATCATGAAAGTTTTGGAGTTCTGTATCCCAGCCCTTACATAATAATTCTTTTTTTAAATTAATGCAAGCAAATTTTTGTCATCATCTCAAGAGGTCCAAGCGTATTTAGCGATTTCAAATAGGTATATATGACCATTCCAAGGAAATTAATTAGCCACTTTCCTGCTTGGTTTGTTTGATAAAAGTTGCGAAAGAGTTTTTGGATCAGGAGTTTCGAATATTAGATTGCTGATCCTTTGATCGCGAAGCCTTGTTGTTTAGATTTCTGATTTAACATGTTGTAACCATTTAATTCTAGTTTTTTTTAAGTGGTTCTAAAAAAAGCATTTGTATTTCTACGGAGAAAATACCATCAATACCAAATGCACGCGATCAAATGATTTTTATATATAGCATTTTCTCCAAAAGGATATACCATTGTATACCTATACATTTCTATAGTACTTTCATTTTAAATAGTCACCGCCTGGCCCTTTAAAAAAAATTGTAAAAAGAACACGTTTGGAGGTTCTTGCATTTACTAACCCCCGGTTTCACAGTGAACGTTTAAACTTTAGTTCAGCTGAACGTTAAACGGAGTTTATATTTGTCGTTCAACTCGTCCGGTTTCAAAGTTAAATCTGTTCTTCAGTTCAGATGAACGTCGTTTAACAAGATTTTATTAAAAGAAGCTGGCAGCATTTTTCACATTCAACTATCTTTCCTTGTCTTCCCTTACTCTGTTTGAGGCAAAGAACACGCGAAACAAACAACAAATATTGTTTGTTATTGTTGTTGACAAACGTGTGACATATCTTTTGTTTAGTTTTTTTCTGCTCTTCTCATATGAGATGGTTTTTATATGAAAATAAACGAAAAAAAAGAATAATTTAAATCCGGATTTATGTTTTAAACTACTGAATAATATGGCAGTAAATATTGTTAATTTGTTTTGTTTACGACTGTTGTTAGGGTAACTAAATAGACATTTAGTAAGTGTAAGAACCTCCAAATGTGTTATTCACTTCACATGTTTCGGTGATAGCGCTGCTTCACGATAGTACTATAGAAATGTATTTCTTACGCCTAGAAATTTGTAAGCGCTTTTCTGAACTTGGAAAAAAGGGAAGTAAATTGGCTACAGTTTTAAGGAGAAGATACTTATTTATGGTCAGTTCAATTTAACTCCATAAATGAGTTTATACCATTTAACAGTAGGTAACGGAAAAAATAGTGTCACTTCATCAAAAAAAAAATTAATGGTACGCGCCTGATCTTCCTGAAGATTTTCAAGTTTCTGTTAAAAATATGCCATGTATGAGAACCGGGATATTTTTTTTCGCCCGATGATATATGTAAACTAGAACACGTGCAAAAAAGGAACTCTAAGTTGAATTTATCCGTTACAAAATGAAAGACACTTTTAATATTCTTATTCGATTTATCAAACCTTTTTGTATTCATTCGATTTTGAACAAATTACAATTTGAAATATTCATTTCTTTTTTACAGAAGACCTTATGGTTAGGTATTCTGGATCATACATAATAAAATGTGTGTCATCGTTTGGGAATTTTAAAATTGACACTATATATACCACATACCAGGTATACATATTATACCTTACAATACCTGGCAATTAATTATAGATACAATATCCATTTACAAAATCGTACAAAAAAATAGCTTAGAAACAATAAATCACGAATCGAAATGAGAGGAGACTCGGTCAGCATTTTAACTGTTTCTACCTGCGCCATCTACGTTCCACCATGAAAAAAAAGTATATATTTAAATATATAGTATAGATCTCCCTTTTGGAAGCCTCTGTCATTTGTCATCCCACACACACTGGGCAATAAAACCCCTGCTGGCTAACCCATCAGCTACCCTAGCAATCTCTACTGAATATCTTGAGAGTCTTCTCGTTCCCAAACATGTTGCAAGCTTACTTTATGCGATCATAACTCATTTCAAATGTTATTTTTTTGTTGTTTTTGTTTGTGGTTGTAGTTGCTCACAACGAAGCACTATACCGATCGGGTGACAATCCATGATCCTCAGCATTTTTATTTATTGCTTTAGAACCCACTCTGGATAATGGATGGTTTTTCCCGCCTCTTTTGCATTGTTGCTGCAACATGTTACCTCAATCCTGCTGGAGATAATAGATTTTATAGTGAATTACGCGCGCGCCACATGAAGACGGAAGATGTCACGGCTGGGGATTCCTCCGCGCCACCGCTGTACTTTGTTGAACCACCTTTCGCTCGCCGCTGGGCAGGTGGAAAGCGGAAAAGAATTTATCTTTCTAACGCTCTGCCTGCTGCAACGGTAAGCTATCCTAGCGGTGCTGCAACTATACACTGCTGGTTTCATCAAAGCCATTGTTGTATAGTTAGCCGTTGATTGTTTTAAGGTCGCAATTATTTTCAAATGGTTTAAAAATTTGCTACGAAGATTTATGGTATTGGTGTAATCGGATGATGGTAGTTGACTCAGCTGAAAAGTTGCTGCTGCTGCTGTTGTTGTGCTGAAAAAACCTGAATCTACTAGATAGGATCGTCCGTTGGTTGTCCGAGAAATAACTGCGCACAGGTGTAATGGCCATAAGTGGATGTTGGTTCTGTGCAGTATATTGCAGATGGCTGGTAGGTAGATAGGTATATGTTCTCTTGGCAGATTGCAGTTGCAACCCCTTGCGTGTGGTTTATAGTTTAGATAGCAGTGACTCGTGTCTAACTGGTTTTTACAAGCTTAAATTAACGCGTAAATTGCGTTAGGATAACAATCGGTTTTATTGTGGAGTACATTTATATGTTTATACGAGATTGTGTACTGAATTGCTGGTAATGTATTATAATAAGGTAACAAACTATATGATTGTGATAACTGGTTAATCAGTTCAAACACTGAAAGAAACCGTTTCAGTTACCTATTGGGATTAATTTATAGGTTATGGATGAATGAAGTAATGGAGATGAAGAATCTTATATTTTAAGCCATTTTGCACTTACCAATATTGAAACAAATATAACACATAGAAAATGTATGAATGAAAAGGTTTAATTCACAGAACTTAAATTATATAAATAATTATTTTAGATATGTTGTTATATTGTACTATTTGTACTATAGAATGTCAGTTTTTATTACTGACCATTCTGTTAATTTTCATTGAATATGTTTGAACAACAACAACAACTTAAAGGCGCTACCACCAATTTTAAACGAATTTTATTTACTTGTTTACGAATATTATTATTCTCTTTTTTTTTTATCTTTGGCTATGGAGATATAGCTATTTCAAGGATTGCCAATTCCTTTCATCAGTCTCCTTTTAGTGGTATTGAGCTTTAATCCAATTTTATTATGAAAAACTTTTTCACATGCACATCGTGAGATTCGAACCCACGCCTTCAGATTTACTCAGTCTTCGAAGTTGTATGCACAACGCATTCCACCGCTTATGACAACTGATGACACAGGTCGAGATGTTATGTTTGTTTGTTTTATCAAACGCATTTGGAGCTTCAACATTTTTGTAAGCGCCTCTAAGTATGTTGTTTTGTTCCGCCTCCATTTTCTCCTAACCTTATTTGATAGACTACAATTTGTAGCACATATCAAAAGGGGAGATGTTGGAAGATTGGTACGACCATACTATTTGAGTTATTGTTGTTGTTATATTGTACTATTTGTACTATAGATATTAGGATACACAAGTTGCTATTACTATACATATAACTCCTGCAATGTGGTATCTAGTTGTCAAGTGTCAAGAAACATGATAGTTTTTTTTTCTGAAATATGAGACACTAAGTCATTCGGAACATGTTGCAAAATCATATTTGATTAATATTCTATAATTATGCAATTTTCTTCTTTTCCGAATATGTAGGACCAAAACATTTCCACTTCATCTATAAGGATTTGTTTGTAGGGTTGAATTATTATATGTCAAAATGAGAGCTGTCGCGTCGTAAGACTAGAAAATAGGAGCGAAAACTATTATAAGAATATCAGCGTTGAGGTTACCGTTATATAGTAGCCTTGATATACATAGTTCATATACAGAACTGCTCCTTGACAACCCAAACGTTCTATAACGAGTATAAAATTTATGGATTTTATCTCTTTCCATTCAAAGCACTTGATGGATCTAAAATTCATCATATTAGAAAATATGCTGAATTATATGACCAAACAGCTTGACAGCTTGATCCGAATATAAAGGCATGCGTTTCAGGCTGTTCAGGCATGCTTTTCAGACCGTGACTGCAGTCGTAGGGAAATGCCTCAGCATTCACCCTCGCAAGTATCTATGAGGTTTTTTAATAGTGCGAGAAAGCGATGATTTGCGTAAGCGTTTTTGTTTGAGAAAACTACACTATACACTATTTTGAACGTGCGTTCAGTGATTTTTCTAGGAACTCTTTCGCATGCTCGTACCAAAGAAACTATTCTGACCACTATTTAAAGCGAGATAGTGAAAAAAATTTATTTGTCAAACATCAATTTTTTTGGTCAATTTTTGTTCACCAAAATGTAGTTCAAAATAATAATAATGTATAACTGCTATAACATTGTCAAACCGGAAAAGGGTTGCCAGAGAAACTCAAACAAATCAATAAATTTCTTTTTTAAATGTTTTTATAATGTTTTTCGAGTTCCCTTTTCAGGCTTGATAATGTTATGGCAGTTATACATTATTATTTTAAACGTTTCGAACTACATTTTAGTGAGAAAAAAAATCGTGCCAAAATTATTTACCATAGTTGACATATTTTTTTGCACTTTGAAAGACTGTATCTTTGGTTTCCGGCCATTTCCGGTAGCCATAATTGTCATTTATTAATGAGTGGCCCTAAAACAATAACTGGAAAAAAATTAAGGAGCACCAAAATAATTTTCCAAAATCGGTCGCTAGTCCTCTGACTATTATTATAATAAAAAAATACAATTAACAATATCTATATATTTATATGAAAATTCATTGAAAATATTCAACCGAGTAGAAAAATAGCGTTTCGCCCGGGTGTTATTTTGTGGGTTCGTCCGATGACGTCCAGCAAGCACCAGGGCGAAATGCAATTTTTCTTGGACTATAGGCCGCTTAACGCTTTAATTAAAAAAAACTTATTTCCATCAGCGTAAACTCGAGGATAATCTACCCCTGGAAAACTCTCGCACTAAAAAATTGGTTGCTATGGAAAACATACATAAATATACAAGTATGGGATCAGAGGATGATAAAGCTTAGAGCTAAGTAGACTACATACATACATACATAAAATAGGCGTTGAGCTATTTAATTTTCTGTATAGAAGAATGCGGGAGGGAATAAAATAAAAAAATTACTGCAAGAAGAGAGTTCCCGGAAACCCAAAATTCCAAAAACTCAAAATCCCGAAAACATAAATGCCCAAAAAGTCAAAATCTCTTAATAATTTTGAAATTTGATTCCAATATCCGTTCTTACTTTGAATTCAAATAAAATTATTAACACCTGGCTGTCATGAGAAGCATCAATTCGCTTAAATGAGAGATCCTAAACTTAAGTGAAGATTCTTTATATCATCTCATGTATACCTAAATTTTCGGTCACAGAAGATAACAGAGATGTCCCGCGAGGTCGGTCGTCCACCGAACGCTTCCGGGATTATGTACACTTCGGAAGCACTTTTCCATCAAAATGGGCGGCAAAGGTACACAGAATTAAAAACGCCCCCTCTACCTGCTCTGAAAAAGAAAACATTTTGAAGACAATTATCTATGATTGATTTTTGAAAACAACTTTTTGATTTTTCATAAAACTTTGAGCTACAAAATCGCGTGTAAAACTTCAAAAATTCACTTGAAACATTTTGCCATCTGACCACAGATTTATATATTTCGAAAAATTGCAAGCTTCTTCAATTAATCTGAATAGAAGTATTCATTAATTTTGACTTTGGTCAGATGGAAAAATGTGACAAGACCGCATTTCAGCTTTTACGTGGAAGCAGTTTCAAAGTTTTAAGTGTTATGATGATCAGACAAGCATTTTTAAAAACTAAACAAAATAGAAAAAAATATAAAAAAGGAAACTTTTTCGGCAATTTTTATTCGTGGATTGAATAAACGAATCTTTACGTTGCGCGAAACACTTTTCAAAATATTTCGAAAACAAAAACATTATAATTTAATATTAATTTTATTCTCTAATTTTCATAAATAAATTTTGTTCATTAACTTTCGTTGCAACAGCCAAATTTGTTAGCACATTTCAATTGACTTTCAAAACCACCCACACTTCTTTTGTATTTGCTCAAGCATCACATTAACTTGAAACCAAGCTTGCATATAATCCTAATTAAGTAGTTTGTAAATATGTATTTCGGACCTAGAGTAAGTAGTTAGTTTCATATATATGAAAGTATCGAAAATCATAAAAAAAAATTTAACAATTATACTTTGGCTGAAAATAAGCCTCTTTATTGCAATCAAATCTGATGACAAAAAAAACACTGATCCCGAGACTGTGCTTGAATTATCTACTCCCGCCTGTACAACTACTCACACAAAAAGTACTCACATCTCTAGATGTCAATCATTAGATGTCAAAAATTTCAGACACTTGCAATAATTTCTTGTTTTATCAAAGTTCAAATAAAATTTTCTTATAAGTAAAACAAATAAACAACGTCCATTATGTTTGTCACAGCCAACTTTTTTCACAAATGTTCGTTAATAATCGTATCGCATTCACCCACAGCCAAAAAGAGTTTCTAGAAATCGTCCATGGTTAACAGTTGAGTCGGTCAAACTGTGAAGAGCTTACTTTTTCCTGAAAAAACGCCCCTAAAAACGAAACGCCCCGGGAAAAGTCCCGTCTTCCCGTATGGATACCAAGCGGCTGATGGTTCAATGGTAGAGTGGCTATTACACCAGAGGTTGCCAGTTCAATTCTCACATGGGTACATCTACATCAGCTTATGCTGGACGTCGCCTATGAGGTATGCAATGAAAAATAAAAATCAACTGACTCTTTATATCCATTGTACAAGAACAATTCTTTCCTATCTTCCTATTGATGAACATAAAGGTCACGAAAACAAACATTTTTATCTATTATTTCCTATCTTTCTGCGCCTTCTAAGTAGTGTCGTGCAATACCTATGTTTCATCTAAAAGGCAATTTGCCTTACAGACCGAGTTACAGACACATATAGTTAAAATATAAATAAATAAAATAAATGTTTCGAATAAGCCCATGTGTATGAAAAGTAAGGCAAAATCTTCATTATATTGTTTTGAGATGGATTAAATTTCTAATGCCGATTTTAGGAGTATGATTGATGGGCGAAAATGGTGACCAATGTAAGAAGATATGTGTTATATAGATCTTAAATCTATTTAAATAAAATAAAGGGTTTTCCAATAAGAGGTGTTATTTTGAATAGCCCGCTATATCGGTAGTTGTCACTTTTGAAGCTGTCATTTTTTGACATTTGACAAGTAGAAACTACGTCATTAATAAAAATGGAACGATACACGCTTCAACAACTCATTGAAATTATTAAAATTCCCTATAAAAATGGTGAAAATTTGGCAGAGACAGTTCGTAAAACTAAAACATTTTTGGGTCGTGGTGAAGCACCTTGTCGGATCGCAATACAGAAATTGGTGGACAAATTCGAGCTGTTGGGACAAGTTAGTGATGTGAAGAATAAAACCCGTGCACGTCGCTCAAGAACAACTGAGAATATTGCTGTTGTAGCCCAAAGTGTTGAAGAAAACCCAGGTTTGTCCATTCCTCGTCGTTCTTTGGAATTAGGCATTCCACAAACGTCATTACACCGTATTTTGCATAAAGACTTGGGTCTTAAGGCTTATAAAGTTCAGTTAACACAAGAACTCAAGCCGGCTGATCATCAACAACGTCGTGTCTTTGCTGATTGTGTCCTTGAAATGCATGAAAATGATCCGGAATTTCATCGAAAAATCATCTTGACTGATGAGGCCCATTTCCACCTCGGAGTCTACGTCAACAAGCAAAACTGTCGCATCTGGGGCTCGGAAAACCCAAGAGTTATTGTTGAAAAGCCTCTCCATCCTCAACGCGTGACTGTTTGGTGCGGTTTATGGTCCGGCGGGGTCATTGGACCTTAATTTTTCGAAAATGAGGCTGGAGCAACAGTTACGGTCAATGGATTGCGCTATCGAGAGATGATTAATGATTTTTTATGGCCGGAATTGGATGGTATTGATCTGGACAACGTTTACTTTCAACAAGACAGCGCTACGTGCCACGCAAGCAATAAAACCATCGATCTTTTACGAGAAATGTTTCCGGACTTATCTCTCGAAGAGGTGATCACAATTTGCCACCGAGATCTTGTGATTTAACACCTTGCGACTTCTTCCTTTGGGGCCACGTGAAAGATAAGGTCTACGCCAACAGCCCAGCGTCGATTCAAGACCTCAAAGATGGAATTCGTGAGGCTATCGAGGACATAGGGCAGCCACTTTGCGATTTGGTTATGGAAAAATTTAATGAAAAGGATACGGTCCTGTAAGCGTGGTCGTGGCGGCCATTTGGCTGATGTTGTGTTCCATTATTAACGGCATACCTTCCTCTTTATAATGAAATAAACATCCGATCATTTATCTCAAAAAATGCCATTTTTATTATATAGCCTCGTAAAATTACAGGAAATTAGATATTAAAACTAATCTATAACGAACTTGACAAGTAACATTTACAAAACATCGCGAGAAAACTGTTAAACTGTCAAAATTAAGTTGACAACCTTTGAAATTCATTATGACACCTTTGAATAGGTAATAGAAATATTTTTTTTTTTTTATTTTCAAAACAGTTAAAAGTTCTAGAAATCAAACAAGCTGGCTAGGACCACCACTATTGCTGTTAACTGACCGTATAGTGTCCAGTTTTTACCGTGTACCGTAGTGAGATTTAAATCATTGATACAAGCAGCTAATCTATAAACAAGTTAAATTGTGAATCCGTTGTGGCATAAAACGTTAGCGCCCTGAATCTGAAGAATGTGCCTCAGCAATGCAATGTGCAGTAAGTGTATATAGTGCCAGTGCATGCAGATGCACCGCATTCAGATTCTGCTCCTCAAATTGAAACTTGAGGCTTTTTGTGTATCGTATAAATGATGATGATACAGCTATTGCTGGCTCTTGCTTGTTTGTTGCCTGCCGTAGAGCCCCTGCCGAAGTTACACTGTTTGTGCCACCATGGCACCAGATAAGTGGTGCACACATGTTTATGGACTAAATGTTTTGTTCTGGATAGATGCTGCGAGATACTATCATCATCGAATCGAACTGGTAGGCAATCGTTATACCCTACAGTGGTCTATTATGTCACTAAGATTGGAAAAATTCTGGATTCTTAGAAATTATAAACAAAATATGTAAGTATCTTTGATTATAGTATATAGGATTGTATGGCCACGTCCGGGCACATCAAAAGTTATGTAATGCGAATGAAAAACAATATTAAGACTTCAAGCCACCAAAGTGGAAGTTTGCAGAAGAAGAAAAGATCACTTGGCAACAAGGAAACTTCGGTTTAGAAACTGGAGGTTGATAACACAAAAATCACTGAAGAAACCATTGAAGAAGTCAGTCATGTGACTGTAGGATAAAAGAAAAATAGAATATCAGAAAATTCCGTGTATTTAAAGATACATACACATTGGGCCCTACTAATATGTTATCAAATTTAATATTAGCTTAAATAAAATCTCCACACTTTAGACAAAATATACACCAAAATTGTCCTAAAGTGTGGAGATTTTTATTTAAGCTATTTTTTTTCATATTTTTATAACAAAATTTAAAACTTAAAGTATTTTAAAAACAAAATTTAATCATTATTATTTGATTTAAAAAAAAAACTAAAAACTTTTTACAAATTTTGTACATCACTTATATCCACTGTAATTTTATGTCGTGCGCTCATATCCTTTGTTGCATGTGCGCCACATCTCCAGATATGGGAATGCTGGGGCACAAATAGCAAAATAGAAAACCCATTAATTGCGAGAGAGCACAACGGCAACATCAACAGTACCAAACAACCAAAACAACCGGTCGGATTGGATCAATGTAATGTGTCCGATTGTTCCTAGCAGCCGTAGAACGGACCAAAGCGATGGACAAATAGATGGACAGCCAGTGCACTTGCCAGTGAATATAGTACTCTGCAACACACATATACGTGCGCCAATTTGATGGCGATGATCACATTCGCGCACAAGTGACTTAAGTCCGTTAATATCTAATGAGTTTTGTAATTTAAATTTATTTTTAATAGCACATTGACCGTTGCAAACGGTGAGCTATTATTTGGAATCCAGGGTGGTTACTGATGCAAGGTTTTGAGCCTTTCAAAGCTTTGCTTTGTATGGTATGTAACAGGTTTTCACCTTAATTTAAGTTGATTGTTTGTAATTTTAGTGCTCATTGGGTGGGATTGGGTTATCATAGTTGATAGTTGAGTGGTATTAAACACGGCTCGTCCATTTTGAATGGAGTTTTGATTAAGAATTGCATTTCCTGTTGGGAATGTATAACATTGAGAGCTACATTTAGACAGGGGATCATCTACCTTCTAGCTAAACCACGGCCGGGAGGTGTTACTTTTAGTTTTGTTGACGGATTGCGAATTATATACCTATTTGGCGTGTTTTTTGCACACACCTTGATAATAATTAAAGTGCTACTGTTTTTCATCAACGTTTTAGGTGAGATTTATTCCGTTAACCAACGCGTTTTAACTGGATTAACATTGTGGTTTAATGTTAAATGTTCATTTTTTATTTGAAGAAGACTTTGATCACGATTGTAGAAGTCATCATATACAATCAGTCATGGGGTATTTTATTTAATTTGACATTTATAAGAAAATAAGATACATTTATCAACCGTATTCCAAAAATATTTCCATTATAGATTGAACCGATTATAGGGGAAGTAAAATAAGAAACAATAAAGTGAACGCCGAGATAAGGTCGCACAAACTTTCTCGTGTTGGGAAGTTAATTTTTGTTTTTTTTTTAAAGATTTTTTGTATTTAGGTACATAATATTTTTAAATATTTTTTTCACAAAATTTAAAAAAAAAAAATGTATGTAATAGTATGTTCCCACCTAGCACTAAATTGCACAATTTCAAGACCTCAATTTCAAAATTGCGAAAAGTGTTCACACTACAATCAAAATGATTTTGTTTGGCAGTTTACGTCAAAAAATCCAAGCTGTCAAATCCCAAATAAAAAATATTTTGCACATTGCACAAAACCAATTAAATATATATAAAATAAAATATTAAAAACATGAGTGAATCAGTTTTAAACCCCAATATGCTCTTCCCATAGCTCGAAAAGAAGCTCCTCTTCTGGCAGTGACCATTTTTTTTTTTTTTTATATTTCCTTTTTGAGATTACAGCAGACATTATTTATTATTTATTTTATTTTTCTTTTTCAAAAATTTGAAATGTTGTTCAAATTTGTATGACAGTTAATTCAAATATTTTTTTTCAAATTTTCTTGTCAGTTTAAAAATTCTGTTCGCTTAAAAATTTGCAAAAAACTAGTACAATCTGTTGTGAAAAGGCAATTTCAACGCAATTTTGTAGAAATTGAATTCATTTGAGATGATTTTGAAATTGCGTATTGATATGGGAAATTTTGTTATTTCGGAAGTGATTTCAGAATTTTTGCTGAAATTGAGCAATTTCGTTAGGTGGGAACATAGTATAACAAAAAAGATTTATATGAACGACAACAATTCAATTAGATGAAATTTCGTTTTTTATATGAAAATCGGTTTTTCGAATAGAAAAACTGTTTCAGAAATTCATTTCTAATCGAGTTAAAGCTTTTAGAATATTAAAATTCTTCAAAATCGACGCACATCCGTACAAAAGATAGTCGGCGTAAAAAAAACTGTTATATGAAAGGTACATACCCTTAATAAGCTGATTCTAAGAAAAATTCGGATGACACATAATAATTCATATTAAATTTTATAGAAATTGATAGTATATTAAAAAAAAAAATCATCCATAACTTTTTTATGGTAGGTACCACTATTTTTATACCTATAGGTCAAAAATAGGCCATATTTTTTTAAATGGCGCCCGAACGACTGATTCTTTTTTATACCTCAATGGGTGTTTTACAAAACTTAGAGGACATAGGTACCTACATATACATGTCATGTGAAATTTCATCTGGTAAAAACTTTATGATGCCGTTTAGGCCATAAACTGTTTGTACATTAACACTGACTTACAATTAAAATTGCCGAACAGAACACTATACTTTCTCTAATATCATAGTATAGTTTAATGTTTTAATGTTACCGACCTATAATCGCAAGTTCAAAATCAATAACTAAAACACGGTTAATTTTTGTGTGAAACTACAGTCATGGACAAAGAAATAGCACACTCATGCACTCATGAATTTTGTTATAAAAACACTGACCCAAAACATACAACCAATGTGGTCAAGAATTGGCTTTCAAAAAGTACCGTTTTGAGATTGAGATTGGGCAAAAAAAAACTTAGAAATTTGGAGGATCTTTGGAATTGAATTCAAGAAACTTGTTCTAGGTACTCTATCCCTCAGAGGAGATTCCAAACATTAATGAAAAGTTTGCCTAGAAAATCGTTTTCCACGCTACTCTGGAAAATCGAGGTCAACCAATAAAGCATTAACCTGGTCTATGTATAATAGAAATGTATAATAGAAATGATATAAAACTTAAGTTTTGCTTGTTTAAATTTTGATTTTTAATGTGTGCTATGAACTCCAAAAAACCAATTCATCACATATTGAATTATTTTTTTGCTTTAAATTAATAGGATATAGCTATTTTTGAACAATTCGTTTTTATTTTGGCTGAAGATATAGCTATTTCAGGGGATGCCAAGTCCAAAATTGACGGAATAAAGAATGGTCAAGTAATAAAACTGACATTCTAGTATGAATAGTACAATAAAACAATAATAATACCTGAAATAAATTTAATTTTTATTTTTTATAAATAAAATTATGTGGAAAATCGATATTTTATTAATCAAGTCAGAAATAAATAGTGTTTTTATAATAAAAGTCATGAGTGTGCTATTTCTTTGTCCATGACTGTATTAAAACTATGATGGGCTTACATATGCATGGATTTATTGGTTTGTAGCACATTTCGCAAAAGTACTGAATGACTTTTAAGAAATAATATCAAATTACTATAGTATAGTGCAATTTGCTTTTGTGCAATGAAAATCAATAACGGACGAGACAAATTAAACAAACAAGAATAAGTCCAATTAACTAATAAAGTTATGGGAAAGAAGGTTTACTACAAATTATTTTATAAGCGTTTACAATGAAATGGAATGAAATGAAATGCTTTCGTAGGTAGCAGTTCTGCAAAATTACCCATTCAACAGAAACCATACGATTATGTGTTGAATTTCTTCTGGGCATCAGGGGTTTTTAATAAACTTTATATATTCAAGAATATCGAATTGATTCGCTTTTCTGTTTGTACTTTTAAGTGTTTTTTAATACATATTTAGATACATTAGGCGCGAAGTTTTTTTTTACCAGCATATAGAAAAATTGTACACCTACCTGTCAACTACAACAAAAATCAACATTGTGAATAAATGAGTCAGTAATCACATGTGAACATAATAAAGTCGAGATAAAAATGATAACTGCTTGAACAGAATGGTGTAGCTGAAGCTGTAGCTTGTAGCGCTGTCAAAGTAGAGACAACGCCAATCCTATAATAAAGCCCAGAATGTGTAGCTGAAGCTGTAGCTGTAGTACAAGTTCACTCAACTTCAACTTTGGCGTGCGCTACGCGCTACTTTTTGACATTTGAGAAAAAAAATAAAAACAAAGAAAAATGTCGGAAATAGTAGTCGAGGAATTTATAGAGGTAGTTAAAAAGAAACTAATTTTGTGGGACCAAATCCAAATTATAAAAACATAAAATAGAAAGCCCAAGCTTGGAAAAATATTCATTCAGCGCTACACCATTGTGGGCGAGCTTGCTACTTTTATGAGCTACATGTTGACAGTTGCTTTGGCAGTGCTATAAGATACAACTACAGGCTTGCACTGTAATGGACAGTTTTCGTTTTCATGAATTCAAATAGGTATCTACTTATTTTACATTGAAACTCAAAATATAATCCAAATTTGACAGTTTATTAATTGTCGCTCAAAAAAAAAAAAGTTTAAAATTCTTTAATTCATGCATGAAACATTCATGAGAATCGTAATTTTTCTCACAAATAAAAACATTGGCTAAGTCCAGGAAAATGGTGAATCAACCGTGCATTTTGAAAAAAAAAACAAAGAAATCTTGCACCATTTACTGTTTGAAATGCTCTAACTTTTTTTTAGAAAAGACCAAATACAAAAATAAAAATAGACATTTTTTATAAAATTGTCTAGGTACCACATTGATTTTGACTTTTTAATCTAATATGAAAAACGAAAAAGTTCCGCCACTCCGAATACTAAGTAAGTAAAACACCGATTTTTATTTGCTTATAACTTTAAAAATATTAAAGATAAATTATAAAAGTGTAGGTATGTAAAAAAGATGAGGAATTTTATTTGCTACCAATTCGTGATCGGCAAGTTTTTTTGTCAGACTAACGGTTTTCGAGATAATTAGGTTCAAACTCTACTCAAAATTTCGGAAATCCAAAATTTTTTTATACTCAGGACGCACCCCTCTACGCTCTACCACATAGGTATAAAAAAATCCCACGGAAAGCACAAAATGCACGGTTTGTGTTTTTTTGCTTGGTTTTTTTGTAGGTACTATAAACCAAATAGAAAATCGACAGAACCAAAATCGTAGCGTCGGACTACATGACAAAACATATTTTTAAGGCTTTATAGGTATCATCGTAATGTCAGTTTTGATTAAAACCTTGATTTTTTTACACGAAATAAAAATCGATGTTTTACATAGTATTGATTTCGTTTTCTAATTGTTTTTTTTTTTTAATTACATTATATAAATTAAGTGTAATCTTTGCAATTACCAAAAAGTTCTTTATCATTATTTTCATATTATTCATCATTATTTATTCATTATAACCATTATTGCACTTTTTTTTTGTAAAAAAGTCTTATTTAATTTGAATAAATACGTCTTTTTTAAACATAAAAAATAATTAAAAAATAAGTCTTCCAGTGTTTACTTGCATTAAAATTGTGAAATATATTGTTTTTAACCATGTCTAACGAATAAAAGTATCCGCCTGTGAAAATTTGTGCTACCGTGAATTAAAGCTGAGCCCAAAAAGTATTAACTGAAACCACACGAATCAAGCACTTAATAAAACAATGGAGTTTCGGCTTTTGAAGAAATTGGTCTGCTATATTTCAGAAATTAGCGTTTAGATAAATAAGAGTTAGGTATATAAGTGTAGCTTCTCAATGAATCAATCGAATCACCCAACAACTGAACCATCACCTATAGTTCAATTGAATTCCCTGCAATAGTTTCAACTGTTCAACGTAAAAAAATAACCATTTTTTTTTCTAAAAACATCAACAAATCAGTTAAGTAGTGTTATTCTTATCCTTTGGTAGGTAATTGTTCCACCTATTTAATTCCCATTTATTCTAATTGTTTTTTTTTTATGAATTCACTTACACATCTCAGCTGATTCCTTGATTCAATTGAGGGGGATTTCCTTAATTCATTCCAGTAGCACAATTGAGCGGGATTTGTAGGCTATGGATATGGAACCAATATTATTCATTTTGATATATTTGTTGGTCAGACATTTAATCCATGTATGTGCAACAAAAATGAGACATACCTAAACTAATAGTAGGTAAATAGGTACCTACTTTTTTTTTTATTAAGAGTAGGTTACTAGAGTTGTTTGAAATTGTAAATTTCAATGGTTTATTAATATAAAACATTTCTAACCAAACAAATAGATATTTTTTTTTATTTGTAGCGCAGTTATCATCCAAAACACATCTTTTTGTGCAGAAAACCAACCAAAAGCTAGTTTACTTATCTAATACCTATAGTTAGGTATCTACATAGCCAAATACGTATTAAACTACCAGTATACTGCCAACATAATTATACATAAATATCCTTAAATGGTAACGGGCTACGCAAGGATAAAAACACGAGTGAAAGTCATCCTTCACTTATTTACTATCACTATTCAATTTCAGTATCGAACATTCGAACCGGTCTTTACAAAAACACACAACCAAACATCCTCCCACGCAACGAACTCACTCATCTTAAATACACAAATAATATTTTCCAGCTTTTGTTTTGTGACACAAGAATGAAATAAATTCAATTTTTTTCCGACACACACAATTTGGCAGTTGGCACTTGTAATTATAGGTAGGTACCTACACTACTCTCTTTTCCTTTTGTGACATTTCCTTTTCTGTGCTTGAAGGTTGTTCAGTTCCAACTCAATCTTTTCATTACATTATAAAGTTACATCAACAAAAATGTTACATGTTAACTAACCCGACAATTGCAAAAGCAATCAAAGACACCATTCTTTTCGTTTTCAATTTATTTACAATTTAATTTCAATTCTAAACTCACCGATAGCAAGGATTCTGTCATCTTTTAACACACGCAATAATTATTACTTTTTTTATAATAATTTATTAATGTAGGTAGGTACGAACACGAAGCAAACCACAAGTTATGCACGATGATGGTTTTGTTTGACACTAACGAGTGGAATTATATATTTGCAAAAAAAAAAGAAAACAAAATTGAGTGGAACTCACTTTTGTTTTTTTTTAATATGTATTGAGAAAAAATACAGGAAAATTGGAATAAGCTCGTTGATGAGACAAGTGGGAGGAATGTTTAATAAAAGAGACAAAAGTAATAGGATAGAAATAGAATAGATAATAGAACGAATGCAAGAACACAAGAGAATGAGAGGTGAGACGCGCTCAATGCCCATTCATATTTTTAGCGTTTCCCATCGGTGCCGGCTTTTTTTTTGTTTCAATCCAATGCCAATCATTTTTTCTACGCAGAATACAATAATTATTGTATGAACACATGGTCCATCTATAGGGTACATTACCAAGTTACCGCCGGGAACTTAAATATGGCTGAAAATTTCAAATTATTAACATTTTGTGGTTTAACATGTTCAGCCGATTAACAAAAATTGCACACGTGACGTCACGTAAAAACTTGCAAATTTTGTGCAAATAACATAAGTTCAAACTTTCTTGCAAATGTTCAAATGGACGTGTTCACACAACTTGCAACTTCTGTCCCAAAATTTGAAAATGCATTTGCAATCAACGCCTGAGTGTGCAAATGTTGCAAATCATTTGCAAGGTGTTCACACGGTTTACAGTGCATTTGCACATTTGCAAGACATTTATAATCTTCTATTGATTATTATTTTTAAAATTATTATTAAAATTAAGAAGATAATGAAATCGAAGGAGAAACAAGTGCAGTTCGCCGCCAAAATTATTGGTGGAACTACGTGCAGATGAACCAGAGCTATATCGTGGTTTTATTCGTATGTCCGCCAGTCAATTCGATCAAGCAACGCATCGAACAAAAAAACACAAATATGCGATCAAGTATTCCCGCATTTGATCGGTTGCCACTCACGCTTCGCTTTTTAGCTACTGGTGAAGTGGTGACAATTTTCGTTCCCTGCAATACATTTTTCGTATTCCCTTCTATACAATTTCAACAATTGTTCCGGGATAACAATATATTTTGAACACATACTTTGTGGATTGCATTTAATGAGTTTAAGGATGAGCTCACATATTCAAAAGAAATGTATTTTCTATTCTCTATAAAAAAACACTTCCTGCAAAACAAGCAATCATTTATTTAGGGCAGTCTTTGATAACAACACTAAAAAATAGTTAAAAACTGATTTGTGTGCTTGCAAACGGCTGGGACAAGCATTTGCACATTGTCCTAAAGGGGTGTTCACACGATTTGAAAGCAAGAGTAAAAATGACGTCCCGTGTGCAAATATTTTCAATTTTAGCAAATCGTCTGAACATAGCATTAGAAACATGCATAATTTTTCAAAGGTCTATTAGCATTGAATTTATACACATATAGAGAAGTCATCTTTTTAAAAATTAAGTTTCAAATAGGTACTGCTCGTAGGATGTCATTACTATCGACTTGTTTTTTGTTTGTACTCTTGTAGCATTTATTCTTGAGTTAACAAAGGCAAGAGAAATAAAGAAAACCATATACAAATGATGGTGAAGAATTTTGTTCGGTTCGGTTTGAGTGATTTTCGTTACAGGGAATTATAGGGCAATAATAATTACTCAGTATGTTCATTTAGTGACATTTACTTCGGTGTGTTTGAAACCATCTTGATTCCACTTTGTGTATAAACTCAATGCTAATAGTTATGATTTCTTAGAGGTTTTTATAAAAGCTATTGTACTTGTGAAACTTAGAATTAAATATTTTATTATAAAAAAAACATAATTTTAACAAGAGCACCGAAAATGTAATTTTTATTGTAGGTATGTCCCAAGTCCTAACTTTTTTATATCAACAAAATGTTATGATAACGAAATAAAACAAAATTCACGACTGGGTGGCAGGAGCTTGCTCTTGTAGCAAAGTATGGGACTACAAAACAATTACTTTAAGTGACTTGAAAGGCGAAAAATATCATATAGTTTTTTTTTTCTATCTTGTTTTGTATGTAAAGGGTATCGCTGAATCCGATTTTCAACTTCCCTACTTCACACGGATATGACTTCACAACTAAAATCCCTAAAATACTCTAAGTTAAGTTTTTTGACAAAAAGTCACAAAGTATACAACATTCAATTTATAACAAAAAATTAAAAAAAGCTTACAGGGTGTTAATCGGGTTGCATAAACTTTTCTTACATCAACTTTAATCGTTTAAATGGCTCTATAAACGTATATAACGATAATACGTGTTTTCTTTGATTTTTGGTATTTTAAGTCAATTTCACCCCTTCCTAAATGGCGGAAGATAGCCCCCTCATACTTTTTTTTCATATTTTTTGTTTCATTCTCTTGACCTTTTGACCAGGCCTCCAGACCCGCGGCACACCGATCACCAGGATTTTTTTATTGTGACTACAGTGGACCATCACCTACATATTCCGGAAAAAAATGGAACTAGGTACACGAAAGGACGCACGGCAATTTCAGCCTTTGCATTATTTAAATTGTTTTTTTTTTTTTGTAAATGTTAAGGATTTCATTTAAATATCTATGTTTAAGTATCATTAGTCTACTAATTTCCTTTTTTATCAACTATTATATGAATTCCCTTTGGCCTTTATTAAACCTCTTTATGAAAAATTTAAATGAAGAAGACAGTGAAATCAATGAGTTTTTTTGATTTGCGTTTCTACAACATGTATTTATAGGTACATCGAAAATGACGTTCTTTAGAAAAAAAAAATTCTAACTGTATATATTCTACAATACCTACGACACTAATAAAAAGAGGCTCAGAATTCAGAATTAGAAAACTAAAAAAGCTTACGTGTTACGGTAAGGTTAGGTTTTAGAGGTCTTTATTTCTTTCTTATTAACTTGAGTAAAAACACGAAGCTTTATCATCTAAGTCTCAGTTGTTTAAGTTACTCACTTAATACTCAAGTCATAAAATATAGAACTTTGAAAAGCCTATGAATTTATTTCTGCTTGTAGAAGTAATACAAACAACTCAATTATCCTACCTGTCGCTGTATACCAAACCAACCACTAACTAAATAAATATATTATTTGAGTGAAAAAAGTCAAAAGTATTATTTTGTTTTCTCTTCTTTGTTTTTACTCTTCTATAACATATAAGTATAGGTGGAATAAGTGTAATTATTTACTTTTACATTATGCATTAAACTATAACCGATATTTCCAATGCCAGTTGTTGTCTGTTCTATGATTTATTTTAAGAAATAGAATTAGAATATAAATAGGAACAGAAATAGTAATGAAAATAGAAATAGAACATTGAAGTTCAATTCTGGTCGAAATTAAAATAGGAAATCAATTTGAAAGTGTAACTGTAATGGGATAAGTTGCATAATATTAGGCGTACGTCGTTGTAGCACCTTATTGTAGGCTATGTTCTGAGAAGATAAGAAATAAAATACAGTCTGTAAGACATGTCGATATAAATGAATTCAAATAAATTTAATGGGCCTTACTAAAATTCCAATTTAGTAACTACTTAAATAAAAATCTCCACACTTTAAGAAAATTTTGGTGTATATTTTGTCTAAAGTGTGGAGATTTTATTTAATTTTTATTTTTACTAAATTTCATTATTAGTAAGACCCAATGAAACTACAGTCAATGCCTAGTTGCTGCTCCAAACACTTTTTTTTGGTTGTTAATTTTTTCTTCTGAATTTGTCAATTACTTTTACTACTTTCAGTTTTCAAAAGACTAATAAAATTAAGAGCCATATTTTGATCTAAATAAATAAAAGGGTCTTCGTAATGAAAGAACAGTTGGAGTTCAAACTATAAAAAAAAGAGAACATTATCTATAAGTGTTTAATGAATATGTTAGCATTTCATTTACTTTAATGAAGCTCTAACAAAGTGATGAATTAAAATCCGGTATTGGTACAATTTTCTTTTTGTTAAAATTTCAGTGCTTGTCGTTGGTGCTACAGATATAAATGTTGAGTGTATTTGGGTGCCATACTGAACTTAATAGAGATGTTTAGAGTAACTGAAGAAAAAAACTTTTGGAAAAAACGTGGGATCAAGCAATTTTGTGTTAAATGTTAAATTGTTATATTAACAGCACTCTTAATATAACGTTCATAAGGTTTCATCAAAATATTTGGAGCAATTTTCGAGAAAATTTAGAAAAACATTTAAAACCGTAACTGGGAGTTACCCATTAAAGCCGGGCTAAAAATAGAATTTCTCATCTAGGGAATCATCAAAAAGTGATGCAGAAGATGTTTGAAGGAAATATGTTTAGGTGGTAGTTCGATGCACAGACAAATGCACATCCGCACAGACAGACCAACGAATGCCCTGACAAAACCTACATATTTAGGGTGGTTCTCTAGTATTTTATTTTAAGTTTAATAAAAAGCGCGACTTTTTTTTCTACAGGGTCAGGAAACCAATACTTGCCCTATTGAGCAAGTAGGTTAGGTTAGGTTTGCGGGTTGCTGTAAGAGAGCCAATAGCTCAGCCCCAGCACACTTAGGTCAATGTAGACCCATTGTGATGCCCATTTGAGGATCTAGCAATTCCTCATCTTACCATACTGGTAGTCCATATTTAGTTCCTTAGTATCATCCCGGGGTGTCCAACCATCCGTTTTCTCTTGCGAATCTATATAGATTTGTTATTGGGTATTGAGCAAGTAAAAAAAAAATAGTCTTCTTAACGGCAGCGGCAGTTACGATTTTCACAAAATTTACAAAATTTTAAAAGAAGCTAGTTTTATATTAATCATTCCAAAATTAAGTTTTAATTTTTATATCCAACATTTTTAGTGTCTATTTTGAGATACACGATTCGATTTTTCGATAAATAAACAAATATGCAGCATTAAAAGTTTACTTTTCGAAAAATAAGAAGAAAAAAAAACTAAGCAACAAGAATACATATGTCTGAGACGCATAAAAATGATATTTGTATTCAATACATGGCTTAAGTGATATAGAAATGCGTTATCTTATGATCTTTCATTGACTTTGACTTTTCATTGTTTCATTCAAACAATTTTCAATTTAAACAAAAAATAATAAAAATCGCAACTGCTATTTTAAATATTATAATTAAATCAGCCGGCCATAAAGTCTTATTTACCTCAGTCATGCAGAAACTCAAAGCATAATATAGAACTATAAAGAATAGAAGTCAAGCCGCTTTATTTCTACTTGTTGAAACAACCCTACTATCCTACCATACCTCACCAACCACTATATCTAAATTGATAGATTTAAGTAAAAATAGAAATAATATGTATTAAACTGTAATAGTTTTTGATTTTGCTTTTGCTTTTAAGCCATAAGTATGTACATAGGTGGAAGGGTATCTTACATAACTAAACAAAAATATAGTATTTCCAATGCTAATTTATTGACTGCAATTTATTTTTAGAAAAGGAATATAAATAGAAAAAGAAATAGAAATAGAAATAGAATTGGATTGAAGTTCAATTCGGGGCTAAAATAAATTATTAAATCAATGAGAAGCGCATGGGGTGATACACAAAAATTGCATAATTTTAAAAGCATAAATTAAACTCCTAGTTGTAGGCTATTTTCTAAGATTCTAAGAAAAATACACGTAATATCAATATGCCGATGAACATGTAATCAAATAAATTTTATGTCACTAATCCCATTGAGTTTATACACCATAGAGAAATCATGTGTAGGAAATACTGCTCGTATTATGTCGTTTTTAGTTTACTCTTGTAGAAATTATTCTTGAGTTAAATGCAAGAGAAATTAAGAAAAACAAATACAAATGTATATGCAGAAGTATTTTGTTCGGTTCGGTTTGAGGAATTTTCGTTACAGGAAATTAGAGCAATAATAATTACCCGATATGCTCATTTAGCGACATCTACTTCGGTGAATTTGAAAACATTCTGATACCTCTATGTGTATAAACTCAATACTCGGTTTCCCAAATACTTTTAAATATTAATTTGCAGATTTAATAAACTTAAGTTTAAATTATAAATCTCGAAGATTCAAATCGTTTATTTGTTTGAAACCAACGAAGTATTATGTTTGTGGAGCATTGGAATTACATGTTATTTTGTTATTGATATATGATCATACATAGAAAACCGCTTTTGTCAGTTGGTAACTAATGAGAGCAGTCGAAAAGTTATTGAGGAAAAAGGTGGAACGTTTTGCAGTTTACATCCCACTTCTTTTTTCGCACAGGGAACTCAAGGTTCAAAATTTGAGAAAATGTTTATTAATTATCTATTATGAACAACATCCCACAGTGTCTTTCTGACACCTAACTCCACTTTTTCCCACCTGTCAGTTTCGACTGGCACTGGACTGTTGGTCACAAAGAGTTTTTTTGAGATTATACACATTTTCGCCTAAAAGAGAATGCAAACAAACTAAAGCATCTATCTTGAGTGAACATCAGATTAGATGGACGACCCATAGTTTGTATACACTTATTACCAGGGTTCGGAATCTGTTGCAAATGCCTTATTTTGCCTTTTTTTATCTAAAATGCTTTATTTGCCTTTTTTTTTTAAATATGCGCGCACTCAAGGGATTATGAATACCCTCATGATAATTTAACACAGTGCGAGCGGTTAGAAAAATTGAAGGGTAGATGAAAGGAGATACCGATGCAAATTAGTTTTAAATGTCTGAGCTTCACAATGGGAGGAAAAAATTGAGCCGGGTAAAGCATTCCACATTCTTGTTATGCGGTTAAAGAAAGAATCTCTGTACTTCACTGTACGTCCGAAATTTGGCTCTAGGGTAAAATGATGAGGATTCCTTGCAGCGCGAGTATTACGGTTAAATTGTTTCAGGGGAGGAATGCAACTCGCTATTTTTTCTTTTTTTGTTATAGTCCTATAACCAATCAATTTCAAAGCTCTTCTCTGAATTCTATCCAGGAGCTTCAGATAGGTTTTAGGAGCACCTACCCAGACATGAGAATTATACTCAAGCTTTAGACGGATGTATGCTTTATAGATAACAGCCAGATCATGGGGGGTAAAAAATTTCTTGCATCGTCGTAAGAAACCTAAGCATTTCGCAGCCTTTTTGGCGACGTCAAATATGTGGTCATTCCACTGAAGGTGGTCAGTGACGAACATACCTAAAATGGAAAGCTGTTCAGTTTCTCCAATGAAAGTGTCACTAATGGATAGTGGCATTTAGGGGAATATTGCGCTTTAATGACAGAAGGTAGCATTGAGTTTTCGAAGCATTACATTCCACGCGGTTTTTGATTCCCTATTGGACAATGCTGTCAAGATCGGAATTTAAAGAGCTTAACATACGGAGCAGCTCCAGTTCCACATCCGAAGGACAGGGTTGTGAATCTGGAAACGAATATGAAAAGCTGAGGGTGCTGTCATCAGCGAAACAATTTATTCGATTAGAAGTTTCAGACAGCCTTTTTCCCCATTTTCACTTTTTCTATTTTATTTGTATTGAATGGATAAAATAAACAAAATGACAGTTGTCCTTAAACATGGACCAATCCGCAACTGTCGACGCCGATGTTTTTTGAAGTCAACCAGGCAGAGGCTTTGGTGAAGCAGTGAACTGGTAGAATGCGGCCCAATTCGATATCATAGCATCGTCAGAAAAGAAGCAAAAGATAAAGAAGCTCTTCTTTTATCAAAAGCACACATAATCTTACCATAATAATGCGTTAACTCTAGCAAATTGTTGTCGTTCACTTTCTTGCGCGAATTATCATGCGTTAACACCAATCATGTACCTTCTGATTTGGAAAAATAAACGTAGTAATAAATGGTGATATGAACGCTTAAGACCGTGTTTAGACTGAGAAATTTGAGACCGGACTGACGAGCGAGTTCGTTGGTGAGAGGGATGAGGGGTGAGTACTCTCGTGAGGCAGCTTCCAATTATAAACATCGGAAGCGTGAGTAATGTTCCAATTCCAAATTTAAGTTTTTTACCATTTTGTTCATTACCTGCTTGACTGCCGATGTGTTAACATCGCAGTATTTTCATAATTAAGCTAAACGCAGAGTGATAGAATATAAATACTTGGAAAAGGAAACAAACAGAAGCATTAATAATAATTTATAGATGTTATTTTCTTTTATAAAATGCAAAAAATTCACCTCGTAGAAATGTCTCAATTCACAAAAATTCCACCCGCTTGAAGTGAGGCGTCCTCAACTGACGACCTGTGTAATCACGAGAGTACTCACCACGCCAGACTCAAGTTCTTCGAAAAGAAAAATTTATCAATCAACTTTAAACTGGGGCGCTACTGGTTTTAAACCATTTTGAGGTCTTAAAGTTGAGAATTTTTAAATACATTATGTACCCATACAAAAAAATCTTATTTTTTTGTAATTAATTTTAAAATACCTTTTTTGCACTTTTCGAGGCTTTGATTTGCCTTTTTCTATGTTTTGATTTGCCTTTTTAAGGTTTTTAAATGCCTCAAAATCAGAACCCTGATTATCATTATTCTTAATAGTTTAAACAATTTTATTGTATGTATAAATTGACGGTAGCGGTAATCATAACAAAGTTGGAGTGAATCAAGTATACTATCTGTTTAGCCATTATACATATCTACCATACTAATACAACCCTTGTTTTAACTTAAATAACTAGGATTTCATACTAGTCTGTTCTTAGAGCATAAAGAACAAAACTACTTCTAGATCAAATTGTTAAGTTATAGATAATAAATACAGAAGTTAATACTAAATAGCTTCTGTTTTCTTTCATCTGCTAACATCTTAAATGAGAAAAAAACCATTGTGTTAGATTACATTCTTCAACCTCCATAATAAGGTTTTTAAAAGGCTGAAAAATGCACTCTTAACCAGAATACCTTAATAGTCCTTTAATATAAATACATATAAAAAAAATATAAGGAAATCGTTTCCTTTACCCACAATCATGAACCTAATTCAATTTCTTTACAACTTTCTTTGCATTGACTTCACGAGACGACAAGACACTATAGAAAACACCAACAAGTTAAAAAGAAAACACACTTCAAAATTTTCATTTAGCCAATAGAGCTAGGACCGCAGACGTTTAACAGTTTGAATGACGTCCTTTTGGTTTCTTCTTCTTTTTTTTCGCCAACTTAAGTGCCTTTGATGGTAGAACATAGAGTACATTCTGTCTTCATTTTTTTTTTTTTTTTTTTTTTTTGGCTATAAAGGTGTTTCGAGTGATCCTTGATATGTAAAAGTTTTCTCTTTTACCAACATAAGGACGCCGACAGAAAATCACTTGTGAGGTAAAAAATAAAATAAAAAGTTTTCCATTGACAAGGATTGTGAAGCCGCGCACACGATGACAGCAGTATCAGTAATGTCATTGAGACATGTCACAGGTCACCCAAAAAAATAAAAAACTGTACCTGCATCGTTTATATACAAATGTCAAAATAAGGACATGTGTCGTGGCATTTGGGCACCTACATATTATTTTCACAAGGTAGTGAAATGCAATCCTAAATAGTGGATGAGAGTGCTTAAAAAAAAACTTTTTTCGTGTACTTTTAATAGAATTTTCGTTTCTGCACATTTTCACATGAAGAAGTTTTCATTACATCATGAGAGTTGGTTTGGCATATTCTTTCTTTCAGTTTCTTATAAGCTCGGTATCCTTGTCAGCGACCTACAACTAAATCGCTTTCAAATGTAGTACTCGGCACACTCAAAGAACGACATCTATGAAACACCCATGAGAGAAAAGTTAAATAAACTGCAAAAGGAGGTTGGAACAGAAGTGGGCCCCAAAACTTAATCGAGCGTGAAAAAGGACTTAAATTGAGCGATTTTCTTGAAAACGACACGCAATGCAGAAAAAATGACAAAAAAAAACTGTTGCAAGGATATGAATATAATGCAAAAGAAAAGACAAACACAATGTGTACAGTCTCTTTTCTGCTCGTTGTGGCATGGGATCAGATTTAAGATCAAGACGGCTTGTAATGAAGCCGACGACGATTTGATTTGCATAAACACTTATTCCTTGTGGCAGAGAACAAGGAATAAGTGCAGTTTGATGCCGTTCGTCCTGCCTCTGCCTATCTGCATTTGGTACTCATCACTTGAGTGGTAATGTAGTTTGGTGATGATGGTGATGGTGACAGCAGATGTGCCATAGTCTATTTTATATCGCTATATAGCTGCTTCAAGCTCTTTCACGATTACACTGTCAAATGGAGAAGATTGAAAGTGGTATAGAACGAAGATTCTTTCAGTTAAGTAGGGTTTTCCATTCAAAGGCAATAAATCGAATTGAAAATATTTATCTATTTGAATAGGAAATCGGAGCTGAATGAAAGAAAAATGAATCTTAAGAAATATTTTTTGTCCTCTCCTTTTGTGATATCTTTGAGAGTTCAATTATTCATTGGTAATATGGAATTTTTGGGATCTATAAAGGGTTTCAAATTTAGTTTTTTTTATATAAAAAAAAGACATTATTTTTATTTGATCGAAAGAAGTTAATAATAATATAATAACGTAGTGACCTTAAATAAATAAAGATGTACCCAGCATTAAAGTAAGTCTTTGTAAGTATTTCACAATTCTAAGGCGCCGGTTATAGCGATCAGGAAAACGCATCAGGAAAAATGTTCGAATGGATCTTTTATGTTGTTTTAAATTGATTTTAAACACAAATACTACACTAATCGACTACAAATAACTCAAAGAATTTTTTTTTTGCTAATAAATTTTACTATAAAATAATAATTTATTGTTTAAAATGTATTTCTTTATTTTCCTGACGAAAATTAATTTTTCGTTCCAGCTGATTGACATTTAAAAAAAAAATGCAACAAATCGTGCGTTTGAGTTCAATTTTCACTTGTTCCACTGACAGATTTCTGTCAGATAAAGTTTTTCGTGTGCGTTTCAATCAGGAAAACAGCCTGTTTACTGACACATTTTTCCTGATCGCTAGAAACGCACATCAGGAAAAAATTCCTATTCTCATTTGTTTCTACTTTTTCTGATGGTTTTTCCTGATCGCTATAACCGGCCCCTAAGACAGTTATTCGGTTTTGACTATTCTAGTGGTAGGGTAAGACAAAGTATATTGGTTGTCATTATCAAGACTGCTGCACCTTAAATTGGAGGAAATTTTCTTCTGAACGTTTAGTTATACTGACAACTCTAATATTGAATTAGTATGTAAAGATTTTTGTTAACAAAACCATCACTCGAAGGACCAAATTATTAGTTTATAAGAATCTGATCATTCTAGTCCTTCTCTATGGTTCGAAGACGTTGACATTTGACAAGATCATATAAAAAAAGTATGCTTGGTCAAAATCAGCGAAAAATATTTCGATTGATTTTCGATCGAAGAAATTTCAACGACAAGATTTACGGGTGTACATGGTATGGAAACGAAATCAACGCACCTGCCCGACGAGTCTTCGAGTCTAATCCGAATGGTGTACGCAGCATTGGAAGACCTCCCAATAGATGGCACACACAATTGGAAAACGAAGACCATCACGCACTGTGAGCGCCATCTAAAGTAAGTAAGTAGATAAGCCGAAGGCGGCAGCGATGCTTCGAATAGGGGTTGAATGAGAACAATACAACAGACGTCAACACCATATCATTTCCATACATATAGCAAGCACATGCAGCATGGTGCGGAAAGTGCTTGCAAACAAGAAAAAGTACCTTGTATTGCAAGCATTTTCCTTGCATTGTGTAAATGCTTACTGCAAGCACTTGCATGCAAGCTTCAAAATCAGAATTCTAGGAGCGCTTGTTGCGAGCACTTACATTGTATTGTGTGAGAAAAAAAATCGAAATGACAAAATACCACATCCATAGTCACATATCACTTGCAACAAGCCCTTGCAATCATTTGTCAATTAATAAATAATTTTTTTTTTGTTTATATTCTATAAATGTTTGCATTTTGCATTTTGAGAAAGTTCAAATTATCGAGGACTCAGTTTATTTTTGGATTGCTGTTACTGGTATATTTTTCCTCTCGACTCAAATAAAAAAGGCCACTGTGAAGAAACTTTTTTTTACGTACCACATATTTAAATTCCCCTGAATCGCATATTATATTTTTTTTTCCAGAAACTCTAAAAACGCTTCGTTGCGTTCTGTATCTACCTAAGGTTAACTACTTTAAACAAATGCAGTTTGTGAATTTTTCCTACTCGTTCTTTTAAAATAATAAAGTGGCATCTTTCTCACACCTTTCAAACTTACACCTCACACTGTTTCGTAACAATAAACTAAGTTATATCCTCCAGCTATTTGTGAGTAAGTGTTTGTACTTCAAACTCCTTAACACTACCTTTGGGTGAATTTTAACGAAAGAACTAAAATTTTCAGCATGGATGAACTTTCGGTTGAAATCTTAATTAGTTCGCATTATTTATGTTGTTTGCGGTCGCATGGTTGCATGCTTTTATTTTGTAAGAATCTTGTTGAATTAAGTATATATATATATAAAAAAAATACATGTGGGAAAAGAAGTCAAAAGTAATATATACGAAGGATGCAGCACACCAACCTAAAGCCTGTGATGATTCTTTCGGTTGAAAGCTATAAATTTTCAGGTGATGCTATAAAGTTAACACACACATACTCACACAAAAACATTAATTTTCCTCTTTTTGAGAGAAATTACGAAAAACTTCCTAGTGAAGTACACAATTTTTCAGAATTCTGCTTACATCCCCCTAACAGACTAACTGGCACCTTTATATATGTGTATATTAAGGGGGTGCAATGTGTCCCCTTGTCTGTTAGACATGTTTTGGTTATATGCAATTAATCACTTGTGCAAGTATGTCCTAATATGCAACACATATCAACGACACCTGAGTTGGATTGTTATAACGGAATACTCAAACCAATTTGAATTCTCGTTTCTACATATTTTCATCAACAGACTAAGTATTTACTTCTCAAAGCTTACAAAATGCTACCAACCTTTGGAACTGGGTAAAAGTTTGTTGGGTCACATTTCAACTGACCAGGCTAAAAAAAACATACTTATACACCAAATGGTAAAAAAGAAAGCATGAAGAGGCCGCATACATTGTGATCCATCGTGGTAACACTCAAGGGGATTTACACCTCGGAGAAATAAAGATGATGAGTTTGAGTTTGCCTTGTTTTTCTAAAGGTGATTGTTTTTTTTAAGCACACGTTTGTCTATATGTGAATAAAGAACTATAATGTTTCAAGGGGCGAGCGTTAAGAATCCCCCAATATTTACTGCCTGAATGAAAATACTCAATTTATATTTTTAACAGAAAATAAGTAAAAAAGATAAATGAAACAAAGAAAATAATTTTTGAAATTATATATAAAAACACATTTCTAAGATCTTTATCATTAGTCTCTTTATCTTAAGTGGCATGGTAACGTTCCCATCTGTCCCCCTATTCCACAGGATAGTTTAGTTTTTTTCATTTGAAATCCTGCGAAGAAGTAAATCCTGTATTATCCTTCGAAAATCCTGTAAAACGTAGAATCCAGATTGAGTAAGGTCAGAAATAATCTCATTTGTTTTTTATAATCTACAGAAAACTAATTTTACACAAATCGCACTTAACTTATAGTATGTTAAGTTTGGTAGAATTACATAATTTTGGACAACGAATAGCGAGCGTGTTTGTGCTTCACCCCGTTTCGCCATTGGGTTTTAACTTTTGGTATCATTTCAATTTATGTTATTTAAATCCAAAAATGACAGCTTTAAATAAAATACCGACTTAGATTATGGCATGGCCAATAAAAAATAATAATAACAAATTTTTTAAAACGTCAATTTAAAAAAAAAATATCATAATTGTATAAAATCAAAATTTAAAAAAATCTGTAAACGTTTTTCAAAATATTGAATTTACAACATATTTTTGTTAAATAAAATTAAATTTTAAAAATAAATAAAGGGCACGACTAAGTCGCACAAACTTGCTCTTGTCGGAAATTGCCTGAAGGCTTATCAGACAAAAAATCATATGCAATTTGGTTTAAAGAGTTAAAATCTTACAAAGTTTTAATCCAAAATCAAAGTATGAAAAAAAATATATTATGAAAAAAAAAAAAAAAATTAAATCGATTTTTTTAAACGATTTTTAAAAATATTTTTTCAAAAATTGATGTGCATGTTTTGAGACCTACATTTTTTAAATCTTAAACACTTTTTCAAAATATAGAATTAACAAAAAAAAACGTTTTAGAAAAATTATTTAAAACTTTACAAAAATATTTAAGAAACAAATTCGCGTACGCTGTCTTATTAGAATTTGCTAAGGAAGCTGCAAAAAAAAATTGTTAAGATCGATTGAGCCGTGCGTCGTGTTCGAAAAAGTCGAAATTTAAAAATACCGTTAATTTGTTTTTGCACGAATCTAAGATGCCTTATAGTACCTATAATCGCAAATATATAAAGTGCACGACTGGGTCACGCGAATTTGCTCTTGTGGCATTTTTCCACAAAAATAAAATAATATTTTATAAAAATAGCGGCTTTTAAATAAATCGATGTTAATTTAATAGCTTTAAAAAAAAAAGTTTTTTACGAATTTGAAGTACGCCAATTTTAAGTGCTAAGCAGTTTGCATTTGATGCACAAAAAATAAAAAAAAAATAGTCAATTAATTCTTCAAATATTGAATTTATAAAAAAAAAATTAAAAGTTAATAAAAGCACTTTTGAAAAATTTTGGTATGGTGGTTTAATCAATCATCCAGACCTTACAAAAAAGTTCAAAATAAACTGCGGGTTTTGTTAAATCATCTGAAAGTTTATTTAGTTTGGTGTAAAGCATGTCAAATTTAATATGTAGATATATGGTAGATAGAATAATTTTTAGACAATTCCTATTTCCTAAACTCTCATGTAAATTGACTGACCCCATTCGATGGTGCTGATATACACGTAAAAACCAGATTGACCGAAACATATGTGAAATTGTCAGACACACTTTTCTAAAAATCTTTCTTTCAGTATCTAGAGTTTAAACGCCTCAACCGACATTCGTCAAATTTAATATGTATCATTCCTTAAAGTAGAAACCGTAATGGAAAAGCTATATCTATATGTACTTTTGGTCATATAACTTATAAGTAAGCACTTACAATACAATAATGCTAATCTATATCAAAGTAAAAACCTAAATGCAATGGTCAACTTAAAGAACCCCTTCATCTTCTAGTTTCAGATACGACCATGAGTACACTTGTACCTTAACATCCACTTATCCCTTGGAGGTCCTATATATATGTACCTGATATACAAAATGTGGGTGGTGTCGGATAGGAAAATACAATTAAAAGTCATTTACAATCGAGTGCATTGCAGTTTGCTGACAAAAGCTGCTTTTAAGTGATTTAAAATGAGGCACTAGAGAGATATTTGCTTATATTTGCTGCCTCTAGAATTTCATTCCTCGTCAGTGGCGGTGGCGGGCAATGGTCGAAGGGTTCTGTCAGCTTAGAACTAAATTCCCTGCACTCTTACATCTACATACATCTGAAATTATCACAAAGCAATTTGCTACATCCAAAGGATCCTTTTTGAGGATGCATTTTGTGTCCATCGCCAGGCAATGCATTGCTGCAGTTAGAAAGCGATGAGTATTACCCGCGTTCCAATACAACAGATGAGTTTTAAAGTACTTGATAGGAATCGGCCCTCTTCACGATGACGATGTAGACTAGACAACGGCGATGATGACGCAAACAAACGACTATAAGGACACGTTACTTGTTGATGCCTCTAGGTGGTGTTTCCGATTGGTGTTTCTGGCATTTCGTTTCGTACAGGAATAACATGTGACTTACTTTACCATTATTAGGTGTTGGTCTTTCATTTCCTTTTTGCAAAGGTTCCAGAGGTTAGCTTGCATCAAAATTGTATATGTTTGGTATAGGTTGAATACAGCTAGAGAGAACAACCTTATTCTAACAAAAACACACCCCAATAGCACACTAATTCATCAGTGCATTTCAGATGCATTGAAGAAAACTGGAAACTAAATTGATATCCAATCTCAGGATGAACATCGAAGTGGAATCAATGGGAAAGTGTTACATGCCTTTGGGTGTTGTTGTCATTATATAGTGTTGATGTGATGTTGGTGTCTAAGTCTGAGTGGTGCATGCATTACAAGAATTTCTATCCCCATAGTTGATTGCTTAGCAATTGCATTTTAGCAAAGCTCTTGTTCTCTTGCTTTCAATATATATAAGGGTGCTCGCTCACCTCTTTGCATTTTGGCACAAACAGAGACAATAACTCAATATGTAAATTCGATACAATTCTAATTAAAAACGGGACTTTTGAAAACCTAACAGCTTTGGATGTCAAAGGACATTTGAATTCGTCGTCGTCATTGTAATGCAGTCTCAGGAGGAAGTTTGTACTTTTTATTGAATTTTATTTTAATTTACGTTTTACTTTGGTGACTTGTGTTACCGACAAAAAGAAAATTGAGATTTCTTTTTATGTTTATAGATAGCGAATAGAAACATGGAAGTTTCAAGGGGTTAAGTATCTTCATTTTATCCATGGAATCTATCTTTTTTCCGTAAAAAATAATTTAACGTCAGTCACTCTGAAAGAAAAAAAATGCAAACACATAGGGGAAAATAGTAAAATGTGCCTGTTTTCCTAGGTCCAATCCTGTATAACTAAAAACGCACACAAAAATATTCATCGAGAGTGTAAGTCACAAGGCCTTGCTTGGTTCTTTGGTGCTGTCGCTGTAAGTATTTTTTTTTTTAAGTCAACTTTACAAGTTTCGGAAGACAATGGCTTAGTTTTTTGTTGTTGTTGTAAAATGGGAGAATGGTGACTTATGTGTGGATAATTTGGGAGACGATTTGTTAAATTCAAACATAGTTTGTTAAACTTGTTTTTGTACCAAGTTGATGAAAAGCTTTGTTTGATGTTGAAGTAAGTTGCTTACTTTTTTCCAGAATCAATTTGGTGACAACTTTTATTCGTGGTCCTGTTAGTGCCCCCCCCCCCTCTTCCCAGTTCATGCTATTTAATGCCTCTCGATAACTTTTGTATGGGGCTATGTTAAATCATTGGTTTATGCAGACAAACCAGCAACTCTTGAAGCATTGGAAGCCAATATTTGCGGCGGACATATAACGAAAATATATATATTTAAAAAATACATGTCATGAAATTATCTACCCAGATTATAATAATAAAAAATGCATTCCAACGAAATTTCTGTCTTTTATTATTTTTAAAGTTCTCAAGCTCCTAAAAAAAAAACACCCGATTCAATTTAGAAATATTTTTATGTTTTCCATAATTTTAATAAAAAATAATTTGTTTATTGATTTTTATTTTACAGCTGTTGATGTTGATTCCTATAACAGTTCTGAGTTCTATGAATTCACCTAAAATAAGGTACATAATAAATTGTAACCGTTGCCTTTTTTTCTGATAAGCACATGTCTCAAGGACATTACTTTTATTTGCTTTGTTGTATCGACGCTGTAACCATTAGAACTGAATGTAGAGCCTCCATGACAACTTCTTTCAATAAGACGCCATAGATAATTGGATATTTTTGTTCGACATCATCAACGGTTGCCAATTTGCCATGATTTAAAAGTGTTTTTTTTTTTTTTATTCTCTCATTTTTTATGGAGTTTTAGAGTGTGACCTAATTTTGTAATTCTTTTAACAATATATCTGAATTGGGGGGCTTTACACGAGTCGATCTTAGCCGAGTGCATAGGCCGCAAGGTGAATTCTGTTGATTTTTTTTATAACTTTTTGTTTAAGTTATTTTGTTGTTAAAGATTTGCCTTTACAAACTTACATGAAAAAATGTTCGAAGTGAATTAATTTCTTATAGACTTTAAGGCAACACTTATCTACATCACCTAGGTAAGTTGACTTTATTTGTTCCTTGATCCTTTTTTAAGAGATTCAACTTTTTTTTTTGAATGTTATGCTTTCCATAGTATAGGTAGGTAAAGGTAATTCTAAAACAAAATAACAAAATACTTTATCTTACTTTGGCATCGCAAATCCTTTGTTAAGATACTATCTTTACAACAAATCACATAATTTTAATCCTACACAATCCTTGAGGATAAAGTTAAGTGAAAGGACTTCCATTTCTCACTTCCAGTGAAATAATGTGCAATAATTCATATTCTAAGGGTAGCTCCTAGTTAACATGTGCAGTGTGAATGTGTGTCCTAAAGAACAGAGTTTCTTAGTGTCGTATAAATAAAACGAAACACTAATTCGAGTATTATATAATAAGAAATATTTTATACACCTTTATATTTATATACATATATTTGGCATCAGGTGATGTCTTAAAAGGACCACAACGTATTTGTCTGCGATTCAGATAATGCTGTCAACAAAATAATCCGTTATTTTTTTTCTATTACTTTGTAAGACTTCAAACAAAATTGTTAGATAAGTTTATATTTTTTAACTAAAAAATCACAGATAAAAAGGATAAAAGATACATTCCTGACAAGCGACGACTTCATTCCATTTTTTTGAACAATGATTTTGTGTGAAAACAATCACTGAATTCAATTTCATTTTTATCCGACAATTGAACGAATAGAAAAATAAGCACACACATGTAAAAGATAAAAGGATTTATCTACCTGTTTTAGTTACAGAAAAAAAAACACTGCAAAATTGAAGCATGCAACGCTGTAGGAAGTAAAAGCACGAGAAGAACGCCATTTGTGTATAAAGAAGGTTTATAAAGTCTGCAATGACGTGCAACACATGCTTTATAGCCGACTGGCAATTTTAGTATAGGAGGCAAGGAGAGGTTGGTAGAGCATTTCACTTATAAAGATTTATAACGTATTTGATTTATAAGTTTTTCCTCACTATTGATTGTCCGGGGGAAAAAATCATTCGAGGACACGTAAAGAAGCCGGATAGTCAATGACGGAGTAGGTATCCTTTTTTTAAGATAAAAAGAAGTCATGTGGTGAGTACCGGAAGGAGCATTAAGTGGAAGTGAAAAGTTATTTCGGGTAGCAACATCTAAATTTATTAAATATAAGTGTTGTCCTGATGTTTTAAAATAGATTTTCAGTTGGAATATCGTAGATACAAGTATTTTACAATAAAACCTTGAAAATCTTATCTATTTTAGTTGTTAGAATATATTTTGCAAAGGGAATAAGAAGTGAAAGTTGATCTGAATTTATAAAAAAAAATTAATCCAGCAGTGTTTTATCAATTACTGAACCGGTTGTCATGCTCCACACTTTGTTCGATGGAAAAAATATCATAGGTCATAAATAAAGGAGATAAATAAATAAAATAAACAAATTATAAAAAATAAATAAAATAAAGGTAATAACAGACATAATTTATATAATATAAATAAAAAATAAAATAAATGAAATGAATAAAATAAACAAAATAAATAAAATAAATAAAATAAATAAAATATATAAAATAAATAAAATAAATAAAATAAATAAAAGAAATAAAATAAATAAAATAAATAAAATAAATAAAATAAATAAAATAAGTAAAATAAATAAAATAAATTAAATAAATAAAATAAATAAAATAAATAAAATAAATAAAATAAATAAAATAAATAAAATAAATAAAATAAATAAAATAAATAAAATAAATAAAATAAATAAAATAAATAAAATAAATAAAATAAATAAAATAAATAAAATAAATAAAATAAATAAAATAAATAAAGTAAATAAAATAAATAAAATAAATTAAATAAATAAAATAAATAAAATAAATAAAATAAGTAAAATAAATAAAATAAATTCAATAAGTTAAATAAATTAAATAAATAAAATAAATAAAATAAATAAAATAAATAAAAAAAATAAAAGAAATAAAATAAACAAAATAAATAAAATAAATAAAATAAATAAATTAAATAAAATAAATAAAATAAAAAAAAAACAAGTAAAATAAAATAAAGTAAATAAAATAAATAAAAAAAATAAAATAAATAAAATAAATAAAATATATAAAATAAATAAAATAAATTAATATTTCGGAACACATTTTATCGTCTTTTGTAATGTTCATTTCAATCTTTTTTCGTCATTACTTGTATTTGTTTTCTTTTTTTAATTCCAAGTATGTTTCACTTTACATATCAAATAGAACCACTCTTAAAAACTTAGTTCACTTTACCTTATTTTTTTTTCATTTGTAGTTAAGTACCCAAGCGAACTGAGTTCCCAGGCATTTATCACCTTATACCTACTTTAAATAACAGAAATCTGAACTAAGTACTTATAAATGAACTGAGTTCCAAGGCGTTTGTCTTAACATACCTTAAATAACATACACATTAGGGATCTGCTGAATTATGACAACAAGCATTGTAATTACCACACTATTGAATAAGTGGAACTCAACAACAATGCCGTTAACCCATTACAGCATTGTTACCATAATCAAAACAAAACAAAGTTTATTTGACTCCTATAAAAAACATTTTATTTTAAATTGTTAGCATGGTGGATAACGAAATCTTTGAATTCTAACAATCCAACGGTCTTAGCATAAAGCCAAAAGCTTCACCCACTGAGTTGAATTCAATAAAAATTATGCTTACGCTCGGTTAACCTTTTCTAAGAAGATGATGGTAACTCAGGGACTTAGGATGGTTCTGTAAAATTGTATCCTCAGCGTTGTGAAATTTTACATTCAAAGCTGGATACAATGAAAGTCTTTTTATTTTTGTTTGGAATTTGGTTCCGACACTTACTCAACACACCTTGCCTACAATAATTTGCATTGTCATAGATAGATTCACCATCGTAACGTGATGCCAAATTGCCAAATAATTTTTCCTGTTCATGGTTTCCTTTCTTCAACCTTATTCAGTTTGTAAGGACAATATTTTGTTTGTCTCCTTTGCTGTCACAAACCAAGATGATAATATCAATACACAAACAGGAAGACAAAAGCAGCCTCAGGCCAAATTTGCCTTTTCAATATGTGAATTGGGTGGAAGAGAAGGGGTTTAATATAATCATATTCGCCTGATATCGGTTGATTTTCATGGAACACATTGTGAAACATGTCGATGTCCCAGACGCGAAAATAGTTTTTTTTTTTTTACTAATTCTTGAAATCTTATAAATGGTAGATGGTATATGCTCACAATCACAAACAGGAAGAATGGTGTTCGGTTTAGGGTATAATGTGTGTCCCTGGAGGGTTATTAAATTTAAAGGATAACATGTCAAACAAGAAATTTATTTATATAAATATTGTGGCCTAGCTATACATATGAGCACATTTATATAAATTGTCATTTTGATGTCAAAGATTTTCATGATTTTTATTATTTTGTCATCTTTTGTTCAGCAAAGGAAATTATATTTTTGAGAACGAAAAAATGATACAATTTTTTTTTAATATTAATAATAATCATATGAAAGGAAGTAGCAAAAATGAGCACATTGTCCTTTACCTTCATTTTAAAGTAGAAACAAAAAAAAAAAAAATAAACAACTATCTCAATATTGGAGAAGATAAAAATTGTTTTTAATATAACGTCCTGCAAATACATATATTTTATTCGATTTTTGTTTCCTTTTAAAAATAATTTCAGTGGTCAGTCGCTTATGGCTTTTCTCTTAACATCGTTTATTAAAGTGAAGTGATGGGTTTTTTTGTTTGTGGTCGTGTGGTGTTGTGGATGATCTTGTGATGTCCAGTTAACATCCTGAGGCAATGCAGACATGATATATACAAAATTTTGTAATCGGTTTTCATTGTCTTTGACAAGATGAATGTTTTGCATATAAATGACAAGCTTTTATGGGTTTTGAAGATAATGTTGTGAGTGAAATGTAATTAGATGTTATTGTTGTACTTACATTCGTATCTATTTATTTGTATGTCATTTCTTTACAAGAGTTTTTGGTTTCAAAATAATGTTCAAAAGAATATTGTTTTACCTGAGGCATTTTTTTTGTATGATATTCGAAAACACTACATACACTCTTTGCATAGTGTGTTTTGGTCAGTTTTATAGGGAAGCTTCAAAAGTCGAATATGAAAAAAACAAGCATTAAAAGGAAATACAAAATGGTCTTTAATTATGAATGTCTGGATATTACAATGGAAAGAAAAAAAAAGATGATTAAATTAAAGCATCGTAAAGTGCTTTAATTTATACCTACAGTCACAGTCACTCAAGTTTGGTTCTGTAAACTGATAAACACTTTTTAAAGTACGAGTTTTAGGGTTGCATTTCTACAGGGAAATGGAGCTGGACATTTCATTTGAAAACTTATTGTATAAATTTGGAGAATCAACACAAATGAAGTCCACGAGTGGGTCGCACGAACTTGCTCTCGGGCAAGTTATCTTCGCGTCAACGACTGATGAGTTACCCGCAGATTTTTTTTTTTCGAAAAGAATGGAATTAAAAAAAAACTACTTTTTAGAATATATTTTTTTCCAAAATGTTTGATTGTAGTATTAATCAGTCATAAGAAAATTTTTAAATTATAAAATTTCGTCAAAAATACGGTTTAAAAGATAATCGTTATCTAAAAAGTGCCGTTCTATGGCAGGTACCGTTAATAAACTTCTCGAGAAAAAAAAAATTAGATGAGACATCACTATTATCAACAAATCACTCACATAAAATTTTATCAAAATCGATTTTTCGAGAAATTTGGAGTTCGCTGCCATTGCAACGCCCCCGCTTGGGCCTTCGTGGGATTTGGGGTAGGTGCGAATTTGGGTAAATGCGAAATTTCGGATTAACAACTATTCTTATGCCATAACTTGCCCCCACGCCCCCACCCCTAATCCTATCATAGGTCCAGGTAGGGGGGTTGCAGGGGGGCAGCGAATTCGATCTTTCTCGAAAAGTATATCGAAGATATGGAGACATTATCAATGACTGACTGATCAAATAAAAAAACTATTTCTTTTAACATTATTTGCCTTAGAAAAATTAACAATTTTCGAGATTTTTTTGTGACTTATAAAGTATTTGGTGGTTAGATATAAAGAGTATAAAGCTAAGCTAACAAAAACAGGTAGTTTTATTGAGAGGAACGTCATGTCACATAACATTCCAGAAAAAAATCTAAATTCTATCGAAAAAGAGTTGGAATAGACTATAAAACAGAACCTTTGACGTGCTTAGAGATATCAATTGATATTCTCTGAACGAAGAGCATTCCGAAATATTTATTCCAGGAAGTATACCAAAAGTTAAAAAGTTATCAGGATCTAATTTATTTTTAATCTGAAAGTATTCTAAATCTAATATTTATATGACATAACAGTCCTGAGTACCTATAGATATATGAAGTTAACATCTTAATTAAAAATGATTAAAATCTTGCGTTGTAAACAATATTAAATTTGTCAAAATGTATCTTGTGACGCAAAAAGACAAATTATTGATCAAATAGGAAAACGCTTATTCGACATGCTTTTAACTAAAATAAGTCTTACTTTATAAGTCAACACCCAGACGTATAAACGTATTGTAGTTTTATTTTGCTCTTCTCTTATGTGGAGTTTCCCTTAAAATGCCTTTGGCTGCATTGTAATGTAAATGCATCTTTGTAAATTTCAGATTATTAATAAAATATCTGATTCTATATTCTTTTTTATACATTTTCTAGTCCTTTTCCTATTCGTTCGTTACTTTTATTACCCGCTTATGTAAATAGTAATTCTTTTTACTTTGATGCACTCTGTCCAGACAAAAGATACATACGTAAATTTCAAAACTCAAAGTTCACTTTACCGCTTTGAGATGAAATCGTGCTTAACTCTGTAGTGATGAACTCTTTATGCTTAAAACTTTGAAATGCAAAGGATATAAGAACACAATGTAAATAAAGGATGATTGTCAATGCTTGAAAAAGAACATGTTTAAACGAGATTCATGTGATTTATTTAAATTAGCTATGATTTTGTGAAAAAAATGGATTAAGTTTTTTTTTGCTGACTGATATGAATGATATTATTATATGAAATAACTATAATTATTCAGAAAAGCTTAAAAGGAATTTTGGCTATCGTATGCTTCATAAATCTTTAAGAGCTTTTAGCATGATGCTAAAAAAGATAATACAGAGGATTGATGATATTAACGTTAACTTACATGAAGGGGATAAAGTTACTAAATTTACTTCAATTCTCTACCAAAACATGCTTGATTCTTTGTGGCATTATATATATTAAGTTGTCTTAAATGTTCCATTGTGGATTTAATATTTTTTTAGCATTTGGTTGCTTGTCAACTTGTAAAAAAAGATACATTTGTTAAGTTTTAAATATTTGCAGTACTGCAAATTCAAGCGTTTCGAAACGCATAACTTGTGTTGTAATTCAATTTATAACATTTTACGCAAATAAAAGCTACCGTTACATCACAAACTGATCTAATACAATAAATAATGCATTGCAAATTGCAATGCTGCAGAAGGGTAGTGTTGCAATGCATACAAAAAGCATTATTTATTAATGGTGCGAACTATTTTGTTATTGAGGAACAATTCACACTTGAATTGTTCACTCAATTCAATTGATTTAATCAGTTTGATATAAAAAGACATCAGGACTTTGATTAGAGACCCCACGGAGTGTTGTTGCTTTATTCTGGTTCTTTTTTCGTTGAACGGATAAGAAACGGAATTTAAGTGAAAGATTTTCACGAGGTTGAATAAAAGATTCTTAATTTGTTTTTTAAGAAAAATATTATGTTGTAAGACATCAGAAACATAAATATATGTTTAATAAAAAAAAAAAACCTATTTCAAGAAGAAATGAGATTTTATCGATAAATTTCACGAGGGCTAAAATAAAAGTTTAGAATCTTCGATGTTTATCAATATGCTTGGTCTTCCAAAAATATATGAAGTTATTTTTGCTTATGACGATCTCAACTGAAAAAAAAAATCAAATCAAAACGATTTGAAAACATTCACATTTTGATATTTAATACGTTATTGAAGTATGAAAACAAATGATGAAGTTGTTAAATAAAAAATATTAAACTTTTTTGGTAAGACACATATTATTATATTTACAAAAATTAATCGATATTCCATAAAAAAAAAATACAAACAGATAGTTTGATTGTGGTGCAATATGCTTAAAGGAAATCATTAGAACAATAAGGATATCTTAAAACGTATCAATTTTCAAATTAAGGATGTATGTGAATTTAACAATTGTTCTTCTTGACCATATTATATCCGATTCAGGTTCGACAATAAAGTGATGATTGCACAGAGAGATAGAAAATTCCATGATCAAGCTTTGTTGTTCAAATGAGAACCTCTAAGGATTTATTTCATCCTTAGAAGATAATATACTCCATCTCCAAACCCAAAACGTCTACATATATCGGACACTCAATTACTTATCTCTGAGTCTTTATGCCTTTTGGTGTTGGAGTCATAGTCCAGAGTCGAAGTCTCACATCTCACACATTCCCACAATATCAAAGTTCTCGTATTTTGTACTAATATCATCATCATTGGAATTTCACAGTACACATATATGTAGAATATATAGCCAAAGGAATATAGCAGCATATACATCCTAGATTTAGTGAGAGAGAACTTGGGCAATTAATTGCGGCAATATGGAATCGATTAAATTCAAAGTATGTTGATGATGACGACGTTGATGGTGTAAGGCAATCCCGAGTCTTTTATTCATTGCCAAAGGCTGAAGTTCAGAAACGGAAGCTAGATTCTCTCTCTGCTGCTTACACATGACTTAAGTAGTACAATAACGATTGCAAAACCACTTTACCTCATTTACCATCGCTAAACCTCTTTCTCATCCTTGTTTTCATTCAAAATGTGAGAGAGTCGACACCTCTTTATAATATGGAATATAGATGAACAGAAGGCATGATTCCTGAAGGAGCACACAAGTCATAGATAATGTTATGCCTCTGCAAATGACCAGGAGTGCTCATTCATCAATTCGAGATCTCGATTGGTAATCTCAATAGTAATTTTGCATTGCTATTGACACGGAAGTCAAGATGGCATCGAGTTGATTAGGATTCTTTGCGTTCAGGAAATTTCCAGACAAAAATGATAAATAGTTTGTTGCAGTTGATGTTGTGTTGTATATGTATATGAACATTTGTCTTGGTATTTACATTACATATATATTAATAGTTGTTTTAGTTTGTGGTATTATGATGATTATAATTTGTTTCTGGCTGTATTTGTTAGATGAGGTTATATAATTGGCAATTTGATGGTTTAATATGACAAAGGTTAAAGCGATGTATAATTCAAAGTAAGGATAATTTAATCATCTTAAGAAACAGAGGTGTCATCGATGTATCAGAAATGAAATTAATATACATACATATGTATTTTAGCATGCGTTTAAAATAGTATTTCAAAGAGGTTTTATTGGATTTATATGGTCAGTGATGTGTAACAGCAAGTGGAAGTGCACAACAGGTGCGAGTAAATTATTGAAATTTTGAAAAGGTTCACCATAGTTGGAATTGCGCCTTATATTGAGTAAGTTTATAGCACGAATTTATCATTAAAACGGGGCAATGACCGATTCACAAGAGTTACAAGTTGGAACGTTTTTCTATAAAATATACTAGTTTGCAGTACTTTCTTGCAAATCTTGTGAGATTGGGCAAATATGGATCAAATAGTTTGCAATGCAATGATCGCAAATGGCACTTGCAAATTCACGTCATATTTAAAAATATTTTCTACCATTATAGCACAGGTAATAAATATACATCAGATGTCCCATTCCAATTGAAAAATATGTCCCTAAATTTTTTTTCCATTGCGCGAGCATGAGCACTGCTTGAAAATATTGCAGCATGAACACCCAATGGAAAAAAAAAACTAGGATTATCTGAGCTTATAGTGTGAACATAGCTTAATCGATTTGACAAGACCAAATATTTAGTGTCAACAAGGAAGGACACTCAACACCGACACCTTGGACAAAACGTCACCATAGACAGCTATAACTTTGAGGCGGTCAGAGACTTTGTGTACCTAGGCTCCGCTATCGACTCAGTGAAAAAAACACCAGTCCTGAGATTCAACTTATACTTTAGAATATTACTTTTGCCAATCACTGTTTCTTTGGGCTATAAGAAAGTAAAAAAGCAATTGAAGAGCAAAGTTTTCTCTCGAGCAACTAAGGTACTATTTCCCGGCTCTTATTTATGGTGCAGAAGCATGGACATTACTAAAAGTGGATAAGAATGCTGTAGGCGTGCGATTTATGGTCATTTCTGCACAAATGGGGAATGTAAGCGAAGATATAACAACAAACTGCACGGGTTATACACCGACACTGACCTTGTCGCTAAAGTGAAAAGCCAACCACTAAGGTGGCTGGGTCACATAGAGCGAATGGACACTAATGCTACGGCCCGGATGGTTTCTGAAATCTGAATCCAACCCCTTGGGACGGCGTATTATAGGAAGACAGCTCATACCAGGTGACGCACGCAAGTGGAAGCGTTCCTCAACCAACTTGAAGTGAGAAACAGGAGGCAGCTTGCTAGAAACAGAGCCGGCTGGAATAAGCTTGTTGATTGAGAAGCCCTGTAAGAAAGTAAGTAAGTATTTAATCAATTTTTAAGACATTTAGGCACCATTTATAATTACGTCCTGTTGAAATCTCATGTTCTTCAAATCAAATTCTTCATTTTTCGGTCGCCAGAAAACAGATGATCATTGATATACATTATCAATGTTTTGTGTACCATTACGTACAAGAAAATCAGAGAAAAATTGAGACACCCACTCTAAAACACGCTGACAATCAATGGAAAAAAACAATGGAAAAATACAGTCCGACTCGCTGTTTAAAAATTCAATAGGGCAATATTTTATAACATCTCAACACAATCACGACGAAGAAGAAGTTTTACTTTTTTTTATAAATTGAAACAAAATATAACACTGGCCTGGTTTAATTAAACGTATTATGGAAACTCTGGAGTAGTGCCATCACTTTAGTATTGTCTGATCTCATTTTGATAGCTTCTTTTTTCTCCAGCTATCTATTCATAAATTTAAAATACAAAGCAAAGGATAATTACTTTATGGTGAATTTTACTCTAGCTATAAAGAGATTAAAATCTATTTCACGCTTTAATAAATGGAAATGGTTACAAGCAAGGGAACCAAGAGAAATATACAGGGACGCTATATATGAACGTCCTTTTTTCAATCCAGGTTTCACATAATACGTAACACATGCATATAACAGTGGTGAGGTGAGTGTTTCGGAACGCGTCGTCATTTGAAATTTATAAAGCCTCCAACTCCTCTATTAGCCATGTCACTATATAGCCCTCGTTCGTTCTCTGGTGCTCCCTGGCACAGTTATAGCAGGCCATCGCGTACCACGCCCGCCGACCGCTAGCAACCACAAGGTTTAACGCCAAAGTTTGTCCTTCAATGTTACTATACAATTTTAAACGTTATGCGCGCGAAGCAGAGTGGTTATAGTGAGCTTAAGAGGTCGTGGTTTTTTGTCGGCGAACGGCATAAAGTGGGATGCAAATGTGAAGTTTTAAAAAGTTTAAATTTTTCAATGGAAAACGAACGACATCAGCACGGTGTTACAGTGTAACATAGGAAAGTGAAATAACATCATGCATATTCACTCTCAAAGGATAAATTAAGGATATGGGATAGGACAAGATAAAGAATGCTTTAATTATAACGTTTAATGTAATTAGCGGGAAAGTGGGATCTGACCGAAGGATGTTCTTAAACAATATTATATTTTATATATAAAATAAATTATGAGATAATTTTATTTCAAATTTAATGTTAGATTAAGATACTGGTTGATGAAGGAAAATTCAGTGAAGGTTATATATTTTTGAATAATCTAATTTTATCTAACAAATTTTCTGTTGAATGAGTTTCATTCAATAATAAAATTAAATTGAATGTTATGCTGCAATTTCATAAATTATCTGATCTGAATACTTTTATAAAAAGTAGCTTTGCACTGCTAAGGTCGTTGTTTGACTGACCATTCTTTTTTCCATTAATTTCACTGAATTTTTGAACAACAACAACAACTTAAAGGTGCTACCACCAATTATTTACGAATTTAATGATCCATTTTTATTTGTAGCTAGAGACATAGCTATTTCAAGAGGTGCTAAGCCCTATCATCAGTTTCCTTATTGATAGTGCTGAGTTTAATCCAATTTTATTATGAAAAACTTGCACACCATAGGATTCGAACCCACGCATATCAGATTTGCTCAGTCTCAGAAGTTGTATGTACTACGCATTCTACCGCTTATGACTGAACAAAACAGGTGAAACAAAATAGCATGCTTAAAGGCGCTTCGAAAAATGCTAATGATGCTCCAAATGCATTTGATATACAAAAATCACATCTAGACCTGTGACGTCAGTGGTCATAAGCGGTGGAATGCGTAGTGCAAACGACTTCTTTTTATTTTTTGAAGCTTAGAATTTTTCGAATAACCAAAAGACAAATCTTAATACTTCTGTATATCGGAAATCACTGGAAGGATTTACATGGCTAACACATTGTTGGATGGAAAAAATGTCAAACTTGGTCGTGGGATTCTTATTGCAGGTTAAGCTGGCAAACAATGTAAAATTTGCATTTCCATTTATTGTAGTTTGAGGTGCTTTTATTGGTAATAAAATCACACACTATATACAGTGGTAGCAGAGAAGAAAATATCTGGTCGATAATCTTCAGGAAAAATAACTTATTTACACCGTTGTCTTCGGCGGGTTTTCAGCAAGTAGTATAATAATAAGCAAAAAATCTGCACAAAAATGTTCTTATTTTTCATCTTAGACATATAGAACTTTAAAATTTGTTTTAATTTTTTAAAATTAGGAAATCTCGTACAAACTTTTTGCTTGCAATAAATATTTATTTCACAAAAAAGTTGACTTTATAAAAAATGTAAAGAATTGATTTCTCTATAAATTTGATTATCATACCATTTTTAACGGAAAATGCATAATAGGACTGCAAACCGATAAAACCCAAAATCCAAAATTTCAGGTAAACGCCATCATTGGAACCTAACTGCGTCAAAAAATTTCATACTTCATTTAACTTTGACATTTGTTAATTTTTTTGCAAAATTATCAGGCTATTTTCGAAATACATTTTATAATTATAAAAGCATTTATACCTATACATTCTCGAAAATAAAACATTTTCTATCTAATTTTAAACAAACTCAACTCTCAAATTCATCTCTGAGTTTGTATAGCTTAGATATGTTTTGTTTTGGTAGCCTAGATATCAATTTAAACTACATACATTAAAGTTTCTTTATCTGTAGGTAGTTTTACATTTATGAACACATAATGCACTGCTGGACAATTTCTTATTAAGAAAATAAACCCTCAAATAATTCAGTTAAAGGGCCCATATACGCTTTTAGCCTTTTCAGGTGTGTTAGCTAACACTATATAAAAATAAATACCGTCAAATCACACAAGACGTGTTAAATATGCTCCTGGCGAATTAACCACCCAAGCATGCAACTAACCCCTACACATATGCAACCGCACGTTGCACACACTTAAACATGCCAAGATATTCGGTTTAATAACCCTTACTGGACAAGGACCAAGGTAAACATAAAGTGTAATCATCAAGCTGTTAATAATCCAACAACGTGTTGGCGGTGAAGCGGGTCGCTTAATATTAAATTAATCATTCAATTAGAAAATTTCATTTACAATTCACACAATAATTGTTGGCATTGTATAATGTATATATAAATGTCTGTAAGGGGTTTCGACCTGCTGACCCCACGTCATTTATCTGTCAGCAATAATTAACTCAAAACTGTCCTGCTGTGCAAGTTATTTCCTTTTCCAAATTTTCATTTTATTTGCACGGGTATAATAAGATGATGGCATTTTGATTTTCTTTGCCTGTTCATAACTGAGGAAAATTAAAATTATACCACCAATACCACTATGTTAACTTTAATATATCAACACCTCCTTTGAATTGCTTAGAGGGAAATATGCATGTTAATGAAAATAACACAAATGCACTTAATTAGCATACTCCTGTTGAGGAACTGTTGCCCCTTCTTTTACTTATAAATATTACCCCTATCATCATCGTCCTGATTAATCGAAGCGAAATTCGCTCACATATTTTAATTTTAAACTTTAACTGGTTATATAGATGTGCTCGTGTACCTTCTACGAATGTGAATTTTAAATTAAATTCACTTTCGGTTGCTAAAGCATAAAGAGCTTTTAGTTTGGCAATTAATTTTTTGAAAGTTGTTTTTAATCCAGTTGTACGATGCACATGCAGCGATGCCAGGTTGGTTGAATAATAAAAACAGAATTATTTTCAAGCCTAGAATGGCTTGTCAAAAAGAAATTGTCAAATGAAATCCATTGTTTTTATTATAATTAATTTTTTTTTTTTTTTTTTTTTAATCTATTTGATATTCTAATTGTAGATAGGAGAAGGGTGTAAACAGTGATACAATGTCTTAAAATAGAAATTAATATATTTTTGAAGTTTTTCGGCAAAACTAATCAAATTTTGAAGACATTTATCTTAGTTTTAAAGAATGAAATTTATTTATTACCATTAAGCCCACACTGATATGATAATGTGCAAAATTAAAAAAAAAGATGTTAAATTGTTCCAATATTTGCCCTTGAATGTGAATTATGCGACGGTGTAGATTCAACAATGGGACGATATACAAATATAAACAAGAAAGAAGCTTCACATATCTTAGAAGGAATTTTTTTTAAATATAGTAAATAGTCCAGTCAAACGGTAGTTTCACGTTACAAAAAATATACAAATGGATTTTATTATGTTTTTATTATTTATTTATTTATGTTTTTTGGATCGCTGAATCCGAATCTGAAGAAATCCAACAAAATTTCCTGATACGTTTTGAGATAACCACGAAAAACGGGGGAATTTTCGCATTGCTTACATCTTGGGAACTATGCGTCTTAACTGAAATGTCACCTGAAACAAAATGAAAGACTATTAAATTTCCTACAAAATTAATCCATATTGTTTATTCCTCAAGCGTACAGGTAGCCCGTTAGAGCGCGTTGAAATTTTAACATAATTTCCCATATTTGTAAAAAAAAAATTTTTTTTACATATGAATTTTGTAACGGTTTTGTTTGTTTTGTAGATAAATTTTGTAGGAAATTCAATGGTCTTTTAATTTGTTGTGGGTAAAATTTCAGTTAAGATGCATAGTTTCCGACATTTTCTTAAAACCTTTCGTTAAATTTTTGGGTTTGATTTTTTTCTTACAATTTTGACTGTATTTATACCACTTTTTGCCAATATTGGTTATACTGAAAAACTTCTTCTAAAGCTGAGATTCAATTATGTAGCTATAACAGCAACTGATTTAAAAAACGATCTCGATTCGAGATTCCAAATTAACTCAGAGTTACCTCACCAATTTAGCTGAGTTAATTTTGAGTTAACTTGTTTCCCTTAGCGTTAACTCGATTATAATCTAACCCTGCAATACTTTACTACTTTTAAAAACTAGGCCTAAAGGCAGAACCATAATAGACGAAATGGCACGTACGGTGCCGTACGAAATCAGCGAGAACAAGCAAATCGTATAGTGCGCACATAATGTCGGACTGCTCAGTTTCGGCAAGTTTTCGTTCACTTTTGCCTCCGTACGTAAAGAGCGCTCCAGAGCGCAGTTTACGTACGTAAATCTGACAGCCAGCCAAATACATGTGAAATTGGCTTGCGTGTGCGTTCGACCATTATGGTCGACTGAAGGTAATGGCGGCACTTAAGGAAACTTGACGTAGAACTATGACATTAGCTTTCGTTTGCTTACGACTATTATGGTTGGCCCTTAAGAGAATTTTTTGTTTCGATAAGTCCAGTTCATTGAAATGTCCCTTTTATTGGCATATAAGCTTGTTCGTCAAATACTCGCCAGAGATCTAGAATTGAATTCAAGATGACGCACCTCTCCCAACGAACAACAATTCTGCTAAGAGCATCATTTTGTGATGCTGCCATGTGATGGAGTGTATAACGGATCTTAAAATATGCCCTACCGCATGCGATGCGTAAAAAAAAACAATATTTTGCGTCTGATGCAACAAATGCATAACAGTTGAGATGTAGTGCTGCAATGCATAATAAAATCATCATTTTCAAAAGATGTTCATTTTTTGGTGTTTAGGATTTCAGCCAGTATCATTTCCCTCAATAAATTTCCCGCGGTAAATTGTAGTTGTTTGTTCCCCTTCAGTACTGCATAGAAAGAGCAAAGAAACAGGTTTGTCTTTGAACTGAGAGCGTAAATTACTGAACTTTGGTTTCCGTCTGGAGGCTGTCTCGTCAAACAATATATGAATAATGAATTATTATAAGTCTAAGTCTTTAAGTTCTTACCGACAACACTGTAAAGTACATCAAATATATCTTTATTAAACTAATTTTATTTAAGTTGGCAATGCTTACATCACATGTGTAAAAACAACGTTAGATAAAAAAAAATGCAAAGTAAAACGAAAAATCCCAACCACTTGTCAAGAACTGAAATGGTATTACTTACACGACAAAACTTGAAAATGAAATGCTTTTAGATGTCCTTTTGCCAGGATCAAAGCATCCTAAATTTGTTGTCGACCAAAACAAATAGCATTCGTGTTCTATATGTTCTTCCTAGGTATGGCATTCGTATAACTACCAGAACGACCTACCTGTGGTTATTAGTAAATGTTATCCATGTTTTTTGTGAGCTGCGAAGTCGTGTTTTTTTTTATTTTGTTGTTTGTAGTATATGTTCCTGCTCCACATGCAACGAACGACATCCTCAGAGTGAAGATTGCTCTCGTAAGTTGTTTTACAAATGTTTTTTTTTTTTTTTTTTTTAATTTTGCATTACTCTTCTAGCAACTCAAAGCTTCCGAATGAAAATGTAAAACAATTTTCAGGAAGACTTTACAAAGAGTGGGGTTGTGGTGGGAGCGTTAGGGAGTTAGGTATAGGAATGTAGACTTTGCAAACAGAGGCTCATTTAACCGAAGAATTCCATTTTGGCTCTACTTTTCTCGTATATTCTAGTGGATTGGCTTTATTATGGAACATGGAATGGAATGGTCATCAAGGGCATTTAATGTACACCAGTGATGGCTCTTACTCTAATACCAACACACAAGGCAATCATAAGAATGAGTTGTATGGCTAAACTGTAAGTATTTAGTTTTTAGGAATTCATCTGGGGAATACATATAAACTCGTATATGAATTTGAAACCACATGCAGTACATGAATGTTTTTGAAATTTCATACTTATAAAATATCAAGAGGTTTTTCTATGTTTTGTGTAATAGAAACATATAGATATACTTGGAGAAAACGATTTTGAATATTAATGAAGAAGTTGTTAAAAGAAACAAATAAATTATCAACTTTCAATCAGTTATGTCATAGCGAAAGCAATTTCTTATAGTGTGAACGACAACTAATTGCCCAGTAAATATTTCTAAGATCTCTGAGATATCCAAATGCTTATAAATAATTTCTCAGTGAAAATTCTCGCTTTTGTTTTCGAGAAACTGAGCCTGAAAATTGTTGAATTCGCTTGGTCATCAGGTCAGGTAAGCGCTTAGAAATTTAAATTCGACTTGTCACTACACAAAATAATTGCTTAATTTTACATTTAATTCAAGCCATTTTGTGCAAAACACGAAACAAGTAAACTGCGCATATTTCATATTAAATAAAACTTTCAGTTGATGCTGCGATGGCAAGGATATCGGTATAACCTGTCCTAATTTGTGCAATCCATAAAGTGTGCGTATGTTTTACTGCCATCCATTCGCTATGCAAATCTTAATACTTGAGTAAAAGTCTAAATTGTTCAAAATCATGAGAAGGTCCATTTTTTGATGGACCGGTATGTCAACAAGCCAATCAACGAGATCCATAAAGTGGCAACGCATCTACCAAAAATCACTGTTTGTTGTTTATTTATATTTATACACATAATAACATTTGTATGCTTTTTCGATCCGTTGATGTCATCTCCATTTTCATCGGCGGAGATCGTACCCCCGTAAGGTCTTATGCTAAAAAGCCGAGGGGTTTGTCACAAATGAAATCACCTGACCACTTATACTTGCAATCATTTGAAATCACGCTGAAATCCGGTGCAATCACTATTTCAAGTGATGAAATAAAAAAATGTTGGTTATTGATTTCAAATGATTTATTGCAATCATCAAAAGTATATGAAATCACTTTAATTTTTTTTTGCAATCATGCAATCAAAAATGCCATAATGAAACAACGAATTGAAATCATAATGAAATTACTTGATTTAATTTGCAATCATTTGAAATCAGTTAGTTTACCTATTTGAAATCAGTGCAATCACAAATTTTTTAAATCAATTTAAATACTTCTTGAAATCACCTGAAATCATAGGGAGTTAATATTGCAATCCTTGAACCACTAAACTGGCTAGTGACAAACCCCTCGTAAAAAGCCACAAACGACCGGTACATTCAAAAATAATATAACCCTTGTAATATATAGCTCAAATTCAGCCTTATATACAGGGTGAGTCATGAGCAATGCGACAAAATGATAGGGCGTGTAGGTTGCGTTGGGGGGGTCTATTCCCCTCCGTTTAGCCGGGAGGGGCAATTTTCGAAAAAACTGACTTAAAATGGGAAAAAAATTATTTAAAATCAACGGCTTCATTCACAATGCTGTGCGATACGTTTTTGAAAACCCAATAACTTTTTATTTCATTCTGTGTTTAAATAAATCTATTCTAAGAAATAGTTTTTGAAATATTAATTTTCAAAGTCAAAATTTTGAAAAAAAAAATTGAAAAAAAAATTTCAAATTCATTTTTTTCAAAATTTTACGTAATTAAGTGCTAATTTTAATTTCAAAATTCAATGCTGTTATTAATTTTAAGTCTAAATAAGAAAACCGGATGCAAAAATTTTATGTCGTTCTCAAGAAATTAAAAAAAAACCAAAACCACCTTTTTCTAAGAAAAACATTTATTTTTATTGTAACGAAGCAATTTAAGAAGCATTAATCTTAGTTTTTTTAGTTTTTTTTATTCCTTTTATTTTTACTATGTTTTTTTATTGGAAGTACTTATAAAAAATTCTCGATATGATCTCCATTGTTTAGAAGGCATAGATTATATCTCCTTGTAATGGCTTCACATAAGTTTAAGCTTGACAAATTTTCCTGCAATTTGACTCCAGCGACTTCAATTCGTTCCTTCAGTTGTTCCAATGATACTATTTCCACTTCGTAAACATAATTCTTCATAAATCCCCATGCATAGAAATCTAGGGGAGTTAAATCTGGTGACCTAGGCGGCCATTCCGTGGGGCCCCTTCTTCCGATCCAACGGTCACTAAAATGATCATCCAGCCAGTTTCTCACCTGTAAGCTGTAGTGTGCTGGAGTTGGTAGATTAAAGTATCTGCTATAACCAATGGAACGCTGTCTAATAAATCGGGTAAAAGGTCTCGTAGGAATTGCAGGTATGATTCTCCATTAATAATGGAATTCAAAAACCGGGGCCCGATCACAGTGTGTCCAACAATACCAAGCCAAACATTACAATCTACCAACAGTGTATTCGACAGTTGAACCCGTCGCCACCACAGCGGATCCATGGCGGTTTTTTGAATGACGTTATATTACATACATGATGTTATTAATAAGCCTTTTAAATGAAACAAAAAAAAAGGTCGATATATCACACGAAACTTGTTTTATTCAATTTTACATGAAAATCCTTTAATCAATTTAAAATTCAATTTGTAAAGTCTACAGAAAATTCCCTTTACTAAATTTGCTTTAAAAAATCCAAGTTCAATTTCAAACAATTTTGAAGCATAACGCTCTTTTTCTAACGTTGTGGTAAGACATGTCACAACGAACGACCGTTGGAAACCATACTGTGTAGGATTAACTATTTACTCAAACTCAACTTCGTGATTACAAACACTTAAAATTCTACGTAAGTATATTTACTTATTTTAAAAGTTATTTATGCTTTAACACAAAATGTGTATATATATACATTAATCATATTTACAATGTTTAGAAAAAGTATCCATTGTTATGGAAATATGTACAACCATAATTACTACCATTAAAATCGATTTATGAAATGTTCTTTTTCTAAATGAAAAAAAGGAAACACTTAAATAATGTTTTAAGATTTTTAGATATGTTGATATTGTCGCATTTTTTTCTGTGCAGCTAATGTCACAATTTACCCTCACCTTTGAATTCAAAAGAGCGGAATCCTTTATAAAGTCAAATATTATGTTTCGATAGCAAAACAAATTCTTCTTACATGCAACATTGCAAGACAAATCTCATTAAAATTCATTTAACATAACCTATGTATGCGTCAAAACTTCTTATTTTTTATTTTGTCAATTTTATGACTTGAGGTGAAGTTGTTTTAGCAGTTAGTATTATATAAAGGTTACTTATGGGTTGGTAAAAATTACTAAAATGTGAATTCCTTATGAAATGTGATTTTTTAATAATTAACATTGTTAATATTTGAAGAACTTAAGTAATTATTTCCTTTCTTTTTCTGTTAAAAAAATTATTAGATAATTTTACGATAGAATTAAATAGGATACCAGAAAAAAAGGTATTGTATACAATTATACATTCGTAGATAGTGAATCACATGAGAAATATACAGGGTGCATTGCATACATACTTACTTTTTACTTTTCTACTTTATTTTTTTTTCAAAAAAAATTATGAACGGTTCCAGCCATAGAACCGTTATTTTATTAGTTATATATGACTATCTTTTAAACGGTTGTACCGATGTTAATGAAATTTAATATTTGAATAGTTTTTGCTTAGCAAAACTATTAGTACTAGAAGCAAACTTTAAAAAAAAAAATAATTTCTGAGAAGTTTTTTTTACTTCTTTTTTTAGTTTCTTTACTGAGAGAAGGAATCGTTTGCTGTAAACGAAAAAATTGCCCAAAGGAATGGTTCGTTTGTCAGCAGTCTTTTTTCACTTTATTTGCAGCAAACTCTTATTTTCTTTTAGGACAAACGAATTTGCTTGTATTTGTATAGCAACCGTACAGTTTATGAAAAAAAAATTGTTGTATTATTATATTATATTTTAGAACTATAAAAATTACTAACATTTCTGGGGATCGAACCTGAGTACCTTCGCACCAATGGACTACGTAAGGTACTTTACCAAATCTTTACTCGCCAGTGGATGTCCACTTGGTCCAACGATCACTAGAATTCTACCATTGAGCATGTCATGAAGCATATATAACAGTGGTTTACTTATGCCAAATCTAGTTAGCTTCAGATAAAGACCCTCTTCAGATAAAGACCATCTAATCGACCGAAGATTTTCCCTTTTTGGGAAGAGGATGGACGACAGCTGTGTTCCAACTCTCTGGATAATATGCATTATTCAATGCGTTGTTGAACAGTGTGGTATAAATGTCTATGGCTTCCTCAGCGAGATGTCGTAACACGACCCCCGCAGATTTCTCTATCTTTAATGTTTGAAAAATTACTTTAAGTTCTACCTTCGAAATTAACAATGAACTGGGTCCATTTCGCTCGGCGATGGTGGCGTTTGCCAAATTTTCGTCATTGAACACGGTAAAACCGGTGTTCTCAGATCGCCATTGCGTTATGTTATTTCCAAGGTAAAAGTTGTGCAGTAAGGCTCTGTTCTCCAGGTCATGATTCGGACGAATGCTAGCATTCACCTTATACACTTGCTGGAAAGCAGCCCCCAATATAAATTAATAGACAATCTAGCGACTACGTCGCTAACCGCTCGGCCAATCTAGGATATGAAATAATAACAATAAATTGGAATCACTTTTATCGTGAATTATAATTATCCTTTGAGAAAAAAAAATATATCAAACATCATATTATTTACCAAATCGTTGATCTGGTTCAACGGAAAACAACACAATTTGTGTTTTCTTCTATTTGTTGTCTTTGTGACAGATAAAAATACCATCAGGGTTAGTTAAACTCGAAGTTAACCTATAAATTTGATTTTTAGTAAACTTTAAACCCAGAGTCAACTCCGAGTCAATCCACCTCATTTGGTGAGTAAATTATTTTATTTGATTAATTTAATTATTTAATAAAAAAAAAGAGAGCCACTGCTGGGATTCGAACCGCAATCTATACTGTTACTGATATCGATGCGTTCGTTTCCAACAAAATGATTTTTTTTTTGCAACATGAAAACTTCTCTCACTAACGATGCATTCGTTCGCTACAAAAGAATTTCCTTTGTATTATATATGAGCATTTGAAGTAAATGTATGATATGTTCACTATAAACGTAAAACTACAATTTAAAACGATGCTCTGCAAGCTATTCATTCATTTGCTCCTAGCAAATATATACTGTGGCAAACAATAAAGAGATTGTTTATGGGAAAACGTTCGTTTACTGGACAAAATCAGCCTTCAAATGAATTTGTTCTTTTAAAATACGTTTGCAGCTATCGAATTGCTATCTTTAAATTAACAGTTTTTCTATTGCTTCTAAAAATATTCGTTAATTGCAAACTCATAAAAATAAATTACTTCTCTCAGTGTAATGTTTTATTTTTTTTTTTGGAAAAAAATACAATTAATTTTTATAACATTTTATGTCTGATTTATTGCCAACGATAATATTCTTTTTCGATTTTTTTTTTTTTAATGTTAAGCCGACTAAACTCATTTACCCATTTTGACGAAGTATGATAAGAAAAAGTTCTACCCATAGTACCTCTGATAAATAACAATATGTGGTGGTATTGTCCTGGATCGGAAGCTAATAATAACAATGGATTGACAAACTTTCAGTGTCACAAGACTAATATCTGGAGTTCCACCATGCGCAATATTATTTGTCTGCTCTTGGACTTTCCAACTTGAGTGGATGCGTTAGCAAAAATGTTGAAATAATATGTTATGTTAATATGTTTTCCAATTAAATAATTTCTGCGGAAATAAAAGTCAGAAAAATATGTCAAAATACTACTACTTTACTTGCAATATATATTTAATAAATCCATAGGACAAGAAAAACCGTATGAATGAACCACTATTGACCAGTGTACCCTACTCAATAGTCGTGCACACGGCAGCTTTAATGCCGGAACTTATATTTTAAAATGCTTGGTTATTCATTTCTTTTGAACAGTAAAAAGTTCTATAAGCTGAATTTGTATTTCAAAATATGATACAATAAATATTTCTAAATCAGTCAATCCTGTAAGTTAAAACTTTTAAAAAACTTGGTCTCCTACATAATAGAAGCAAACATATTGAAAGACGATTTGAATCATAGAGCTAACACGTACGACCCAAAAGTCATTTATTTTTTAATATTACCTAAAGTGCACTATACCGCGTTTGGTAAGTCCTAATCCTGTTGACTTTAAATTCATGTTATCATATAATTTACTTCACGCTTACGTGGCTTTTGTGTGAAATATTTTACAATCATAGGCAGATTACGGGTATCAAAGAGCACTTTATGTAGTATTACTTACACGAAACATTTTCCATAACCTGCCTCCTGAGGGAATATAATAACTATGCATGCGGGCATTGAGGGACTTTTATAGCTTTCAGGAGGCTCGATAATAATAGGGTTCAAGTTAAAACCAACATTATAGTGTATGCGATTCTACTTAACATGTTGTTTATCATTTTATGTTTTAACCAAAAGAAACAAAAAAAAAAAGAGGTTTGATGAAATTTTGTAATGTTTTGTTTTTGTATTAAATAATATTTTTTACTTAACACAAAATGAGCAAAAGTCAAGGATGTATCTTTTCATTTAAAGGATAGCCAGACAAAAGATCAATCTAAACAATTTGCTGCCCTTGAACCATCCACCCAAAGGAAAGACAATTTTCGTAGTTGTTTTGTTGGAAACAGAATCTATTGTTGTGTGAAAACATATAGCCTTTTCAAAGTTGTTGGTCACTTTTTGATATTTTTGTCCTTTGTTGATATAAAATTAAAAAAAAAATAAAAAAAAAAAAATGACAACAAATGCCTCATTTGAACAACTCTTCCGTTCATCCTTGAAGATTTCATCAAAATATAATGATTCCTTAAGTGCACAACAATGCCGGAACATTTTTCTATGGGGATCTTTAGATGAATTTCCGTTTAATTTTTTTTTTATAAACTATGCCTTAATTTATTTATTTCCTTTTTATTTATCATCTTTTGTTACCATGTTTTGAAATTTAATGAATTGGAAAAGAAGATCATAGATGAACGTCTTGAATGGGGGAAGTGGAAAGTGTTATTTCGTTGGCGCTTGTTACTTAGAAACATTGAACGAATTGCTGTTTTTTTCATTTCGATTACTCAACCGTTTGTTATCTTTACAGTGTGGAAAAAATCACTCACTTGAATTGCTATTTGTAAAGTAAACAGATGGAGGATACAAAGCCATGGAAGTCTAAAATCATGAATAGCGAGGAATACTTGGTTTGTTACGAAATTTTTCGATTGAGTGTTTTTGGTGGGGCTTAGATAGTGACTTAGACCGTATAATTTACTATAATATTCACACCTATTGGGAGTTCCACGGGAGCAAAATTCCACATGAATAAAATCCTATTTCAATCTGCCTTTATTGTAAGTTTCGTGTGAAAAATTCTTCATGTTCGAAAAAAAACTCCCTTATTGTAAGTACTTATTCCGTGTGGAATTTCTTGTACTGACAGCTAATATTTCCATTTATTTTTTGTAGGCGAACAACATAGAACCAGGCGGGAGATTTTATTTGTTTCTTATCAACAGAAATAAAATTGAGTTTATCTACATATATAATTCAGAAACAATGCAGCACACAAAATGAATGAAAAAGGAACAGGAGGTAGACCAAACAAAACACACAAATAAAAAGTTTTATTTTATTTATCTTAACACGAGGAATTATTAAAGAATAATAAAGTTCAAACAATCTCGATTCAAACAAGTTTAAACAATTTTGTTTGACACTATTTACCAAACTTTGACACTTAAGTCTACTAAACAAAAACACTGAAGCGTTGTTCATTTTATAAACACGAATACACACTTACACACTTGGTCAATTCGGAGAGGGAAATTTTTTGTAACAGCATGTTCTGTTATGTTTTTTTTTTTTAGACATAAATCAATGATAAATGAGTTGAAAGTGTGTCGTCGCAGTGTCGCACTTAGTGGCCACAATTATAAATTCTAAATTGCGTCGCCATATTGATTTTTTTTTTTGCATTTTTTACTAAACATTAAAAAAGGTAAAAAAGGTGTAGATTTTGATATCTGTTTCCATTACAGAGAAAGGGAAATTTATTGAGAGCTCAGTTTTCTGAACACAAATTTTTTTTCGAACCGTCAGTTCGCATCGAAGTGGAATTTCATTCCGGTGAAACTCGCAATAACTTTTAAAATTCCGGGCGGACAAAAATATTTCGGATGAAAGGTTTTCCGGGTGAAACTCACAATAGATGTGATTATAGGCGAGAAAAAACTTCTTTAAGAGCTTGGTTAATGTCCCCCTACTCTCGTAGTTGAAATAACAGAGCACCTAAGAAGAAGTTTAGCTAGTTAAGCATGCAGTATACAAATTCGGAGTAGGTAAATAAAACAAAAGCTGATGGGATAAAATTTTGTGAGAACACACCTCAGATGTCATTTAATCCTTCTGCAAACGGTATGAAGCAAATATAACTCCATATCAGGAGATACAATGCAAAGAATCAAACAAGACAAAAAGAAAAATTGCAACATTTTTTATAGATGGAATATAGAAGATACTTGTAACGATAACAGATATATATAATATACAATATAGATACATACGTAATATAACACGGTAAGTTATCCGCACTTTCTCATACATGAGCATCATTTTTCTACAAGTCTCTACCGAAAAGTTTAAGTAAGATTTTAGATTTAGACCAATTTGAGAATTTTTTCATGAAAATATTAACCCCAACCCAAAGCACATTTTTATGAACCCCATGCTAAAATTTGATCGATCAAGATACGTTATTAAAGCCTAAGGATCCACAAAACAGATGGTCGAACCAACAACCAAATCGACAATATCGATCCCAATCTATGTATTTAGGCACTGCTCTATACACTGAATATCATTATAATTATACTTTAAACGGACGCCAATCAGTATCTTCAATCTTGTTACCATCAAAGAAGTAGACGTGGTATTAACTGATGTATCAGAAGATACATTGTTAGTAGCTGCAGTGTAAAACAAGAAAAACTAGAGAAGGATTCTAAGCTAGGAGAAGGGAGAAAAAGAAGACTCTGCGAGAAATGAAGTGGTTTTCACAGAATCTTAAGTCAAGTAGATCGAAGAGTCTGGCATTAGAAAGAACACCTTACTTTTGAAAGAAAATTCTTTGACGGACTAAATCATGTATGTGACTATAGTGACCTTAACACGGTTAGTCAGAGGACGTCAGTCATCTACACATGTAATTAGTCATCAGGCAAAATCAAATCAAACAAATGCACGGATACAGACTTCTTTTAACAAAAACTTTATTACAGATTGATGTCAAATGACTGACCGTGTAAAGGTCGCTTAAGGGCTAAGAGATAGGAAGGTGTATGAATATGTGGAATAACTAGTGTACTTCACATCGAGCGAATAATTAATAGCCGTGTTTCAGCTCAGTAACATTTTACATGTTAATCCAAACAAAAACCAAAGCAAATAAGTCAGCAATCAGAAGTGAACATAAAGTGGATATGAATTGTTTAACTGTTGAAGTTTATATGGCACTGCAAGTGAGTTGGAGAAAATTTCATACTTAATCGCACTGCTATGGGCAGTGTTCGAAGATGAATTCAAGTACTTTGCAGTGTGTCTGTCACCCAATATTTAAAATAATTATTTTTATATACTATTTTTTCGAGTTCCGGAAGTGCAACTTTGGTGTCGTTTTTTACCCAAACCTTTGACATCTATCCAGATGACCTATAGTTTGACATTTCCTTTATCCAACAGCATGTGAACCGTGTAAATCGGTTCAGTGATTGCTGAAATACAGATGGATTAAGATTGGTCCTTTTAAAAGGCTTAACTTCCGGTGAAAATTTATATTTTAAATTTAACTTTACCGGTTCGGGTTTCCGGTATATTAAATTTGTTTTGGTGCTTGTTTCTGGTAAAAATATTTTTCTCCACAACATTAGCAACGCCATCTGTACGTCATCAGTTCCAAAACTAAAAATGAGTTAATGAATTAAAATGAACATAGCCATTTTGTTGCTTGCTGCGTAATTACTTAACAGTGAAACACGGCTAATAATGACACAGACAGGAGATTCTTTGAATCCAAAGTCTTAAGGTTCGAGACAACAAGAAAAACTGAAGATTTTTTTAAGGAACAAGATATCGCGAATGCTGGGTATATAGTTAAATTGGTCTCCATAACTTGCAGCAGCATAGAAGATGAGACTAAAGAGGATGGAAGACCGTCGAATTTCAGGATATATACCCTACATGGATCGCGATCCAGATGAATGAAAAACAATATTTTCTATACAACCACTTTAAAGTCAAAATATTACCACACTCCCCTTACATTAAAATTTTTTTTTTTAAACAGTTAAGTTTAAAAAAAAACTAAACTTTAAATAATTCATATTATGACAGATGTGGCAGGGTGGTAGATTCAACGATCTATAAAATTAAACATTAAATATATTAGGACAATCAAGATAAAAACACATTTTCCTTTAGATCCCCTCCCCTATAAGTTTCACTTCAAAAACTAGTTACAGTTACAGTATTTAAAATAAAATAAAATTTTTAAATATAAGAATTCAAGTTACAATAGGAGTGAACCAAAAAAACGGAGGAAACGGAGAAATCAGAGGAATAAGGAGGAATTTTTGTTGGTTTAACACATGAAACACTGACGTAATTTTCACTTGTGACGTAAGCACCTTGCACTCTTTTTCTCATTGGTTGGGGTAAAGTAATAAGAAGATTCAACCATTTATTTGTTTTTCTGTTTGTTGTTACGTCACAAGTGACAAAAACACAAGAACAAAAAGCTGAAAAAAAACCAAGTGTCGTAATCTTGTATTCTTTTATTCATGGGTTTAACACAACAAAATTACAACAATAATCATCCGAATCCTCTGATTCCTCTCATTCTTCCGTTTTTTGGTTCTGGCCTAATAATTGTTTGTAACAAAGAAATTCAAAATATATGTATATTAAAAAACTAAATCACTTACCATTTGTTGGAGAATTCATAGCGGTCGTGTGTTGATTGAAGATGTATGATAAAAAATTTATATAAAATCTACATAATAATATTATCGTTAACGATACTAAATTAAGTATTTATACTTTAAGAGTAAGTGTCTATATTTTATAGTTTTGATAAGTTTTACTTTAGTATTTTGTTTATAGTATTTTAAATTAACCGACAGATATTTTTAATTATTATTAGTTTCGTTGAAGTGAAGATATTAAATATTTTTATATATGGAATGTTGCAAGATTCATGGGATACATTTCAGAAAATTACTAAATTTTTACATTCTTGTACATACCCTGAAATATTAATCGGTATACTTTTATATTTGTACTTTCGGTTAAAAATACCATTTTACAACGTGCTCTTTAAAAAATTTATTTGAATTTTTTTTTTGTTTTAATTTTTCGGACAAAAATGGTAAGTTCAAAACGCAAAAAATTAAAACCAAAGAATTCTAGCAAATATTGTTGTCTACTTATTTTTGGATTAATTAAAATTGTATGTTTTTTTTGTTGTTTTGCTTAGTTTTTGTTTTTAATTCTATTTCTATGAATGAGTTAAAAGATACTTTGTATATTTTTATTGGATATTTAAACTATTAAATTCTTTTATAAAAAAAAATATTACCTATACATACATAATATATTATATAGTTAGTATACAGGGTTTGGCAGTGTATGTAATCACTTACAAAAATTCCCTTTGAGAGTACAATTTTAGAATATTAGCTTTAGTATTAATTTTTTTGTTTCTTAAATTTTACGCGTTTCTTTTCATAGTTAAAATTTTATTTTAAAAAATATGTTTAATTATTTGTATAAATATTTAATTTTGAATAGAATTTTTATAAATATTAGTTTAATTTTCTTTATACGTATGTTTGAGTATGTCTTATTTTTTTTTTTTTTGTTTAAGAAAATTTCATAAAGTTATTGTTATTATTAGGAATTTTTGAAAAGAGTATTTTTGAAAGCCCAATGTTTAGTATACAAAGATTGATATGATTTAATCTTAAACTAGTAGTATACTTTAGTTATTATAAAACAAACTAATAGCATAACAACAAAAATCATTTATTTAGTAGGTATTTTTTTAGTTAATTTTAGTTTTAAGTAAAAGTTAAATTACATATTAATTTTTTGGCGTTTTGTCTTATAGATACATATTTTTATTTTCTTATTAGCGTGTGGGCGTTAATGTCCAAATGGTCCCCGAAGACCGTTCAAAAAAGCTTTTTTAATCTTTTTTCATTAATAAAATTATTTAATATGGAAATATTTATTTATTTAAAATCGAAATCATATATGCTATTTTGTTGATTGTAGATATTCACGTTATTCCTGTAGTAATATTTGAAAAAAAAGTAGTGTTGCCATGTGTTGAGTGTTGATATATTTTTTTTTGTTGATAGAAGATATGTTCACATTTTTATATTGATTCAGACGGAGGATGATTTAGGGCTTTTATTTTTGTTTTAGCTTTTAGTTTAGTTGTATTTGTTGATGATGATGTTGTTGTTGTTGTTGTTGTTGATCATTACAACGTGTTTTCTATACATTACCTTGGTGGCGGGGGTGATGGCGGTGGCGGAGGTGGTGGTGGTGGAGGTGCTGCTACTGCTGCTGCAACTGTATCCACATTTCTTTTGTTTCCTGTAGTTTGTAGATCGAGGGCAAATGGAGTTACTGGACTTTCTCGCGGTCGCATTGTTGTAGGTGGACCTCGAAAAAAATATGGATTGCCAAAGAAATCCGGCGATGATGGCATCATGTTAATGTTTGGGTATCTGTAATGAAAAATGAAAAAGAAATTGTTTATTTCATATTTTAAAAGCTAATAAATATTTCAAATAATTTAAATGGCGACCCTGGGCTTATATACATATTTGAAAATAGTCACAATGGTTTCCCACCGATGTATGATGGGGTTTGAAAGAATTCAGAACCGATGAGGTCTCAAGGGTAAGCTACACGGATAAAAATGTTGGGGTACTTTTTATTATTTGTAGGACTACAACACCAACATTTTATTAAAAATTAATACCCGCAAATTTTAAACTAAAAAAAATCATTAAGATGTCAAATTTTTCCACAGAATAATTCGGACGGGAGGGTAGTTTACGTCCGTAATTAAAACATACCGTGATTTGACAAAACAAGTTTCCGTTTTTATGGACACAAGATAAAAAATTCTTCTCTTTTAGTTAAGGAGGGTCCGTACCGTTATGGTCTATTATAGTTTTGCCTCCAATCAATTAGGTCTCAATCAAATAGAGTATTTCAGTGGGAAAATGATTTTGATTAATTTTCATACAAATATAAAATTTATATTTTAACCAATTTAACCAAAATTTGAAGTGTGCTTTTTGTTACAACAATATCCAACACCAAGAGTAAATCAAATTGAATTCCGAATTCAAAAGTTGTCAAAAAACAATCCAGCAAACAGTTTCTGATAACATTTCTTTTTTTGTTTGTCATTTGTCAGTTGCATTTCAGAGTATTCTTTGTCACGCAAGCTGTACACACACCAAATGCACGTTCATGTAAAACCCCGCAGTGCATTCATGTGTTGTACCGCTCTCTAACGAATTCCAAATTTGTCAATTGTTATTTTTTCCATCTAACGTTTTGGTACTGAAGAAACAAAAAAAAAAAAAAAACTATTTGGTCAACATGTGGTGGTGGCAACGACGGACGTTTAGATATTTTAAACCTTGACCATAAGAGTCTCTAAGTTTCGATTGAATTGCGAGGAATTGCATCGACATCAGTTGCAGAATATACCGCCAAACGAAATATGTGACACCGTGGTTCCTATAATTTGATGCGGGTACAGGTGCATTGCCAAATTTTGATGTTGTGAAGTGCATCAATGCCTGATTCCGGTGTCCTTACCATTGATGGTGGTGGTTAAAGTGCATGAGTTTGATTTTATTTTAAAAAAATAGCTTCAATCCACATCATGAATGCCATTGCAATAAGGAGTGCAGCATGCAAGTAGTGCAATGAACAAAACAAAATCAGAAAGAAAAAAAAACATTAATATGAAAAATTCAAAAAGTCGCATTGCATTAGTTAGTTAACTTATTTATTTATAATATTTTTGTTTTCAAACAAAATATGTAGTTTTATATATTTTGTTTTGATTTTCATCAAATAAATGTATTCGATATTGAACAATAGAGGTGGACTGTTCTTTTCATGTATTCATTGTGCCTAACGAAGCGATCATTTTTTGTTAATGGATTCAAATGAATAAAAATGTCCGTCATCTAGATAAAAATAAAAACAAATATTTTTTTTATATATTTTGCATGCATGAAGATTTTTAACAACAATCAGCTTGAATATATAAAGGATTAGCTTTACAGACTTATTTAATTAAATAATCAGACAAACTATTTGAACGTATAGGAAAATTCATTCAAATAACAGGAACTATTGATGTGATTTTAATTTAGAAATTTAGTTTGATTGTTTTCTTTTTTTTGTTTATTTTTTTAATTAAATAAATTATAATTTTTACTAAGAATAGATAGGTACCATTTAAATTACATAAGTACACATTAATTTAGATTTATTTAAATACTGTTGCTAATACTGATTCGACGGTGGACAAGCCGATCATCAGACACTCTTTGGTCTTTTATTATCCCATGTTCATTCGGAAAATAATTTTTCTTTATCAGGGATAGAACCGCTAATCTCGCCATCACTAGCATTTTCTTTAAGGTTAACTTGCACTTCGCAGTTTTTTTAATTTTAGTGACAAAACAATAAATTGCTTAATAAATGTTGGATATCTAAATTAAACAAAAACAACAATAGATCTTTTTTTGAGAAAAACGAAAGATTTTAACGAAGTTTTTGTAACAGATTTTCAGAAAATATAAAATACAAAAATGTACATATTTTCAAAAGTTTTCGTTAAAATTTTTTAAATAAAAGTGGATTGATTAATTAATAAAATGGTGGATGAGCTGACTGTTTCAAAAAAAAAAAGGATTAAGAAATTGATAATTTTAATTTCATTTTAATAAATTAACAATATATTTGTAAACATATAATAATAAAAATATAAAATAATCATAATAACAATGCGAAACTCTTCGATAGCAACTTGTTGTCAAATTTTATTTGACAGATGTAAAAAATTTTGCAGAGAAAAATGAGTGGATAAATATTTAAAATTTTCCAACGAGTTTGTATTTTTATCGATATGGCTTGTGTCTAAGCATGGATAAATCAGTGTGGTTACTACTGTCGAAAAAATTTCGTGCAAGTGGGCCATAGTTAAGTGTACCTGTATAATTAAGTATATTGTTGCTCGGAAAAATGAAACAAAACAAAAAGTATCTATCACTCTATAGTATATCATAACAATAATAGCTTCAATTAATATCACTAGCCGTGTTTCGGCGTGAATTGTTTACGCAGCAAACAATAAAACGTCTATGTTCACTTTAAACTAATTTTTAGTTTTGAAAATGATAACATACAGATGGCGTTGCTAAAGTTTTAGAGAAAAATTCAACTTTACCGAACAGGAAAAGTTAAATTTAAAATACAAAAATTTCACCGGAAGTTAAGTCTTTTAAAGGACCAATCTTAATCCGTCTGTATTTCAGCAATCACTGAACCGATTTAAATAATTCACATGCTGTTAGATAGAAAAATCATCTAACTGCGCTGTGAGTACTTTATTTCTAGACAGATGTCCACGGTTTGGCTAAAAAACGGCACCGAAATTGCATTTCCGGAACTTGAAAAAATAAGGCGTTCAAATAATTATTTCAAATATGGGGTGACAGACACACTGCAAAGTACTTGAATACATCTTCCAACACTGCCCATAACAATGCGACAAGTATAAAGAGACAAATATTTGTCTTCAATTCACTTGCAGCGTTATCTACACTTCAACAGTTAAACCATTCATGTCAACTTTATGTACATTTCTGATTACTGACTTATTTATACACACTTTCGTTTCTGTTGTGATTTACATGTGAAATTTTACTGAGCTGGCTAATCACATCAAGCCGAAACACTGCTATTGATTGTACCTAAAATCTTGTTTCACTCACTAGTCACTGACTTAAATTTTATTGACATTTTTTGTGAAAATAAAACAACTTTGTTCACCGATGCCATAGCACAATAAATACGGATCGCATAGTTCCAAGATACACTTTAAAACTAAATTTAATTGAGAATAAACGGATATTCAGCTATTAAAAGAGTATTCATTGCTGCATTATGGAAATGATTCACTGGAACTACTTTACAATCACTTGGCCAGAAAATATATATGCAACCACGAAAAGCCGCCAAGGCTTCAATAAAACTAATTGAAATCTGCAGCTTTTGTTTGCCTCACATCATTTATGTTTTGCTTTGTATGTATATGTGGCGATTTCATTTGATGATGTCCATTTGATGCTATTATTTTCCCATTTTGACGAATTTATACAATCCCGTCTGGTTCATCAACGGTTTGAAATATCAACCAAATATATCTACATCATTGCCAGCCACCATTCATACTATATATCCGTAAATCCGTGAGTTCTTTCTGTTCAACAATATTGGTTCGCGCATCACTTGGCGAAGCGAAAAAGCAAAGTGACTTTCATTTTATTCCACCTTTTGTATTTTTGGCCTTTTTTATGTTGGGAATTGCGGGATTCTGTATATAGACTGGTGCTGTGAGCTCTGTTTGACGATGATGAATGCTTTCAGTGTAATCATAGGATATGTCATTTACTACGACTTTTGATCAAAGTAAATGTATCTTTTGTATCCTGTATCCGGTGCGTGAACACGGTATACGGTTTGTCATATTGGTTCAATCAGAGGTGAGTACGTAAAAAAGGTATTTAAAAGGTCAATGTAAAACGCTTTTAGGAACAAAATAAATTGCAATAGAGTGTATATAAAATCGTGTGAGTTATATGCAAAATCGTGGAAGTAATGACGCTGATTTACGATTGGATCGTTTTGAATAGAGTCAATAAAATGCATAGGGTTTTTAAATAATTAATGTATACAAAGTGTTAATTTTGATTCTAAATAAAATTTGAAATTATGGAAAGCCAATCGCATGTGCATTATATTTAGGTACAATAATAAGAATATTTAGTTACAATATTGGTATACAAGTAATTAACGGAATTTGACTATCTTTTATATATGTTTTAAGAAAATGTGAGTTTCAAGAAAGGTTCAGTGATTGTTAATATAGAAGAAACTGATGAATTTGGCTTTCAAAGTCTAATTGTCATAGTTGGTGAAGGAAATTGAGCGGGCAAAAGACTACCACGTTCATATTGTGCCACTTGGAAAAAAGGCTCTGTACTTCAACGTATATACAGGGTGAGTCATGAGCAATGCGACAAAATGCTAGGGCGTGTAGGTTGCGTTGAGACAAGAAAAAAATCGTATGGGAGGGGGGGTCTATTCCCCTCCGTTTAGCCGGGAGGGGCAATTTTCGAAAAAACTGACTTAAAATGGGAAAAAAATTATTTAAAATCAACGGCTTCATTTACTATGCTGTGCGATACGTTTTTGAAAAGCCAATAACTTTTTCTTTCATTCTGTGTTTAAATAAATCTATTCTAAGAAATAGTTTTTGAAATATTAATTTTCAAAGTCAAAATTTTGAAAAAAAAAATTGAAAAAAAAATTTCAAATTCATTTTTTTCAAAATTTTACGTACTTAAGTGCTAATTTTAATTTCAAAATTCAATGTTGTTATTAATTTTAAGTCTAAATAAGAAAACCGGATGCAAAAATTTTATGTCGTTCTCAAGAAATTAAAAAAAACCAAAACCACCTTTTTCTAAGAAAAACATTTATTGCTTTATTTATTGCTTTATTGCATTGCTCATGACTCACCCTGTATAGATAAGACTAAAGTTAACCATTGGTTATAGTCACTATGTCTTCCCTGCATTGCCTTTTTAATGGACAAAAAGTTCCAGAGAAGAAATAGAACAGGATATTTCGTCTAAACACTACTATAAGTATTCTTAGCATGGTGATAAGAAAAGGAATTCCATGAAACATTACAAATGGCAGATACGTCGTAAAAATTGCTGAAAGAATATAGAAAATATAAAAGGAGTAAATTGCTAACACACCAAATAAGTATGTATATTCATTTAACTGAATGTGATGGCCAATGAAACATATTACGAGTAGGTATGCAAATTTCTCAACTTTGGCTATGCTGCTTCATTGGTGGCATGTTGTGCCGCTAAAGCCAATTTTGAGTTTTCGAAGCATTAAATATCATGCGGTTCGTTTTCATTAGAAAATGCTAACGATATCTGTTAATCTGTTATGAGCTTATTATACGCTGTCTCTTTCCCATCCCCATTCAGAGAAAAGTGTTGTCCATCTTCAAACAAATATAAAAACTTAAGGGTGGGTCTTCATGACAATAGAATTTAAAATTCATGTAAACGTATTTCAATGTGGTAGTGCGATATTCTTTTCTCTTCATTATTGTTTTTGATACGCTCAACTACTCTTGTTCTCTTTTCAAAATGGGTTTGTTGTTTTGTCATCCTTTCGATTTGAATGGGAATGATGAGTTCTATGCTTTCTGTTTATGGAAGGGATATTTTTCAATTTTGTTTTCAAAACACATGAGTAGGTATAGCTAAAATGTGAGTCATTTTTTTCTCTTTTCGTTTAGTTGTTTTTTCTTCAATTTCACTTGCTGTTGCTGGAACTGGAAAAACAGTAACAAAAAAATGTGAACTCGTTTGTGACTCGATCGAGATCTTGATGAAGGTCAGGACACATCAAATGAACATGCATAAATATACGTTACACATGTAGGTAGGTAGGTACATTGAAATAGTTTTTTTTAGGAAGCTTTATGTAAGATAAGTGTAAAGTAGGTCAATATAACTATTTGACCTGTTTGAAAATTACTTTAGGGTTTATTGCAAAGGGGTGAATTTTGAAAACTTTCAAAATTGCGAAAACTAGATCCAAAAATGTGATTTTCAGAAATTAGGTGCTTCCCCCCATTTTTCCAAATTTAAATTTTTTAAAAACTCTACAAGGTTGTGGTACCCTAATACGAAGTTTTTTCTCTTTTTATTTTGAAAAAAAAATCGAAACTGTGGATAAAAAGCTCAAAAAACATGTTCCCGAAAGTGTGAAGTTAGCCTCCCTTTTTTCAAATTTGAATTTTTGACAAATGAACCAGGTTGATCTTTTTTTTTTTTTACTTAAAAAATGTAGGTTTTAGACAGCGAAACCTTTTGCACTAATTTAGCAATTTTGCCTTCCTGGGAGCTCCCTTTTTCGAATTTTCAAATTTAAAAACCAGTGCTAGATTGTGCTAGGACTCTTCTAAATTGTTCCAAAGTTTTGTTTCGAAAAAAAATATGTCATATGGGTCACATAGCACCTGACAAAACCGTTACATGGCATCTGACCCGCCGGCGGTCACAGTTATTTTCCTGTAAATTGTTTTTCTGAGGCTCTTTGTGAACAAGTTACTTTTTAACATTCACAGATTTTGATTGAAGTATATTAGTTATTTGGCAAACAACAATTCAATCATTCAAATTGCATTTTTTTTTAATTATTTTCCATTTATTTTTTCAACAAAATCAACCCCAAATAATTTGGAAAATAATGGGTAAAATCTGATAATTTTCATTTCTGATTTATTTTTACCTAATGCTTTTATTTAGGTGCCAGTGAAGAAAAATGAGTATTTTCATTGCAGGCTAGGTACCTACGTAGATCGTCATCATGATACCCTTTCCCTCGGCACATGCCAAAGGCCACGCAAAGACATTTCAGTCACACACATTCTTATTTGCAATTACCTACCACTCCATGTCCGTCAACACGCGAAATGAAAAAAAAAATCGCTTCTAAATAAAAATAGGAACATAGATATACAATTGCAATATACACGTTCCCTCTTCCCACTATCTCACAATTTACTAATCGTGTCCAACCACACCACCAAAAAGGAGGTCATCTTCAATATTTTTGTTTCTTTCCGTTGTAGGATAACAGAAGAGGAGGTATCTCCAATTTAGGTTTAATCGCAAACAAAAATTGAAGCGCCCAAGCCCAAGTGCCTACGTCAATTATTCTGATACAGAAACATAGATCTCAATTTCTTCTTCCTTTTGACACCTCAACCTTGAAGATTCGATAAGATTAACTCATTTTATAGACGATTCCCTGAGACTCTATTTCTATATAATTAACGAATAAAATCTTTTTCAGCATTATTCCCACATCCATAAGTTTCCTTCCAAAACCAAGTAGAAAAAAAAACAAAAATATCATATACCTACTTGGACGACAGCGACGACGACGATACCTACGAATCGTACGTACACCAGCGTTGCCGAAGTTAACCAATCGTGCTTTTTTGACACGACAATTTTTTCTTGTGGCACAGTGGCACGAAACATTTCAATATCGCACACTTTATCATTGCCTATATCTTACTTTAATATTGATGGAAAATTATATAATAAATTACAGAAACAAAGTTTTATTTTTTTAACAGAAGATTAATAGTTCTTTCATGGCAAGCAGTTTTTAAAATGTGACACGGCATTTTCTTTTCTCGGCGGCAATGCTGATGTACACCATTCACCATACCATTTGTGTTTTGTGTATCACCACAAAAAAAAAAGTTGATTCTAAAGAGAGTGCGAACAGCGAAAATATAATATTCTCTTTCGACGGAAGTTTCGTGAACTAAATATCGTTGTGTGCGTATTTTGATTAACAAAATCGTTAAAAAGATGCTTTTTCAAAATTAAATATAAAATTGTTTATGCGTGTGATATTGTTTTCTTCACTTGGAACTTTAGCAAAAAATATTGAAATAAAATACAAAAATAATAATAAAGTTGTACATGGCATTTCAACCTGGGAAAACTACCATGTGTATAGATACTTTGAATTGTAAATTTTTACGTCTAAACAATATAAAATTGCAAAAAAATTTACAGCACATTTTACAAAAATAATAAGAGATTCGAATAAATTAAAAACAAAAAATATTAAGAATAAAACATGCCAGCCCCAACGGGGGAAAGAAAAAAGTAGTATTGTTTGTGTATATATAAGTTTTTCAGACGTATAAAGTGGAAAAAAATAATTTTTTGTTTTGTTTCAAATAAAGTATCTACTTTCTGTTATAAAAAAAAAATATTGTTTGGCTCCGTTGAAAATTTAAGAAACTGCGCCAATAAACGAGCTTTAAATTAGTGTGAACTTACGTCCACTTTGTAGCTCAAATAATTTTTTTTTTTTTTTTTTTTTTATCCTACATAAAGTATACATTCATTGACAGTTGAAAAACATTAACAACAAAATAAAAAAACAAATCACACGAGAGCCCCTTGAGGGGATGCATAAATCAGCCAAAATAAAGGGGAAAAAATGTGTAATTCCTTCCCTAAAAAGCACAAACTTTTGTAAAACATAAAATTGAGGACATATGTTTTAAGATATGTTCATGGACTAAATAATAAATTTTATTTCATCAAAATATCTTTTCAAATGTAGGAGATATATTAAGTTTTGTGCACGTAGTACCCTACATTTACGAGGAAGACCCACCCTTAAAGGTGCAATTGTCAGCGATTCAATGATAAAAAGTTTAAAAACAAAAGTTCGTTTTAATAAAAATGAGGAGAAAATTCGAAAACTTAACGGATCCCAACCGTACACCAGCATTAGTTTTGCGAGTTTCAGAATGCAAATCATATTTTCATATATATATTTTCATATATCAAAGAAGTAATTTTTAATCCCAAAAAAAAAGTTTTATAAATTATAAATTCAGGTAGGTATGTTTGATAATAAAAACTTGATTCCTAAAGCTGAATTAAATGATGTCCTTATTGAAATATAGAATCTAATAATCTTCCTCTCTCCAAAACGATATTTTGTTTACACATTTCGTGAGATTTGCCAGTAACCAGTAAAGTTATATTGACGTATACTGGCATCATCAACCAAGAAATTTTGGTTCTTTAAGGTATTTTTTGAAAAAGAGTATAAAGAGCCTTGCTTGGAAGAAGAAGATTTAACTTTTTTTTGTTACTTACTGCTTCCCTGCATCAACGGATTCTATTGCAACTAAACTACCACTATATGAATTCTGGTGATAGATGCTTTATCGAAGTCCGTGGTCATCTTATTTTTAACAGAAACTTTGGCTTTTTCCATTTTTATTGATAAGGCATATTTTGCCAGGGTAACTTTCAATAGGAAAATTTAAGTTGTTCAATGTGGAATTGGAAAATATTTACTATTTTTATCAGTTTTCTAGAAAACCTATCAGTTTTTTGGTGTTAATTTTTGTATTTTATAATAATTACTATACCACTCTCAATCTTCGAGAACTCACAACAAAAAAGAAAATTTTGTTTGCAACAATCATATACATCACTTTCAAATTAAATTCGTGTTTTTATACTGTGATTAAGTGTATCCACTTTGAACCCAGCTAATTGACAACATAATGTCCCTAGAATGACCCAATTAGCCAAAGAACTCCTGTCCTATTTTTTTTTGCTGCTCACTTCTCAACCAATAGTGGACAACGTTCATTTAATGTAGCTATAGCTATACACATACATATATATCTGCCCAAGGACAATAATTATTCTGCTAGCAGCACTGCAAAAACAATTGCAAAATAATACCCCTAATTTCAAAAAAAACAACCAACATCGTATTCGGTCCACCACTTGTTCCTAATGCGCTTAATTAAAATGACCAAATCTGTAGTTGCTGTCCCAAACCATACCTTTCCGACTTCGAGTTAAACTTTCATTATTTTTCATTCTTCGTTGTAAATTAAAGCAGCAATACACACATACACACAAAAAAGAGAACTCAACAAAAGGACAAATAAAAAAAAACAAATCTTTCACAAAACAAGCATTGTTTACATTTCAACACCAAAAAAGAAACAGAAATTAAGAAAAGAAACTTAAGGACGATGAATGACGATGAATATCATCTACATGGCAGGGATAAGAAGGATCAGCCAGAGGTAAGAGTCGCGAAATGCCATTTCATAACTTGACCAGCTTTTTAACGCCTTCTTGCGTTCGTTCTTCGCTCAACTCTAGACTAAACGAAAGCACTACAATTTAGACAGGACAAAGCAAATCTTAAAATCTCCCCACAAAAAAAAAAAGTTAATCCAAAGGAAAGAATAAAAAAAAAAAAAAATACTTTAATCGTGCAGATGGAACGTTTCTGGGCCAGACAAAATTATTTTAATTTTTTTTTTTTCTCTGAGGCCAGACGTGGGGGTTTTCCCCAGTTCCTTCATCATCATCATCGTCATCATCAAAGTACATCACCCATTTAGAGGTTTTATTTTTTTTTTACTTCTGCCGTTTTATAATTTCTCCACTACAATCATCATCCCCCTTTGATGGAAAAAGAAAAAGGAAAAAAAAAATATCTTTCCACACTTTGTTTTCCATATTATACACATGAAGGTAGTTTTCCAGTGTTTTTCCTCCGATACAGATTTAAAAGAAAAACAACGATGTAATAGTGTGGGTGTGTTGTTGTAATGTTTCTGACAACGGAAAGTATTCTTTTTGTCTATTTACATGATGGTGAACGTTTGTTCTGCTACAAAATCGTCCTTCTTTTGCTAAGTACTCAATCACAGAAAGTATATATTACATATCAGTCGCACACATTTACCTTCAAACATAATATATCTAAATTAGTGAAAATTTGTAATTTGAATTTTTTTTAAGATCATTAAAAAAGATACTTCGAGAAAATCAACTTGATGTCATTATGTCAGTAATAAAACTGAAAAAATCTAGGGTGGAATCGCGTAAGATGATAGTTGATAGATAGATGATCACCTTGTGATCAAATTTATTTTTCCTTCTGTGTAAGGTGATAACATCCACCTATTCAAATCAATTCAACTTTGTTCAATTTGTCAGTGACATATGTGAAAAACATTGTTGCCGTAGTCATATTTTCAAGTAAATTCATTGAAATCGTAATTTTTTTAAAAAACATTGTTGCCGTAGTCATATTTTCAAGTAAATTCATTGAAATCGTAAATTTTTTAGTGAATAAATGCAATAATTCTAAATTTAACCATTTATTTTCGATAGTTGTATACTCATATGGTAAAAGAAATATTGTTTTTGTTGATTTGGGAACTAAAATTCAAAAAAAGTTGAAAATTTTATAATGTTTGTATGCGTGCGGTAACTCTAGTTACATTGCCACAAAAATTAAAATGAAACGTCAATTTCATGAGAAGGTGACTATCACAATATTTTTGTGATTGGTTTTTAGCTATCACTGTGATAATCACCTTTCGCAGGCAGAAAGTGTAGATTTTGACTGTCAATTACCACAAATCACCTTAGCCGATTCCACCCCTGCATTCGCTAAACACGTGAATTTCCAAGACAATGCTTTAGGAAGAGGAACGAGAAATCAAATGCAACGCGGTGTTTTAGAAGAAAACAGCATTCGATTACTTAAAGAAGTTCAGGGATTTAGACTTAATGTTCGGGAATCCATATTCACCAATAAGCTGCATAACAAAGTCGTTAATGACAATTTTGGGTTTGCTGACTCAACACTTGTTAAATTATTAAAAAATTGAAAATTATTTGATTTATATTTTTTGTAATTTTTTGATAAGCTTCAAAACAGTTTTACTAATTTTTATTTTGTTGTGACCTGGGGCTAAATTCCGCAAGCGAGAGTTTTGCTATGCACACGAAAAAATGTGTACCCATCAGCTTCATTCTGATCCCGCAAATGTTCCTGTGAGTTTCTTGCGTCAGTTTTGAATAAAATTTCTCACCTTATTTTAGAGCGTGAGCATAAAATTTATAAAGTAAAATAAACAAAAATGTATTCAGCGCTCTCAAATACAAAACATTTTGCGGAATCTCGTGAATAAGCATTTGTGCAAACGTTAGTTATGCTTTCGTATAACAAAAAATTGACATTGGAATCAAACATAACATTACGATGGTATTGAAGACGAAAAATTGGATTTTTCTTTGAAAGACTCAGTAAGATAAGTGCTTAGTTTTATAATAAATTTGTTTTTTTTTTTTTTGTAAATTTAATATTCGGAAAATAGCTTATCCAAAATTCTTTATTTTCCACACATATGCAAAGTATTTAGCACTAGAAATTGGCATGAGTACTTGAAATTTGTAAAAATAATTTCTTTTTTATAATTTATAAAATAATAAAAATTGATTTATTTAAAGAAAACCGCTCTAACGATTTTTAATTTTTTTTTCGTTAAACTTATATTTATAACAAAATTTCCTTTATACTTTTTCTTTGGCTTTTCATAAAAAGAAAATTTAAATTTTTTAATAAAAATGCATACGATTTTCTTCGAATTTCTGGTTTATACAATTTTCATTCTTTTTTTTTCGGTTAAATTTAATTTTAAGTGCTAGTCCACAAGAGATATGAGTTAGTTGTTGCAAACGGGGATTTTTTTTCTCGCTCTAGCTTTTTGGTGCACCTTACACCACTCACCCTGTATATGGTCACCTTTTTTTAAATAAGTTTTCAAAGTAAATATTTGTATCAAATGTTTCATTAATTGAAACTTTTGTATATAAAATAACTATACATAAGTCGAAAAGCATCAAGTACGTGCGAAATAGTCGTGCCTTCAGCTTTCATCTGTTCTCTATTTTAGACGTTTTTTGTAAACTAAATAAAATACTGATTGAAAAAGAAACCTGTAATAAGTCTTGATCTTGGGTCCATATAAATATGTTTGGTGAAAACCTACCTTATCAATGGGTTGGGGTCAAAATCCCGAAAGCCAAAAGACCGAAAAGCCAAAAGACCGAAAACACAAAAGACCAAAAGCCCGAAAAAGTTTTCCCGAAATCCGGAAAAATTATTTAAAATGAAATTTTTTTCGAGCTTTTGTGTTTTCTTTACTTTCTTTTTCATATACATATATACCTTTTGAGGGTGTTTTACTAACTTTAACAGCACCTGGGTGGCGCACTTCGCGGGTTCAATGGATTTTAACTCCCTTTCTGTAGTCCCGCTCACGAAACTTCGTTGCTCCGCTTAGGGTTTGTCCACTGTCCAGTCGTCTGGCAGGCGCCTGAGTCTAAAGTTTCCAAATTCAACAGTACCTGGGTCGCCAACTTATGCCCCCAACAGTTAAGTTTGGTATTACTACCGGGAATTACAGTAGGGCTATTGTTTTGGTATTTATAACAAAATTTCTTCTGCATTGAGGTGAGAGAGAATTTTGTTAATGATTTTAAAAAATTATTTTGTTTTTTTGTTCAATGAAATTACTTATTTAAAAAAAAAAATAAATTTAAAAAAAAAAATTCAATCTTAATTTCGGTCATTTGGCCTTTCGGTCTTTTGGGTTTTCGGTCTTTTGGGTTTTCGGTCTTTTGGGTTTTCCGTCTTTTGGATTTTCGGTCTTTTGGGTTTTCGGTATTATGTCCGTCTCCCCTTATAAATGCATGTAGGTATAACCAACTTTACAGAACAAACCTTAACAAAACAAAAGCTTGTGGAATATAGATATAATTACATTCATTGACCTTATTTGTGAAGGATTCTTCGTATTTTGTTTAGTCTTTCTTATTTTCATGTATTAAAAACAAAATAATTAGACACTGAACTTTTTGGGAATTATTCATCCATATAATTTTAAAATGCAATTTTTTTTTTAAGGATCCATGTTACAACTGTAAAATAAAAAATAGATAAAAGAAATAATACAGTCTTTTTTCATACCAATATATTTATATAGTTAAAGGTTAAATGGGAAGTGAAATCGGGTTTAGTTTATAATACTTGCAGTAGAAGCTCACAGTTATTTCATTGTGTATAGCCTTCAAAGGGCTTAAAGGACTAGAAATTCTCTTTGTAGATATCTACTTTTTTTTTCTTTCTATATCTGCAATCATCAGCTCTGAGGCCTCTTCATATATCTCTTTCTATCCTCATCCAGGACGGTATTATTTTTTTTTTCTTTTGGTTTAAATAATACATTTTTTTTGTTATGGAAAAGTAGAACACTGATTTTTTGCTTCGGTTTGTAGCAGACAGTCAAGTCGCACAGCAGACACCAGTAGACAAACAGACAGACAAACAATGAGAGACAGAGATAGAAAAAGTAAGGATTTCATTTTTTTTTTTTTTTATTTTGTGGGAAGAGAAAAAAAAATCTACTTTCGTTTGTAATACGAGGGGTAGAACTACTTAGGTAGGTAAATGCACATATCCGCATCCGGAATGCGGCAGAGGGGAGATAAAGAGAGATGAGCGATGATGGCGCGCCAAGGAGGTGGAGGACAAAAGAAGGACGTCTGTTTGCGAAAGTTCTGTGCCACACTATTAGATTCTGCGAAAAGAAAACCCTTGCGCAACCATCCCCAATGGGTAATGTCGCTGTTTGCTTCTGTTCTGTTCTGTTCTGAAGCAAGTGCTGCACTCTAGGAGATGACACAGAAAACAGAAGACCGTTAGAAGATTGGGTGGGGATTGTTTTTACTAGACTGGCCATCACCATTTTGATTAGGGAGGGGTGGCTGCAACAATGGAGAATTGAAATAGATTATTCTATAAAAATTAACACAGTTGAGAATTAAAAACTTTCAAAGAACACTCTTTACGAAAGAAACATCACCCAAACTTTGAATTTACTTTGTTCCTCCCCCTCTTCCCCCATTTATATATTCGATTCAACAATTTATCCGGACTTTTGTTCCCTTACTTGGATTGATATAAGACCTTGCTAAGGGTTTTCGTGTGCAGTTGATTGACGCTTTACACTTTTAATTAGATGATTTCTACGAATTCAGAATTGAATCATATTTTGTGAATTAAAGGTACCTACACTTTTGTTCAATATTTTTGAAGTACTCAAAGTTACTTGGAAACCTTGTTAATGATGGTCTTTGGCTTTTATATTTTTCTTGTGATATTGGAGGAACAATTAAAAGTTGGTTGTTTGTCTAATTAAAATGAGAAAAAACTTGAAGTTTTGTAAAAAATTGTTACTTTTATTATTAAGAAATATATTCAAGGGGATTCTAAAGTATTTTTGAATTTTGAAGTGAATTTAATTTGATGTAAAATAATTTTCCAATAATTAAAATCTTGTAAAATCTTATCATGCAAAATATGAGTAGAAGGAATTTTATTTTTACGGAATCCATGAGAAAAATAAAAGTTTTATATATTTATCATAACACACTTATTGTTTTCAAAGAAAGATTTCAACGAGTAAATATATTTTTTATTTGAAAAACGATGGCCTCCTTTATTATGAAATAAGGAATAGATAAATTTTAATCAATCCTGACATAACGATGATAGAGAAGTCTAAAAAATAGAGAAGTCTAATGGATGGATTTGCTTAAAATTTCGTGTGTATAGTACCTTTTGGCGATTCCGATTGGACAAATTCGAATTAACTGCCATGTATAACGGTTTTAGTTTTTGCAAATTTCCTCTAAAACAGCTCTAACGATTTTGATAAAACTTTGAGACTGATATATCTTTGATCTCACGTTTAGGCCATTTTTTGATAGTTTTCGCCTTTCAACATAATTTATTACATTATTTTTGTTTAGTACTATAGTTTTCTACAAGAGTAAGCTCGTGCGATCCAGTCGTGCATTTTATTTGATAAGGTAAATCAATTGATGAGTAAATTGTTTGTATATCGAGGCAGAGGCCCGAGATTATTCCTAGGTCAGATTAATCTCTGATGGAAATAAGTTTTTCCGTCTGAACTCAGCTAAATTGGTGAGTTAACTCTGAGTTAATTTGGGTGCTTCAACTGAGTAAAAGCGTATTTTCATCACATATAGTTACCTTGAGACTAATCTAACCCTGGAATAATTTTGCACTGCAAAAACTGGGCATTAGAGTTTTCCGCTTGTATATTATATTGCCTGTTCCACTTCCCGTCAAAAAATTCGAGTGATGGTGATTCATTCTCCAATATTATTTTTTCCTATAGATCAAGTCTGATATATGTTCTTCTAGAAATATTTTCCTATAAATATAGTCTTTAAAAAAGAAAATTCTCGTTCTCAGAGCTTTTTGGACAAGATTTCGGTCAGTCTTTCATCTTCCCCGTTCAGGACCCTGATTAGTTGATTAGTTCAAGTGTGAACGTGATAATGGGCGATAAGCCGTATATGAGGTTTTTTTTTTGTTATTTTTTTTTGTCAAAATGAAGCGGAAAAGTTTTCCTACGTTGCCTACGTTTTCTCTCCGTATCATTCTGTGCACCGGAGCACATTACTTAACGGGTATATAGCTTCAAACACCATTATTTTAGTGGTATATCGAACACTTCAATTTAACATCAAGTTTCGCCTTTTTTGATTCAGCAAGCTTCAGTAAAAAATTTTCTTTCCCAGAGATGTCGTGGTTTATAAAAACTCCTAAATAATTATTAAAAAATATTTGAACAATTATAAATCTATAAATGCACCATATGTATATTTTTCATTTACCGCAAATTGAATTCGATTTCGATAATAGAGAATCATAATTGCAATCCGGTATTTTTAAACTTTAATAAAAGAAATAATGTCAAATCAACATTCAACTGAAAACAAAGCAGCTAGGTATCTATATTTCACTTGATTCCATAAGAAAAGTAACATCTAATGGATTTTCTCAATCTACATATCTAATTTTATGTAACTAATTTTGTTTGAAATATTCATTAAAATGTTTTTCACTTCCTGTTTTTACTGAAATAAATTTAAAATTAGTCTCCTCCACTATTCCACGTCCTTAATGTTACTTGGTGTTCCAATACCTTTAAAGCAACAGCTAAATGTTTAAATTTTTGACCGACGACTAGAAAATATTCCCGGAAATTAACGTTGTGACAAAATCACTGACGAATTATTTCGTAATAGAACACTTAAATATGTATAGGTAGGTTAACTGCAATGTTAACTTTATATCAAAACAAAAATGACATGTTGCCGCCATATGCAAAAGTTTTATCACACATCCCGAAAGTGTAATACAATTTTGGGAGTTTTTTTCTTCATAAACTTTCTGAAGCCATATAAACTAAAAAAAATATTCTTTAATATTTAATTGTTGGCATCCAAAACAAGAAGCATTAAACTTTGCACAACTACATATATCAAATACACTATGATAATTTAAAAAAACTTTTTTCAAATCTGAAAAACTGCATCTCTACATCCAATTCTTCTTTTGAAAAAAAGTAATTGATTTGGCTTACATCCAATACGTATAACTACTAAGTTGTAACGCATGTTATTTACATATATACTTAACTTCCACAAAAACTTATGTTCTGATTTCAATTTGCATCCATATTCGTGCTTAACAAAAAAAAATTAAAACAAAAAACAGAGAAAATTAGCTAATTAACTACAGCTATTTCATTTCTGACAAAAAAAATAAAGCCAACTTGTAAAGAGGATTTTAAATAAAAAAAAAGTACTTTTGGTTAAGTTTACCGTAAATGAAATCGCTCTTATCCTTTGAACGTGAATTTGTTTCGTCCTTTGATCTCAAAACAGACTACAAAGTAATATTTCGTTTGTAACTAAAATAAAAATGGATATCCCTTTGAGTAAGGCGGCCGGCGCGGCGGCGGCGTTCGGCACCATAAACTCAACCGTCGCTTTTACTTTCCTCTTCAATTATTAAAACAACTTTTTTTTTTAAGGTCATTGATTGTTAAAGTTTTTTAGCCTTAATAATTTATTTGTAAAGTTTGAATTTTGGGAAATACTCAATACTGAAGAGATATGGTGAATTTACCATAACAAAATGCAAATCTGAGGTTGATCAACAAATGATAACTTTAAAGTCAAATACAATTTCAGCCAATAGGCTTAAAAAAACTTTAAATCCACAAAATCAACATATTATTCTACCCCCGTGGGAGACACAACTTTTGCAACAGAAAGTTTTATTAGTTGGACAATATGCACATTGCAGTTGTACTCAATGCATTTTATCGGTTTATTGTTGTTAACTACTTCCTGTTTTTTTTTTGGAATTTTATTGGTTGTTTCCCAATAAAACAAATATTTTATTACTTACATCGTTTTATTAACTGCAGCAGTAGATTTAAAATTCGAGTACTCTTGCATTGATTACATTGTATCTGTTGTAATCTACACATGCCATTAAATACTTAATTTAATTTAAGGGTGTACGTCGTATACCTACAGTACGATTTTAACTGCAGTAAAAATTACGAAATTGCTTGTTTTGTGATACTAAACTCCTTCGTAAAAATTAACAAACAATTTGTTAACGCAACCCTTTCTAAACATCATCTGGTTAGAATGTAAAATGGGTTAAGCCGCCATTAATTTTAAAGGCCAAATCTATAAAAAAAAACTTTAAAAACCAAAGGACAAATATGTATGTATAGGCGTGTTTTATCGGTAAGTGTTTAGTCATTTTAGCAAATTTTTTTATGGGATACGAAAAGTGGAATGCTGGAAATTTTTGGCGCGAAATATAATGTCAATACATTTTTTGCTTGGTGGCACCTATGACAGCTTAAGACATGGACTCCATATAAAATGATTATTAATGGTTGTGTTCAATGTGTTTTCCTTTAGGGCCGCGTTTTGCGGAAGAAGTAAGAAGCTTTCAACCTACAAAAGTTTTGATGATTTTGAACTTTTCGCTTAAAAACAAATAAAAATTGGTTAAAGTAGATTTTTTAAATCAAATTATATAATTTAGAATTTAATTTGGTAATATTCAAGCTAAATAATGATTATATATCGGGTTTTTATTTGTTTGTAGTTTAACGTGGGGTACAAGTTGACCAACTCGGCATATTTGCAGAGACATCCATAAAATTATTTGAAACTTCGACTTGGCATATAGTCAAGAATACCAACTTTGAAATAAAATAAAAAAGTGGATACAAAAGTGAATATAGCGTTTTATTGGTTCTTTCCAGTGCTGACTAACTTAAAATTACCAACAAAACACGACTTATATTAAAAATACTGCAGATCACGCAAATCATGTGTAAGTTTCAAATACTGCTCGCAGGATTTCGTCACTTTGAAATTATTCTTGAGTTAAAAGGCTAAAGAAATAAAGAAGAATTTTGTCGTTTCGGTTTGAGTGATTTTCGTTCAAGGGAATTAGAGCAATAATCTTCTTCTTCTTCTCCTTTTTCCGACGAGCAATAATAATTACTTGATATGCTCTTTTAGCGACATCTATATCGGTGAATTTGAAACCATCTTGATTCCTACTTACCGGTGTTGACGCAAGCTCTGAAGTTAACTTTAAATACGTTACTTTACTTTAAATACGTTAAAATAGAAGAAATAGATAAACTTAATCAAAAAACAAAGCTGCTCCTCTGGAAAACATTTTCTAAGACCATTTATCACGTACGTGCTTACGACAGAGTACGTAAAAAAAACAGAGTACGTAAAAAAAATAAATTTAAATTGCTACACATTCTCAATGGTGATGGTTTTTTTTTTTTAGAAAAAGCTTATAAACTTGTCATATAGAACCGTTTTTTATTGCACCAACTATATTTTGAACGGCTGCACCGATTTCGACGAAATTTAATATACTGAAAGCTTGATTAATACTTCAATCAAAATGCTGCAAATAATTTTTGAATTTTTTTTTCGATAAAACGATAATTTTATTTTTTTCGAAAAAATAAGAATTATTTTGATAAAATTTAATATAATTGATTTGATGTTGATTCAAAGATTTTTTGTCATCGGAAGAAGCCTATAATAACGTTTTCTTTTACATTGACTATATCTTTTGAACAGCTGCACCGATTTTGACAAAATTTCGCGTATTGTAAAGAAAATTCTGAAAGTAATTTTTGAAAAATGATTACTGTTTTAAACTAAAATATCTGTTCAGTCTTTAATTTGAAATTCTTCACAAGTAAGTGCAGAACATCTTCCTCTAAACTGATCTGCTCTGATCTAGAAGAACTGCATAAACAGCAAATCAAAAGCAAATCTAGATAAGATAAGAACAGAATGTGTTTCACTAAAGAGTGAAATTTTGTTTTTTTATAGTTTAGAGCAGCTCACTGAACAGTTCGTAGTACCCGTGACCTACAATATCTAAACAGTTGAACCGATTTTATTTATCTCAGTTTTTTTTAAAACTTTTCAAACATTTGGTACCTTAAAATTTTTTTAAAAAATAATTTTGAGCTAATGGAAGCATCTAACTCTTCTGCAGCAGTCGATGTATTCTAAAGTCATTTTTGATGACTTTTTCTTACAAGTTTCTGTGTTTATATCGGCTGAAACTTAGTGATTGTTGGTTGGTTTTAACTGCTTTTCTGGTGTGTTGTTGTAGAGACGACTGTTGGGACCCCCGCCTCGCCCCAAAAAAAACTCTATTAGTGTTAAACCATAACAACACTTATATTAAATTTAGATACGACTCTTGAAAAATGTTAAATTATCAATTAAATATGAGAACAAATTGAAGCTCCTGTTCAAATATATATATACATGTCTGCATCATTATTTCCAATACTCATTCTATATCGATAGTTATACGACAGAAAAACGTAAAGCATTCAACTTATTTTTTTTTTTTTGTTTTTTGCATTACCAACACAAGTTTTACTTACTTCTTGTAAAGTTTTCGTGGCCAATACTCAATTCACTGCGAAAAAATAAAGTTTTACTTCTTCATTCCATTGTAGTTTACATCGGGGAAAACTATGAATCCAGGATAAAAGCACGTGCATGCTTAGAATACAAATTAAGGCAAAAACTCAAAGCTCACAGATAGAAAATAATGTAGAAGGATAAAGTATACACACCCAAATACAAAATCATGCAAATGCACGTCTTCTTGAAACCCGACCTTACACAAAACTTTCACTAAAGTTAAAAAAATAATAATAATAGTAATAAAAAAAAAAAAAAAAAAAATTGTAGATCCACTGAACACTCATATTGAAAGGAGGAGCACGCGGTTTGTCTGCTCTATTTTCTTTTGCAGTATAGTTGGAGTCTTCTACCCTGAAAAACGACATAGAGGTTAGGGAGGAGTGAATGATAGCATTGGATGGGGGCGGTGCAGTGGTAGGAAGCCTCTCTTGACAAAAAGCTCAAGTCAAATGATGAAAATTAATGGAAAACTTGTTTAATTTCCATGTTGGTAGAAAATTGACTTGTCCCCCTAAAAAATGAATTAAAACACTCCCTGACTCCTTAAAAGCAGGCTGAGATGGATGATGGTGGAATAGTTGAAATTCCTTCAGACATGGCTTCACATTATGCCTCTATAATATAAAAAAGTAGGTGCATTGGGAAAGGTATATAATTAAAAGATGAGATTTTTAGTTATCGCATGTTAAACAAGAAATAATTGTTTTATCGACAAGTTTTAAATTAAAAAAATAAAAACTACACCGCATCTATCCGAAAAGACTGATTAAATTTGCAACATTTTGTCTAGTATAGAGTCTGTTAAGTTTTTGTCATTTAAACAAAACCAATAGGACTCTAATGTATAAAAACACCACAACCTTTTTTTTGCTCCTGAATGCTTCAAAAATACACATTCATATCTATACACTTAGATTAAGTGTCAACGGCAAAATGTGAACATTGCATATTTATTTCCAACTTGTTATATAATTAATCCCGTATTCATTTTGAAATCATATTTTTTTTTTCGACTGCTCCTCAAGTTAAAAGTGAGTTAAACATTTTTGAATTTAATTACATTGGAGACCATAGCGAAAAGTTTTTAATTTGATTATAAAAAAAAAAAAAAAAATTGTAAAACTTTTAATTATATTCATTTGTATATAGTTTTGCCCTTTAGAGTTGTCATCATGTGGGATTATCTGTTAAGAACCATTTTTTTTGTTTAATTTTTCTCACTGTTGCTTGGAAAGACACAAAATATTTGTAACAAAAAAAAAAACCTAAAGCAACAAGTTGTTTTTGATTATGTTGGTTTTAAAGGGTGATCCGATTTAATGCTGCTAACTTTTTTTATTAAGATATGTTTTATTATTATATATTTCTATTTTTTTTAAATAAATTTAGTTAAATGAATTAAAGAAAACCACTTATAGTTAAAATATTATTATAATTAAATAAAAAAACTAGAAAGTTGGATGTTCATGTGTGCTTTCCAAATTTGATTACCGAGTCATATGAAACCCTTAAATTTTGTTCTATACTAAATAAGTAGCTGAAAATCCGTCGAAATGTGACCCATTTCACCGTCGTTTCGACAAAACTGCTAATAATTTTTCTTTAAGGCCGTGTGCGAACAGTGTTTAAATTTTATCCTCTGGCTAATTTTTGACATTGGAGTTGAGGTGAATAAATGTTTAGGTTTTTGGTGTGCGAACTGGATTAAATGGGATTTTTTAACACATGTTTTTTTTTAATTTCCCCGCAAGAATTAAAAAATGTCCATTTCTTATTACTTTGTTACGGGGAAATGAATAGGTAAGATTGTTTTGAGGTCAATTTATAAAAAAAGTCTGCAACTCAAAAATCGGCGCGCATTTAAACTTTTTATTTTTATCTTTATACAATTTAATTCTTCGTTGTTGAAACTAGCTAATAGTAGGTACAGTAAATAAAGAGAGAAAAAATGTGTTTACCCTACAAAATGTTAGGGTATTTCTAAATTTTTGATATGTTGTATAGGATGTTTGGCTGATGTAAAAATATAATTTCCACAACCACAACCTTTCCGCCCCTTCGCTATTAGGAAAAAACTGCAAAAAATCGTCACTTTTTTGCTTATTTCGACTATAATTTCTTTCTTGTGCATTTTATCGAAAAAAAAACTAATAACAAAACTTGTAGAAAACAAAATTTCCTACAAGTGTAACATAGAAATTTTATTTGTACGATCTATGATTCATCCAAAAGAAGCCAAAAGTTGGTACTTTTTAAAATATTGAGTTTCTTTGAGTTTTAAAGCGCAATATGTTAGTGATGGTTGATTTTAGTGGGAAACTTTTTATTACGGGAACGATACAATAGAATAATGATTGATTAAACAAAATGTATATGAAACATGATAATGAAGTGGCTCTATTTGTTTTGGGTTTAGTAATTAGTTTTTTTTCGATAAAATGTACCAGAAATACATTTTTCCTGATGGCAAAGGGGGCGGAGGGGGTGTGGTGTGGAAATTGTTTTTTTTTTATTACCAAACATCGTATAGTTACAACATATCAACAATTTAGAACGACCCGACCTTTTGTAGGTTAAATTCTCTTTATTTGCTGTACTATAAAATTCCCTACAAAAAAAAAAAAAATAAAAACGCAAATTTGAAATTTCAAAAAACCATTTATTAATGATTTGCAATATCATAATTGTGGCTATTCTCAATTGTGTTTTGTTAAAGAAATAAAATAGAACTACTCTGTAAAATAATTTAAATTTTGGGAAGTTTTAACGCGGTGCAGAACACTGGTTTGGCAGCTGAACTTCAAAAAAAAAAAAAAAAAAAAAAAAATAACAAATTTGTTTCCCAATAAATAGGAATGTAAAAAAGTATTATCGGTTAATTTATACTATGTTCCCACCAAGCTCGAAATTGCGCAATTTGAGACCTCAATTTCGAAATTACGAAAAGTGTTCACACCTAAATTGAGATGATTTGGTTTGACAATTTTAATCAAAAACATTAAAAAAAATATATGTTTTTCTCTTTCTAGCTTATGTAAGCCATACAGTTTTGTTTTTGACAAGGCGATGAACAGCCATATTTTGTTTAGTTCTGTTTATTTTATTCATTGGTATAACAATAAAATCTGTTATAAAACGTAATTTCAAAGCAATTTCGATGAAATTGAGTTGATTTGAGATGATTTTGAAATTGCGTATTTGTATGGCAAATTGTACAATTTCGGAAGTAATTTCAGATAATTTGTTGAAATTGCGCAATTTCGTTAGGTGGGAACATAACATTAAGTAATTGTTCGTTCATAACACAGTTTAATTAAGCGGAGTTCACAAAAACACAAATGGAAAATTCGACGTCAACATAAAATCAAACGAAAATAAATGCAAATGAAATGAATCCAACAAAACATACGCGTCACACGTCACACTGGTTTTTGGCAGCTGAACTTCCAAAATAAAATATAAAAAAATCTGTTTCACAGAATAGAAATGTAAAAAACCGGTTAATTATATTTTGTTCTTTAAATATTAGATTTATATGTATAAAACACAATTCACAAAAACACAAACGAAAAATTCGATATTAGTCGAACAAACAAAAATAAATGCAAATGAAAACAATGCAACAATCAAAACAAACACATTACGCCGGCTGTCTCTCTCACTCCTTCATAGACATAGAAAATTATCCACTGGCTAAAATTTTAGCCTGCTCCAGAGCAGGCTAAATTTTTGAAGTTTATATTCACCACACTAGTGTCATAATTTAGTCAATGGATACAATTTTAACGCTATTCGCACACGGCCTAAATCTTCGATCTGTTGACAAATTTAAAAATCTTAAATACATCTTTAACTGTTTTTTTTTATTTCTAACTGAGCTACACCATTGTCCCTGATTCACATCAGGGTTTTTGTCCTTTGCAGTCCTTTTACAACGGAGGAGGAGGCATTGCCAAAGTTTTTGTTTACCGTATATTTTAAAGGTTTTTCATTCGATGCATTGAATCATAAATCAACGAACAATTCGAAATCTCCCCAAGGGTGTGATCACACTACTTTGAAAAATGTAGGTAGTATTTATTTAAAAAAAAAAATAAGTCTGTCGATATAAAAATTGCTGCCAGCTAAATCGCTCTGAAAAGGCCTGCTTTTTTTTGTAAATTTCATTTGAAGGAGCTTATACAAAAACTGCAACATAATTATCTTCAATTGAGCGTAAAAATTAAATTGAATGCGATTATTTTAAATGAGAAAAATGAATCGAATCAACAAAAAAAAAGAAAAAAAACCTTTACCGCATTATTGTTGAAAGGAAGAAAGCTTCAACTAACTTTGGAAGCTGTTCACTGCAAAAGGACAAAAGAAATAGCCCTGAAATTATGTATTTTTTTCTTTTTCGGCTTAATTGAGTCGATGACCATCATCAGCAAGAGTCGAGCCAAGTCCCGCCAGGAATTACTTAAGCTTTTTATATAAATATTTTTTTTTTTTTTTTCAGTTGCACATACATACATTATTATTTATCTGCATTGAAATTGCTGCTACGCGCGACCTTATACCAACTGTATTCTGCCAAAGGACGAAAAAGAAGACGCGATATTGTTTTTTGTACTTTTTTTTTTATCAAAGGAATTGAGAAGTACCTTGCAGTGGCACTTCGATAAGCTAACCCACTCACAAGTGGCAGGAACACAAAGTGAATAGAATCAAATTGAAACTCAAAATGCTTTCAAAAATTAGTATGTACAAGTGAGGAGTATATATGGACAAGGAGGGCCGGGATATTGTTCAGCTAATTACTGATAATAATTAACTCTCGAGTTGTACTTCCCATTTCTCTTGAAGATCCTTTGAACAAGGCGCATATAGGGAGACAATGGGGTGCACTTTTGTACACATCCAGGGATGTGCCCCTTACATGATGTTTGCTCTTGTACTTACAGCACGCATATACGTGATAAGTTGCATCTGGTAGGAGACAATTCCTGTGTAGTTTCCTTTCTTACTTTGATTCTTGCCGCTCTAGCCATCCTGGGGGAAAAGGAAGCCCATGAGGAGATTCTCATCCAGTCAGTCAGCAGTTTGAAGTATTAGCCCTATAAATGTCGTTTTTCTTTATGTGTGTTCTATGTCTATTTTTTTCCATACTATCTTTATTACTCTTGGTATGTCACTGAAGCCAATTTAGGCATAAAGGAACAAATAAAAATTTCTTTGTCTATGCTTTTTTTTTTATATTCGTGGTCTGAGTAGACAAAGATGATGGAATACCCGATTTAAATAAGCTCCAAGATTTTCAAACTTCTTGCTTGCTAAAGGAAAGTTCCCTTTGTTGTTCTTGTATGTTTTTCAAAATTGTTTGTTCCGCAAACACTCCTCTCTATAAGTGTGGGTGTGAAAAAATTATTTGCCTGGGAGGGTGCGAAATACAAACATTGCTAATAAGACAAGATTTTACAATTTGTGACTTGCGAGGTGTAGAGAGTGAAAAATGCAGACTTACAATGAAGAGGTACATATCTTTGTATAGAGATAAAATGCATTTTACGTGGCGTAGTATGGGTAATGAAAGTATAGTGTATCGGACTTTTACGCATGAAATCTGGTTTCAAGCTCAGCTATGAGAAATCCATCAATCTTGTTATGAAATTTATTTGAAATTAACTGTTTGAACACACACAAAATGAAAGGTCGGCTAAGAGTAGGGTTCCCAACCGTACTATAAAATATAGTATTTTACTATATTTTGGGTCTACGTAATACTGTCGAAGAAATATATAAAGGGTTTTCCAATAAGAGGTGTAATTTTGAAAAGCCCGCTATATCGGTAGCTGTCACTTTTAAAGCTGTCATTTTTTGACATTTGACAAGTAGAAACTACGCCATTAATAAAAATGGAACGATACACGCTTCAACAACGCATTGAAATTATTAAAAGACGGCGCTGCGTCCCACACAAGCAATGAAACCATCGATCTTTTTTGGGAAATGTTTCCGGACAATTGGCCACCGAGATCTTGTGATTTAACACCTTGCGACTCCTTCCTTTGGGGCCACGTGAAAGATAAGGTCTACGCCAACAGCCCAGCGTCGATTCAAGACCTCAAAGATGGAATTCGTGAGGCTATCGAGGACATAGGGCAGCCACTTTGCGATTTGGTTATGGAAAATTTCATGAAAAGGATATGGTCCTGTAAGCTTGTCGTGGCGGCCATTTGACTGATGTTGTGTTCCATTATTAACGGCATACGTTTCTCTTTATAATGAAATAAACATCCGATCATTTATCTCAAAAAATGCCATTTTTCTTTGAATATCAAAATAACACCTTTACGCAAATATACTATATTTTAGTTAAATGAGAAAATGTAAACTGAATGTATCAACAATTTCGATTATAGAAAGTTTTATGAATAACAAAAATGTCTAGTATTTATTGATCAACGTCTTGAATACCTTAATAAATGGTTAAGCAATTGGTTATGCATGACTATGGCAGCATATTTTCAAAAATGCCGAAAACAACTTATTAAATGCATTTTAAATAATTACATTACAGCTCTCGATTTCTGTAACTTTGGTGTTTACTGAGTGAATATTTTTAATTATGATATGAATTATGAATTCGAAATGGTGACGGTGAGAAAAGTGTAATAGTGCGAGTATTTCATTAATTAAAAAGAATTACAACTTAAGGTGCCTGTCCATTTGAGAGCACTATCGGTAGATAGAACTCGATATTCACATTCGGGTGTCATATGTATGTATGTCGGATGTAATATTTATGAGCTTTAAATATGGCTAGTTTTCAGGCTGAAATTTGAGAGTTTATTTCCTCATAGAACTATCATAACCAACCTTGTGCACTTAATAATATTGTATTTTTTTCGCTAGTTATCCAGCGAGAGCTGGAACTGCTTGAATACTAGCACTAGGATTGCTCGTAAATTTTTTATTCACCCACATAAGAAGATTTTTCTCCTCCGATGTATTATGTCATGTTGACTCTGAGACAGCTACTCGCAGAATACGAACCGTGTTGGCGCTTGAAACCGATTTCCAGCTCTCCTACTCTCAAATAGACACCCACATTTAAATTTGATTCAGAGAGTTTAGGAGTAAAAAAAAATATATAGATTTAGTAAAACTAACTGAGTATCAAATTTATTCGGCCCGGTTTTTTTACTTTCATTAAAAAATACTATATTTTTGTTAAGAATACTTTATTTTTATGAGAAATACTATTTTCGGTCCAAAAAATGCTGGGAACCCTAGCTAAGTCAAGATCATGATAACATTTATAGTCCTTAATTTTTTACAGAACAGGCAATCGATTATTAAAATTTATAATATCAGACTATGGATTAAACCAGTTAATACGTCATTTTACTAGGTTTAAGGCGCTAGATGAGAAATGACACTGGACGAAGTAATTCGTATTAAAAAGTGGTTAGAAAGTGAATCCATAACGAATTTTTATTTAATAAAAAATAGAAAAAAATTTTTTAAATAACTTTTCGAGCAACTTTTAAAAATATTTAAAGACAAATATTAATATGCAAATTTTAATATTTTGACAACTTTCATGTTAAACAAAATTTCTTAAAATAATTAAATTAAAAAAAAAAACCGTTAAAACCATTTTTAGAGAAACACGACATAAGCCATCTGCATGGTCTTTAATGTCGTATCACTCATGGCAAGTTTAATCAAAATCGTTAGAGCCGTTTTCAAAAATTACAAACTTTTTCAAAATACTTGTGTGGCAATTATCGTTGTTTTTAGATGCAAATTCTTAAAAACTCATCTGAAGGTTACCCTACAGACTCTAGATATCTAAATCGGCTTGGCTGCAGGTGCTTATAAGTACATACAGACAGACTAACAGACTGATAGGCAGACACACAAACAGACCGTTATCTCTGTTTTTTTTTCCTGGCATCAATACTTTACTATATAATAATGTATATTTGTTTTTCAGCATAAAACCGAACCTTAACAAGACCAGGGTAAATAGACGACTAGACCAATCTTTATAGAAATCATAGTGTGTGTATACAATTGAAAAACTAGTATTTCAAAAATGTTATCCAAGCAGAATAGGTTTTAAGAAAAAATGATACCAACACAAAATATTTAGCAATACCTATCCAAATTAAAAATGCAATACTGCTATACTCTTAGGTATAGTCAGGCTGCTATCACATCAATTGCTTTAAATTATTATATCTCCAAAAATATTGCAACGATATCTAGATAAAGTCACGAATTTAGACGCTGACCATAAGGTGATTAATGCTCTTTGTTTTAAGGCAGGCTTACTGCCAGACCAAGACTCCAACATTTGGTGATACTATTTTCGTGTTTACTTTACTTCCAGAAGCAAATCGGATCTCAACCTCACCCAATTAAAAGTTGTGGCATAAAGGAGATCTCATAACTTCTCCGATAAAAGTTCCCCCCATTACAACAACAGTTCGTAGGTACATCAACCTCAGTATCATTAGGCTATATACAAATGTAAATTGGCCATCCTATAATTCATACGATCAACGAGGTCATCCAGAACTTCACCACCAACCATGGATGGGCTTTCCAGAACTACCTACATAATCAGAGATGTAAAGTAATTTTCTTTCTTTTTATATATGGCATTTTATTTATTTTAATATTCGCATATACGTATAGCTACCATATGAAGTGCATCCATAGCTCTTTTTATTACGAAACGGATGACAGATTTTATAGCTTTGTAGTTCTTTTTTCCTTATTACAGTCAAGCTGCCCTGTATAATTATTAAGTTTCATTATCAGAAAAAAAAAATGTTAAAGACAACTTAACTGCAATCAAGTCCGTTGGCTGCCTGCAGCAAGGATATTATCAACCCGCGTCTTTTAACTTGCATTTCCGGCGGGCAAGAATTCTCACATTTCCCAACTGATCAATGTGACTATTGCTGTGTTTGTGTGAGTTTGTGTAAATGTGTAGATGACAATTAAAATTTATATAGGGGTAACAAATAAAGGACGAATTTGAGCGTTTACGCTGAACAGTAAACATCGCACTAGTTAGTTGATGATGATGGTAATTTTATAGAGCCCCTCTGGCCGAATAGTTAATTTGTATTGGTGTGTGCCTTTTGTTTCATCTGCATCTCCCAAGAGTTTGAAGATATTTTTATATCTATTTTCTTTTATATCAAATGTTATAGAAATGTTTTTTTTTTTAAGTTTCTGCTTTTCTCTGAAAAATGTTTGAGTTTTTGTATCAAAGGATCATCTGGTGTCGTCTTTTAAATCTATAGATACATATATGTATGTATAAAAAGAATACCCATGTATAGAAACACAGGACATTAAAATTCACTTGCTTTGCTTTTCATTTGTTTTGTTTTCGTTTTGCACATTAACTACTTTTATCCCAGTTGAATCCTTTTTCAATTTTTTTTTATTTTTTGAATTTTAAGTGAAAAAGATTTCCGCACAACAAAAGAAAACAAAGAACATGCACACACATTTTTTTTTGTCTGCCTACGGTAAAGGAGCGAAAATATTGTATAAATTTGTCGCCGCACCATGCGCTCTCTGATGGCTGCAAGCCATCAAGGATGTGTGAATACATCGAAAAGCGACAAATTTGCCGTTTCAAAGGATCCAATGATGATATCGGTGGCATTATTTAAAAAAAAAAAAATAAAAAAAAAAATACAACAAAGGTATAGAGGAACATCAAAAAAATATAAATATCCCAATTATCCTTGTTATCGCAAACTCCATCGCAGGAGAATGATGAATATGATACATTGACGTATAGCTTATATACCGGAACTCTGTCTTTATATTTATTCTGTTTCATGCGAAATACCTATGGCTATGATTCATTGCAGCATAATACATTAACTTCCCTTGGGATGGACAATGCGTTCTTAATCCTTTTTGTTTTTTTTTTTTTAACATTTACAAAGGTTTATAAATTTAAACAAGCAGAAGGCAACAAAACTTCAAAACGGTAAAATTTCGGTGAGTGCAATAATTTTGTGAGGACCCAGGAGCAAGACCATAACAAAAAAAAATATCTATACATGCGTCGTCCTCGTTAATGAGCAACATCATTACCTTGACAGATTTTTAGTCAGGGAAAACCACCTTCACCAGCATCACTCTGTCAAAGGGTTTCTTTTTTTGGCGGAACATGGCAGCCCGAAAAAAGCAAACCTCTTGTGGGTGATTTACAAACATTTGTGTAAGCGCCACCGCAACGCTGGTATACCTACAACTGGTGAGGAACAAGGCAATTATGTACAAATGCACTGAGCTGCAATTGTAGATGAATATAAGACAAGAATTCAGGATATGTGTGTTAGCCCCAAATGGGAATGCTGAGGAAATGAAAGTTGTTTGGGTTTTATTTGCCTTTTGATGATGACTTGTGATGTATATTGTTCCTGAAAGTTTTAAATAAATTACACAAGTGATTGTTTGATGTGTTGAGTCCTTTTTGAGTAAAGCAATTAAAATTGAATATTTTATTAAATGGAATTTAAGAAAATTGATTTATTAAATGGAATTTAAGAAAATTGATGATGCTTTTAAAACAAATTCATTAAATGAAGTCAGAAGTAATGATAACATTTGTAGGTATGATTTTCTTAGATTGTTTTTTTATTGATTAAACAAAAAAAAAAAACAAAAAAAACACATGTACCTATGTATGTCCTGCGGTGGTGGTGAGTGAAAATGAACATCTTCGGAAGCCCAAAAAGCTGCCGATAATTATGAAATTTATTAAATCCAATTGCTTGACATACAAAAATTCTGGTTTTCTTCGAACGTAAAATGAATCATATAACTGTGAAGGTATAAATAGATAAATACGAACAGGTAAATTAGAATAAAAATTGGCCAAATTACGAAATAATTCGGACAAAGCTGGATTTTGCTGGAGATCTTTGTTTGTATGTCATGAGAAAATCCTAAAAAGAACTCATACTTTGGCTCAGAGATACATTTTTGGGGGGTGGGGGGTGGGGGTAATGGGCCGAACTTTAGTTTTTTGCAAATGTCTTCAAAATCGTATGAGCCGTTTTCAAAAAAAAAAAAATGGAAAAACTAATTCTATAGTGGGTACCTCTCATATAAAGGTTTTAGTTTTTTTCGAATTTCATCGAAAACAGCTTATACGATTTTTATAAAAACTTTGTGGACGTTATACTTGCAACGTTCTGAATATATAAGTAAATTTCAGGATTTTTGGTTGAAATTGCACATAACGAAGATTTGGCGTTAACTTCTTCTTGCAAATTTGACTGGAACTTAAAAACGGCTGAACCGATTTCATTTTTATTTGTTACGGTGCTAAACAACATAAAACGAAAAATATGATGATACATAATTTAAGGAATAAAAAATTTTGTAATCCCATAGTTTACAGCAAGAGCAAGTTCGTGCGACCCAGTCATGCCCAAAAAAATTTTGCTCCGGACCAAATCGTGGTTATTTTTAAGGATTTGCTTAAGACATAAAAATAAAGGTCTCCAGCAAAATTCAGCTTTGTCCGAATTTTTTTGAAGTAAAATTCTAATTTTCCTGGGCTATCTAATTCTAATTTTGTTGTCTAGATTTTTGACAGACCAAACACCAAAAGCGTAGGTATAAACACAAAGGTTCCAAAGAAAAAAATCAATTTGGTGCATGTGTAAAAATTGAAAATTGTTATTTATTTTCGCGGTTTTTCTTTTTAATTTTTTGCACTCCAAATTGATATTTGCTTGATAAAGTTTATTTTTGCTGCGCTTCGCGTATATTTACGTCAGCTGCTAAGTTTTTCAATGATCTTGATCTAGTATTCTAGTAATTTTTTTTTTGCAATTCGGTATAGCAATCATTGAAAATTTTGTTAATTAAAAATGAATTCTCTATACGAAAACAATTTTGTTAGAATCATTTTGAAATCATCATTGAACGAACAACTGACAGCTTAAAACAGTGGGAAAATCGAACACCATCAGTGGAACGTTTGTGTTCCACTTTATGGAACTAGAGTCAGCTGTTCATCAAAATCAATTTCCATCATTGCAATCGCAAAAGTGATTACACTTCGCAAATTGAAATCAATTTGAATAACATTATTTTTTTAATAAAAAAAAAATAATAAAAAGTCTGTCAGCCTGTCTGGTTGTGTGGATGTATTGCCACCTGCCAAAAGGCGCATACAGCCTTAACGGTTGGGCCGATTTTCTCCAAACTAGTTTAAGAGAAATATTCCCAAACGTTTTTTTTGGGTTTTATAAAAATAATTTAATTTGTTAAGGAAAAGAATAACTTATTATTGTTGTTATATTGTACTATTTGTACTAGAATGTCAGTTTTTATTACTGACCATTCTGTTAATTTTCATTGAATGTGTTTGAACAACAAAAAGAATAACGGTACCGTTATATACCCACCATATAATCGTAACCGATAAAAACACTATCAGTTTCAATAAAATTTTGTATGAGTGATTTGTTCCCAATGGTGATGTCTTTCATCGGATTTTTTTTATATTACATCGACTATTTTATGAACCTGAATAATACTGCAAAAAAATTATTTTTGAAAAAGTTTTTGTTATTCCAAAAACCAATAATTGTAGGTATATTTTTCTCGAAAAAAATACAATCAATCTTTATAAAATCATGTCTTTCATATAAATCTTTTTTTTCCATAAGTAACTTTTTGCTTTTGAATGAATCTTTTGAAGAAAAAAAAAAATATTTCAAAATAAAAATAGATATTGAAATTAAAAAAAAAATTGGTCAAATAAGTTTTTCAGTCGCCAACACGAAAGTATCTTGGCGTGCATGTTTTTATGCGACCTAATTCTGCTTTTTATTTATCTGGGCTTATTTTTCCGGCGTTAGAGCGATATCATCCGAGTGTTTTTCTGATACGGAAAAACGTTTTCGGTCAGTTTGTGATCCCGAGTTTACTGAGTGTTAACTCATCAGTCATCATTTTGGCTGAGTTAACTTTTGATCTCGAACTGGCTGAAACAGATGTTCAGTTTTCAAAAATCTGAGCATTAAACTTTTTTTTTTGATAAATGAAAATTGTAAAGCGTGAGTTTTCAATTGTCAAACCATTAATGAATATTGTTTAAGCTGGGAATAAATTGTGGCTTCAAACGATATGTTCTCGAAATCTTGTTGGTTATTATATTCCACAGCTTCCTTTACTATCTGTAATTTGTTATGATATACTTAGATCTTTGATTTTAACTTCACGAACAAAGACGAACAAATGCTTAGAATAGCAAGTAATTATCGCAATTCGTCCCTGATTTTCGAAGCCTACACCAGCATTATTGAACGGTAATCATCGCAATTCGCACATAACTTTTCGATTACGGATGGAAAGAAGATATTTTCCTTTCGCTGGATTTGGCGTTTGGTTACTGTTTATAAGCATGGAAATAAGAGAATATTTCGTCAGAGAAAGCACACCGGAAACTCTTCATTTTGAAATCTTTAATAAAACTGTTGTCACCTGACCTGTGATGAATATGGTCATTGGCCCAACTAATAATCAAATTTAGTATAAGAGCTTAAATAAAAATCTATACACTTTACGAAAATTTTGGTGCAAATTTTGTCTAAATTGTGGAGATTTTATTTAAGCTGTTAGATACTATAAATTTGATAATTAGTACGGCCCAATTATCAACAAGAAGTTGACCCTGAGCATGAATTGATTAATGGTGTACAATTGTATTGCGTCCTTGAATGACTTGGTTTGCATTAGCAGTCTGTGCAGATATTTCTTCCAAATTCTCAAACATTCTTTAAGTGATGTGATTCTATTTTGTATTTGCTTTTTTCTTCTTATGAACGTCAAGAATGTCACGAAGAAATTCATTTCGGTCAAATTGAGAAAGCTTTTATAGCCGTTTATTGTTCTATTAGGTATAGATACTAATTTAAACTTCACATTTTCGTCACTATTAAGAATAATCATTAAAAATAACATTAGATAAGTCTACAAAACAAATTTTCTTCTGCGAAGATTACTTTATTCAATACACAACAAATATAAATGAATGTAATAAGACTTTGTCATAAAATAAAATTAAAATAACTGTTGAAGCAGAAATATCTATAACGATAAACAGATAGAAAAAAAAGAAAACAACTTTCTGATATTCTTTTAATAATCTGACACCATTCACAAACGTCTTTTAACATTTGAAATTTATCTTTTGAATAAGCTAAGCATTGTATCTTTTAAATAAATGTATGAATTCTACTGACAGCAAATGATCCGAATATTTGCGTTTTATTGTTCTCGTTCGAAAGTAAGATCTTTCTACATATCACATAATGTCCTTAAAAGTTGAGTTTATTCATCTTTTCAATATTCATTTTCAACTTCAAAGAATATAAGGGATAGAATACAGATGTGTATTGATAGGTACAATTGTATACCCAATTGTATATTGGGGGTCAGGGAACATTGATACTTATTTTATTATAGTTAAAAAAAATATAAACATATATCTACCCCATAAACATTCAAATATACATAACAACACTATGAACTTGAGAACCAACGAAGAGAGCAATAAAATTTCTACAAAAGTGGAGTTGGCCGTCGGCATGGCGGCGGCGGCGGCGGCAAAGACTACGGCTTCTTTAGCTATTCCAGCTAGAGTAGGCGTCTCAAGCTCGCATTACATCACATATCAAAGCACAAAAAGAACTTATTGTAAGGAATATTCCAGAGTCGGAGCCCAGCACGTGACTCTTCGGCATAATTTATTACATAATTTAGTGTCAACAAGCTGTTAGTCTGTTGGACAGAAGGATGTAGCAAAATGCAAAGCAGTACAGTAGCAAAGGATACAAAAGGCAAAAAAAAAAAAGAACAAAACAAAAAAAAAATATTAAAGGAAATTGTAAAGGACGAAATAAAATGCGCTGATACAGACGTAGGCGTATAAAAGTAAGCACAGTTATTATTGTATTTTTTTAACTTTGATGGTAACAAAGTTAATCTTTCTGGTCTCAGAGAGTTTTATAAAAATATTATTTAAATATTTGATAAATATTTAAAAAAATCTAAAATCTATTTCTGCGTACGTTGAACTTGTTTCTTTGTTTTCTGGTGCTCTTTTGTAAAACAAAAAGTCACTCGTAAAAAGGACCTAAGGACTGTTTGGATTGAATGTTGCATATATCAAAGACAAACAATAGTAGTATGTGTATTATTATATTTTTTTTTCTTATAACAAATGCCCCAAAGAGAAATATGTTCAACAGTCTGTCTGGAGAAGATTTCCTTATTATCCTTTCAATTGTTCCTTGAGATAGGTCACAAACCTTTATGTCGCCGTTTTATTTGAATAAAATAACCAGCGTTTCATTCAAAAATCACGTTTTTATTATAACAACTTGAAAAAAATATATATATATGGATGTAAATTGTATGTGAATACATACTAAAAAATAAACAATGTGTGATAATAAAATAGAAAATGATCCTCTCAAAAGGACGCAACACGTATTCTTGCTCATAAGCTACATTGTAATGGCCTACGAATGCAATTAATTTTGAATTTCTTTTATATGTATCTCTATCACCTACTTGGCCTGTACTTTCCTTGATGCTCCAACAAATTATATATTTTATTATTTTAAAAATATATATATATATGTATGTGTATAAATTTATGCAACAACGTGTTTTTGAACAATAACACGATGAGGTTATGTCAAAGACAATCAAACGCAGAAACCGCAACTTATAATGAGATGAACTCCTTGTTGACGCGTTCATTTACAATTGTCACATTGACAGGTTTTTCATCTTATTCTTTTATTTTATTTTAGCCAGAAGTCATTTGAGGAAAATCCAGATTTAGGGCTCAATGTAGATATCCTTCTAATTATAATGAAGAAATTCTATTTTTTTAAAGTATTTTTTTAAAAATCATTTGTTTTCTGAAACAATTTTTTGTTTTTCAAATCAAAACTTACAACATATGTAAATATTTCTTAGGAATTTCACTCAGGAATGTAATCTGTTGAAAACTTATTAACTGTCAAAAGTATTTTTTTTTTTCCTAAAAATAAATCCTAAAACATAATTTCACACTTTCATGATATCCTTGCAATATGTAATTCCAATTCCAATATACCATAACCTTATGTAAAGATTATTTTACGAAGCACATTTTTCTGGTTAAAAAATTGAAATATGCCAAATATAAACATACAAGCTATCAGAAGAATTCGTATTTTATAGCGGTTATGGAAGAAGAGAAAAGCGCCGAACAAGTAAATTGTCCTATTTGTGTCTTTTTGCCCCGAACTCTACTCAAGGATACCTACTCTCTTGCTACTTCAGGTTCTTATGTGCGTTAAAGAAGTGCTGTTGTAGAACAACAATATAAAGATTATTTTTATATTGTGCTCCGTAAATTGTGCAGCATGGGGATATATATGGGGGCGTGGCAGTCAATCGTGATACCCTTCAATTACAATGATGTCTGAAATTTTTTTTTATATTTGACTATTATAGTCGGTTTGTTGCTTTAAATATTTTTTCTATATTTTTGAAGAATTTTTTGGGATTTCAATTTAGAATATACATAAATTTAGCTTGAAACTTTTATATACCAACGAACTTATAGGAATAAACCTTTAAAACTTCTTTGCAATCAAGGAAATCATCGAACTTCGTAAATAAATAATTTTCTGATACCAGCGTGTAATTGAACGGTACTGCATCAGCATCATAGCTATACTTAACTTGCGGCCCGCGGTAGCTAAGACATTTTACTAAATTTATTACGTTTTTGGTAAGTTGGTATATATTATAATGCCGGCAATATATGAAGAAATTTAAATGGTATGTTTTCCATGTGGTGCCTATGTGCTGATGTTTCTGATTTTTTGCAGGCTTTTTTAGATGTTGCCCAAATGAATAATCAAATTTTGTGACCTCGAGCAAAAATGTGAAAAAAATCAAAAATAAGATATGAAACTCTGTCTTATGTAGAACCATTTTATTTTCCGAGATAAAGCTCTCCTAATTTCGCAGAAATGAAAATTTTTTGCAAATTTTGAAGAGCTTTATCTCGGAAACTAATCGGTTTACAGTACAGAGACAATTGTATAGTCTCATATTGTAGAAAATTTAGTTAACTTCAAAAACGTCCTGAGAAAGTACTGTCAAAAACTAGTCCTTACGGTTAAAATTACCAAAATGTGAAAAAAAAAATCCGAAATTTTCGTAGTTTTTTCGATTATTGACAAAGTCGCATTCGGCGCTCGAGGTCACAAACTTGGATTGTTCATTAGACCAACATCATAAACAAGTCTGCGAAAAATAAAGAAACATCGAATTTCACGCATACACAGAATGATGTATAATTTAACTGGAGTACAGGTAGATACTTATAAAAACTTTAAATAGCGCTAAGACATTTTTGTTCTAACAATCTAGAAAACAAGAGCTGTGATTAATATACGAGCAAAATAATTGAACCATAGAATATTTTTAATGCCTGGAAAGTGAATACAGTACCTATACTACTTCGATTATACCGACAATTTAAGGAATTGTAATATATTTACTTATATTAAAATACTATTCAGTATGTAACTGTGAATGAACTCAGAGTGGAAACAACTGATAAAAATTGAAATACAGAAAAAGCAATTTGTTAAGTGTTCCTTTTATAGTCCAGTTGATATGTACTTTTACCTGGGAAAAAATTGCGAACTTAATGAAATTTGCACAGATTGTTTGGAGGTATACTAGGAAGAAAACCTAATTTCTTGACCTCGAGGATCCTGTGCTATCTTGAGGAGGGGCGAAAAACCCCTTATTTTCCCTACTTTTTTCAGTTCTTGGTGTTATGTTGCATAACAAAGTTAAAGACCACTAAATTTCCTAAAAATTGGCTGGTTAACCAGATCTGTAGGCCCGATATTGAAGGAAATAAAGCTGATTTTTTTTTTGTTGGTATTTTGACCCCTACAATAAAAGTATGTGGTGTATGTAGAGTAATTCTGTATACAAGGTTCTTAACATAATTTGTGAAAAACAAAGAGTTAAACAAGTAAGTTGGGTTAAGATAAAACAAATCTTAATGGACGAGGGTTTATCCGCCCCCCCCCCGCTTAACCGGGAGGGTCAGTTTTCAAAAAATAAAAACTGAAAAAAGAACAATATGATTTTAAAAAGAGCGGAATCTCTACATTGGCCATGTACTACCTTTTTGTAAGGCCAGAAATCTCTTCTTTTTTTATTCTTTAATAAAGTTTTTTTATCAAATAGTTTTTGAAAAATTAATTTTCAAACTCAAAACAGACAAGCTAATTTTTTTAAAACTCTACGTGCAATTTTTGTTTCCTTAATTCAATGCTTATATTAATTTTTATTAAAAAACAGAATGCCGCATGCTAAAATGTAATGCACTTTTTGAGAAAATCAAAAATAATAAAAACCAACTCTTTTTTTCTGATTCAAGTCATTTTTGTAGAAAACTGCCTTTTCCGCAAAAACTGTTTGATACAAAAAATTAATTAAAAGAGAAAACAAAAGAAGAGATTTCTGACCTTACCAAAAAGGTAGTACATGTCAATCCGGTCTTTTTGAAATCATTTTTTTAAATTTCCCCTCCCGGTTAAGAGAGGGGGGGAATAAACACTTATCTTAATCCAACCTACTAGTTTTACTTTGTTTTTAACAAATAATGTTAGAAACCTTGAATATAGAATTTCTGTACTTACCACCACTTAGTTTTTTTTGAAGGGGTCGAAATACCCCAAAAATAAATCAATTGTGTCTCCGTCAATATTGGGCCTATAGATTTGGTTCACCACCCAATTTTTCGGAAATTTAATGGTCTTTAACTTTGTTGTGCAAAATAGCTTACAAAATGTGCTTAGTTTAAGAAATATAAGCGAAGAACTGAAAAAAGTTGGAAAAATTAGGGGATTTTTGCCCCTCCCCGAAATAGCACGGGTTCCTCGAGGTCAGAAAATTAGGGATTTCTTCCTAGTGTACCCCCGGACAATCTGTGCTAGTTTCATTAAGTTCGCCATTTTTTTCCACGTAGACCCATTTTTCCCGACATCTTGACTGGACTATTAACAGGTGTAAGAAAAAAGATTTTCAAATTAGTATGAATCGTTCGAAATATCAAGTGTTTGAATTAGTGAAGTGATATATTGATATACAGTTGCAGAAAATGTTTGAAACGTTTTTTTTCTTACAAACGAAATATACAACAAATATTTCTTATCTCGCTTCAAAAGGAAAAAAAAAAAAAAGAATCCGCGAATTTTTGAACCATTGTTTCCTAAAAATATATATTAGTATATAAATGTAACAATAAATATATGTAACAATAAATTTACAGTAAATATAAGACAGTTCAAAGAAGTGCCCAAATCCTATTAATATTGTTCAGTGAAATATGTGACAAGAACGAACTTTGAGCTATCACCAGGATGATATAAAAAGCTGGAGTATACATCAGCAGAACAGATCTTAACAATGTTTTGAAAAATTAGCAAAGCATTTTTGAAATTTCAATAAAACTAAATAAATACATTTTGTTTTATTGATACAAATAAACCAATAAATTTTAATTACATTTTTATACTAAGATTTTAGTTAATAAATTTATCTTGCGGCCCGGACATTATGATTCATGACTAGAGAAAAATTATTATTGAACTATCAAGTTTAAGGCAAACATAATCAATGACATTTAAAAGAAGATATACGAAATGACATAATATTACATTTTGCAAGTGAAGTTGGGTACAGTTTGTTGAGTAGATGCACTCGGTTATGAAAAAAAACTTTGTATACCTACTTTAAATTTCGTAATTCAATATTGATAGCAAATCGAAAAAAAAAAAATTATTTTTTAATGAAAAAAATTGAAGAAAAACGGTGTTATGAATTTCAGTTACAATGAACATTTTAATTTGAGACTTAAAAAGTTCCCGTAAAGAGTTTTATCAGAATCGTATATAAGTGGGTGCTTATGTTAGTTGAAATATAGGTGAATCAACGACCAGAATTGTATTAAATTGGAAAACGCAGCCTGTACGACCGAAGATGAACACAATCCCGAAAACCAAAATCCCGAAAACCCTAAATCCCGAAAACACAAAATCCAAAAATCTATAATCCTTAGAATCAAAATTCTAAAATCCCGGAATACTAAAATCTCGAAAATGAATCAGGGGACTCTACAATATATGAATCTTGTCTGATAACTTGCATGCTATATTATGTAAGACAAATTGATGCACATAAGTCCCAAACATTGTTGGTGTATGTGAAAGTATATAGATAGGTAATGTTAAAGTCTCTCTGATTTATACGTAATCTAGATTTGATTTTTTTGACGAATGAAACGCAAGATCTAAAAAAAGATTTGAAAAAATATATCTAGTGAATAGTTTTTGAAAAATTAATTATCAAAATCAAAATTTTGAAAAAAAAAACTTAACTTTACTTAACGAATACCTATAGAGTCATACACTTTTGTATGAGTTTCTTAGTTTTACAGGGCCAAAATTAGATGCACTTTATGAAGACAAATGATTTCTCCTTTTGACCTCAGGCGTGAGATTCCCACAAAATACTACACGACACTGGCACGTTGTAATATACTTTAAAAAGACAAGCTTCTAAAAGAAGATAATCTGAAAGTGTTTGAAAAACTTGAAAAAAAGAGCACAGAAAAGAAAAATGCTAGCCTGCGGTTTTGAGCAATTGACTCTCTCCCTTACCTACAACTTTTCCACAGAATTTGAAACCTCAAAAAGTTATCAATTTCAAAAATTCTTATTCCGAAAATAAGGTAAATTCAAACACCCCAAGACATGTAGACCATCGACACAGATTCATCTTCTAGACTGCAACCGCTTCCATAGCTTTATATATGAATATGCATTAAACTACCACCTACAAATAGACTACAAAAAATAATTACTATCAACCAGCAGGATTCAAATAAATCGTTTTTCTTTCCCATTTGTCGTTTCTTTCCTTTTGAATATGTAATATGTGTCGTTGTGTAGGGTACCATGCTCTTGTGTTCTAAATACAGTACCGGCACAACTTTGTGTTTTTCAATTTGAGCAAAGAACCGTTCAAGGTCTTTTACAAAGGGAGTGCACTTGAGCCAAAGAACGAATATGTATACACAACAAACATGCCTACATAAATTAAAAAAAAAAGTATTAAATGCGTCACATTTCCGTCACATATGACTAATTCAAAAAAATGCACAAGTGCAATTCTGTCTGCTGCACAAAGTGCATTTTGATTTATGCTGTGCGTAAAAGGAAAGCAGGAAATTTCACTTTCATATTGGCGCAATGGCTATTCCAATTAAGGAACAAAAATATAAATCCTTAACGAATTTGTTTGGTTAGGTAGTTATAGGTGGGCTCTTCTCAACTTCTATTGATTTTCGATGATTTTCCTTTGCATGCTTTTTTTTATTATTTCATTCTCAACTGATCCTTTTTTTTTTTTTTGTTCTACTTTTGAGTTATTTCCCTTGGCGCATGGGACTTATAGCTTTTGTTATCCTTTATGCAGTTTCCAAATGAAGCTTATCTGGCGTAAAAATATAAAAGGAATAGAACTGGAATGTGGGAAATCATCAAAGAAATGCCGACAGACATAATCCATTTCAAAAAATAACTGTTTCAGAATAATGCATAAGGATACATTTGTTTATTGTTTTGAATCGCGCTTTTTATATTTAAATTTTAATTGTGATCTTTGTTTTTGAAGACTTACAAGTTCCTGAAAATACCTTTCATCATTTCGAAACGCATTGACTGTTTTTAAAGGACTAATTGATTTGTGTAGGTATTTCGTTAAGGACGCATATAAAAACTCAATTAAAATAACTTTGATGACATGGAAATGAAATATTGATGCTAGCGAAAGAGCATAAATTAGAGATAATTTTAATAAATCAACCAGTATATTTTAGTGAAATTAGTTTGTATGTGTAATATTAGGTATAAAACAAAACCTACACACATTTGATTTTGTTCTTAAAGTATTCAAGCCTGAAAAATGGAAGTAGGCATTGCCAGAAGAGTTATCGCCCCTTATATACGTTTCTATATTCATCATTAAAATGGACCAGAATAAAAAAAATTGGCTTGGTACATTAAAAATCGCTCTTGGGGGCTAGTTACCTTCGTGTTAACGACTGGGAAATTCGTTGACTTCTTATCGTCGACAATAAAATACTCATATAAAATTTTATAAAAACTAATCGACTTTTTTCCTGTGAAAAAAGGAATTAAAAATGAAATGAACTTCTATAAAAAAAAAATCTCCCAAATTTTGAATTGGGATATTAATAGAGCCTTGCAGTCCTTTTAAGAATATATTTTGAGAAAAATGCAATTCAATAAACTAACTTTTTAGAATATAAATTTTTCCAAGTTTGTTGATTGCAGTACCTGTTAATTGAGAAGTTATAGTTAAGAAGTTTAAGAATATAAAATTTCGTCGAAATCGGTGCAGTTGTTTAAGAGATAGGTAATAAATGATCAAAAAAGTACTGCTCTATGGCAGGTACCGTTAAAATCGTCTTTGGGAAAAAAATTTTAGATGAAAGATGAGAGAAAAATGACTCACATAACATTTTTTTTATTAGTTCTCTTTTCATTCATTTAAATCTATTGACTATGCCACAAATGAAGACGAAGCTACCCGTTATCCAACAGAATTTTTAAACCGCACAACTAACAACTAAAGGTTAGATCTGTAGTAATCATGCTTCGAAATCTTAACCAACCAAAGCTATGAAATGGAACGCGATGAATGTGATTCACTCGACAAAGGAAAATTCAAAAGTAGAGGTTTTCATACCAAGGATTCCAATGATCCCAACAGATATATGGCTTTTAAGTTTAAACGAATCCAATTTCCGATTCATTTTGCATTTGACATGACGATGAAGCAAATATCTTGCTGACAGGCAATTTATTATTTATTATTATTTATTATTTATTATTATTATTATTTATTAGCATTGTTCTCTGTATAAATATGAAATTACATCTTTTTATATAAATATATAGGAGTTTCAAAATATAAAAGAAAACTATACACAATAGCAAAAACGAATTAAGATTATAAGGATATTAAAATAACAACAATTATAAAATTTGTTATTAACATAGATACTTTATTTTGATGAGAAACTTCAATTATCTTGAGCTAATAAGGAAAACAGAGAAGATATATAGAAAATTCTTTCTGTGATCGATATTTCGTCTTGTATCAAGGGGTAAGTTATTCCAAAGAGAAACGGCAAACGAAAAACTGTCTAAGCGAAATTACACATGTATATATAGGAGATATGAGGGCATGACTTCGACTGGACCACGGAAACGCGATTTTTTCAAATAGATAAGTGGGCTGCTGGTAATGGATGAGGTTATATAGAAACGCGATAACCCTGTAGTTTAGAAAACTTTGAAGATCGCACCCTAGAATTTGTTTAGTGAAGGTTGAAACGTGATCATGTCTTCTAAGATTGAAAACATATCTTGCAGTTGCGTTAACTGCAACTGAGAGCTTTCTAAAAGACTCTGAATCAGAGTTAGCGAATATTTCACAGCCATATGTGACAAAAGGCACAATTAGTGCTTTGACAAGCCTTAACTTTGTTTGAATAGGAAGACAACTCCTGGTTAGGGATAAGCTACGAAGACTAGCATATATTTTTGCCACCACACTGTTTATATGGTCATTCCAGGTTAGTGAAGTATTGAAAATGATTCCAAGGTTTTTAATAACGACGGCATTTGTTGTCTTTTAGAAATGGGAATTATCTTGGATTTAGATGGATTTAAAGTAAGTTTATTTTGTGTAGACCAGTCATGTATCCTACTCAAATCAGCATTAATTTTTGCAGAAGCTTCTTTAATGTTCTTCACTGAAAAATTATGGTAGAGTTGAACGTCATCAGCATAAATATGAAAATTACAAAAAGAAACACATTGCAACAAGTCATTTATGAACAAGGAGAACAAATGGGGACAAAGAAGCCATCCTTGGGGAACACCCCTACGGGTGGGGAGAAAAACAGACTGACAGCCATTATGAAACACTGATTGGACGCGACTAGAGAGATAAGAATAAATAAGTTTTACTGTAGATTTGAAAAAATAAAAAAACGTTGACAGTTTGTTACATATAAGACAGGATGCACTGAGTCGAACGCTTTCGAAAAATCTTAGAGAGTGGTCATGGACATTTGGTCAGAGTCAATAGCCACGCGAGTATCATCAACGACTTTGAGCAGTGCTGTAATGCAACTATGCTTAGATCTGAAACCGGACTGAAAAGGGGAAAGTAGATTATTTGTATTGACATGATTTCTAATTTGCTTATTTATAATAAACTCGAGGACCTTAGACAAGTAAGGAAGGATGGCACTGGGTCTATATTCAGGCGTATTTGACTTTTTGGGAATAGGTATTACTTTTGCCTTTTTCCACTCTAAAGGATACGTTGAAGAGATCAATATTAGATTGAAAATATGAGTAATATGGCAAAGAATTTGTGGAAGGAGTTTCTCAATGAAATCCGGATTAATATTGTCAAGCCCAACACATTTAGATTTAAGTGAAAAGATGGCTTCACCAGCTGTTATGTGTTTTGGTTTAATTCTTCTACGTTGATTTCGTCGTTACCGAAAGATGATTTTTTAGATATTAATTTAATAGAGATCCTTAATTTATGTTTTAATATTTATTTTAATTTATCCTAATAATCTATTTAAAAGTTAGTAAATTATTTGTATTCATTTTACTACTTAAATAAATATCTTAATTAAGGGTAACTAAAAGTTTACACGACATTCGTTGATATATATAGGTACGTCGTTCGACGGGTCCGCTAAAATTTTGTAGGTACTCTAATTTTGAATTTAGCTAGGTATATACAAAAATCAATTTTAAGTATAATAATCGTTAAGTTTGTTTGCGTGAAACATAAAACCGTCATTACATCAACTTACTCTTTACAATAAACCCTCCAATGCACCACTTCTTGTTTTTGCCAAAGTACCTACCAATGAACTTGCTTACGATACGAGTACCTACATATACCTATATATATTATATAGTATTACACTATTCATCTGATTCCTGCAATGTCCTCTACCTTAAATTCCCGAAGAAAACTTTCTCGAACCGGCTAATAAAATGCTGAAAATCCTTTCACGAAACGATGAGATGGTATTTCCTATTCATCCCACGTCCTCTGAAGGACAAAAATCAATTCGTGATATCATCCAACTGCCCATAAGACCACACCCCACCCCTTTTTTAACATGTCCAGGGTGACAAGTTTCATTTTCTTCAGAACATTCAGTTGCCGTGCCAGATTCACTCGTTTACACCTGACACCCGCCAAAACTATGTCAGCTTGAAAACATCCTGAATTGTTCTTCTCTTATACAACTGTCCCTGTCTTCTTTTAACAAAAGCAGAAGCAGTGCAATCGATTCGTGCATTCCATATGTCTTTGCCAAATCCCAGTCTATAGCTTTTTACAATCTTTACCTAACCCAGTATTGTGTGCCATTCGATTTGAGGCTAATTGAAAAGGATATCTCATTCTCTATCTTAGTACCACCTTCTCCTTAGGCAATATATAGGTAAGAGTGTAATTTCTGAATTCTCATTGCTCATTGCTCAACCTGCTGCTTAGCAAGGTAACGTGTTTTGACTGCCTTATTAGGCGACCACAATAGCTAAGAGCGTAACTAATCAGTGAACACTTGAAGCTAATAACTGTTTGTTGCTTTGTCCTTCCATAACACACAGTGAAAGAGAAGGAATTGCTTTGGCTGAGATAAAAAGTCTGAGTCGAGTCCTGATTCGGGATTGCATACAAAAGCGTTTAGTAGACGCGTCGATGAGTGACGATAACAAGTTGCTAGGGGTTTGGGATAGAAGAAGCAATTTTTTCGTTTGTTTTTTTTTTTTTTTTTAGTGTTGGCTGATGGTGTCGAGTGTTGGCAGAAAAAAAAAGCTGAAGTGGAAAAAATTCTTTTGCGCCTTTGCATATATGTGTCTACTGCTATATCTTCTCCTCCGCACTTCCCGCAACTTCCATATGTCAACCCACTCCACTGACTCTCGAGTGTATATATGAAATAAGCTTAGTAAAACAGGAAAAAAAGACCTGTCAACTACTGTGGATGTCTGTATATTTGTGCCTTTATCTATATGTACATCCAGGATGCTCCGGATGCAACATAGGATGCATCATGTGTGTACAAGGTAGGTATAGGTACTCCACTGATGGCGCTGTCGTCAACGTTGATGATGTTACGTTGCGGCACTGTCATTTAGTCTGTGACGAAAAACGAGGCTAAGTGGTCTGGTAAGTCATCATTATTACAAAACTTACAAAAACTTTTATTGTGTGAAATTCCCTTTGATGTGTCCTGGCCTGTAAGTGTGTTGTGCATATACACTGCACTACACAGTACACACGCTCCTGCATAGACAATATCGACATCGTTTTGTAGTGTATACTGTACTGACTTAATTTTTTTTAGCATATTCACATATTGTTATATCTACTTAGGTATACCTAGTTTGACTGAAGGCGTCTATCTATAAAAACATCATATACAAAATAATTCTACTGTGAACTACATCACCACCAGCGTAGGTATTGTTTTATGCTAAAGTATAAAAGTTCGATAGTTTTTAAAGAAGGAATGTTTGATAATAATTTATGACCGAAATCTTTTTATAGCAAGAGAGTTTTATGAGAGTTTCTACACTTACTTTCAAAAACTACTGTATCTTCTCCCAAAATTTTGGTAAATAATTGGTTACGAACATTACAACAGACTGATAAAAAGGTGTGTGTTTTTGGAAAAGCTATCTGCAGTGAAGTTGGATTTTCCGCATATAAGCATCCCACTGCAGATCACAATCGCTCCTGATAATAGCGCAGAAGTAAAAAAAATATATTACACTTGCTCTTGGGGAAAAAAACTTTCTCAAAACTTTTTTTGTAGTATTATTTAGATTTAACATTTATTTTAAAATATTAAATTTCGTCCAAATCAGTGCAACCCTTCAAAACATAGTCGGAGTAATAAAAAAAGGTTCTATGGTAGGTACCTTTAATAAGCTGGTTCTGATGAAGGACATCACCATTGGCAACAAATAACTCATCTAAAATTTTATCGAAATTGATCGTATTTTTTTAGAGAAAAATGCAATTATCGGTTACGCTTGTATGGTATACTTAGGTATACCAATATCTATCTATACATATAATATACAGGGTGATTGGTTTAAGGTGCACCAAAAAGCTTGAGCGTGTAGGTGGAGTTAAGACAAGAAAAAAATCGAATGGGAGGGGGTGTCTATTTTCCATCGTTTAGGAATTTGGAGGGAAGGGCAATTTTCTAAAAAAATGACTTAAATCAGAAAAAGAATTATTTAAAAACAACGGTGAATGATACAAAGCCTTGTTATATCTTTTTGGAAAGCCAAAGAACTACTCTTTTATCTAATTTTTAAATTAAGTTGTTTAAGTCAACAGTTTTAAAAAAATTAATTTTCAATCTCAAAATTTTGAAAAAAAATTTTAAACTAATTTTTTTCAAAATTTTATGTGATTAACTATTATTTTTATTTTCAAAATTCAATGCCCTTATTAATTTTTAGTCAAAAACAGAAAACCGTATGCCAAAATGTTTTTGAGAAATTAAGAAAATACTAAAAGCACTTTTTTAAAAAAAGGTGAAATCTGGTTAAAAACAATTAACTGGATTAACCAGATTTCACCTTTTTTTAAAAAAGTGCTATCAGTATTTTCTTAATTTCTCAAAACCTAAGATACATTTTGGCATCCGCTTTTCTGTTTTTGACTAAAAATTAATAAGAGCATTGAATTTTGAAAATAAAAATATTAGTTAAATACATAAAATTTTGAAAAAAATTAGATAAATTTTTTTTTTTTATATTTTTTTTTTAATTTTGAGTTTGAAAATGATTTTTTTTAAAACTGTTGACTTAAACAACTTAATTTAAAAATAAAATAAAAGAATAGTTCTCTGGCTTTCCAAAAAGATATTACAAGGCTTTGTATCATTAACCGTTGTTTTTAAATAATTTTTTTTCTGATTTAAGTCAATTTTTTAGAAAATTGCCCCTCCCGTCTAAACGGGGGAAAATAGACCCCCTCTTTTCTGGTGCACCTTGAACCAATCACCCTGTATTATGTGAAATTTCTCTAAAAATAGTTTTTACTAAGTTTAAAGAAAATCGGCCCAATCTTAATGTCATGTTTGATTGTTATCTCAAAACTTTTTTTTTGCACGAATCCAAGACTTGCCTTATAGTACTTATAGTCGCAAGTAAATTAAAGGGCACGACTGGGTCTAACGAACTTGCTTTTGTGGCAAGTAACATTAGAATATCAAATATCGACAAAATCGGTTTAGCCGTTTAATAGATAATAGGTATTGAAAAAGTACATTTCTAGGGCAGGTAAGTACCCTTAACGAACATTTTTTTTAATGAAAGACTTCATCATTTACAATTAATTAAGGATTTTTTTCGCGAAATAATATTTTTCAAAATTTTTGATTGTATATAGTACCTAGGTATAATTTAAACTTAGGAGTCGTACTTGAATATTAAATTTCGTTTTAACCAGAAAAAAAACTAAGATGAAATACATCACCATTTACAAATTAATCACTACATAAAATTTTATCAAAATTGATAGTATTTTTTTCGATAAATTTTGAATTATCCGTGAGGTTTATATATGGTAGGTACCTACCGTTATCTTACGACCTAGTGCGCTAAGTATACTTTTTACCAAGTTTGAAGAAAATCGGTCAAACCGTTTAGCCAGTAGGTGTCGATACAGACAGACAGACAGACATACAGAATATCTGGAATTACTTTTTTCGTCTTCTCTATCATCGTTATGTCATCTTTGAAAGCTTTGTCACCAGGAAAAGCACCAGCAATGTTCATAATATTGTTCAACACTCAACAGAGGGACCACCGACTACCACTAGCAACATCGATAGCTTCGTTAGAATTAAAAATATTGAAAAAAAAAAATTGAAAATAATTTGTGATTTTTTTGCAAAATTTTACGTAAATTTTAATTGAGTACTATTTTTGATTTGAAAATTTAATGCTCTTAGTTTTTGTCAAAAACAGGAAACCTATACTGCCCTCCTAATCGAAAAGGTCGTAACTCAATTTTTTTATTTTTTATTTGTTTAGTCTCAAACTCTGAAAACTGATGATAATTTTTAATAAAAAAAAAAGATAATTATTTAAAAATAGTATGAAGTCATTAAATATATAAGTTTTACAAAAAAAAAAAAACTGCCGAAAAGCCTAAAAAAATCGTCATTTCTCATCATGCTTCGCTAAAAATTGTAATTTGAGATACGACCTTCTCGCTTAGGAGGGCAGTATAGGTACTCATAAGTAATATCTCTTTTTTTCTTAGGGGGTGTTATGTTAGGGGGTTTGTTATGTTCAATTTTTTTGAAAAAGTACAAGACATATAAGTATCCGGTTTTCTGTTTTTGACTGAAAATTAATAAGCATTGAATTTTGAAAACAAAAATAGTTTATAATGACGTACAATTTCTATCAAAATTTGGGTTGGAAAATTAATATTATCAAAAACCATTCAATGAAACAACTTTATTTAACTATGAAATAAAGATATTTCTGGCTTTTCAAAATAGTTTTGTAAGGCATTGTAAGTATTACCGTTTTTTAATTTTTTTTTCTCTTTTAAGTCAATGGATGATTGCTGATGAGTGATAAGGATGACGAGGTATGTATGTATTTAATGAGCCTTATATGTTATACCTATACATATGGAGCTAACGTTTGAATTACAAAGTAGATAAGTAGGCACCAATACCTACATACATAGCTGATAAAATGATTTGGAAACATAAAAAGGTTTGAGAAAGGTAATGAATAAAAAGGGCCATTTGAAAATGTTATAGACGCTTTCGTTAAAATTCAAAAAGGCAAGTGAACTTTCGGACTTGGTTGTATCCACACCACACACTTGATGGACCTACCTTCTTTGCAATTGCAATAGGTAGGTAACAGGTAGGTAGGTAGGTAGGAAGGTAGGTACCACACCGTAAAACTACTGTTACTTTCATTAGAAAAATTTATTTCACATAATAATTTTAACTTACATCATAAATATTGTATGGAAATTTTCTCCCTTCGATGTTTTAATCACTTACATATTTTTTGTTAAAACTAATCCACCAGATTATGAGTATTAATTACATAGGTACCTATATTATCAAACTACTTTTTATAACAACTTGTTGAGTTATATAGATATGTACCTATTTTAATCTTTTATTTTTTCCACTTTATAATTATTATTCTGATAAATTTTTCATACACAAAATTACTTGCTTGCATTGCAAGAAAAATACGACTAAAAACACCCGCGTTACACTTCCTTACTATGCATTCCCGCAGACTGACTGCAGCATTTACACAGGAATATGAATAAAGTTAACTGCATTCATTTAATGCAGGAACAAGTATCGCTCCTCCTGTCTTTGGCTGCAGTTAAGTTGCCATACCACCCACTGTCACACTACCACCATCTTCCGGTGTTATAGGCATAGGCAGGCATTAAAGCTTGTTTTTTTTGTATATAAACAGAGAGACATAACCCACCCAGTTTTACTCATTATTATCCTTTTCCTAACAAGCTATACACACAATAATAAAAAATAAATATACAAACTCAAAGGCAAAAGCGGAAGAAAGAGTCCTCAGCGGGCGCGATGTAAAGAGAAAGAGAGAGGAAAACAAGAAAGAGAAAGAATATGGAAAAAAGAACTTAAAAAAAGTACTCAAGTCGGAATCAAGAAGGATACTGCCGCACAGCCTGTCCGTGTCCAACACACCCCCTAGCCACCACCCTTTGTCTTGAATGTAGGAAGGTACAGCATTGCACCCGCTTGACGACAAGGAGGAAGGACGACGAAGACGATGACGATGACGATGATGGCGTAAAGGACGAACAGCGGCGGCGATGAAAATTATGAAGTAAGAGGCCGTCAGGCGGGAATTCACTTTGATGTTACACTAACATTGTTTAGTTGGTTGCAAGGTTGCAAGGATACTATAATACTTGACGAGGTGCTCTTCAAGCTAAGCCAAAGGCTAATCTTTAACACACCCACTCCATGTCTTAGGTACTTGTACTCGTATACCAATGCATGTATGTCCACCATGTGTATCACATGACATGTAACGTATAGAAATAAGGATACTTTTGGAAATGTGGTTTTTGTTGCATGGCTCTGATGTAAATGCAATGCATCCAATTGTTGGATCAATTCACTCCTGTAATATACCTTTGGATCTTCTCCTTTTGTAAAGGAATCTCTCACTTGTTTTAGTTTTTTTTTTTTTATGCAAGGTACTCACCTACTTCTGGTGCACTTTGCTTTTATCTTCATCCTTTTTTGTTTCGTCTGGCTTCCTATTTATCCGCAATATTAAGCTTGCACATCCTTTTTTTCAATAGGTATGATGCATGTTTCTACAATCAAGATGTCGACGACGGCGACGTCATTGTTGTACGATGGGATGGATGCCTGAAGGATTCCCTTTGATTGTGCCGCGCCAAGTAACAATTAAAAGTAAATAGGCGCGTAACAAATTACAATGTTCTTTTACATATTTTTTTTTTTTATTTTATAAAACAAAAGTGTTGGTTGGATCTGTCGTATCCTTGTTCCGTTGTATGGTAAGAAAGGAGTTCATTGGCATTGTCTACCTATAGTAAGCAGCGAGTGATGGCGTTGATAGTCTTTCAAGGGCACTCGATGCGGGTGTTTTCCACGTGAGTGATGCGGCAAGTTACACAGTAATGGAGTACGATGGAAATGGAGACGTAATTTTTTTGTTTACAAACTTGGAAGTTTACTGAAGATGTCTCACTGATGGGGTGGTATTGCGGACCTGAGGAAGTTACTTCTGGGGGAATATGTAGAAGTATGGCATAAAAGACACACAATTGATGATTGGGTCGCCGGAACATGCCCTTGAATTAATTGTTTGGTACATAGGTACCTTCCTTAAGTTGAACACTTGTAAGCGTTCCAATTATAATAAAAATATAAGAAATATGAAATTGAGAGGTTATAGACCGTTACGCAGCCCATTTGCATAGGTACCTACCATAATTTAGACTCCTTATTTCTCCTCTATCTTCCAAAAAAAGGGGATACTGGAATTTTTCATTAGAGTAAATAATATCAATCCAACACTTTTAGCGTAAGCATTCAGATTAGGTACGGAAACTATTAATTGTATAATGTTAGAATATCCGCATATACCTCTACCTACCTATACAGTTCCAACAATCTTAATGTCTTAACACAACCAATTTTATTGAAAGCTCCTACATATAGGTAGATAAGTTTTTTGAAATTTGTCTGTTAAAATACCGATCTAGAAAATTGCAAATTGATAATCATTGACTAAATCTTGAATTACTCAACTGATTTTACCGATATTTTTATAAATAACTTATAGAAATTTTGTGTACAAAATATGAAATTTTCAGACCTATACATGTGTGGTTAATGTTAGAGAAGATAATTCAAAATTTTGCATTATAGGATTTTAGTAATTTTATGCTAAAGCTCAGGATTAAAATCCTTACGTAGGTATGTATATACTTTAAAGAAGAGCCTCTCGGGATGATGGTATGGTTTTTCTGGTATGATCAAGAAGGCACCTCAGTGGAAGTTAACAGGAGACCATATCTTCGGAGACATGAACATTTTAGAAGAAGATCGAAGATCTCGCGAACAATTAAGAACAATTTGCAAGCGGCAATGGTACAATGGATGAGTGCAGAGGTTGCCAGTTCAATACTCACTCGTTTACGTAACTTTTTTTATCTTTTCAGCATACACACCTACCAGTTTATGCTCGACGTTCGTTGCCCTAAGGTATGCAATGAAAAACTAAAATCAACTAGCTCTCTATGTCTCTATCCATTATATTGAAGCTTCCTATCTTTCTACTCCTTCTAACTTGTGTCGTACAACACATGTTGCATTATATTTTATCTATATTGATATAGGTATACAAAAAAGGAGTTTCGTGAGGATCCTAACTAACAATTTTATTTTTTTTCAGAAACTGGACCTTATAAGTTTCTTGAATTTAATAAGCTATTACTTCTATAGTGTTGTCATAAGGCTTTTTTATGCATATTAACATTTTTTCAGGAAATATTTTAAATAATATCTTCTTTAAGGCTTTAGGGTTAACAAATTCACAAGCTTTATGAAGGTTTGAAATAATCTGCTTTAGTAAGGCTGCTATAAGGCCTGCCAAAGTTAGTAAGCTAACATGTGAATATATCATATGTCTCTGAGTATGTTTGGATAAGCTGTGCACCTATACAATGAATACATGCGCCTATAGTTTTTTTTACCGACGTCCGTCGTGTTTAGTCCCTTTTGGTTAGATACATTTTCCTAGTAAAAAAATTCAAATTTTCGAAATATGTAGAGAAAATTAAGATAGTTTCTTGAATCCTTAAAAATAAAAGAAATTCAAATAAGCGACCCATAGCTTGATAATCTGTAAAACGGAAGTGGCGATTTTGTTGAAATACGAAATAATTGTCTTGTACATACAAGTATCAAGCTAAGCCGAATTAATTTCATCAACATTTTTTCAAGCGATGGAGAAACTAAAATTAATCTATGCCATTACGAACAGAATTAATATTCACTTGTTCTGCATACATCGTGCATATATTTTTAATTACTTCTCTTCAAAAGTGCTGAATGTTGGAAAATGAAAAAGTTGAACTTATTACAACATTTTCGTATTACAATTGTTAACCGATAAACTTGTTTAAACTCTCATTTGAAAATCCAATTATATTAAAGTTTGTCTCTTTTTTTTTTCATTTTTCTTCGAAAACAAAAGAATTGAAAAAATTATAACTTCAAAATCCACGAAATAATAGAAAAAAAAAAACTACAACTCGACATTCCTCCAACCGAAGATAAATTATGGCTTATAGTATCTGCTTTTATCCAAATTCAATTTGCCACATAACTACCCATAAACTGGGGGAAAAAATCTAGTCCTATAAGTACAAAAAAAAAAAGTAGCCTGAATCGAAACGTAACAACTTTCTAGTTGAATCAGCTCTATACAACAATTTCAACCTATTTCCATTCATCTCCACCAAAGATGGGTACTAAAAAACTTATTGCGAATAACTTTTTAATTGAGGAGGGCGAAGTTCATCTTCGTTTTAATTTTGTTCTTCTTTCCCTATAACTGTACATATATATATTTAAAAAAAAGGATGGCTTCTGGAAAGAGATGTAGATTCAACTTAGGGGTCTTACAAAAATGTTCATCTATTCACCACGTAACAAAATTTAAAAAAAAAGAAAAAAATACAATGTTACCGCCATAAATTTGTGGGCCAGAAATTCGATGGTGGTGCAATTTTTTTTTTTTAATCAAATGGTATTCAAAAATCAACCTATAGTGTCTTGTGGCCATGGCCCCTATCCTATATCCTTAGCTAGATAGGTATCTCTCTGTTGCATTGTAGGCGCGTCACATAGTTTTTGCTAACTTAGGCAAAAAGCACACTGAAAAAGAATATCAACGGTCGCAGCCGCCACCAAGACTACGGCGACGGAAATGGAGACCATCGCCCAATTGCATTACACAATGAGGCCAAGGGTTACGCTATATAAAATATTCCCTTGACGTTAACTTAACTATATCCGACGAAAAACCGCGACACAAGGGAAATTGAAATAGAGGGTAAAGAGCTTTAAGGACGTCTAGGACGAAGTATTCAATACAGACTACAAACGCCAAAGGGCTTTCCCTTAAATTATATTGATTTATAAACGAAGGATATTTTTAACTTCCTCATTTCAAATATTTAATCCATTGTGCGATAAGAAAGTAAGAAAATGAGAGAATTTCATTGTTGTATATATTTAGAAAAGATTCGCTTAAATAAAAGAATATTATTGTATTCTTAATGTAATTCCGTCCAGTCGTCCAGTGGTCCCAACCAATTGGCCAATCTCCATTTTATAATCTCGTTCCCGAAAAAAAGAGAAGCAAAAGAAAAACATAAATGCCCAGTTTCTCCAAACACTTTTAAATATTAAATCGGTTGGTAACTCTTAAAATATCATTTTTTAACTTTCATTTTTAAAATGACAAATAAACGAATACTCCATTTTGTTCCAAACAAATTTTAAAAGCGTCTTTCAATGAAAGGACTCACTAAATCCAAATTAATAGACCGAGAAAACACTAAAAGTTTGCGATTGATTATGTTCTCCTTTCATTTATACTCTAATGAGTGATCCACATCCAGGGCTGCTACAAATTATTCATTTTATTTAAAACCAACAAATAATGTTGATGCGAGAGATATAAAATTAAAATGCGAATAAATGTTATTCCTTTTTTTAACTAAAATGGATTTAAATGCTTTTTGATGCAACTGGATGTAAATCAAGTTGTGTGAAATTACGATGATAGCGAAGTCGAAAAAAGTGGGTCTGGAAATTGCATCTGTTTGTCAGTCTGTCATGTATGTCAGTCTGTCTGTCTGTTGGGCCGATACGTTTAAAATTGGTATCTATACTGTTTCGATCTTAATGGCGACCTTAAGCGTTTTTTTTCGAATTTTTGTTCTAGGCCTAAAACTAAACGGTACCTGCCGTATATAAAGTTTATTAAATAGCTTGTTTTTTTCGAAAACGTCTCTAACGATTTTGATATACGTATGTAATTTTCTTTAGCCGTGTAGGCGGGTTATGTCTACTGCGGGTATCATGTTTTTTCCCTAAATCGAACTGATCTCACGGGAATCTGGTCCTACTCTAAGCCATCCAGCACCCTGCCTGTTTAGGTTTTTAGCAAAGACAGACATATCGGAGCTAACAGCCTGGCATAAGGCCTGGTGGGGGGGAATGGGCCAATTCTCTTGGCTTCGGTACCCGAGGATCTCTTGTTTTTCTATGGAAGTTGGTAATAAAGGGATCATCTCCCAAGCAACACAATTCCATAACTTAAAACACCACAGTCATCAAAACGTTATCCCAACATCCACAAAATAACTGGGGTGCAATCGCGTAAGATGATATTTGATTGTCAAATTTTTGATCATCACTTGTGATCAAATAATTGATTTTTCCTTCTACGTAAGGTGATCAAATCCATGAGTTCAACCCAATTCAACTTTGTTCAATTTGTCAGTGACATTTGTAAAAAACAGTGTTGCCGTAGTAATATTTTCAAGTAAATTCATTGAAATTGTTAATTTTTAAGTGAATAAAAGCAATAATTCTAAATTTAACCATTTATTTTCGGTTTTTGTATACTCATATGGTAAAAGAAATATTGTTTTTGATGATTTGGTCACTAAAATTGAAAAAAAGTTAAGAATTTTTTTAATGTTTTGTATGCATGTGGTTGCCACAAAAATAAAAATGAAACGTCAATTTCATGAGAAGATACCTATCACAATATTTTTGTGATTGGTTTTTAGCAATCACTGTGATGATCACCTTACGCAGACAGAAAGTGTAGATTTTGACTGTCACTTATCACAAATCAACTTATCCGATTCCACCCCAGGTCTCATGAGTCTATGGCATCAAAACGGCGCACCAAGAGCTACTTGGACTTTATTCTAACAGAATAGCCGCCATTCCTACCTACCTACCTACCTATGTAAATTGATATGAGTGATATGGTATTAAACACCTTTCAGAGAGTTGGAACCCTATTTCCTATAAGGAACAGTATTAAAAGTAACTGCCATATAACGTTTTTTTTTTTTTTGGTCTTTCTAAGGACTCAGTGGTTCTTTATAATATTTCATATTTCTATTTCTAGAAAGGCCTTAGTAGCTGAATGATCATGGCGTACCTACTTTAATTTTTCATAAATTTTCTTTTTTAAATAAAATATGTTAATTAAATATTATTTTTTAAAAATTCTATATTATGAAAATTTATAGAGAATTGTTTTTTTTATTTAGTTTTTGCATAAAAATAATGATTTTTCCAAAATTGGCATACTCAAAATTTTTCTTAAAATTATATAAAAACATTGTTTAAAAAATAGATTTTTTTTTTAAATGAACGAATTTTTATATTTTGTATTTATTTATTGATTGATTATAATTTTTATTTAATTCTTATATGTAATAATGGTAGCAAATAACAATTAAGGTATAAGCATATAAACGCAAAATCAATATACACACCCCACAACAGACAACTTACAACGATATTTTTTTATTAATTCCAAGAATTTAAGAAATTGTTTCAAATAATTCCATGAATAATTTTAAGCTTAACGGTTATGAAAAAAATAGTTTTGCTCGAAAACGGCCCAAACGATTTTAATTAAACTTTTCATGAATGATACGGCATTAAAAACAAAAACCGTTAAGATGGTTAGCGTTAAAGTCATATTTGCTAGAAAATTGTTTTAACCGTACCTGTGGTATAACAGTTTTTTTTAACTGTACTTTCTCGTCTAACCAAATTAAATATTTTAAGCGGCATTACACACTGTTCAATAATTTTCATCAAGCATGTAAGAATAGCGTTGGTAAATATTTAATCAAAACTTCAAATTCAATAAATTTTTTGGGGCTTCAGCAAAAACCAAAATGTTTTGGCCTTCAAGCATACCCACAACATATCTGTTTTCACTAATCGTGCTTGATATGATGTGTAATGTGTATACATGCCGCATAAAAGGGAATAAGATAGCTGAATGATAACAACGTAGGTGTAGTTGCTTCATTGTATCTATTATTTCAAAAATATGTATGTATCTAATTAAATAAAAAAAAAAGTTGTAAATTCTATGTTTTAAATAACGTCTGGCTGCAACTACGCTCAGGTTAAAAGGACTACTGCTTCAGGTAATAATTCAATGATTGATTAGGAATTTACTTTACAAATCTATACATCTTACATTGGTAAAATTTATAGTATTCTCGTCTGATATTAAAAAAGTGTTAACTTTCTTTAACAACCCAGTTAAACCATGAATCAAAAAGTTAAATATTTTTTTATTTCAATGATTCAACTGGTCTCATCAGTAAATGCCCATTCATAGTTAACAATATTACATTTAATGCCCAAGATAAACTCTTTTCATATCAGATTCCTCTGAAAAGGAAATAATTCTGAATAAAAATCTCACTGGCACTCCACATCAGATATTCCCTGAGATTATATCGAAGCAAAAAAGAATCTTAAAGCTCGTCGCTTAAAATTAATTTTCACTCTTCATTCATTAATATCTTTTTTTAATATCTTACCACCGCTTTTACATCATGAACTAATTTATAAACATTTTTGTTCGTGTTGGAGAAAAGTCCTGTGTGCATCTCCAATCATTATTTATTCACTTAACACCACACAACGACGACGCGAAGTCGCGAGACGCGACGGTAGTGAGCACATATACTATACCCAGTTAATGAATAGCAGGACAGTCAATCACATTCAAAGTGTTTCATCGTTTTTTTATTTTTAATCCTTTAACCAAACACTAAATTTGTGGGCCATGAATTAAAACTCCCAAGATACGAAGAAAAAGAGTGTTAAAGCGACAAGTGAGCAATCTTTACAAATTTCCTGCACTTTACATTGGCAAAAAGGAATCATGATGGCAGTGATGATATCTATATAATATACAAAAAAAAGGACTCTGCATTTAATATTTATAGAATGGGATAAGTTCTCAAAGCATAAGGAGTTTTGCAATTCAAATGGTTTCATATTTTTATTTCTTAAGAGCTATAAAATTATATGGTGGAGAATTATAGGGCTTTTCATGATATCCTTTACATATTAGCCTTTCATAGATGGATATTGGACAAGTTGAGTGATATTTTTCGTTTAATGAATTTACCTATAGGTTAATGTAAGCAATATTTCTTGTCATAAGCGGCAATTAAGAAAAGCATATATAAATGCACCTAAGTTCTGAGATAAAAAGGCGATTGGAGTTTACCAGTATTGGAAAGAATAACAAACTCTTGGTTTGGTTTTATTTTTTCTGAAGCAAGCCATGATTTCAAAACATGCCAAACTGGTTATGAACATTTCGAGCATTGAGTATAAAAAAACTCACTTGATTATAAAAGAGTTAAACCATTGTATATACATTTATATACAATGGTTAAATACAATACAATTATATACAATGGTTAAACCACTCCACCAGGCATTACCACAGTTAAAAATAACACTGATTCTGTAATTAGCCAGAAGTGATGGAATCAAAGTGGTAAAGATTCCGGAAAAAACAAAGTACCTAATGGAACAGATTAGTTGAATTCTGAGACTTGGTTTGTTGAAACGTTGGAAGTATGAACAAATGTATAGTTACGAGCTGCGGAAGTAATGATTAAAAGAAAGTTGATTGAAAGTTGATCTTGTGTGTAACATGAAACATTGGAAAAAGCAAAAACCGTTTATTGGATTTTGAGACGAAATTTAAGAAGAATACCCAACAGAGCAAAGAAACAAGTCTGAAGTCAAAGAAGTGCCAGCAAGGAGCAAACGCCTTTAATAGGTTGGTCAATTAATTGTTTTTCTGATAATAGATTAATAAAATGCATGACTGGGTCGCACGAACTTGCTCTTGTAGCAAACTATTAAATTCTGAAGAAAGTAGGCAGCTATCATTAGACGGTTGTTAAGCAAAAAATTGTGAATTGTGTTAAATGTTAAGTTTGAAACTGTACCGAAATTAAAATGAATCGGATCGCGTTATGGCCAAATTTGCAAAAACCGTTAAAACAAAATATTAAATGCAGTTATATTAAGAGCACTCCAAATATAACGTCCACAAAATCATTAGAGACGTTTTCGGCAAAATTTGGAAAAACTAAAACCGTTATATAGGAGGTACCCGTTATAACCAGGTTAAAACAAAAATGTGTCCTCTAGTAGGGAATCACTAAAAACTACTACACACAAAGATTGAACTAAATTCGTCTAACCGTTTAGATTGAAGTTCGGTGAACATGCAACCGCACATACGCACATTCACACATTCGCACATCAGCACAGACAGACCGACGGACAGCATGACGAAACCAACTTATTTGGGCTTCTCTATCATCGTAATGTCAGGTTTGATTAAAACCTCGACTTGTTTTTTTACACGAAACCAATACTTGCCCTATTGAGCAAAAAAAATAAAAAGGGTGGTTTACAGAAGCCGCAAAAAAGTAGCAATGAACAAAAATTCTTCAAATTAAAGTAGTGACTGAGTAGTACACAGTGCATGTATTGAAGACTGGATAAATAATCTGAAAAGCAAACCAATTTAGAATTTCAAAATTTTCGCTCTTGGAAGGAGATGGGGCCCACTTTGTATTTGGATCTCGACAAAATTCATCACAGCCACAGGTTGCGACAGAAGTGTGTGCAGTGAGGGACTTTTGAATGAGCAATGAAGAAAATCAAATCGAACGAAGAAAATCGTATGCGGGATGCCTCAGAGTTTTGGGAAAAGCTGACATTGAGTTGAGAAGTCCCACGAATCGCAAAATCAAACTTATCAAAGGTGAACAAACACTGGTCAGAAATGGAAAAGTTAACTTCTTCACATTTACAAGAGGCAGAGCGATATTTGCAATAGAAATGATGGCCGTGTGCAAAATATGATCGGCCTAACTGATAAATAATAAAAAAGATTAAGAATCTGAATAGCAGAACATCGCGATTGACGAAGTAATTAGATTAAGCTTTGGAGAGATATTGAAAAAGCCTTCTTTCGAGAACTCCGAGATCTGATATGAAAGATTCTCATCCGCAAAAAAATGTCTTGATTCCTTCCATATCAGTCCATGACTATTTACTTTAAGTTCAAGCGATGGAAACCAAAGTGAATTAGTTATACTTTGCTGACAATGAAGCAATAATATAGGTGAAAATTCTACATCTATGCAGCGAGCACTTGATGTTTCGGTTCGGAGGCAAGTGGGTATTAGATGATCGCACATAATCTGTACACTATTGTATTACACCTGCTTATCCAGTAAATAATCATTTTAATTAATTGAATAGTGCGCTTTCGTAGTAAGAAAATGATAAATAACTTGGATCTATAGGATCATTAGAGGAAGATATTGCGAGAACTCTGCTAACTTCTGTAACTGAGAAATTATCTAACATTGGATAATAAGAGAAGGTCTTCTACATAATTTATACTCTCATTATTATATTTTAATAGATGAATACACCAAGGAACAAATTCTAAGCTCCTTCAATTTATAATGAACAATTAAAAATTTCAACATTTTCTGTAATTACTACTCGAACTAATCTTTCCATATCCAATCCGAACAACAGTCACGCAGCATCATCCCCTTTACGCTAAACTAGAATAAACTATTTTAACAAAACACTCAAGAGTCTTCAACAGAATCCTCTCGTTTACCCACTACACTTAATTTTCTAAATTTCATTCGCGTAATATTTTCAATTCATTTACCTGAAATAATCCTTGACTTCTCTAATTATATATTTATTCTTAATTAGTGCAACAAAAGTGTGACATCGTCCTTACCTAAAAAGAAAGACAAAAAAAATACAATTTGTATTTAAAAATTTAATAAACATATATAAATAAATACAACATTATTTCAGTTAAACACAAAAAGGAGTCCTTCGTCTACATAAATTTAAGAACTTGTGGTCGAAAATGTTTTCTTTTGTTTCTCCTTCACCAAATCGGATTAACTTTTTTTTTTTTAAGTTGGAAAATGAAAAGTTGCAAATGTTTAACTTGTTTGCATGCATAAATTATCAGATTTTCTTGCCCCATTATACGGGATTATCCTTGGTCAGAAGAAAATCATGATGCCAAAGTCTATGAAACTTATATAAATTGAGGTAACCATAGGAAGTTGTGACCGATACTACTTTGGGATCCTTCATTTAATTTTGCGATTAAACGTAATCCTTTTAAGAGTTGTGAATGCAATGAATTTCAAATGCAAATAGGTTGGTAATTTAAATTTTTTTTTTTTGTGATTTTAATTTTAATTTGTCAGTATTTTATTTTTTAATATCCTGAATATGAAAAAGTTATGGCTATCCACATATACACATCCGAGTAAACATAATCAAAGCCAAATTGATATTACATTTTAATTGCATTACAAAAACGTTGCGTTTTATGGTAAAAGTCAGCTATGCAGGATTTACTATACCATGCAATAAAATATCAAAAGCACAAATCACATGCGACGAAATAACAAACAAAAATAAAAAGGTCTATTAATGTTGGCAACACCAATCCAATTAAAATGGCAGTTGTGTTGTGTAAAATAAATTATGGCCATTTAGCCAACCATATGTATCACTAGCTTGGATAGGTTCAAAAAACGGGACTCGATATTATAATTAGGTTATTTTTTTTTTTGGGCCGAACATATACATATATCCAGAAAAAAATTGTTCAAAAATTCGTTCATCATTCAAAATTTTTTGTTCATCATTTCAAAAATAAATAAGTAATTAAAAGCTCGGCAACTTTTCAATTAACAGTTAATGAACATTACACACACATAAATAGCAATTTTAACAGATAAACTTTTGCGATTAACACGTTAACGGAATTAATATGGTGTAAATAAATTTTAAATAATTAAGATATGTGTTTGAGGGGAAATGACGCACTTCTGGCATTGATAATGATAATGTTGTTATAAAACATAATTAACACTTTGAATGGCTTTTAACATTGCATTTAAATAACGGAAATTCACTTTTTTAAAATACACAATTACATACAAAAAATTATTAAAATCGTTTTGTAACAATGGGCGTTAGATTCAAGTCTGAGTTCGACTTAACGATGCTGAATTAACCCCCGTATAGTTGGCTTTAGGTCTAGCGTCTAGGAAACAATATTTTCAAGATTTTTAGAAAACATCGTTATTGGAAGAAAAATTCAATATATTCAGTTCATGTCATAACGTGTTCGTCAGCATATAACGTATGTCCTCTGGTAAATGAAAGTGAAATAAATTATATTTGGTGTCATGAATGGAATTCTACAACTCATGAATGGAAATCCGCCCCAAGACGTAATGATGAACTTTTGAAAATTTCTTCTCAACTGGAGGTGGGAATAACATGCGTTTAAAACCGAATGTGACATGTTATTTAAGAAAATGTTCCTAGCTACTCAATAGCATATCAACACTTTCTCAGATGTATTTATGATCAAACAACAAAAACAAGAACATAAAAAAACTTTCACCAAATGTTTCATCAAAGTAGGTATTTACAACGCATAACCATGCAATGCCAGTGGTGTTGAATTTCATGGCATTGATCTTTAGCCATACAGAAATAATACGGATTCCTGAAGGCATAGGAACAAATTATGCGCAAGAGAATAATCGAAATCTGTGAGTGGTGAGTTGTACCGTTAGAAGTATAAAAGGACGAATGAACAGCTTGGAAGATATAAAAAGAGGACGACTGGAAATCTTGTACGACCAAAACACAAAACAAGAGATGTTTTCTCGATAATAGGCGAGCCCTACCAGTGGTACAAGAAATTTCTCCGTTTTTTCCCGCTCTAAATAGATATTTTTTTTTTTTTTTTTTGAGGTTTTGAATTTTCTGGCGCTCGTCAAATGAAATCTAAAGCAACTAGGAGAGCAACGTTTGCTGCATTTTTAGTTGAAAAATACAAAAATAACTGAGAATATGTATCAGGAACTGACTGAAATTTGGACAACCGGGTATATGCTAACAGCTTTCTGCTGTTACGAAACCGCAACGCAACGAGCCAGCAAAAATTAGGATGCACGTTGGAAGGAGATTCATATTCGCCAAAGTTCATTAAAATATCAATGCTCAAACTTATAGAAAATGTCGACGAAATTCTTCAAATAACATAAAATCAGTTTCCAGATTTCTTAAAAGATTTTTTCCAAGCCTTAATTTTCAATAACTTCACTAAAATGCGAACAACTGCCTGATATCTTCATCGAAAAGGTCATTGCTGTAAAAGAAAAACTAGACTTGACAATATAATTTTTGATATATGAGAAAAAAAAAATTGAGACATCGGATTAAGATATCTAACAATTCTCACCTGCTTCCTTTCGGCAGTTTGAGGAAGCTTAACTATAAACTGAGTGAAAATTGGTTTGAAAAACTTACGCACAGTGAAGTGATGTTCCCAAAATTGCAATCTAGTAATACTGTTACACTGCGCATTGGTTTCGGCACATATATCATTCTATTAAATGTATATTCAAATTTTACATACATTTAGTTGTTTTTGAAATTAATTTATACAAACAACCTAAACAAAAAGAGGAATGTGAAATTCAGCATTAAAAACACATCAATATCTATATTATTAATGTTAGTATACTGATACAAAGACAAAGAATATTTAATCTGACATCAAAATTTCTGGATTCAAAGCTATAAATCATTTAAAATAAACCTAATCAAATCCAAGCAAAAAAAAAAAAAAAAAGTTTAAGTACATATATAAACAAACCTACATCGAATTATGTGATGCAACTTTTGGCTCTGAAAAAGAACTTAAATACGAAGGGAGCAAATGTCGACGTGGTTCGTATGTAACATCAAGAGTTATTAGATGTCATAAAAAGTGAACTGCTACAAATAAAGTTACCAACAACCAGAACCAAAGTGTTATGAAGTAAATCGTAAAATTTGAAACTTTGCCAAAATATTCTTAAAGAATATAAGAAAACGAAAATCAAAATAATATTTGATAAAATCATTTGAAGTATGTAGTTCAGTGCACATGCCAACATATATAGCAACTTCTCCATTCGAATGATTTCAGTAAAGCATATATTTTTTTTTTGTGCTGAATTGAAACTGCCCTCTCGCATACAATACCAAATAAGATTGCATTATCATGCAGTAGGGATCTTCTTTGGGTACACATTGGAAAAAAAGGCAAACACTTGCAACAGATTTTTTTTTTCTTTACACATAGTTCTCTGGAATTTTTTTATATAACTCTTGTAAGAGGCAATGGTTAAGTTTTCTGTAAAGCGAATAATACCCAAAGGAATGAAGAAGAAAGAGAATATCTAACTCATAATCTACTTAAAAAGTACTTCATCGATTGTATAATACAGAACAGACTATAAATGTGAAATGATAATACTATATGCTAATGTAATTGAATTACGAAAAATATATTTTTTCATTATAAAGATATTTCATTTTATTAGATGGCTTTTTTAAACCTTAGTGAAAATAAGAAATACTTTCTTTCTTACTTAAGATGGCGCTTACAGTCGAGGATGGACTACGGCCTCAACCAACATGTCTCTCCAGCCAACTCTGTTCCTTATAGCTAGCCGCTTCCAATTTCGCACAGCAAGTTAGATGAGGTCGTTTTCCATTCCTGTGCGCCATCCATTGGGGGGGGGTCTTCCAACGCTGCGTTCCCCATCAGGAACGGGCTCGAAGGTGTTCATACGCTCTACGTGACCCAGCCATTTCAGCCGCTGTATTTTCAGCTTCTTGAACAGGTTAATATCACTGTATAGCTCTCTAGCTCGTCATTAAATCTTCTTCTCCATACTCCTTCGATACACACAGGACCAAAAATCACTTGAAGAATCTTTCTCTCAAAGCACCCAAGTAACTTCTCATGCGAGTCTTTTAATGCTCATGCTTCCGCCCCATACAGCAAGACTGGGATGATCAAGGTCTTATAAAACGCCTCCTTGGTTCTATGAGAGAGGGCCTTTACTACTTAAATGCTTTCTCAGCCCAAAGAAACAGCGATTGGCAAGAGTAATTCTTCGTTTGATCTCTGCACTGATGTCGTTTTGCGTAGTTATAGTGGATCCCAGATAGAATTTGCATGGTTAAAACACTTTTGATTTTTTTTTTCTCCTTTTTGATGAGGGTATACTTGGAAACGGTTGAGAAATAAATATAACGAACTAAGCAAAAATTGTAGAAAAATGAATTATAACGACGCAATATATTATATATTTACGACCTAGGTAGCGACGAAAAATTAATACTTGCTAACTTTTGATTACCTTCTTTGGAATACTAAGCCATGCCGTGTATCATTTCATGTACTTAAGTAATTTCTTAACTTTAGCACATAAATGTTTGTACATTCACATTCCTAATCACAAATGTAATATTTTATATTACATAATCACATCATCAAACGTTTTACTGCAACAACAAACAACAACATTTACCATAAATCCTTTTTAAAAACAGGAAAAGCCAAATAAAACATTCCCTGTGGGACTAAATCCGCTGTAACCATTTTGTAAAGCATGCTGTTATAGTTGTACACGACATCAGGGACAGAATTTAAACTCAAACTCCAAACTCCTTACTGGAAGGAAAAGATATTCCTTTCAAAGTACTTGTGTTGGTGCCCTTTAGCATTTTCAATAGAACTATTTCTGGTTCTGTATAATATCTTCTTTGTTGCATATAGAACAACCTGTCCTAACGGATATGCAAACAAAGCATTCTGCAATGGAGAAATATAAGGGTTTCGGTGGTTGAGCCCGCTGTTGCGTCATCATCACCCAGAAGCAGCATACTTTCGGTTTCGCGCTCAGAACACATGCCCCACTATGCCGGGTCACTAGTGAGATTAAAAGAGAAGTATTTTTCAAAATCAAAACACTAAAAAAAAAGAAGAAAAAAATCTGCACGTCTGGTGATGGAGCTGGATAGTGTAAATGCAGTTTATGCTGTTCGTTTTTTTTTTTTATTTTATTTTTAAACTATTCAGACACAAAACACAAAAGTCCTGTAAATTATTAAAGTGAAAAAGGCAAAACTGTGGCATATTGTAAACCAGCCAAAAGTAACCACTCAATATACCCTAAACTAACTAAAAAAAACAACTAAAAAACAAAATAAAAAAAAACCTTTTATGGATGAAGGGGCAGATATGTACAAAGCAAAGTGCCTCATTGCAATGGTCAAAGAGGGGTTTGAAAATGCCCAAGAGAAGGTATGTATAGCGCGAACATACAATAGCCAACATACAAAGTAAAAGTTTTTCTAAGGCAGAAACCAAGGACGCCTTAGCAAGGATGGAATTGTACAAATATACATATACATATATATTGGTATAGCTAGTTGAGATTTACACGTGTGCATTTGTAAAGACTTAAGTTGTAACGAATTATTGAGATTTACAGGATAAAGTTGTTGATATATATTTGCAGATCATGAAGGATGGTAACGGAATGTTATTCTTTGCTAAATGAGATTAAAGTTTAAGAATTGTCTAACAAGGTCTAAAATGTCACTTCTTCTTTAATGTATTTAAGCTTTACTAAGCTTCCTTTTTCCAGTAATTAAAGAACTTTTTAGAACTTATGGATATATACCACTTTAATTTATTTATTAATGTTCTAACTTTATTACATCTATTATTCATTACTTTAAAAAATGTTTTACTAAACTTCACTTAAGGAAGATAAGATATTATCAATGTAAATTGAATTACGTAGCACTATGACGAGAATTTCATTCGAGGAAGTTCATGGCACTGACAACTATAATGTTTTCATCTAGATTCTTAAGGATACACAAATTTTTGATTAAAATATCCACAAAGTCGTACTTCAAAGTCGTTTTTCACACACCTCAATATTGGATATGATTTGTAAAAAAAAACACATTTTAAGCTTATTGACAAAAATAATGCAAAATAGTGGTTTATCTCAAGATTTAGCAATAATTTTGAGTTGAATATTACCATTGAATTATACCACTCGATAGAGGAAAAAAATATTTTTTTCTTGTTCTACGACTTTTGTCCCCTCGCATGAACTCTAGACGAAAATTAATTTTTAAGACTCAAAATTCTTTCAAATCGCTCTTCTGCAAATCTCTAGATTTTGAGATAAGTCACTTTGCTTTTGAAGGTACGAAATATCAGTGACGGAATTATACGAATAGAAAGAACAAAACTATATTGTGATAGACATGGAAGAATCAATTGCAATAGTTCGTGTTGTTCTAAAAACAAACTCAGATTAACCTGTACATATATGTTCAGACTTATACAAATATACAGTGTCGAGATCTTGCAATACTTATACAATCGATAGAATAATCTATGTTTGTATCAAAATGTCTGAATTCATGGAAAACAGTGCGAGAATAAAACAATAAAACTGCAGAATTAAAGTTAACTCCAATAATTCAGACTCCAATAAAAGGAATAGGGACAAAATCCCGACTGCCGAAATTCCGACTGGACGGATTGAAAAATCCCAACTGCCAAAATCCCGACTGCCGAAATCCCGATTGCCAAAATCCCGACTGAAAAAACCCCGACTGATCCGAATTATACGAATAAAAAATCCATATTTTCAGGACTTTTAGCACGTTTTCGTACTTTATTTTTTGCTTTTACACTAATTATTTGAAATAGGAATTGAAAAGAAAGAAAATAAGAAGAGAAACATGCCATCTACTGTTGAATTTGGAAACTTTGGAAACTTTGAACCCGAGAAGCGGGCCACCCATCAGGTGCTGTTGAATATGGAAACATCGGACTCCGGCGCCTGCCAGCCGACTGGACATACCCTAAGCGGAGCAACGAAGCTGCGTGAGCGGGACTGACTACAGAAAGGGAGTTTAAATCCCTTGAACCCGCGAAGCGGGCCACCCAGGTGCTGTGGTATATGGAAACATTGGTCTCAGGCGCCTGCCAGACAACTACCCTAAGCGGAGCAACGAAGTTGCGTGAGCGGGACTGACTACAGAAAGGATTTTGACGAAAAAATATTGAATATCATAAATGCTACCCCAGATAACAAGTTAAATACGTGAAAAATAACCGGTAAAAACGATACCTACATGAAACTATGAAACTTTTTAGCAATTAATTATTATTGAAAAATTCAGTTTTAAATTGCCTTTACCAAAAAAAGCAGTTAATCAGTTGGGATTTTGGCATTAGGGATTTTGGCAGTCGGGATTTCGTACCCAACCCGATTTGAAACAAAACAAAATCATCTATGAACTATGTGTGGTCTTAGTTTTCATGTGTTTCTTAACCGCGTTGTGTAGGTTAATAATAAAAATGAAATTGTTTCGTTTAAATTATAAGAAATACTTCGGTGTTCAGTATAAGGTTCTATTACGAATGGCGCCCAACATGGGGATGAAGTGAATATGATATTTGATTATACAGTCTTGTGCAAACTAATTGGGACAAGCAAAACTTTAAAAGTTTTTTATTTTTATTGTCGAATAATATTTTAACAGTAGATATATTATAAAGTAATAACGTATGCATTCAGAAGTTATAATATGCTTTTCTTATCAATGAGTTATTTCACCTATTTGAGCTGAAGTAAGGGTACTGCATATATTTTATATTTCGTGGTCGTAAAACCACATCTCAATTATTATAGAACTCTGCCATCTTCTGTGACCAAAAAATGTCCCATAAGCTGAAACGAAAGCTTTACACTTAAATAGTTCTTCCAGCGATTACATACAGTTCACAATTTTATAAGACAATGTACAAAAAATATATGTGGGCAACTTGAGTTGAACTGGGATGAAGATGGTTCGCATGACAGCAGGAGTAACAAAACTTGATCAAATTAGGAGTAAGAAGATCCGTATAATAAGCATTCAGGTCAAAAAAATACCTTCGTCAGAAAATACAGCAACAAACTCAATTGGTACTGTCTTCCTAATCATCATGTAAGCAGAGACACTTTTAACTCCGTCGAAAAGACATTGCCTTGTCATACAACGTTTCACTACAATCGAGAGAGAAAGACATGGCCTAAGAATTCCTGGCATTTAGTTTGCCTCAGACGTGTAACAATCCATAACTGCAAGATGCCGACGTTATCTCAGGTAAAACCGACGAACTAGCCCAGTCAACGAATGATTCTAGGTGTAAAAATCGAGAAAAACTAAATATATGAAGCTTTGTTTATGTACGCATACTAAAAGCCCCCTATCCTAGGTTGGTCGCAAAGGGGTGCAACTGTCAATCCCCCTTTTTCAGTTTTTCGCTTATAACTCAGAAACCCTTGATCCTTCAAAAAAAAAAATGTCAAGTACAAAATTAAAACTGACAAAATTTCTTACAAAAAATGTGTTCATAATTTTTTCTTATCTTCAATAGTTTCTAAGATATACTAGGCTTTGCACACCGAATCAAAATCTAAATTTCTACCAAAAAGTTCAAAATCTTATCAAAATCAAGTAGATTTTCCATACATTTTCAGTTATCAAAATCTAGTAGAGTACGGCGAAATTTCCTCAAAATCCTCTTGCAGAAGAATTCGTGTAAACAAACATACCTTTTACTAATTCAGCAAAACTGCTGACAAGATGGCCGTCAAAACAAAACAATTTTTTTAATTTTTGGTTGCTTTCCCAGTGTGTTTTATTTAATTTTAAACGGCGGGGGGAACGTTTCCCGAAAATCAGTTCAGCTCTATTCTGTTAAATGGCAGGGAGAACGTTTCGTTGAAAATAAATGTTCGAAGGGAAACATTCCTCGTCGGTAACTCAGTTCAAAACACATACACATATACTTTTCAAAAAACTACACGCACTTATAAAAAATTCCTTTCTTATTTTGCGTTTCTCACATCAATTGTTCCCGAAATTTATTGGAAACCTCGAAAAACATCGCGGCATTATCCAATTGTTTTAATTTTGTTTGTTAATTTAGTTAGTTTTCGTTTTTCAAAAAAAACATTTTGATATTAAATGTGACATTTTAATTGAAACTGATATACGAAAGATTCGAAATTAAAATTGATAAAGTAGTTCTCCGGCGTTTAGGCGTTTAACAGAATATAGACGACGAGTGAACGGGAATCGAAGAGGTGAATCGAACGTTCGATTCCCCGTTTAGCAGAATAGGGCTGATTGTTTTAACTACTAGAAAAGTGAAGAAAACAGAAAAAATTACATTTATTATGATAATTAATTGTACAAATTTACGGAAACGTCAATCAAAATATAATTTTCGTGCAGTATGAACGCTCCAAAGAGATTTACTAATCTTATGGCTCGAAATCTAAATTTCGATTCGGTGTGAAAAGCCTAAGTCTAAGAAGATAAAACCGGTACTTACGCCCTCTAACGGTTGGTACTATACATATACAATCCAAGTTCACTATCGAAATTCCGTAAGTTTATTCAAGAATCCTCTTCACCCTTATCGATTTCTAAAAAATTTATTAACATTTTTTATATAATATAAATAAAGAACGTAATGTCCAGTTGCACAAAAAACATTTAAAACTATTTTAGTTAAAGGAGTAACATAATTTATCGGCATTTTAAAATGTATGTGGAACAAAATGGGGGTTAAGTTGTTGGTTCTTTTAAGAGTAAAAGTAGTTGGTTCCATTAAAAAATGCAATTTGAATTTTAACAAAAAATAAATATTAAAAACTATTTTAAGGTACGTAAATACTTATAAATTTTTCATCGTCGATTTGAAAGTTTTGGCTGATTGTAACTGATCTTCCTACGTTAATAATTTTAATCTGTACATTAATTATTTAACATTTAAGTCCCTATTTTAAAATTAAATTCATATGTAAACAACGGTATCTAAGTTTACCGACATTCACAAAAAAAAAAAAAAAAAACACCAAGCAGACATCGTTAACATAATTATTAATTTACTCTTTCGTACATGAAGTAGCTGCATGCAATTATGATGAATTTATGAGACATCGAGCACGCGAAAGCGTGTAACAAAATTTTGCATCTTAAATAATTCATAAATCATTAAGAGCATACACACCACCACAACACATCGACATCATCTCATCTTAAAAGCAATAAAAAGTGTTGAAAACAACATAAAAAGGATACAAACAACAGGAAATTTTCTTAACGATTATCCTCGCGACTATTATTTGCCACATAAAGTTAAAAAACAAACACTGTGCTGGAAAAACTTAAAAAAAAAGAAAAAACAAAAATAAAAAAACCTAACAAGAGACCAACTTTGTACAATGTGTGGATTTAACTTTAGTCCTTAATTTTTTGGTTTTCTCTATTTTTTGATGAACTATACACAACCACCATCATCGCCTCATCATCATCGACATGGCTTATCCTTTTAAGCCATTGGCTTTATGGAATCGTAGGCGTGCAGATGTGGAAGGAGGGAGCTTGACTGAAGCGGTATGTGGTGTGTGACATTGCTCAGCCTCTGCAACAAAGACTGCATAATTTATTGTGGATCATTAATGATGTTCATATTTTATGACATTGCGGTGCGGTTGGGGTGTTTTACTTTTTACTTCTTTATATTTTTTTTTTTTTGTTTGCATCGTTTTTGGTGTATCTATCTTTTTATCCATCCTATGATGTTTTTTTGTTTCTCTAACAAAAAGGAATATAGCTGTTCCCCTCTTTGTCATCGGCATGTACAAACCTCCATCACTGCAGCAGGATGCATGTTTTATGTATGTGCCATGCGGCCTGCATTGCATATCGTTCCAATCAGTCCTCTCTGTCACAATTACCACATCTCACACCCATACTGGCGCTCTCGAACAAAAGAAAACATCAAAAAAAAAAAAGATATGCAAAATTTTACGCAGCACGGCACGCAAGAACCAAAAGCAAAAGGAAATTGATTCTTCGTGAAAACTGCATAGTTAAATGCTTCTCTTTTATCACGGAGTCCTTGGGATTTCTTCGACAGGAAATTACTTGGCTAAAGAATTTTCATCGACAGCGCAATTAATTGCAATTAATATAAAAGATTTTTTGTTTTAACTGTCAGATAAAAGAGAATAAGTAAAAAACTTGAATTCTTTATTTTTTTTTTTAATTTGGTTTATATATTCGAATCTGCAATCAAAATCAAATTGAAAATACGATCGTGTTCGCTGAGGGGAAAAAAATTGTAATGTAGAAATAATTTGCGATTACTATCGACTTTAGTAAAATGACGTACGGAAATAAGGAAAAACAATTGGTGCTAGTTTTTATCGTTTGTTTAAATCGATGAGATACCGATGTATATTTCAATAAAAATGAAATTGAACCAGGTTAAGCATTCCACATTCATGTAGTGCGGTTAAAAAAAGAATATCTATGCTAAACAGTTGCGATCTAAAACATTCTTGTTATCATTGGGTGTATGGTTGATTTGGAAAAGAGGTCAAATGATCAAAAAGTAATTTACGAGAATAAAATCGAATTTAAATAGAGAATGCGTCCAAATTAGTATACATATAATATACATAGATCAAATTAAAATCAAGCATTGATAAACGAATTTGAATGACATAATTAGTATTTCATAAAACACCCACTAATGATGAAATCAATAAACGAAAACTGTTATGGTATATTTCATTTGAAAAATATCTCATTGCTGATTGGTTTTTCTAAGTGCAACACCAATATTCATAGACCTATAACATGTGCTATTTGCAAGAAAACTGTTAAATCTTTTTCGAACGTTATTAATTACTTCAATTACCTACCATGCGAAAAATAAACTAATTCTGCAAGATTGCGCGAGAATACCTTTCATTTGGTCTATTTATCATGAAGATCATTTAAGTATACTTATGGAGAAAAGTGTACCGAAAGTTTATTCCAAGCGTATTAATATATAGCTGGTATCGAAGTTCAAATCAAATATTTTATAATTTTTATTCTAAAGAAGCTTTTAGTTGTACTTTCAATGCCATATTTTTGTGATTTTTGTCCACATTGAGCGCTTTGATCGAGTGTGTCTCGGATATTCAAACTTCCCACATAGCAACTAAGGGAAGGCATTCGTAAACATTTAATGGCCGACTGGTTTGCACGAACTTGCTCTTAGTCGACTTTTTGCCGTCAACAATTAATTTCTCAAATAAAATCTTATCAAAATTGATCGGTTTTTTTTTTCGATAAAAAAAATTAATTAAAAACTTATGATTGTAGTTTGATTTAAGTTTAGCAGAATTTTTAGAATATGAAATTTCGTCAAAATCGTTGCAGCCGTGTAAAAGATAATCCGTATCAAAAAAGTACCGTTCTATCGCAGTTACCGTTAATTAGCTTCTTCGGAAAAAATTTTAAAATGAAAGACCGTCCTGTGGCAGGTATACTGTTAACAAGTTTCTTTTGGCAAAAAAAATTACATTTAAGACATCAACATTAGCAAAAAAACACTTGTATATAAAATTTTATAAAAATCGATCGTATTTTTTTCGAGAAAATAGGAATTGTTGTAACGTTTATATGGTAGGTTAATTTATAAAAAAAAGTCCGAGCATTTAAAACAAAGAATTGTTGTTAACAAGTTTTAAGAAAAGTTGGCCAACCGTTTAGGATTTGGGTAATTTAGTATCGAAATCGATACAGGCAGACAGACAGATAGACAGAATTGCCGGACTAAACTTTTTCGGTTTCTTTTTCATTATCATCATTATTACACATTTTTTGTAATTTTTATCTCAAAACTTTTCTTTTTGAAATACCATTTTTCTCGAAAAAAAACAATCCGATAAATTTTGATAAAACTTTATACGAGTGCCTTGCAACAACATCGTGTGACCGAGTTGTGCTTTTTTTTATTTCATTGTCAGTTGAATAGATTTTGACACTAAATGAAGGTTAAATATAATATTACGTAAATATTATATTTCCAATTTCTTTGAAACATTTTTTAAAACAAAGTAAAATACAAAGTTTTTAAATACATATACAACAACACATGCAGTTTTTTAACTCTTCCTGTATTGTCTTACATTCATATTTTGAAATATTTTATCAAAAATTATAAACAGACAACATCATGGAACTGAAAATAACTCGCAATATAAATATTTGTAAATGAGTCTCTTGAAACATCACATTTCAACAACAACAACAACAACAGTAAAGGACCTTCTGATATGTATGTATACTACCATATAGGGCATACCACAAAACCAACTCAATGCCATTTTGAATAATACACAACAACAGCCAAAAACAAACATATTTTCAAATTAGATGTTTATGGTCAATGAGATAATTTTCTAAAGAAACTTTCTTATATTTTTCCCCTGTTTGTGCATATGATGTGTTGAGGTTTTGGCCCCTCACCACATTTTTACAATCTCCAATGATAGTTTTGTACAAGTACCAGCTCCCGCATTTATGGATGCCCGCAGCTACCCATCACCACTTTCCATTGAAGTGTATACCACGAGTGTGATGAGGTCATAATTGTCGAGGTTTTCGAGTGAAACCACAAAATTTCCACATGCATTGTTTTCCAAAAGAGAATATGGATAGAAAATGAAAACAAACATACAGAAAAAAAAAAATAAACAAATATGTTTCACCAACTAAACAACAGCTTCAACGAATTGTATAATATATATAGTTTTTGTTGTTGTCTATTTTTCTTTTTATATAAGAGGAATGCATAAACACATGTAAGTGTTTATATAACTTGGTGTTGCCACATGAAGAACAACTTCCTGTTGAGAAAGTTTCTGTAAAGTTTTTGGGAAAATGTGTTTTTGTTTTTTTTAATTCATCTTTATGGAGCTGTTTGCTTTTTTTTTAATTTGAATGTTAATCTAGAGAATTACTTAACCAATATTAACAGAAACACAATTCTTGTATTAAAAATATAAACCCAATGAATAGCTAGCTACACGGTAAAAATTTTAGGGTACATACTTTGTTTGTATGGTTATATATCTACGACCTAAATAAAATATGTGTCTTAGGAAAGTGTGAACGGCCTAACTGATGATGCCTACCATTCACACTCAGTCGAAAACAAAATTTCATTCATTTGACGCTCCACTAAAAAAATAGTTGTTGTTATTATTTTAATTCATTTTCTTTTTCTATATCTACGTCCTACACATTACAATCGCAAATATTACAAATATGAAGTTAATAAAATAGGCACACGGCTGTGTTAAATAAATGCTAACATTTTTAACCGTGTATAGTTATAAAAAGCGGTGCAGGGAACTAACTTCACGTGAACTAACTTCACATGGGTACTTACTTCACCACTAGTGTGAGCTAATTTCACTTTTTTTTTGGTAAAGTAAATTCCCACTTTGAGTGGGAAATAACTTAACTTTTTGGTGGGAAATTATTTCACTCTTTTGGGTGACGTTACACTTCTCATACAAAATGCACATATTTCATACCCAAACTTGCACCCACCAAAACTCGCAGCCACCCCAAATCCTATAGTGGCCAAGCAGGGGGCAGCATGCCTCCCTTACCAATCTCAACTGTTGGAGACACCGGGATCTAAAGTCGCCCCACGTTATCAGCTTTATATCTCCTGTAATATAAAAATTGTAGATGGGAATTAACTTCACACAATCTTCAGATGAAATTAGTTCTCACCTTTAGTGGGAATTTACTTCACCAAAAATAAGTGAAATTAGTTCCCAATAGTTGAAGTTAGTTCCCATGTGAAGTTAGTTCCCGTGAAGTTAGTTCCCTGCACCATAAAAAGCATATAGGTATACCATACATACATAGTCCAGTCAAATGCTGTTTCATCCAGGAAAAAAATACAGAAGTTTTTTCTCACTTGTTTTTTTATATTAAGTGAGTTGCTGAATCCGACTTTAATTTTTGCTACTTCACAACGGATATGGCTTCACAAAGAAAATTACAAAAAAACCTCGACTTTTTTTTAGTTTTTTGTCAATAAGTAATGAACTTTTTGAGGTACACTACCATCTACAAAGTTAAAGTAAAAAAATTTGAAACAAAAATCTCATATCAAGCTTTTATTTTGGCTAAACCATGGGGCCACTTTAAAGCGCGCTGAAATAAAATGGTTTTGGGTTATTTATACGCTTGTTACTCGAAAACTACGATTCGTATACAACTCTAGGGCTACTGATATTGTGATGTAAAAATTGACCGACTGCAGCGCCCCCTACCTGTATTTTTATTATAACTTCTTTCCTAATTGAGCAAGATTTTTGAATTTTTTTTGTGTGCTGCTCTCTGGGTAATGAGCATTCAGTATAAAAATTACCAGAGCGCCCTCTACATGTATTTCTTCTTATTTTGTTCCTGATTGAGCTAGAGCCTTGAAATTTGGTACGTATATCTTCATATCGACAAATAGAAAAAGCAACGTTTCAAAAGATATCGTTCAATCGTGTTTATTTAGTCTAACGAAATAAGGCCCCCGTACATCTAAAACTCGAAATTATTAGTATTATGTTTTACCGTGGGTTGGGGAGCTATAGCATCGAATGTATTTGGCTTATTTAGCTTCCGAAAAAAAACGGCTGGTCCTCATCGTTTGCATTGAGTGCTAAAAATAATATAAACCAACCATTTCGTATTGACCACAAAATTGAAACATCTTTGAAATATGATAGGACAAATGAATAGATGGAAGAACTCTGTCCACTTCTGTGACAATAAGTTGAAAAGAACTCTACACTGCGACTGTAATGTTCGTGTGCCAACGTTTCTATGCGAATAACATGTACAAAAAAGAATATGAGTTACTAATTAGGTCCATTGTTACCACAACAGGTAAACAGAAGTGACATATTTACATACAAATATTGATCGCATAAGAAGCAAAGAAGATCCGTAAGAAATATCAGCTCATTAATACCACTTTCGACAAAATAAAGAAAATTTAATTATTTGGCTGTTACTGATGTCATGTATACTTAAATGATGATGTCCTAAGAAAAAGAATGGACATATGGTTTAACACTTCAATTAAGTACATACTTTATTAAAATATACCATTTAAAAAAATGATTCAAAGTAAGTATTCCTCACATTGCCCAGAGTGATTTTCCTGCAAATGACATCAGTCAAGCACCATCATTTGTGTCTTGATTCATAAAATGTGCCCTAAAGCAATTTAATTTCTGTTATTTGTTTCCAACATTTATCTAAATGATATAAGTCAGCCTTTTCCAGTAAGTATGAAGGTACTTCAAATTCTGCCTTAAAAAAAAAAACAGGAAAAAAATATTGTGCATCACAGAAGAAATTGTGTTCTTATATTGTTTCTCCTTATAAACATCAAAAGGCGCATTTACTCTTCATAATTCAAAATAATACAACAGAATAAAAAAAAAACTTAAATGTTACAAGTTGACTCATGCACAAAGGATATAATAAAGAATGTACATATATGTATCTTCCATGCTCATAACTTTTATGTCAAAGTTTACTTTGTTAAATTTGTTTTGAAGCTTACCATACTTTTTTGTTTTTTTTTTTTTTTGTTGTAAAGGATTCATCATATACCAAGTGAACCAACATGCAATATAAAATAAGCTCATACATGCGTTTTATAACACAAGTAAAAAAAAATCGTCCTTGAGTTTTGTAGAATAAAGTAGTGGAAGGAGTCTTACAATGAAATTATCCAAACATAGTCATACAATATTGTCACACATCTTATTCTTTGCTGAGGCAAGCAGCCAACGAAAACGAAACGAAACAAAATGGACGAACTATCCTATCCTATCCTTTAAGTATGTCCTTTTTGTTATTTAAGATTAAAAAAGGTATATTCTGGCAATGGAATCAAGATGTATATATAGACTGACTGCCAGCGTTCTCGTTAAAAAAAAACTACAAAATTGAGGGTATTTACCCGACGGAAACTCATTTTCTCAAATGACTGTTAGATTGTCGATTGAGTCCAGACTGGAATGCACAAATTACTAGGGTGATGTTGTTTCAGGGCCAACACAGGGATGTGTTACGTTGACGGATCCTTTCAAATTTGAATCAACCAAAAATTGCACAAACTCAAAACGTTATAGAAATAGCTTACCAATTCCCGAACCCGAATCTTCCTGGCATGTCTATCTACGCGTAGATATATAATTAAAAAATAGCACTATACGACTGGTAACAGTAAAGATTTTTGATTTTCCTCTGCCTTTCCGTCGCAAATATGGAAAATATTTGTTGGGAAATTGCACGACAACACTGCGTTCAGAAGTGGGAAATGTTTTCGAAAATTTATTAGTCCTTAACACACAGCATATCTTTTTACCATGAGAGTGTATAGATACCACTTTCAAGTTGACGTAATCCCTAGAACGCACAGTTCTGTTATAGTTTGTGTTCTAAACTGGCCAAATGATGGCGGCAGTGGTGGCGGTGGTAAACGCATTCATGAAAAGTTTCAAACTGCAGTCGCTTTGTGAAAAGGCATCGAAAGTTTTGGCAGCAAAGAAATTCAGATGCAATTTGTTGAAAACCATGCAAACGGTGTGTATTTACGAGTAAACTGCCTTTCACGTCGGCACTTTGTTAAATAACAACGTAACACCTGATGACACATGTAAGGCCACTGTAAACAAACCGTAAGTCCTAGGATAGTCATTCGTCCTTTGTGATTATCCAAGTAGGATGTGGCTGGTTGGTTGGATTACGTTTTAGTGATCAAAAAGGTTCACGCATGCATTTGATTTAAGTATAGATATGGATGTCTTTGTGGATTTTACGAGATTAGCGGTTCAGAAATGGTAATTGCGTGCAACTCAAGCTGAGATTATTTATTGTAAAGTGGAAGTTGTAGGTAGATTCCTATGTATGCAGTACCTACATGCTGAACAAGTGGGTATCGAAAATCATTAAAGTTAATAACATTCATCTGGTAATAGCTTTAGTTTTTTGTTTTATAGTTTTTGGGCTTCGATTGTTTCACTGTTATCTGTCATTATGTATTATATTTTTACGTTAGCACAGCGCATAGTTAAGGGGCCAGGTATTAGCTATATTATCCTTTGTTTTTTTTTTCAATTTAAAGGCAAATTATCCAATAATGTTGTTGTTAATTGGTATTCAAATGAAGGTAATGATTCAAGAAATCTTATTATTTAACAAAATATCTCAATTTGAGGTTAATTCGCGTAATATTTGTGATTTAAATGATTAAAATTGTTTTCAATGATCATTGAAATAAAAAAGTGTTAATGTTTCGTGAATGTAGCTCAAATAGATATTTTTTTTTTTTGAATATTTGCAATTGTGAGTCTGAGAATTTTTAAAAATAACAAAATACACATGTTCCAAGAAAATTTTTTCTAAAAAAAAAAAAAATTGTATTCTTTGAAGAGAATGTTTTCCGTTATTTTGAATTTTTTAAATATTTTAATTAATTTTTAAAAAAACCATTCACTAAAATGACTTTATTTAAAAATTAAATAAAATAAAAGATTTCTGGATTTTCAAAAAACGTTGGAAATCAGAAGGAAAATCATTTTTATATAACACAATATAACACATACTTATCCAAAATAATAAATTTACCTACATGTATATCAACTCGCGATTAAAATGTTAGGCCAGTAATCTGACACTTTTTATTTCACTCACTGGAACACTCACATTTGTAAGCGGAATCGCTTTTCAATGAAATGCGACTCATCTCACTCACTCCCTGAAAGTTTGAATTTTAGCTGAATTTCTGCACTGGCCAGAAATATAGTCTATTCGACATAGTTTTAATTTTTCTCTAATTAAGTATGTATAACGTGTTCCTGGTTTTAATCGGCTGAAATATACAGACGGAATAAAATTGGTCGTAATCACTAAAACAAAGGCTTAATTTCCGTTAAAAATTTGAATTCTGAATTTAATCTTTCTGTTCGGATTTCCGGTATAAGCTCTAAAAGTCTCGCAGTTTTTTAATTGCGATTATACCGACTAGGTGGGTTCGACAATTCTGTCTTTGTGTCATGCCAACTACAGCCTAAACAGGTGGTCCAATTTACTTTAAATTTGGTAGGTTTTTAGGCTAATACTATATAGGTCACTTTAAGTCTTAAAGACGGTAACTGCCATATTGATAACGCTTACCTTAATTTTCTCGTTAATGCCTCTATCGATTTGAACCATATCTCACATGTGTAATATAATTGAGTTTATACACATAGAGAAATCATGTGTATAAACTTAAAAGTTTAAATCAAAAACGGCATAAAAAATATTGAAAATTCGTCTTATCTCTTATTTTTTTAAATCTAAAACAAGTGAGTTTGCAAGTTTTTTGAATTTAAGTTATTGAATTAACAAAATCAGTTTTAAAAATTTGTTTTTAAACTTAAAAAAATAGCATTCTTAAAATTTCCTTTTACACAGGATTTTCAGTGTTAAATTTTGATCAAATCGCTTTAGTCGTTATTAAGATAGTCGAAACTTAAAAATACAGTTATATGACAGGTACAGTGGTACACTTAAACGAATTTTCTTGAAATTTTGGTTTTCACTAGTTTATATACATAGAGGAAACAAGATGGTTTCAAACTCACCGAAGTAGATGACGCTAAATGAAAATTTCGAGTAATTATTGTTGCAATTATTAACTGTAACCAAAAACACTTAAACCGAAATGAACTAAATTCTTCTGCATATAGTTGTATTTGTTTTATTTTATTTTTTGTCTTTTAACTCAAGAACAATTGCTACAAGAGTAAACAAAAAACAAGTCGATAGTAACGAAATCCTACAAACAAAGTTTGAAACTTACACCTCACCGATTTTGATTAAACTTTATATTCTTAAGTTTCTGCTCAGTTTGATTAATACTGCAATCGATTTTCAAAAAAAAAGGAATATATAAGTATTTTTTGTTCTATTTATCTCGACTAAAATACAATTATTTGAGTGATTTGTTGCCAATGGTAATAATGTCTTTACAATAATAATAATATTAATATTTTAACTATGTTTCTGAAAGAAAGATAGGAGGTATGCTGAAAAGAAAAAAAATGCTTTGTACCCGAATGAGGATTGAACATGCACACTCTGGGTTAACAAGCAAGCAGCACTCCATCCATTGTACCATTGCCGAGCACAAACCTTAATTATCTCAATTTTTTTGCATCGGCTATCGACTGAACCGATTTGTACGAAATTCAATATTTTATGAGGTTTGCTTACTCTGATTAATATCTACTGCAAGCAAAATTAAAAAATAATTAAAAAAAAAAAAAAAAATTTTAAATATAAGTCGGTAAGTACTAGAATACCCTAAAAAATATAGTCAAATGATTTGGCAACCATATAGCAAGTTCGTGCGACCCAGTCGTGGACTGTATCTAACTTTTTTTTTCTTAAAGAAAATTAAGTATTAACAAATTGAGAAACATTTCAAAAACTTTTTCTCAACAATGCTTCTTGAAATGTTTCTTTGACAACGAAACACACATTAAGAAATTAATAATATCAATTGCATAATGATTGCATATTATCTGAATGATTGTATTGATATTAAAAAAAAAAAAATAGATATACGTTATACAGTTTGTTAAAGTTAAAGAAAATACTTTGATTTATGAAGAACGCATTACATTATACTACAACACAATGAATCTGGAGCAACTAAATAGTTTATAGGAATTTACCATCGTGGTTCTACAACAATATATTATTTCCATGCAACACATGTACCACATTTTGTCGAATGCATTTCTAATATAGATTCCAAATATTTTATATTAGAAATATTTGTTTCGATACGACTAAATAAAATACAACAACTACTCTAACCAAAGAGAATAATCATACATTCTGATGTCACTCACGTGCAAAGAATTTCGTGGTTTCAAGATATTCCCTGCGTTTAAACAAAAATAAATTTTACCAAATTAACAGTGAAAATTACCCACAATCCTGTTGTGTATGTGACGGATAAGTTCTATTCGGTTGTCTTGTTTGTTTGGAACCTCATCCTACAAAAATAGCATTATTGTGTTCATTGCTTATATTTAACGCATAAACCCAGTCTTCTAAAACGATGATAATCGTTCGAATGAAATATTAACGGACACCGTAGAGTAATGTGAGGGATATATTGTAGCAGACACCAGGAATTGGATACATGCGAGGATTGGCCTCTTTTGAAATTTCATCATAGAGATGTGTGAGCTTTGAGTGGTTTTAAGTCTTTTTCATACCGACTCTTGGACGAATATAGTAAATAACTTCGCAGCTATTTGGATGATGCTGACAACACTCCACTCACATTATGACCCATGACGAGGTAAGGGTTTATTGTTTTTCTCGTGACCAAAAATTCCACTCCATGTGGTAATTACAGTGGGCACACATGCTCCGATGCCGACGGCAAAGCATCATCATCATCAACGTCATCCCTGCCACCACTATCATTATCATCACCATCATCCTCAACATCACGGTGCTGCAGCTTAGTGTTGAGCTCACATGGAGCTAAAGGTACACCATACTTCCATAGAGCTTGTATCAAAATTAGAAATAACAAGGAGCTAGCTATACCTACCCTCAAAATCATGACATGTAATCCATCCGCAGGTTGATGAGAAAAGGGACGAGAAAGAAGGAGTGACAGGAATTCGCCACGTTTTGAAGTTTCGGACTGGAGTGAAAGTTTTTCAGTTTAACAAGGAGTATAGGGAAGCTCTCTTGCTTAAATCACAGGTAGATGGAATCCCAAATGGAACGTGTTGGACACACATTGCTGAACCAGTGTATATATGTATCAGATGTTGTTATAGTTCATGTGTTTAAATATGATATTACACGCGGGGCTATTAGATGGTTAAGGATTTTGTTGTTCTGGAATCTAAGGATTACGCGCGTAGTCGCACGATGTTAATTTAATGGAAATTCCGTAAAAGCCATGTTGTCTGCGGCCAAAACTTTGCTTATTATTGTACGCTCCAAGCTCCAAGCATCTACACTGAATGTGTTTGAATTGCATTGAGTAATTATGAATAACTGGGATTTATTTCGGAAAAATTTATGAAGCCGTATAAAAAACATTTTTTTTTTTCGAATGGGTATAATTAAAAAATTTAGCTGCCGGTTAAAAACTTTATATATTGTACCTCTCTTTTAAAAACTGCACATTCATGTTTGTGCTGGCATAAGAGTTATTTTACAAATAGACACATATTTTTACACGTCAGAAAAGCTTTGTTTGATCCGGCGATAATATAAAGCTACGGTGGCCGTTGGAATTGATGAATAATGCCCATTCGAAAAAAAAGTTCCAATATGACAGTGCAAATCACAATCACACACATAACTAGCATTGCAAAAGACATTCTGAAGGATACATTTTTGAGTTTTTTAGTTTGGGCATATTTTCAATGGCTGCTAAAATCCCCCAATTCGACACTTTTTATTAGGGTTTTTAAAATCATGGGTCTAAAAAGAAAATATTCCGCAGATTCTTTTAGCTTCAAAAGAATTGACAATATCATCCGAAAACATTTCCGTTGCTGGAAAACTATAAATAAAGCTTACTGATTCCTTAATCGGAGGCCACTTGAGCTTAAAAGTGGGAAGCACTTGTCAAATCCGAAGTCGCTAAAAGTTTTTGAATGGAGCACTGATGCGAAACATCTTTACCTCGGGGAATCGACAAGTAATCTTGTTTCTTATGATGGCAAAGGAAATAAAAAGGTTCAGCTGACTCAATATATCAAATGCGTTATGCTCGTCTTTCTATCGTTTCTATTATTGTTAATAGATTTTTCTTCATAAAGAATATTATATATTTCGTAAGCTTAGACGAGGTGTGCTTCTATCATATTCTACTGATGGTCTCTTTCCGAATGGATGGCAAACAGCATTTGTCCAGCCAGTCCCTAAAAAAGGTTCTTCCCCCTCTAATTATCGACCGATTGTACTAACGTCCCTTCTTTCTAAGGTCATGGAAACGCTGATTAACTATCAGTTTAAAAAATATCTCGAAGAACTGAAGCTTCTTAATGACTGACAGTACGGCTTTCGTTGCAATAGGTCCACTGGTAATTTGATGGCTTATCTCACCGAAAAGTGGAACCAATCCTAACACCGCTTTGGTGAAAGTAAAATTATTGCGGTTGATATTTCAAAAGCATTTGATAGAGTTTGGCATCAAGCTCTTTTATCGAAAATGCATTCATTCGGTTTTGATTAATCTCTTCTTCGTTAAATTAGATATTACCTTTCTGACCGTTCAATTTTTCAAAATATATGCTGGTGTGCCCCAGGGCTCAGTTTTGTCTCCGACTCTCTTCCTTATTTTTATTAACGATCTTCTGTCTGAAACTGCTCCGTATGTTAAGCTCTTTAAATTCCGATCTTGACAGCATTGTCTAATGGAGAATCAAAAACCGCGTGGAATTTAATGCTTCGAAAACTCAATGCTGCCTTCTGTCATTAAAGCGCAATATACCCCCAATGCCACTATCCATGAGTGACACTTGCATTGAAGAAACTGAACAGCTTTCCATTTTCAGTGGAATGACCACATATTTGACGTCGGTCGCTAAAAATGCTGCGAAATGCTTAGGTTTCTTACGACGATGCAAGAAATTTCTTACCCCCCATGATCTGGCTGTTATCTCCTAAAACTTATCTGAAGCTCCTGGATAGAATTCAGAAAAGAGCTTTGAAATTGATTGGAAACGTTTAAATCGCTGGAACATTGTCGAAACGTTTCTTTTCTTTCCTTATCGGTACTTTTAGAAAGAGTGTTCCGAAGAAATAGCCAGTTGCATTCCTCCCCTGAAACAATTTAACCGTAATACTCGCGCTGCAAGGAATGCTCATCATTTTACCCTAGAGCCCAATTTCGGACGTACAGTGAAGTACAGGGATTCTTTCTTTAACCGCACAGCAAGAATGTGGAATGCTTTACCCGGATCAATTTTTCCCTCCCATTGTGAAGCTCAGACATTTAAAACTAATTTGCATCGGTATCTCCTTTCATCAAACCTTCAATTTTCCTAACCGCTCGCACTGTGTTAAATCATCATAAGGGTATTCATAACCCCTTCAGTGCGCGCATATTATAAAAAAAAACGTTGTAATGAATTTGGAAAGAAAGGATGTAAAGTGCTCTCGTTATGGATAGAATATTCACATTTTGTGCGAGACTGGCTGGACAAATCGAACTATATGCTGGAAACAAATCAATTTATCCCTGTGAAATGAAAAATTGATGTCATTTTGACAAATTTAAATATTGGATATTGATGACCGTTACAGATACTTTTAGCTTCTGTGAATATATTGCAGTATTTCTGGGTATTCTAAAATCGGGAAGTTTTCTCAGCCACTTTACTGAAATCAGTTGATGGAGACCAATCCTTTGCGTTGCTATTTTTTATGTACATATGTGCATTCTATATATGCATTAGGCGCCTTACAACTTTCAATATCTAGTCACTTTAGATGTGTTTAATATAATGTAGCTTTAAGGTCAGGTGTAGGTAAACTCTATTTTATGAACGAATGAACAGTTTTTTTTTTCTTCTTACTTTAGATAATATAACTCAAAAGAGGAAAACTACAAACAAAATGATTCTACATAAAAAAGCTATAAGTTTTACAACTACCAGCTTCTTGTGATCTTTCTTTGGCCAATTGCAACATAAATCCTTCTCGTAAAATTCGTTGCAAAATAATGTTTCCCTCAAAAAATAAGCCAACAACAATTAGCTGGCCTTTTTAAAAAAAAAAAAAGGATTCTGTCAGGCTATGTTTAAATTACACTGTAAAAGATACACAATATTTTTTGTTCCACTAAAGCACTTCCATCACAAAGCATAAGTAATATTTCTTGCACTTGTGCAAGGCATGAATATCCTTGATGGGACTGTAATGAAATTTACTGAAACAAGCAATATACTATCGTTATATACAACATACATATATACTGATATAACAATTGTGTTGGGGTTTTTGCCGCTTAAAGAAGTTAAACTACTATGGTTCTATAGTATATAGGTGCTATGCCACCCAACCGACGTTAAGATTCTAGGACAGGATAATGATCAAGATGACTGAGAGACGTGGCTGGGTGTTTGAGTATGGCAGTGGTCTGGTCGTGGTGTTTTTCCGCGACAGCAATGAAAATTTTAAGGACGACATCGTCCTTGCCTTTATCATAGATATAGGAGGTATATAAGAAATAAGAATCCGTGTGTTGTAATAGTAGCACATCATGAAAGAAATATAGGCTGACTTTGCTGACTAGACATACCTAACGGTGAATTTAATGTTGGCTTGCGGCTGATTCCTTCAGAATATTTCTTCCTCATTTCTTGAATAATTCCGAAGTGTTTTTCTATTACCACGAAGTGAACATAATAAAAGATGGGGGGAAGGTAGTTTGTATCGTGCTTAAAAATTTTACAACCTCCAGATATAGTTCACTTTCTGTAAGATTGGTTTTCCACCAAAGACCACAAAAGGTCTGAGCAAGCAGCAAAATGATGACGAGATTATTGTGGGATTAGGAAAATTTCTTCATCGTTGCGATATTGTTTCAGTGAATATAGTCATCAGTATATTTATTAAGTATTTATTTAATTGCATATAAGTAGGTATCTTTATCTTTATTCTATATTATGTACGTACTTTACAATTTTGAAACTAGAGTTCAGTATTGCCGTAGTTAGTTGAATATATAGTTGTGTTAAGAAAAAAATGTTAATCATTGGGAGTATCATAGAGTATTGGGAATGTTGGGGTTCTGTTTTTCGTGGTTGTATTGTTGGTTGGAACTTGGAAGTAGAAGGTTTGGAGCAAACCGTACTCAGAAGTCACAACTCAACTCACTATCACTATTACCTAGTTTATATGCATGGTTGAAGCGAGCTTGAACTTAGGTTCACCCATTTGTAAACCGGGATGACTTGGAACGAAATGGAATTCGACTCGATCGCACTCGAGCAGTGGTGTTGAGTCGAAAATTAAATGAAATACCTGGGTTGAAATGGTGAATACACAATTATTCCTGCATGTGATCAAATGCATATTAAGGAATGAATATTTTTTGTTGAAAAGTATGCGCATAACTTGTAAACAAAGCAACGCAGGTATTCTCCTGTCATTTCAACTTTTTCGCACTTAACTCAACTCCTAAAGCATTCAACTAGTTGGCTGAAATACCTGGGTTGGAATTTCGTTTCGAATCAAACTCGATCTTTTGACCCTGCATATAAACTAGGTATATGTCGCTAAGCAAATTTCGTATCGACCATGTAGTGTTCAAGATGGGATCGGATTCGGATCCAATCGTATCTGTTAAGAAACACCACCTGGGATAATTTTGCTACTCATGTGCCACGTCGGCAAACACATTTCTGTACTGAACACGTACGAGAAATTGTTCAAAATATACACAAGTCCTAGTTTAAAAAGCTACGATTGATTTTTTTGAGAACGTAAATGAAATGGATAAGGACACTCTTCATTTTTGTACTGGTTTAAATAGAATTCAACTTAGTGGTATTTTAGAACAAACCCCTAACCCCATGTGTAATGTCGATAACTAGATATGTTTTCATAAAAAACACTTGTTATTCACAATAAATAGCCACTGCCGGGGACAACATTTTCAGAAAATAATACTATATTCGTTATCTGCAATTAATACCCTTTCGATCCATACATGTCTTGTTTTAATCGACGCTGGTTTTTTTGTCCATATATTTTTTTTAGAAGTCCAACCCTTTTTCTTTCAAGTAAAAATCGAATATCCAATGAAATTGCTTCTCGATTGATACTTGATCCATTCTCAATTATCACTTCAATATATTTTATGTTTTATGCACCTCCTTCGTACATTAATTTACATCTGAAGCCATTATGTCACATGTCAATCATAATTCAGATGAAAAAAAAAAAAATATGCAAAAAGGGTTTTGGTTACAAAAAAGGAAAATGGAGTTCATCAGTTTTACTAAAAATGGCTGCAATGCAAATATATTTCGCTCACTAAGAGGACACATTAACGTTGTGTCAATGCCCTTCAGCATGAAAACAAAATAAAATCTGTGCACGCACAAAAAAAAAAAAAAAAACTTGGCATCACGTTGAAATTAACAGAATTATTTGCAGAATATTTGCACACGATTGAATTTAAGCCCCTTGGTCTCAACTAATTACAAAAGGGGTTAGGTAGCTATATGAATTGCACAACGAAATTAGCACTACTCAGTATTTAACAAAGGAGGATTTGGTTCCCATACCTTCCTACAACTAAACGCGTAAATGCAATTCCAAAAAAATATACCTATGTTTATGCACATGCAAAACAAAATAAGGACGAACAAAAAAAAAAACAATTTTACTGCGACACCATTAAAATGAAAAGAAACGTGAATAATTCGTAAATTGAAAAGAAGAACCTGCACCAATGTCCTCAACTCAAACAACAACAAAAAAAAAAAAACAAAAAAAAAAAAAAAACAACGCCTTACATGGCCGCTCCTGAAACGTGCTGTCCTGTAAGAAAAAATAAAGTTCCAAGTGAATACAAAGCCCTCCGATAAAACAAGAACTATGGGTAGATACCTACGGAGAAAAAGACTAAAGATTGTCTTACAGAAATCCATTCAATGATGTAAAAGCAGACCAGGACAGACGGAAAGACAATCATCACGACTATAAATTGAAGCTGGTGACAAATTGTTCCTTTATTTTCAGTTTTGTCTCACATCCAGAGTCCTTTGTCTTCATTCTTTGTTCATTGTTGACATATATTCGGGGAATACAAAAAAAACGTTTGTCTATCGGTTTTTTTATTTTTGATTGGTATAAAGCAGTTGAGTTAGTTTTTTTTTTTTGTAATCCTTTTTTTTTTTGGACAAATGCTTTGAGATATGAAATTGCTTTCTTGAGGGATTTACTCATGTAAAGTTCGTGGTAATTATCCACAGCTTAACCCTTTTTTTACATCTAAATATATGTCGTTATTTAAGACTACTATAATCTTGCTATTCAAAATATACTTTTGATCCCTTTTTTGCGGCAGTCTTTTGAATTGCTTAAAGGAGATGAGATTTTATCGTTATTGTTGAGCACATGATGGGACACTGGAATGCCTCATTGATTATTATTTTTATTCATGTAGGTATAGGTTGACAATATTTTTTTGATATTAGATATTTAAATAAATAAATAACAAGAATTGCAGAAATGTTTGCAGAATCATCATACATGATCCACGATAATTTAAAATGATTGACGGCTGATATTTTATATTCAAGGCTGAGAATTGTGGAAAAAACGCATTATATTAACATCAGAACATGTAGGTTAATGAAGTTACTCACACGTCTTAAAATTTTTAGATCAACAAATCTCCTAATCATATTCTAATATGCGCACGATCTTGGTATAGCCAATTCATGTCACAATCGCGAAGAATTTTTCGGCCAAAATTAGATGCCTCATTTAAATGCTATACGAAGCCCAAACGGGGTTACTTAAAAAATCGCTAGTTAGTCTGTAAAAGAACAAGGTTTTGTGCACCACAAAGAATCGTCTACCTTAATAGTTTTCCTCCACAGCACTTTCATGAGCAGCTCCGATGTTCTTCGGTTGGGAACGGGTGTTGGCTGATTGCTTACTAAATTAGTCCTTTCGAATTTGGGAATTTAGCAGCCAGTGATGTCAGAGTTGACGTTTAGGGGCCGGTTGGTTCACTGGCGGACTAAGGGGGGGGGGGGGGTCAGGATTCTAAGAGGTGCCACAGCAACAGCGAAACTACTATTTTGCACATTGCACAAAATAAAAGCACAAGTAAATTATTTTGGATTTAACTCTCGAAAGAAATGTATTTCAACTACAACTAAAGTAGTTATGTAACTGAAAATTAAGTTTAAATTAGTTTTAAGCAGTCTGTATAAGATAAAACTTGTTAGATGACTTGAAAGACTGCCAAAGAACTAACCGACGATATCTCAAAGCAACTCAATGAAGATAGTGTCGACATTAACCTGTGCCGTGCTCAGGGATTTGATAATGCTGCAACTATGGCAGGTATTCATGGTGGGGTTCAAAATAAATTTGCCAGATTAACATACAAGCTTTGTTCACGCCATGTGCAAACCACTCTTTAAACCTTTGTGGAGTTCACTCTTTGGGAAGAACGGCTTCAAGTATAGGTGCTGTTGTTCCAACGCTTACCTCCACGTTTACAGAACAGCATCATATTGGAAGCCGGACGAATACGGCTTCCCATGGAAGCTGCAGAAATTTGGACAGCCTTATAATTTTTAAGCTTCATTGTTAAGTGGGACTTTTCAGACTCATTACCGAATTTGTCGTTGGCGATGAGAATTTATTTAACAATTTGCGTCTCAGTGGCATCGTGTGGACGGAGCTTCTCAAAATTAAAATTGATTAAGACATACCTGAGAGCAACAATGAGCAAAAATAGATTGACTAATCTGGCAATACTTTCAAAAGAAAAGGAGCAGTCAAAAAATATAGATTTTAATGATGTAATCGAAACATTCAGTGAAATAAAAGCTCTAAAGCACTTTTCAATAAAACCATTGATCATGTTTTTTATTTGTTTTTTTTTTTTTTGTTCTTAATGTTTTTTAGGGGGGGTGTAAGCTAGCTTTATCGCCCCGGGTGGCACTACCCTTTAGTCCGCCAGTGGGTCGGTTGTCCCCCTTAAAATGAGTTTATTGAGTAATAGATTTGTTTTTGTGTTTTTTCGCGAGCTGAATAGTAAATAACAATTTGAAATATAGATACTGCCTAAACAATAAGTATGTCCTCCACAGACTGTCAAAATTGACAGAAAAGCTTTTTATGCGCTTTGTTAAATCAGATTTTTGGCCAAATTAGTAAAAATTTGGAAATATGACTGCAGCTCGACAAAACGAGAAATAGATATTGAAGGTTACACACATATACATACACACATAAATAAAAATGATGTGTTTCTATGCCTATATATAATGTCAAAATATAAGATTTTTACAAGATGCATATGAATGCACAGCATATATACGTTAATAAAAAAATTCAATTTTAAAAATGCTTGTCTGTCTGTATGGCTTTTTATTTCTATCTATTCGTATATGTTTGTTTTCCAGCTATTCTCGGAAACGGCTGGACCAATTTTGAGGGGCTTTACCTGGCAGATAACTGATGTTGTATTGTAGCACGCAGCTCAGGCTATTTTAATTACCTACTCCCTGGGGTGACTCTAGGGTAGCTTTTTTCTAATATTAATAGATATACGTATAGGTATTGTATATAAACTGTCAAAAACTGCTTAATAGATTCTGAAGGTACTTTTACTTAAAGATAGAAGATGTTGTAAGGAGTAACTTCTGATATCTTAATTAATTCCTATATGGCTCATTAATCGTTATTTCTTTGAGAATTCTTATTTATGATGGACCGACGGGAAACGGATGGACCTATTTTGATTAAACTTTTAATGTTAGATAGCTGATTTCTTAACAAATAATTAAGACTATTGTAAAATCAGGAGGTTGATGATATGCAATATACTTTAAATTGCCGTTCTTTTTTCACAGGTAATCAGCTGCAGTCGGCAGCGTTTCGTTTTTATTTTCATTTATCTATTTTTTTTCCAAACGGTAAAATAAATAAATCATTCATCACCAAGCATTGCGATTTAGTCATTAAAATCTTAACAAATTATTGTCAATACAGTAAAAATCGCTTATAACGAACTCGATGGGACTGGAGAATTTGTTCGTTATATCTGGTGTTTCGTATCACGAACTTTGGACTGGACTTCAAAATTAATTCGCAATAACCGATATTTCGATATAACCGATGTCGTTATAACCGATTTGAAGTGTATATGTGTATATCAAGAAATGATAAATTCCGTTTATTTCATTTCAATGAAGTCCAATTATTTGTTTTGTTTCAATTCACACTATTTCAAGTAAATACTCGTTATGACAGATTTCTCGCCTCGAAGAATTAACTGACTAATGACTAACAGATAACGCGGATCGTAAGCCACTGAAGAAAGAGACATGAAATTCATTTAGGTGTCGACGAGTACAAACTGCGGATTAAAAATAAATAATGGAAAAGAATTGATTTATAATCAAAAAAAAAAAAAAATTCATATGCTAAAATTTATTTGTTGTTATTCTTATTAAATAAAGAAAACAGTTTGCTATGTTGGTGTCCACCACTGTGTATACCTACATTTTATAATGTGTTTTAACTTTATTTGAACCAAAGCCTCTAAATCAATTTTATGTAGCTTATACTTTTAATTGCTCTTTTATTGACCTATATTTCTTTCTCTAATACAAATGCGTCTTTCCAACATAGTAGTTGAATTAATATATTTTAAAATAATGTTATAATGATTACGTTGTGGCTTAAACACTCGCTGATAATTGCAATATCAGCAAAGAAAATCACATTAACGCCAAGAGTCAGCACTCAAAGGAAAACTAACCCGAATGTTTATCGGTGAGGTAAACCTTTGCCATCATTTGATGGCAAACCGACGGCGGTATTGGTGACTGACTGGCTTTTGCATTTAAGGATATTACTAACAAATCCGATTTAAAACTCTTCTTTCTATAATGAACTAGGAGTTTATATATACACTTATTAGCACTCAATTAAAGGTTTACATTAATTCAGGCCCGTTTATTCATATGATTTTAGGAGCCACATCAATGGATATAACGATACGGTGTGACGCGAAGTATACACAGTGAATTAAATTATCATACTAATCGATGGTCATTAAGCGCCCAATATTTAGCCTAAAATCGATAATTTACACGAAGCTAAATCGAGAATTATAATAATAATCACATTGAAGAAGAGAGACGGCAAGCGCATATGTCCTTCGAATGCAAATGTGTCCAGGATTGAAATTAGAGATGTGAGGTTAAAGGGAAGTCTGATGGTAACGTTCATCCGCCAAAATGCAATTAAACGCATTGCAACACATAAACGAAACGCCCCGATATGAGGGAATTTAACACTGAACAAATGTACAGAGAAGATCTTTGCCTCCAAATGTATAGGCAATGAAAGCTGCGGCCCGCCAGTGTTATGCGGGCGGGTTGGACATAGTGGCAGCAGGATGGTGATGCAGCCGAAAGCGTTGAACGACAACGGTCTTTAGGGACTTACTTCGATAATAGTTGCACTTAAATTCGGCTTCAGGAAAAGGAACGAAGTATTTTACATTTTGCAAATTCAGTTCAGTTGGATATAGACAACTGTTATTATTGGCGGGGCAGATTATAAAAAGATACAGAAATCATATTAATGTCACTGTTTTCATAGATACGAACTAAATTAATAATAATCGACGGAACTTTCTGACCTGTATATGCAAATGTCGTGGATTAAAAATTAATATTAGAACAAGGACGAATAAATGGATTTTGAAGTGTAAAAAGTATTGATAAGAATTTTGTAGTCACACATAAAAAAATAAAAAAAAAATGCTAAAGGGCACCACTGGGTACCTTACTGCTCAAAACTTGGAAATATTTATGGTTGCCAATTGCTTAAAAAGGAAAACAAATAACATAGGTATAGTAGTTTTTTTTCATACAGAATCAGCCCAAAGATTAAGCAAGATTTTGGAACATGTATTAAATTTCGTTAAAATGAGTGCAGCCGTTTAAAAGATCATCATCATCATCGGCTCGACAACCGGGGTCCGGTCCTGGCCTCCTTCAACAAGTCTCTCCACCTATCCCGGTCTCGAGCCGACGCCATCCAGTTGCGCACCCCAAGGCTCGGGACGTCCTGGTCTACGCCATCTCTCCAGCGCAAGCATGGTCTACCACGCTGTCGTCTGCCATAGAATGTACCACAAATAACTTTCCGAGCAGGTTCCTCTTCGCTCATGAGAGCTACGTTTAAAAGATAGTCCATATAAAAAACCGTTAATAAGCTTTTTCCGAAAAACAAAAAAAAAATTCAACATGGTTTTATGCCATAAAAAATATCTGGGAAATTTATTTTTATCTAAGAATACATTGTACCGCAAGTTTGCAAACAATCAGCCCAGTTGGACATGTATCTAAGTGTCGATATATTCAATCGAACAGACAGACATATTATACAGGCAGATAGACAGAATTGTCGGACCTATTTTTTTCGTCTTCTCTATCATATAAATATCATATTTCATTGTTATCTCAATTTTTGTATTTACAAATGCATATGCATAACTTGCCTTTTTACATATAATCGCAAGCAAAAATTAGCTGGTTATAAAATGCAAACTTACACTTACAGGTCAAATTATCTTGTGTTCTGTACAGCTCGACTGTTCTTCATAAGATGACCACCATTTGACTACAAATCATCATATCATATAACACAACTAAATTATCATCACAAACAAATTAAAAGATAATACAATTATTTTTTATAGTAAAATTAAAATTATTATAATTGTCTAGTTTTAAACAATTTCACAAGTCTTGAAAACATAAAAACATAATAATGGTCTTTCTGACATAGAACCGTTTTTTATTGCACCGACTATCTTTTGAACGAGTGCATCGATTTTTACGAAATTTAATTTTCTTAAACTACTTGCTTAACTTAAATAATAAGTACTGCAATAAATTGAAAAAAAAAGTAATTTCTAAAAAAGTTTTTTTTAAGAAAACCGATAATTCTCTTTATATCGAAAAAATTGCAATGAACTTTGATAAAATTTCATGTAATTGAATTGAGAACATTTGTTGTCCGAAACCCGTTTGCCAAACTCTTTTATTACTTAGTGATCAAGTAGCACTCTATACAAATCTGTATGGAATTAATTCATTCTTCATGGTGTGAGCTTAAACTATATATTTTATTTGCTATTTCCTTAAGTTTATTTGCCTCAGAATGCATTCTATTTTATCAAGTCAATAAAATAATCGATAGTAAAAATCTTATTGTACAGATTCTTTGCACCAAAAGTAATAAGTTTACCGAGATAACTAACTTGTGGAGCCTTCGTAAAAACAGTTGTCTTAATACTGTGTTGAATCCAATTAATGTTCATTTGGCACGACAGGTCGACAGCTCGAGAAGAAGCAACTCCAATTGACTTTTTACAAGCATTGATAGTAGACACTAGACAGGAATTAAAAGAACATACAATATTCAAATCCAAACGGCTAAGATGAGACACACACTTTAACACTTCTTCGATCATTTAAATAAAAACTTTATTTTTTATTTCTAATTTATAACAACCAGACTAACCCAAGTCGGTTCAACAGCTTAGGATGTACATATATATCGTAGTAATGTATGTAGATGTCGATACATTTGAACTTACAGGTCAAAACGCACATAGGTACACAAACCCCACTGTTTTTATCATCGTTATAGCAAATTTGATTGATATTTCAAAAATGGTTGTACCTATAGATGTAGTAGTAGTTATGGTAGTACTTTTTATAAAATAAATAAAACGGCAAATCTTTAAATTTGGCTCATAGCCAAATCTTTCTTAACTTTGAGGATAGGTAAATTAAACTCCTTATATTGAAAATGTAAATTCTTCGTAATATCCAAGCTGTTGAAGCAGAATATTGTGGTTTCACGAAGACTATAGATATTATGTAACTTGTCACATACCGCTTACAATGACAGATGTTTTTTCGTTTAAAGCTTAGAGATTGCCTATTATAATTTATTTTTGGTTAAAGATGCAAAGTAGGGTATATAGAGTTCGTTTTTCGACGAAAATACCATCGCAATGAACACAAACGATACAATTAAATGTAACAATAAAGTTCTTCGAATTCACCAATATAAGTCAAGAGGCTTCTTTAAGGAGCATTTGTTGTCAGTACAATTCATTTCCAGTTTCCATAAACCTACTTACGAATTTCTTTGCTATTAAATAGAATACCTTATGATGCCTAACTATATAAAATTATTTAAATTCCACAATACAAGTCAAGAACATAATATTATTAATTTTTTTTTTTTAAGATTCCATTTCGAAGTATTATTGTAATTGCAGACTTCTTTTCAGTTTAAGTCTTAATTGTGTCTTCCTGTTAAAAAAAAATTGAACGTATTACTATTTCTCAAGCCATTTACCATTTTCTCAAATATTGCAAGTTAAATAAAACACACAAAAATAAAAAAAAACAAAAAGTAAATTATTCCATTTGTAAATTGAGATGTCATTTATTTTTTTGTTTTTTCTTCATTTCGATTTTTTCCTTCTTCAAAACTATGTGCACACATATAAAGATATAAGAGCCAAACAATTTGCAGATAAAATTTCCCTGCAAAGAAAAATAAGATAAACGAAGTAAGCAGCCCAACAATCGCCTCAGCATATTTTTTTTTTTTTATTTTGTATTTTTCTTCTATTATATCCTTTTTTCTACTTTTCAAATTGTTCAGGACATTTCTGGGTGAATTGGAATTGCATCTATACCAAAAGAAACGACATGAAACTCAGTCAGTCTGGCAGCAGGCAGAAGCAGAGAGTATTACCCAAAAATAAATGATTTTGTCTGCTGTAAGAATTGTGAGTAAATTACGATAACTTCCTTAAGATGTCCGCTGTCATGAAGGCAAACAAGAAAAAAAAAATACTTTATATTGTACATTTTTTTGTTACATATTCATAAATACCTATATCATGTGAGTTTATTTTTAAGCAATTTGTCTATATCTCTTGCCAGTAAAGATAGTTTTGGAAGTAGTTAAGGTATTATTATGTAAATTGTATACCTATACAGTGAAATCGCATAATATGTATTTACATTTTATTCAACATTAGAGAAGGTTAGATAACTTATTTTTGTTATTTTTTTCATAAAAAAAATTAAAAACTAATAAGCTGTGTCTTGGAAATATACACACAAATCTTCTTATATCTGATACTTCCATTGGCATATCAAGTATAGTGGTACAAAATAATACATTTTTAAAATATATTGTAATTTTTACAAATGGCGGCAACTGTAAGTTTTTTTCGATATTTGTGAAGTCAAGAAATGTAGAATACACGTCCATAAGCTTTGACAACTTAACTTATAACTCCTTTGATCGCGAAATTCTTCTGCCTGTTTACGGGATAATTCGTCAATAATTAATTAATTTCTGAGTACTGTGTCAACTGGTCAAACATAGTAAGGCGATTCTATTACATTGCCACTGCCACAACAGGTGACAGAAATGCTGCAACAAGACATCGTAGCTTTCGGCTTCGGCATATTTATTACCGCTAATAGCTGAAGATTTTACAATGAAGTATATACTGCAACACGTATAATAGACATTTTGAAGCATGGGTTTCTCCACTTGCCAGGCCTTCTGCATACATTTGTATTTTTTTTTCTTGCCTCCTAACTCAAGAATAATTGCTACAGGAGTAAAAAAAAACAAGTCGATAGTAACGATATCCTTCGAGCAAAGTTTGAAACTTCCACATGATTTCTCTATGTGATGGTATAAACTCAATGGTAGTACGTAAAATTTACTTAAATATTTTGTAGGTTTGAATGTAGATATTTTTTTAATCCTTGTTGCAAAGAGATTAAATATCAATTCATCATTCATTTACTTTGTAAATGTACACATAATTATATGTTAGTAAACGTAAACAATATGCCTATATGTACAACTTGTCCTTCGATGTAAATATATCGGTGTCTAATTGGATATATGTATATCGTTACCATAACTGCCAACAGTCACTTCTTCTTTTATGGTTTTTAACAACTTGGCAATCCCAAAAAGTTTCTATTTTATTTTTAATTTTTTTTTATCATGGGTTGATGTATTCCAGATGTGTAAAAAAAATTAAGAAACTTTTGGCAAAGGATAGATAGTCAACAACTATATACTTGAAATTTCTGTTAGTTAACCATGCTTTCGTTCAAATTATATACCACCTAGTAAAAGTTTTTCTATATAAGCAGACGAAACATATACATACACAGGGTAGATGGCGATTTTTAGGAACTCCGTTTCTGGACAATCCATTATAGCGCCGTTTTAATACAATAACTTATTTTACTTTCGATATAGCATAGCAACAAATCTTTCTTTTCAAATAAATATATCATATATGTATGAAATATACATAGGTACTTATTTGTAATATTTTCAAAAATATACAACCAATTATTTTGTTTTTCAAAAACACTCCAATTCTTTTTTTGGAATCCTATCAATTGTTGTCTGTATAAATTACTTCGTTAGAATTGTGGCTACTTTAATATGAAAACGAAAAAAAAAATGTTTGAAATAAATCTAAATGATGTTATGTTTGTAATGCTTAACAGAATTACGAATAATTCATTGAGTGCGGAATCAAATTTCAAGAAGATATTCCTGTGAATGTAATTTAATTGAAAAGTTCTTCAATTTACAAAAACATTATTTCATCTAACCATGACCATTCTTCAATTTAATTAATTGAAAATTGAGATACTTAGAAGGACTTAACATTAATAATAAGAATTCTAGGCATGTGAAAAATGTTTATATGATTACAAACAGATTTAAATATGTGCTGCCATAGTGATTATTCTTCTTTATGTTTATGTAAAATCTTGATGAATATGATTATGATATCTATAAGACATGTAAGATTTAAATATCATTAAAATATTAAAAAAATACTGTCTATCTGACATGAATGGATGGAGAAATAATCTGATGACGAAAACAATGGTAGCGCCAACGATGGATTAAGATTAATTTGGGAAAAAAATATTGCGGTAGAAAATAGGTATAAATGATTTTTAACATAAATTTTATTAACTCCTAACAATATTTTGGTGGACAATATATTGAACAACAAATATTTCAGTATTAAAAATATATTATTGCGTTTTGTTTGAGAAAGAAAATACAAAAGTTAAAAGTAAATAAAAGTATCTTTGGAGGGAAATATCAATATTATTACCTATGGAATGCCTACTTGAACAATCCTGAATTCTGGTTGAACTTAAAATGTATGTATAAATAAGTACAGTTTTTTTTTTTAAATCGAAAAAGTCATCAAAAAAGTATTCTGCAAGAGTTTGTTTCCAAGTTCGAGTTAGGTTTTGTCTTCGCAAAGAAAGTGAGTCGAGACTTCTTCTGTTTGTTCTGACTTTTAAAAATCAGTTATGCCTAATTCGCACTCTGCTGACGTGAGTAAACACAATTAATTCTGACCAATAAAAAAATTCCAATCAATATGGTCTTTTTTTAAAATCTGACCATCGATTTTTTAACATTCGGCATATTTTAAGCTTTAAACACATTAAATTTTTCAATTTTGATTTTTGAGTCTATATAGTTTTCCTGTTGCAGTTAGGTCTGTCCTACCTATCACATTGTGACAGGACTAAATTTTTTGCGCTTAGTGTTCTTTGGACGTGTATTATTTGCGTTAAAAGTGCTGTTAAATTTGATACCATGGCTAAATTTTGACACTACTGAGGTCAAAATTGACCTATACAGACGTCAAAAATTAACCTGCTCAGAAGCTCGTTAAAATTTTAGCAAGTGGTTAATTTTTGACATTTGTTCTGCTGCGTTCAGTTGTACATTTTTTTACTATCGCTATCGGCAACGTTCATAATTGCATTTTTGATTGTATCCAAAGCAATCTGGTTAGTTTCGTGGTGTAAAAAACTGTTTCAGCATTTATCAAATCTAACAACAATTTTAAAGCATTTGGCACACGGCCTTAGTTCGTTGCAGTAGCGATTCACTATAACCTTGAACTTTATTTGTCGCTTGGATTTCAATTAATGTATGTAATAATGTTTTACTTTATCAAACAAATTAACAGCGATCTTTAGCGAACTCAAATATTACAAACATTTCAGCATGAAAGGCACTATAAAAATATAAACGTTAAATCGATTTAATTTTTTTTTAGAGAGTTATCTGAAAAGATATCTACTATTGTGGAACGTCTGCAACAATTTCATTCTTATTTTGATATTATACTCGGCAAAAATTTCTTTCTATAGATTATTAGCACTCACTCTGGGGGAAAATTAATTTGCCCACAAGTGTTAAAAAAGGTCGTCTTTATATTTATATGTCGATGAAGTACATATCTGTGTAAAACCGGCAGCGAAAACAACTGCGGATATAAAAGCGTGTAGCTAATTAACGCTGTCGATTGCATCAAAAGCCGACCATGAAGTGATGTAGCATGTAATTTAGCTTTTTGAGATTTAAAACTTTATCTTAAAGCTGACTTTCGACAATATCCTTGTGGCATATTCATAGATGCACTCTTTATTTTAAGCTGTTTTAAGAAAAACTCGATTTTATCCTGATTAAATTACATTGTTTAAGCCCGTGTTGCATTTGGAATCCTTTCTCCTGTGTGAAACTCCAGCAAAATATGAATATCGCTTCGCACCAAGATAAAACTCTTTGAATCCAACGTTAAATCTGTGCTGCTATGTGCTTCCGAATAATGGAAATGCTCTGCCAACATCTCGAGCAGACTGCAGGTCTTCGTTAACCGTTGTCTGCGGTACATTTAGAAGTTCCGGTGGCCACAAACCATATCGAACGTGGAACTATGGAACAGGACCGGGCAGAAAAAAATTGATGCGGACATCATGCAATGGAAGTCGCGTTGGATAGGTCATACTACTGAGGAAATTTGACGACAATATATCTAAGCAATCATTCGAATGGAATCCTCAGGGAAGTATAGATGCGTTGGAAGACCAAAAACAACTTGGAGGCATTTATGTTTAAAATCGAAGTTTATTTTTAAAGGCTTGTACAATAAATACTCAAATTAACAAATTGTAAACTTCAAAACATTATTAGACCAACATCCCTTAAATAGCAAAATTATGTTTACGAATGCTTTGGTCTTTATTCTAGTTGCTGTGAAAAATTCAGTTTTGAATTCAAAAGTAGGTATACCATCAGGCGTTCTGGTTGATATAGGACTAAGTAATAAGAGCTTTATTTCTGATCCCGCTATAACTTAAAATTTATTTGGATAAAAATTACCTAGGTATAGGTATTTTGGTTTTGAGTAATGGGAATAGAAACTTTTTTCTTTATTTATGTAATACTTACGACAACCGAGTTTTCTATACCTTTTATATTTCTATTCGTTGTAGTTCTGCATATTTTCTTTTCTTTCTTCTTACCTAAGTTTCTGCTCCCATAATACCGATTTATCTATTGATATTTTTAAAGATTTTGCATTTGTAGATTACAAATTTACGAGATTTTGTTTCCGAATAATATTTTTAAAACTGAAGTCGTATAGTGAGAAGTATGACTCATTTCCAATTTCAATATGAAATTTTATGTGGAAGGTCAACTTACCTATAGGTACATTGAATTTAACCACATTTGATAATATGCTCTGTGGTAAAATTTCCGTGAACCTAGTCTATTTTATTGTTTCCCACTTTTTAATGAATTATTGAAATATTTTTCAATCAATCTTTTATTTGAAAGAAATTCGACATATTGTAAGTCAAACATGAAAATCAATAATTTTGGCAAAAGCTGAAATTCAAGACAAAACTTGATCAAAGCTGTTGGGCAACGCGTACGAATTGAAGGTGATTCGTTGGCACACTATCGAAGATCCTATATGGACAATGGCAATGGAGAAGAATATCTTTTCAAATACCAAGGCAAATAATGGTTTGGAGCTATAATATTCCCATGTTATGTGAGTGAGAAAGTCAAAATAGTTTAACATTTATTCACTTGATATGGTTAGGGATATCACTTGAACATTCATAAAAAAAATACCAGAAAAAATTATTTTAAAGATTCAAAAGATTGATTCGAAAGTGATATCTTTAGGTTTTCAATTAAGATTCGATTTCCTTCATGAGACATTTTGAACGCATTTAGTCAACATCAGAGTTGTATTAGAGCATTCCATAAAAACCATCAAATCACTTATGTAGAAGCATTTTCATTTACTACAGAAAGTATAAGCTAATTAGATAATCCGACGCAAGCGATCTAATTAAAACTTTACAATTTAAACTGAATTGAATTCTACCCATGCCTGCCTCCTGAGACTGCTCTTTTAGCTTCCGCTTCCTATTTCTTGATTGTCCATTGAATTTCTTTATTAGCCCCCAAACTACCACATGAATTTGCACATTCATGTTAGCTTTTGTTTTGTTGTACCTATCTAACTTTGGTGACTGTAGATTTTCCTGCACCTAATTAAATTTCCTGATCCATTGCACGCAAAAACCTAACAATAAGTTGAAATACAAAAAAAAAAAAAAACTATCTACCAAAAGTCAGTATAGTTACTTAGCTTACATGAACAAGCCAACTTGCTCTAGCGTAGGTTTTTGTTTATGCATATATTATTATATACGTATACTGATTACTGAAAGTTCAACATGCTAGCGGCATAAATTAATTATCTTTTTGTCCTGTTTTCTTTTTTGCTATCGCACACTGGACTTCTTTTGTGAATTTTGAACTACAGGCAATTGGTTTTACAAGCGAAAAATAAAAAAAAAACGCTTTTCCCAAACGAAATATCGATTATCTTTTACGCCCATTGACCAATTTACCACTTGAAAGCTTTACTGTCGATAGGACAACAAATTAAGGACTCTATTCTGTTAATCAGGATACATGTTTTGTGCAATCTATAATAATTAAAGTTTTGAATGAAAAGTGCAATCAATCAGATATTGTATCCGACATCGTCGGGTGCAAAATGCTTTCTCTGTATATATAAAATCTATTTTGATAACTACGTACGTATAGAACGAAAGAAAGTGTGCATGTGCATAGGGTGTTGCATAGTGAAGGTGTAATTTTTAACACGCGCTGTTTCCAACACTCTTCCCTTCGATTTCCTTTTTAGAATCGGTTTCCTGTAAAACTTAACTATCAGCCACACGAAACACTACCCCCTGTCATCAACGCCGACAACGTCAACTGCAATAGTGCAATCCATATCCAAGTGCTAGGAAACAATAATCGAGAAAGAGTATATCATCCATGGACATGAGGGCAGGACGAAAGACGGGACATCTATAAAATCTGTGAAACATAGGGATAACGGGATTGGGACGGGAAGTTATATACTAAATTATTTCTCAGTTGTTGATAAAGATGTAAAGAGAAATCTCTGTTTGGTTGACATTTTGCCAAGGAAGAGTCCTGTTGATGATGATGAAATGAATTTTGTAAAGAGTGTATATACAAATTCTGGTGTAAATTATTTATGAGAAAGTTAACAGTAAGGAAGTTTCAAGGTTGTGTAAAAGTTGAAATTTCTGCTCTTAAAAACTTCTCTTAATTTTTCGTCCTTTCGATATTTTTCTCTTCGACATCGACTGTAAATAAATAGTTTATGTAAGTTAACCACAATGCCAGACTGTTAACTGTTGGTTTGGGGAATGACTTACAACGGAGGGGGGTGGAGGATCAGATATATGTGTATCTGCACCAATACACTACCTAAAATGTCTGAAATGCCAAAAGGATATATGTAGGTAGGTATAGTCTACTGTTTTTTTTTTGTTTTGTTTATTCCGTTGGGATTTTTTCCCTTCAAGGATTACAGAAATATAGAACGGAAATGTAGGGAAAAGCGGTAAAGAAGTGAGGAGAGGAGGCTTTTTGATTCTAAGGATTTGAAGGCGCCGAATGTTTGGGTGCTGTTAATGTCTGTAATGCAGATGATTTTTTTGTTGTTGTTGTTAAACAGAACAATGCATGTAAATATAGTGCATTTGTATGCGCGCCAAATGGAGACACCTTTCTCTTCCTTACAATTCTTTGTTGTTGTTTTCATTACTTGTTATGGTGTTTTCTGATTTTGTGAATGCACTATGCAAAAAAATCACTTATTGTGACTTCATCATGTAAGCAGACCCTCTCCTTCACGAACTGGGTGATGGTATAGGGAGAATTCTCTTTCACTGACACACCACCGCCGCACCGTGCATTTTTTTCAAACTAGGACGACTGACGAGTGATATGGGTTTTTTATTAATATACCTATATTTTTATTATGTTTTTATACCTATTTGCAAGTGCAAAAAAAAAACAATAAGAAAAGGTTCAAGGAGTAAAAATAAAGGCAGCCAGATATTAAATCTCCACTTGAGTCCTTCTTCTTTACTTTCTCTGGCTGTTATCCTGCAAATGTTGTTATTTTTATTTTCAATATTTGCAAACAATTGTGATGAGTAAACATTTACTTCCTTACACCAACACAAGCAAAAAAATGGATCTTTTTACATCTATCCATATGTACACATGCACTCAACAAAGCGACAGTTAGTTTAGTAATTGGAAAGTTTTTTTTTCTTATTTTAATTCATTTTTTTTTTTTGTTTTTGTTGGTTGCGTTTGTGTAAGCCCGTGTGCAACGTTCCCTATTCCGTCCTCCCTTAGAAGTCGTTCATTTTCGACATGCGATGTAATAGCAATGAAAAGGCTTTTTAAAAAGCCCTTTGCCACCGACGGAAAAGCTGTCGCACATGCAGCAGAAGCAGGCCAGGCTAGGCTAGGCTGTATAAGAGATACACAAATGTAGGTACGTATTGAAAGGATAACTTTATAGTTTCATCCGTTATAAGGGTGATTGTAAACTTATTTGTGAGTGTGAGTGCACGATTGGAAGTTACATGTTAGCCTGCCTGGCTATACGGCTGACTGACTGTCTGGCTGGCTGGCTAAATGACTAAGTGCTGCTACTGCTGCTGTGATTGTTGTTGTTTTATATAGGTAGTTGGGAATGGCAAATAGGCCTTCTGGGGGTCGAAATGGGTGTTTATGACGATGATGCTCCCCTTTTTGCTCTGTTTTTTTTTTGGACAGGATAGTGAGTTGAGTGTAATGCATATGTATATGCACCAGCCACACAACATGTAAGTCTAGAATTGCGGGGATCACAGAAGGCAGTCAGAATGGCATGAGGTTAACTTGGCTTTGGTCATGACTACATTACTCGCTACTTCTCCTCCCTAATACACCCCTAGATACTTTACCCGCTGCTAGTGGTTTTTGCACCCGATTCACTGTGTAGGGTGGTAGAAAAGTCATGTTAATTTATATAGGTATGTAGGTATGTATGTATTTATGTAGGACGTAGGTAGATATAGAGTTTAGAATGGGTTATGATGATGAAAATGGTGCCAACTTGAAGGAGTAGAGTGTAGTAAGGTGGGGAAGGATGTCTCAGTGCCATCTGATGATAATTTTTTTTCTCTAGATTTCGCTAGGCTTTTTTTTAGTTTGAAAATTTGAGTGTGTGTACAATGTACTTTAACCTACTGCAATTCTTCATTTGTTTTATGATTATGTAGGAAGATAGTTATCTATAGATATATATACCTAGCAGCAGACAACACCGTGGGAGTAATTTGTTTTGAGATATAAGGTTTAAGGGGTCGATCGCATTAACAACTTTATATGCCAACTGTATGCGGGCATAGAAAATAACTGAAGCTGCACATAAAAGCTTTTGGTTGATGGGATTTCCCTGCGATTGAAATTTTGCAGTAAATGTGATTACATAAGCCGGCACATCATTGTCGGCTGGATAATTTATATAAGTTGACTTTTTTTAATATAGGTAGGTAAGTATATCTACTTTTCGAGGAAACCGTTGTAGGTAGGTATAGGCATATCTACTTGAAGTAAACCAGGATATAAACTTAATTAGTGGTTTTGAGGATTTTTTATTCATATGCCTACCTACCTGAATACTTATGGAATTAAAATTGATTTTTTTTGTAGATATTTTTATTTTTCCTTTCTAGGTAGGTAACTATTAAAATAAAATAAAATAAATTAATTCTTAAATGAATAATAATTAATTAAATCTTTTAATTAAGCAATACAATTCTTTGAAAACTAATTATTAATAATTAAAATAATTTATTTAATATTTATCAATATTTTTTTTTATATCTATTTAATTTTTTATTTTTATTTTAAGTTCTAAAAAACAAGTTTTACTGAAAAAAGTGATGATAAAATCTTGAATACATTTTTCTGTTGAGATCGTGCTATGATTTTATTGTGAAGACAAAAATAGCAAAAAATAAAAATTTATTTGATTAAAAGAAACAAATATTTAATTCAAAAGATACCTATACACTTTTTTAAGCGAAATCGATTTAAAAAATTGGTTACTTCAGAATTAAAAAAAAAATAATAATAATATTGATGTTATTTTTTTTAATTTTTAGAAATATTATAATTGTTAATTTTAATTTATTTGGAGGTTGTCAACTTACCTTTGAGTATATCCCTCCAGATCGGCGATGTGAATTTTAAGTTTGTTTATTGTTATCTAAGACTTGGCAAATTTTAAAGAAATTAAATTTCTTTATTTTTTTTTTTTTTAATTTAGCACTTTCACTAAATAACAAATGTTTTAAAAATTTATTTCATATTCTAGAGATGTATGAAAATTCTATATTTTATGAGAAAAAACATTTTTAATTAATTTCAATATTTCAAAAAATTAATTTTAATATTAATTTTATTTTATTAAAGACCAAACGCGCCAATTTTTTTTTTAACAGCATGCTTATGTTTTTCAGTTAAAACTTTCAAACGTATTTTAATTCCAAAAATAAAACACAACACAATCACAATCTTTCATTTATTATACAATTCTATAAAAAAAAATACGATTAACTACAACATTTCACAAAAATTTTAAATTAATTACTTTTGGTCTTCGCAAAATTTGATCCACTGTTGATTAAATAAGCATCCTTACAATACACGTTTAAAACACATATACAACCATTAACTATGCCGATTAGAATATCACTGCTGTTCTGTTTAAATTTGTTTTTTATTTTTACAAAACATCCTTTCCATGTAAACTAACTAACTGTATTCGATTAAAGTGTAAAAAATTACATGGTTAATTTTGTTTGGTATGTTGTCCTATTTGTCAGGATATATAGGATGTAAGAACTTGGTATGATGATGATGGAATAACAAGAATCAGTGTCAAACACTTACACAAGAGATGTAGAATAAATTGCGTCCTTACTGTAGGAGCATTCGCGTTCAACTAAACAGAATCTGTTTTCGAACTCAAATAATACCTGATCCTGTCTCTAGGATGGAATTTTATTATTATTTTCGTTTTGCTGTTTTATATTTTCTTTTTTTTTTTCTGATGTGGAACTGGTGTTGGGAATTGCTGTGGTTCTGTGTATGTTCGCTGTTGCTATTGCTGCAGGAGTAAGACCGGGTTGGTTGGTAATAGTTACGGGGGTTGTGAATCAAGGGGGTTTCGAGACGGTTTAGCAGAGGACTACACCATGGTAAAAGGGCAATAACAGCCATGAACATAAACAGAGAATATCTAGTGCAGTGGTTAAACCCATGCAAAAGCTAAAACCAGAGAGGAGCGAGCAACTAGGTAGGTATATGTTCACACAGTGAAAGCACACAGAAAAACGAAAACAAAGTCAAAGGAATGACAGCAATAGCAACAAATGAAGAATTCGAAGTGAATGTAAGAAACCCATACATTAAAAATGCAAGTGCGCATACCTACACTTGCAAGGAAAGATTGCATACAGAATCCGGCCTTAAAATTGCGCTCTTTAACATGTAAACAGCAGACTGTAAGCCAAGGACCAAAAATGTTGCTGGACAGGACCTAAATGCATTTCACACAGACACGTTATACATTATTTTTTGTGTATGATAGAAAGGAATGCACTCATACTGGTGGCTCTCTTTTGACGTTGTCCCCAAAAAGCTGATTTCATCGTTGTTTGTTTCTGCAATCCTGCAAATACAACACAACAGCTACACGACTGCCACGATTGACGACGCCTCTTTCCATAACAAAACTGTGCTCTCCATCTCCATATGAATTCTTGGTACATGCATACAAGTTAGTGGTGTAAAAGGAACACTGTAAATGCAAGGACATACCAACACAAACAAGCTTTGATGGAACAAGAGCATCAGGAGGCATCACTAGGGATCCTATATTGCAAAAATCTCTGCCGTTGCAGAAAAATACATGGACAATTTTAAACAGTAAATTCTCTTGAAATTGAAACACTCACACAAACGTACCTATCTCTTGCATTGCAAAGAATTATTTAACTTTCTCTTTAAAAATATACTTTAATTTTCTTATCCTAAATAGGTACCTCTAACTGTAAATGCACACAAGTTTAGATCACAGTTTAGACAAAATTGAAGTTTTGAAGTGGGAAGTGGTTGTTTGTATCCGATGCAATGAGTGTTAAGAACTGGTCCTTCCAAATGACAGTACCTACATTTTTATTAATCAAAACAGATTCCAATTCAATTATTATTTTAATCATTTGGCTATTAAAAAAATAGTCCCACACGTTGGGTGCCATTTTAGTAAAAAGTATAGATTAAACGAATTTTGCTGTGTAACAATAGCGCTATTATTTTTTTTATTTAAAACACGGCTAATTTATGAGATTTTATATGTCGAATACTCATATGTAGATCAATAAATGTGCCTCTTGAATTCATAATCATGTATGGTAGGTATTTGGTATATATGGTTTGCAGATGCGGACCACAGTCAATTTTAAATTAAATTAATCGTTCAAATTAACCACGAATGTGAAACATTTCTTTATAGGTATTTTTCCTTACTTTTAAAATATGAACAGAAACAGTTTTTTTGTTTTCACTAGGTAGGCACCATTGACGTATGGACCGCCAGTCCGTTGAAGTTTTCATACAAACAGCCAAGAAAAGTTGTTCCAGCTAAAAACAGTCTAAAAACGCCATCATCTTTTAGTGTTAAATACGTGTACTAATTTCGCCATTAGAATTCAAATGAAAACGATAATATATTCATCTGTAAGTAACTCATGGCTTAAGGAGTGGATGTGTTTTGTAAAATAAAAGTAGTTTGATAATAATTTTCACCAAAAAATTTCAATAGGAAATAAATAATTAAAGAAATCATATCACTGCTACGCAGATTCCCTGCTAGTAGTTGATGGCGCCCCTAGTTATGTTCGAACACGCGTGAAGTTGGCTACTGGCGGTCCATACCTAATACGTCAATGGTAGGCACCCAGATGAGCTCATGACCTGTAGCTATTTGAACCCGGTAGGTGACGCTGTTGAGGAGATCTATAATTTTTACTTCCGTAATGAGCAAGTAGATATTGGTTTCGTGTAAAACAAAATCGAGGTTTTAATCAAACATGACATTACGATTATAGAGTAGCCCCAAACAGTAATAGCGTTTTTCATTTAAATCTCAAAGATTTGCCCTCAAAATCAAGAAGTGCTCTTTTAAATGTTGGGCTGCTTTTTTTCGTAGTGTGAAGACAGAGATTAAACACGTATAGGCTGTGTGAATAATATGCCTGCGTTCCAAACGATCATTATTCATTCATTAGGATAGCTTTGTCTTTTGTATGTCATTTATATTTTACAATCCCATTCAATTACAAGTAAAATTATTCATTACCATTCTTTGTTTACTTGAACATTTGTACAAATACTTACAAAAATTGTAAGATTTATGAAAAATATTATGAATTTGTATTTTCTTGAGTGCAATAATATACCTATACCGTCTAACAAGGTAAAACAATACAAAGCTATCCAATGGTTTTAGGATAAAAAAGAACGCAAGCGAAAATCCTCCATTAAAATTTGTTCATTTGTCAGTATTTTGATCAAATCTCCCAAATTCGGGAGATTGCTTCTTTCTTGTTGAGATTTGCTCTTTTTCCCCTTTTTTCATTTAAATGAAACACCGATATGGCAAAAAGATCAAATCTTTTGAAGAAAGAGCAAATCTTTTTGTAAATGAAAAACGCTATAAGTTTCGTCATGACGTCCTTCGGTCTTTAGCATGTGCGCATGTGCGGATGCCTCACCGCGACCTACATGACTACAGCCTGAACTAATTGAACGCATTTTCTTTAAACTTTATATGTATAGTATTGTATAAACTCAATGGCAAGTCATCTTGCCTCACTCGCCAAAATATCTGAATTTTGGCACAGGGGTATTCAAAATTTCCTGTTGAATTTCCTATAAATGCTTAGTGTGCTATTACATCATGATTCTGGAGTCATGACTCTTTTTCAAATTACGTTAGAGCAAAAGAGCAAGAGATGGTCTTTTCGATTTTTTCTCTATTTTGTTCTAACGTGTTTTAAAAAAGAGTCATGACTCTGGGAACATATGGTGTAATACCACATTGCAGTTACTTTTAAAATTTTAAATTAAAATTAAATGTTTATTATATAGAGGCGATGATGATTCTATTTAGAGATGTGTATTTTATGTATGTTTTCTTTTTATTATTTATATTGATATTATAGTGGGACCTGGTAAAGGAATTTTTGAAAAAGCGACCCCAGCGACATCTATATTGGGTAATTGAAAGAACCTAAGTTACTACTTACAACACCAACTATCTGTCATTGAAAGTCTAGTAAAAATCGGTTTCAGTTTCTATATATCATACTATACGGTTAATAACAATATATGGGTCATTCTTATTATAAGAGGTTTCGATTCCTATGATGATGCGGCCAAGGGCACAAATTGGAGTTTCTTGACCAAGTTCATAGTTACCTAGGCCCTCTTATGTACCTATTGGTTGAAGGGCAAGTCTAATTCATGCGAATTTAGTAACTTTTTAGATGACCATTAGGGTAAAAATACATATAGGTCAGTGTAGAGACATCAACCCCTGGCTTAGATAGTTTTTGTCTGACCTAGAGGGATACTTTTTGCACATATATAAACGATATAAAAAGGCTGATTGTCTGTGACATGAAAAGATTCAACAGTTTTCATTATTTTTTTTTCTTTTTATTTTTCTGTATCTTTTTATTCTATCAACTCATACTTTTTTCGATAATTTTGAATTTTTTGATGGGGTGATCTCTCTTGTGGACACTTACTAACTTATTGCTTTTCACGTGTTAACTTTTTGCATGCTCCCCTGGTCAGTGTGTATATCCCTGGAAGTTATCTTGCCAGGGAAAATATAGGAACAAGGTTACCTATTTTATATATAAATCTTTATAAGTACTAACTAAGTTCCTAAACGTTGATTCTAGAACAGCAATTATTTCACCATTAAAATGAAAGATCTTTGACAGATTGGAACCTTCACTGTATTCTCGAATCAAATATGAAACCAATCAATTCTCGAGAAGTTGAAGATCAGGATCGAGTTTACGCTTGAGAGGGAACAAGTGGTGTTTCGCAGTGGTGTTAGTGAATATGCATATGATCCTCGAACAGAAAGCTTCAGCTTTGAATGATTTTCCGTAGGGTTAATTGCAACTATATCCTTCAAAAGAACGTAAATGTTATAAAAAAGCAATATTCGAAAACCCAAGATCTTTCAGCCTTGAAACGTGCCCTTGATGAATCTGATTTTTTGTATTGAACAACACGAGAAGATCATCAGCCATATAATTAGACCATCAGCAATAATATAAAAAAAAAACAAACAAGTCTCCATGAGTCCCAACTCTTGACAATAGAAACATTTCAGAACACATTTTTTTTTTAAACGTAAGTCTGAAATGTTTCCCATTTGTTAAACCATTTTAGAAACATTTCAGAAATATTTCAGATACCTATGTTTACTTTGTTGTGAACATTTTTAAAATGATTACTGAAATGTTTCGTGTTTCCCATTTTGTCATATTTACACGTGACATTTTTAGATTTTAAGAACGTTAAATATTTTATTTTATTTCAATGCGAAACGTTGAAAGTTTTTCATCACTAATGGAAAACAGGAAAACTTTTAAGAATAATGAAAACATTTGAGAAACAATTATTTACCACAATGAAAGCTTCCATAAGCGGACACCCACGGTCGCCGAATTTTCGTCAGCATGGGAGCTGACCGGTTAATAGAGAAATATACAGAAAAAAAAAGGTTCTAATCAATTTCACATCTTGATATATGTAACACAATGAAATTGTTGCAAGATTTTTACAAAGGATAAGCGCAGTAGAACGTCATAAATTTATAACATAATAATATTTTGTTGTGGGGATGTGGGGAATCCCGTACTAAGCTCACAACCCAACATCGCTTGTTCCGATTGAGAGAACTTCGCGTCCGGTTATCGGAGATTTTATTTGGATTTGCTCATGTTATGAACAAAAATAGAAACTGTAACTTCTTTTGTATCTTTCGGTTTATTATTTTTAATTGTGTCCTTTTATGGAAGACTTTTTATTTGAAATGAAGAAACAAAAGTGTCCGCGTCCGTTTATGGGAACTTTGTTTAGGGAAAAAAGTTGGTCCCCGAAATTTTGTCCACTTACGGGAATTGTGAAAAAAAAGTTTCTAATCAATTTCACATCTTGATATGTAACACAATGAAATTGTTGCAAGATTTTTACAAATGATAAGCGTAGTAGAACGTCATAAATTTATGACATAATAATATTTTGTTGTGGGGATGTGGGGAATCCCGTACTAAGCTCACAACCCAACATCGCTTGTTCCGATTGAGAGAACTTTGCGTCCGGTTATCGGAGATTTTATTTGGATTTGCTCATGTTATATATAAATAGAAACTGTAACTTCTTTTGTATCTTTCGGTTTATTATTTTTAATTGTGTCCGTTTATGGAAGACTTTTTATTTGAAATGAAGTTTAGGGAAAAAGTTGGTTCCCGAAAATCTGTCCGCAAGTAGAGCGAGCTTTCACTCTATATGTTTCTGAAATTTTTCTTTCCTTACTAGAAATTTAAGAAATGTTTATTAAGAAGACCAAAGAAGCATGACAAAATAACATTTGAAAATCAGTTTTTTATTTAAGAAGTAATAAATAGTTTTAGAAACAATGTTTATTATTATTGTTGTTGTTATTTATTATGAAATCAGAAACCTTATGTATTCTACAATATGTAGTCCTACATCTCAAACACTTAAAGGAACCTACCTACCAACCATGGTACCTACATACCTACCTAATATACAACACAAAATATCACACATCATCGCTTAGAAATAATTTCTTGAAGGCCAAACAAATAATTATAATGAATTTCATAGTTCGCAAAGCACGTGTATTTGTTTTTAAAAATAATTTGCAGATTTCTGCAGTCTGCACAAACGATAAAAATATGCTTGCGAATCAAAATGGAATGAAAACAAATGCAAAATCAAAATCATGGTAGCAAAACAAAAGAAAAATCAACATAGATTACTTTCGCCCACAACCAACCCCTCATCAGAGCCATCACCAAGCCCAATACAACACATTCAGAAAAATTGAATTGGAACATTATCACAGCACGTGTTTTCTTGCTTCTCTCGCTCTCAACAAAAAAAAAAACATTTAATTTTTGTTTTGATTTCGTAAATTGATATATAACCATCTCGCTCTGGAGCTTAAATCCAAGCCCCAAATAATGCCATCGTCCTTTTGATGCAAGGGATACCAATTGCATTTAGTGTCTAGACATCCTGTTTCGATTCTGTTATATTCCTGTGTTGCATCAACCTCGTGGTCATGTTGCATCAACCCAATCCAAGCAAAATTTTTATATGTGTCGCGTCACTACATCGAAGGACTTTTTCTCGCAATAACCTTATTTAACGATACGAGGAGAGTGGGATGTGTGCAGAAGTGCTCCCCATCAGGAGAATATGACATTTATTACTAAAACAACCCTTACGACTAAGTGGCATTGGTGTGGGCGTTTTCTCAGCTGCAAAGGACGACAGAGATGTTCTGCCTCAATACAACAACGATTGCGCTCCTCCTCTCGACCTTTGATGCTTTTCAGGCTCTTGTTTTGCTGGGTTAACCTCCCAAAAAAGGGTAAAAAAAATGCGAGTGGGGAATGTTATGTTGTGCGGTTGTATCTTTGCCGTATGTTTATTGCGCATAAATTGGGAGGGAGGTATTACGTTGGCAGCATCAAGTGCTCGTTATTGTTGGTGGAGATGCACTGAATTTAAGGGAAGGACTTGGATACACACCCCTAAATATGATGAAACTGACTGCACTATGCCCATTTGACCTCGGATTTTGAGTTATATAGGGGAGTGCGGTGGTGTAGGGATGTTATGGGTGTACCTATACTTAGCTACTCTGTTAACGAGTGACATAGTGTTGGTTACGATGTTTATGGTGTAAAAAGTAGTTCTTGTTTTTATGTTGTACCTATTGCCACTAAAAATTGTTTTAATTTTTTTTTTTTTAATTTTTGTTTCCTCGGATTATGTTGCTCTCCACCCATCGAACTTGAGTTTTGTTGATGTTGCAGACACTTGCTGCTAAATGGGGATGGCATCAACTTGAAGAGGGGAAATTTTGTATGTTTTGATTCTTTGGGGATATTTCTAAATTATGCTGAAGCATATCGAAGATGACTATGCGGCAGGTCAGTTCGGCTCGCAATTTAGGTATGTTTTCTGTGATTTGGTAAATTAAGCACGTTATTTGCCGACTTGAAAAACTTATGAAGGTATAAAATAAAAACGATTTTAGAAAGTAGAAAGCTGCAGTAATATATATATAAAAAAAAAATGAACCAATAATCTTGGTTACTTTTGCGTCAACCAAGCACAGTGATTAATTCAAACATGTGGTTATTTTTATGAAAAAAATGATACAAAAATGATCACGCAAGCTTGTTTGAATCAATCACGGTTCATAGTTGACTCAAAAATTACCAAGTTTTTCTTTGGAAGAAACTCAAAGTTTTTTTTTTAAACTTAAGATTTAATAAATTGGTACCTATACAGGGTGAGTCATGAGCAATGCGACAAAATGCTAAGGCGTGAAGGTTGCGTTGAGACAAGAAAAAAATCATATGGGAGGGGGATGTCTATTCCCCTCCGTTTAGCCGGGAGGGGCATTTTTCAAAAAAACTGACTTAAAATGGGAAAAAAAATATTTAAAATCAACGGCTTCATTCACAATGCTGTGCGATACGTTTTTGAAAAGCCAATAACTTTTTCTTTCATTCTGTGTTCAAATAAATCTATTCTAAGAAACAGTTTTTGAAATATTAATTTTCAAAGTCAAAATTTTGAAAAAAAAAATTGAAAAAAAAATTTGAAATTAATTTTTTTCAAAATTTTACGTAATTAAGTGCTAATTTTAATTTCAAAATTCAATGCTGTTATTAATTTTAAGTCTAAATAAGAAAACCGGATGCAAAAATTTTATGTCGTTCTCAAGAAATTAAAAAAAAACCAAAACCACCTTTTTCTAAGAAAAACATTTATTTTTATTGTAACGAAGCAATTTATTTATTTATTTAGCATTAATCTTAGTTTTTTTAGTTTTTTTTATTCCTTTTATTTTTACTATGTTTTTTATTGGAAGTACTTATAAAAAATTCTCGATATGATCTCCATTGTTTAGAAGGCCTAGATTATATCTCCTTGTAATGGCTTCACATAAGTTTATGCTTGACAAATTTTCCTGAAATTTGACTCCAGCGACTTCAATTCGTTCCTTCAGTTGTTCCAATGATACTATTTCCACTTCGTAAACATAATTCTTCATAAATCCCCATGCATAGAAATCTAGGAGAGTTAAATCTGGTGACCTAGGCGGCCATTCCGTGGGGCCCCTTCTTCCGATCCAACGGTCACTAAAATGATCATCCAGCCAGTTTCTCACCTGTAAGCTTTAGTGTGCTGGAGCTTAAATGATTTGGCGAAATAGTTAGGTATTGAAGATGAATATTGGAATAATTTTTGTTCACCTTTAAAGGACTTTTAATTCAAAAGAGCCAATGTTCTTATGTTAAAAAATAATTTTCAACGAAATTCTAAATTCACAAAAGCAGAAGTGGCAGCCCTGTATTGTTTAATCTGCAAACAAATCAACCATGCGACAGTCGACAAATGACATTCGCCTATACGATAGCAGAGAAAATTAAAGACTTTTTTGATCCCATGGCCATTTAACACTACAGAGGTGAATACAGATTTCAAAAAATAACCTGCCCAGGAGCTCGTTAAAATTTAGCAAGTGGATAATTTTTGACATTTGTTATTTTGCGTTCATTTGCACATCTTCTTATTATCGGCCGCGTTCATTAGGTATATTGCATCTTTTTTTATCGATGGTATACCGATTTGGATAGGAATGGGAAATTTATATTTAAAAAAATCCTATTTAATTAAATTAACCCAGCAAAAACCTTTATTTTTATTCACTCTAAAAAAGGGATTATATCTAACTGGGATGAAATTTAACAACAATTTTAACGCAATTGGCACACGGCCTAAATATTATGTATTTTATATTATTGGTGTTTTAAATAAAATATTTGAAAATCAATTTTTATTTATTAATTTGGGCTACTTTTTGGGCTACATTTTGAGCACCGTTGTTGGGCAACAAGAATTATTAAATTGGACTATCAAAGCATTTCAAAATAAAATGGCAACCCTGCATTTGAAAACCGTTAGTTGGTTATTTGGTTAGTTGGTACGCACAGATCAAATACAAGAGCACCTCCATTAAAAAATAATTAATAACAAGTAATTTACGTCTTTGGGAGAGAGCTGGGCATGAGCAGAGAAGATGGGTGATAGTCTCCTCCTCCTCCTCGTGCATGCATCTTCTGCAAAAATCGTTAGAGAATACGCCAAGTCTTATGGAGTGTCTTCCTATGAGGAAGTGTTCGGTTATGACACCAATTACGGAGCTAAGATAGTAATCTGCTCATAGACAACAAACATTTAGTGCGTTTCTGATCCAATTTTGGCCAGATTTGCTTTGTCGCTACGCAGGTAGTAGTGTTTGTCCATCTTAAATTTGTTTTCTCTATGGCATTTAGTTTTAGGATTAGTTTGATTGTAGCGATAGGTATACCAATATTCACCTTGTTAGGTAAAACTGGCAATAGGGTTCCATTTCTGGCGAGTTTATCGGCTTTGCAGTTTCCCACAATGTTTCTGTGTCCCGGCACCCAGAAAAAGTGAATATGGAACTGTTCTGCCATTTCCATGAGAGATGATAGACAGTCGAGTTTGTGGAAACAGCACAGATTGATTTAAGGGCTGCCTGGCTGTCTGAAAATATGCTGCTATCCGATGCAGATATCACGTTTTTCCTTAACCAGAATAATACCTCTTTAATCGCCAGAATTAGGGAGACGGAAAGAGAGACTTAAATTTCGTCTGTCTGAGTACACGCCACCACCAACCCCATCTTCGGTTTTTGATCCATCAGTATAAAAATGAACTGATTCATCTTTCAAGAATCCCTCATTTTACCAAGTGGATCTTGGTATAGGATGGTGACTTGAAAATTCTTATTAAAAAAATATCTGATGTATAGAGTAGTCGGAGTGACTTAATTTTGGTGCGAATGCATTCAGAATAATGGAGTGACCAATTGAGTTATCGGTCCATTGAGAGATGGCTTTGAGACGAACGGCTGTGCTTGCGGCCATAACTGATGGAAGTCTTATTTGGGGAATTTTATATTTTCTTGTGAAGAAGACAAGTTCAGTTTTTTTTTTTTGTTTGGGTTAATACCCAGTCCGCAGTTTTCTGCCCATTTGAGCATTATATTTAGAGCATTTTGCATTAATTCAACTAAAATTTGAGCAGGTTTCCCCGATATTGCAATGGCAACATCGTCAGCATAGGCGATCACTTTGAAACCTCTCTCAAGAATTGGCATACAAATGATTGATTTTCGTACTATTTGCACATGCCAATCATTAGTGAAAATACCAATCTTTGAGATGATTGCCACTATACATACCTATGTTTTCATATTACTATTTTTATACCTACATCTTTGAGTTTTTCTGTATATAAAGCCAAATCACTTGTAAAAATCATTACTTTATTAATATATTTTATTGATGAATTTACGTTTTTTGTTATGTTTTATAATTAAAAAAAAAAAAAAAACCTACAGGTCCTTTATTTTACTGAATTGTTATATTTATATGAGTGAAAAATGTGGGCTGTTTTTTTAAAAAGCCAATGATTGGGTGGTTTACCCTACAATAATCCATTTTTTGTATTTTCATAATATTTAAAAAGATTGCTCTTATTGGAAAACCCCTTCAGCAGAATTTGTCTCTTCAACTCAAAAGTACCTATAAGTACGTAAATATAAGAAAAGTATCTCTAAACTTTTTTCACAAGAAAATTATATTCAATGAATTGTTGTCCTCAATTGATAATGAAAACACAAACCAATAGCCGCACGTAAATATATTTTATTCCATCGGCAGTTCTCATTGAAGCCATTTCCTCTTCAATCGCATGATGTCGATAAAAGTAGAAGACGACGTAGATAGATAAAGTCTTGGCTTTGAGCCAAATTCAATTTTTATTCTTACAACGAAGTCAATGCAAAATTGTATCCAACAATTTAGGTTCCTTGAATGATGAATTAGAAAGGGATTCTGACCAAGAAAATTAAGAAAGGAACAACATTCAGAACGCACAGTGGTAGTTGTAGTGCTGTATATGTATCTTTTAATATCAATCCATTGTAATTGCATATTTTCATCAGAGTTCCTTATTGTTCATTATATATACAAATATTTTTTTTTTTAGCCACAACATCTTGCTCTTTTCAAGTTGTTGATTGCTTGAATTTTTCTTTTCAATTCCTTAACTTTTTAACAGAAAATTAATTCAATATTTAGTTAGTTTTTGAATAAATTTTATTCGTTTGGATGAAGTGATCGATGAATTATCGTCAAAATTAGGAGAATGATAAGTTGTGTATATAGTGTAGGTGGGGAAAGTGTAATGAACCATAGAAAATTAAAAAAAAAATAATTTACATAGTTTATACAGGGTGATTGGTATAAGTTGCACCAAAAAGCTTGAACGTGTAGGTGGAGTTAAGACAAGAAAAAAATCGTATGGGAGGGGGTTCTATTTCCCCCCGTTTATGCGGGAGGGGCAATTTTCTAAAAACTTGACTTAAATCAGAAAAAAAAATATTTAAAAACAACGGTGAATGATACAAATTTCTCAAAAACTTCGATACATTTTGGCATCCGGTTTTCTGTTTTTGACTAAAAATTAATAAGAGCATTGAATTTTGAAAATAAAAATAATAGTTAATTACATAAAATTTTGAAAAAAATTAGTTTAAAAATTTTTTTTTTATTTTTTTTTTCAAAATTTTGAGTTTGAAAATTAATTTTTTTAAAACTGTTCACTTAAAAAACTTATTTTAAAAATTAAATAATGTAGTAGTATTCTATCCTTCCAAAAAAATATAACAACGCTTTGTATCATTCACCGTTGTTTTTAAATGATTTTTTTTTTCTGATTTAAGTCAAGTTCAAGTTCTTAACTCCACCTACACGCTCAAGCATCTTTTACCAATCAATCTGTATATAACCTATTAGTTACTTTAAAAATTCACCTGCCGCAAATTAGTACTAAGTTGAAACCACAATAAATTCCTTTTTTTGCAAGCATAAAAAGTTGTAAAACAAGTCCGAGTAAAACGCTTGATTACTTGATGAGTAATGGGGGCTTTTCGCGCGTCGATTTTAGTCGTGCGTCTGGGCCGCAAGGCGAATATCGACCCATATGTAAACGTAAATTGGACAGGCCGCAAGCGAATTGAATCGAAACTTCCAAAAGTAAACTAGGAGCCATTTTTTTTCGTCCGGTCTAAGGAATTTATCATTGTTTTTTTCCAAAACAAACAACTAAGAATTTTCAAGTAATCAAAACTATTACAAAATTATCCGAAACATTTGTCTAATTCATGTCTTAATTTATTTTGCTTAAGTTTTTTTCATAACTTTTTTTTAATTAATAAACAAATCTTGAAATCACATGTGTTTTTAAGGCACTTGTGTAAATGCTGGGGGTGTGGGGCTATAGCGCACGATTTTCGTAGGCGAAAAGCCGATATAATGTCTAAGACCTAGCGACATTTGATAACGAAAATAATTAGTGTTATTATCAACTCCCAGCACGAGTGATAAATAATCCGGAGGTCTGCCAAGCTTCCAGTGGTGGCCATCACACACCCTCATAGGTGTTAAGAATTGTATGGGTATAGTAGGAAAATTAAGTAAGTATTTTTGTCGCTAGTTCTCCGTCTATAACTTTCTTGGATCAAATACTTTCATTTGACCCAGCGGATCCAAAGAATTACAGAGGAATTTCATTTCTTAACGCAAGTTTAAAAATTTATACATCACTGCTAAATAATAGACTGAATAATTGGGTAAATACGAATAATAAATTGAGCGAATTTCAATCGGGATTTCGTAAAGGCTATTTAACAATGGACAATTTATTTGTTTTAGGATGTCTGGCCCGCTCGAAGCTGAGTCAAAATAAAAAGTTATACGCCTTTTTTTATTGAATTTAAAGCGGCATTTGATACGGTGGACAGAGGAGCGTTGTTCTTCAAACTATACAACCTGGGAATATCGACCAAGTTTAGAAATGCTTTGTAAAAAATTTATCAACAAACAAGTGGATGTGTTTTGAATGGGATAGAAACATCAAACAACATTAAAATTAATCGAGGAGTTCGGCCAGGGTGCAAACTCAGTCCCTTATTGTTTGACCTTTTCTTAGATGATATGATCTAATGCCTAGATCGCAAATTGGGAATATTAAAATCAAATCGATTATGTATGCGGATGATGTTCCCATTTTGGCAGAATCACCAAGCTCACTACAATTAAATATAAATAGACTTTTTGACTACTGCAATAGATGGAACTTGGAAGTAAATACCACCAAATCGAAAGTGATGATTTTTCAAAATGGAGCAGGAAGGATTTCACGTGAGGAACACTGGAGATACGGCCAAACGGAACTGGAGATAGTGAAGGAATACACTTACTAAGGAATGAGTATAACATTCAATTATGGAAAAACACCTCTAAGCTAAGGCTGACGTTGCCAGAAATGCAATTTGTTCAACAGTAATGCAGATTATCTTGAACGAGTGGTAAACATGAATGACGCCAGACTACCGAAGATGATGCTTACGAGTGCAGCCTGCCAAAAGTCACTTTTTTACAAAGATTGGCTAGATCATGCTACAAACTGTGGATAGAATCTTAATTTAGCAAACGCAAGCTCATTTCAATGGAAAAAATGTCTGTATGAAGTTATACAACATATAGATCAGAATGAAAGATATTCATTTATAAAGCAAGCTAGATCATCGAATGATCTAGTCTGAACTATAATCTTAACGAAAGAAATTACTTCACGCAGGATCATTCACGTTATCTAATAAGCACTGTTTTTAAAGCAAGGGGAGAGCTTACTAAACTTAATTTTATGCCTCACAGAACTGATTTGGAAGGTAATTGCTCTCTGTGCAACATGCGGGAAAAAGAGAATATGTATCATTTTCTGGGAAGGTGTCTAATGCTGATGGAGATAAGGAGAGTTTTCTACTAGAAAAATAATCTGCAAGATGATTTTGAATGGGGAAAATTGGATTCGGTTATATGAATTCACAACAAAAGCGATGGCATTCATAAACAGAATTATAAGTGAAAATTTCTAATTTTTTTTTTAATAAACTAAAAGTTATATGAAAAATATATATCACTAGCTGACCCGGTGAACTTCGTATCACCTATTTCGTTACTTACAACTTTTAATTTGTGATTACTGGTTGCACTATGTACGTTTAAGATTTGTCGTTATTTACTCAAATTTATTCATAACTAAAAAAAATTTTTTTAAACAGTCGACTTGACTTCCCACTATTTTTGGACATTAAGTTATAAGCAATAAAAGTATGCTTTATTTAGGTTAATGAATTAATATTTAGTAAAATAACGACTTTATTTTGAATTATAATTTCTGATAGCTATCTAAACACCAAAAATAATTATTTACATTGTTACTATCAATTGTGGCATGTTTCCCCACGCGAAAACATGCCACATATAGTTGTCCGAGGGAAAAGCATGGTGTTCCCAAATCTAAGCCACATACAGAGGACAAAATTTTTTCATAAACGCACAAAAAATTAAGAGCGAATACCTAATTTTAATTAAAACACTTGTAGTTCTTTTTACATTTCATAGTAAGCTAACATAGTACCCTCAACTGTTTTTTTTTGTCAGATTAATAAATTGTAGATAAATAATTATTGCAATGGAAATTAATGATAAATTTACGATGATAGTAAAATTAAATCAGAGTTGCACAGAAAAATTAAAATAATACGTATAACGGTCACTGCTACGATAGATACACAAATAAAACCAAAAGAAATGGCTGAAAAATGTATAGTGAGTGAGAGAGTAGACCGACTTCGTCCTCATCCCTACTCCGTGATGTTTGCTGGATGAGTGGTGACACCTGACGGCAGTGTGACCAATGAAATATTTTAAATCATGCTAAGTCCAGTATTTTAGCATGTTTTTTTTTAAGAAAAAGTGATAAAAATCATGCTAAACATTTTTTCAAATACAAAACCTGCTAAAAATCCTGCAAAAAGCTTTAAACTAATAAAAACATTGTTTTTTTTCAGAAAAAATAGTATTTATTAAGCAAACATAACAAAAACATAAAAATCACTTCGTGACACTAATTTTTTTATAAAAAGGAACAAAAATCAGTTAAATTCAGTCATTGTTTTTGTAAACAATATTAAAAATATTGGGCTTCATTTAAAGCCTCATCAAAAGCATCAGGCAAATCTTTTTCTTCTTCAGGTGTATTATAGAATGTTGCTAATACCACTTCTTTCACGATTTTGCTTGGAATGGCGAAACTGTCACAACAAACTTCTGACAAATTGTCTCTGATAAGTAGAATACTATTAAGCATGTTTATTTTCATTCTATTTCTCCGTTGGTCTTTTACTAAATTCATGAAGCTAAAAACTCTCTCAACAGCAGCATTAGATATCGGCAGAACCAAATAAGATATAGCAAAATTTGATAACAAAAAAAAGAAAAAATTAAATAACAACAACAACTATTGCTAGTTGTTAATTTTTATTTTAGTTTAGTGGAGTAATTGAATGAAATTCAATGAAAAAGGTTAAGTAGCCTATACTCCGATGTGTTTCGCCTGAGTGTGAACGGTAGGCATCATCAGTTAGGCCGTCCACACTCTCCTAAGACACATATTTTATTTTAGTCGATGTAAGTGACTATATAAAATGCAAGGCAAAAAAGCGTTGCGAATTTTATAATATTAAAGGAAAACTTTGGTTAAAGTCCAACCTTTATTATAGTCACTTACATCGACTAAAATAAAATATGTGTCTTAGGAGAGTGTGGACGGCCTAACTGATGATGCCTACCGTTCACACTCAGGCGAAACACATCGGAGTATAGGCTACTTAACCTTTTTCATTGAAATTTGATAACTCTTGGTATGGATTTTCATAGCAAGCATCTGTGAATCTATTCACCTCACACCAAAACTCAACAGTACTATCTACATTTTCCCAAACATTCAAGTGTAAATTATTCCACTGCGTTTCTATTTTACTTGCTAGTTCCGAATTGATTTTTTGAGTTTTGTAAAAATCTGTTAACGATTGTTTATGAATTCTCAAACATTTGTTTACCGAAAAAAAGTTGATTTGTTTCAAAATATTCAAATTTTCTGGTGTCCTTGCTTGAAGCTCTTTAATTAGCCTTAAAATGAAATTTTGACAGTTTTTTCTAAATGTATTTTCATCTTCTAATGTTATTGAAAGTTCTGATCTTAAGACTTGCAATTTTTCCTGAAAATTATATTGGGCTTTGTTCACACTTACGTTTGTTTTGATTTGACTAACCTTTTGTAATTCTATACTTTGGATAAACTGAAATTCTGCTAAATTTTCAAACTTAAATATAGAATCATGCTAAAAAAATGCTAGCATGATTTGGTAAAAAAACCTGCTAAAAATAAAATTTTCCTCCTAAATTTAGCAGGAAAAATGCTAAATTGCATCCACACTGCCTGACGGGGATAACTGATCGATTGATAATTCATCAGTTGTCGACCGGTGAGGGCGGGCGATCAAATTAAATTGGGTTGATCAGAGTAATATGATTTTTTTCATTCTAAATAAGACAAAATAAAAAAAAAAATCCTTGCAAAATAAATTAAAGTTTTTAATTGACAAATTAAAAATAGGGGTTGATCGTAGAGAGGTGAAAATTAAGGGTTGTATGATTTTTTTTTCAATTTCATTTTATTAAATTTCCGTTTTAACTAAACTAATAGTTATATCCGCTTGTAAATTTCTTTTTAGTATTTTTTTTCGTTTTAACTTAAACTTAAAGTTGCAACTAAAAAAAATCTTACAATATTTTTCAAATTCGAATGTTTTGAACAAAAAAAAAATGTAATATCAAATAAATAATGCCACTCGGACAGACGGCAGCAATGCCATGCTCATTATTATTCAATTATAAACTAAATGTAAAAAATTAAAACTAATAAATGGAATGAAAAAAAACTATCTATCTATCTATCTATCTATCTATCTACTTTCATTTATTTGCAATCATCCATTCAAAACCAGATGGCCTATACAATAATTTTAAAACTTTCGATCGATAGCGCATGGAGATAAATCTCATTAATTGTGACGAGGTCAAACAAAATTAAACTATATACATAGCTATATGATGTAGCGAAAAAGGCGGCCAAAATACACATAAACCATAAGTATTGTAACAACATTTTCAGAGATGGATGACGCTTGTCCATCCAGTGCCCGATAAGAATGTTTAGTATTTTTAATAAAAATTCAAAATTTAAATTTAACAAAAATTAACGGATTAAGCTAAAAATATGTCACACTAGAATTTTGTTACTTAAAATTCTATTTTCTACATCAAAATCTTGAATGTAATAAATTCTAAAAAGAGTCCGAGAGTGCAGAGCAAATGTTTTCAATTTTGCTTGTGAAAAATTTGTTAAAATCCTTTTAAATTTATACGTTCAAGAATTCTTCGGGATGTACGATATATAAACCGATTTACCTAATCTAAGAAACGATTAAAGTCCAACATCCATATGAAAACCTTTGATCATGTTTCTAGAACTGTATTTTTTATTTTCATCGTCATTTTGCTTCTAGAAACATTCAGCAGATCCTTCTTAGACAAGTGTTTTTCTTTCCACAACAAGCAGACCATTTAACTTGGAAGTTTTACACTTAACGTCCGAAAGAAATTTTCATGCATGTGAAATTTTTCCATCCGTCTCAATACTGAATGCAAACAAAAAAAAAATAACACTTTTTCTCTCAGATTGTTTTACTTCCTTGAACAAGTGAATGTGAGAAAAAATAAAAAAGGATCCCAAAAGAGATTCCCTTTGATGAAAGGAGCTTGCAATATGCATACACGAATGTACTTATGCAATAGAAAGGATTGAATTGGTAGCAATCCTTCATTCAGTATAGAGCTGTGGATACAGTAAGGAACAAACAAATCTGACGACAGCATCAATTGGCTCTATATCTTGTGATAGGATAATATCCCCTATTCTACATGAAGATGCATCTTTGCATGAAGTTTTTCCTTACAGACCAAGCTAAATACTCCCAAGACGGAAACGCAATTTATCTTTTGAAATGTGGAATTAGCCTTAAGTTCTTATCCTGTTTCATATCTTCTTGCATAGGACATACACACCCATAACATGCTTTGATGATGACACTGCTGGTTTATGGTCGAGCTTCCTTTTGCTCATGTTTAGATTGGATGTAACTGAAAATTGTAAATTGTTTTCGTCTCTCATCCTTGAAGAATTTTAGTTTGGATGGAAGTCATCACTTGTCATATAGTTTCTTTTTTCCCACTGGATTTCCGGTTTTTCCACTTGGTTTAGTTATTCAACTCGAAAACTGGAAAAGTTTGAAAATTTGACGGAAGGATTGTTATATTTTTTTTTTTTCAAGGACAATGATAATGCAGATACTTTGTGATTTTATTGCAACATCATTAAATTTTGGTGTTCATTCCTTTTTGATGCACAAATTAAGCACTGTCAATAAATTTAGGATAAATAAGTTTTTTTTTTATTTTTTGATAAAACTTTTCCCATAAAAGTAATAACTTTTGATTGATGTCATTTGTTTGAAAGAACAAAAGTCCAGTTCAGAAAAGAATCTGATTTAAAGTGTTTACTGTTTAAAAATTTTGAACGCTCATCATTGGTGTAACAAAGGTTGAGTGAGATTCATTTTTTGGACTTGCTTCTTGCTTCACACCAAATATTCTTTAGATGAATTTGGAGACATTCCGGTGGGTGAGCAAAACGTTACTCATATTCACAACTCAAGAACAGTTTGATGCTAGTGAGACGAGGTGTTTACCATGGCTTCTGACCTTAACCCAAATGAAAATCATGGCGAAAAAACTTTATTTAAATAGGCAGCAGAGGAGGTTTAACAAAATACAAAGTTAAAACTTATACTTACTTATTTAAGATGGCACTCACAGTCCAGGATGAACTTCGGCCTCAACCAACATGTCTCTTTACCCAGCTCTGTTCCTCGCTTGCCGCTTCCAATTTCGCACCGCAAGTTGGCTAAATTCGTTTTCCACTTGTGTGCGCCATATATTCGGGGGTCTTCCAATGCTTCGTATACACCATTGGGATTGAACTCGAAAACTCGTCGAGATGGTGCGTTGGTGTCCATATATATGCTCCACGTGATTCAGCCACAAAAAAGCTGTATTAAAAAAATAATAATATTAAAAGCTTCTTCACCAGGTTAATATCGCTGTATAGCGCGTAAAGCTCGTCATTGAATCTTCTTCTCCATACTCCTTAGATACACACAGGACCAAAAATAACTCGAAGAATCTTTCTCTCAAAGCATCCAAGTAACTTCTCACCCGGGTTTTATGATATATCGTTTTGTCTTCATTAACAACTTATCCCATCTTTGCCGCCTCCAATTCAATACTGGCAAATGCACCAGTCACAGCTCGCTTGTTTCAGCCGAATTATGTCTATATCATCTGCATACGCGAGTAGTGGAACGGACTTTTGATAAATTGTACCAGTGGTATTGACTTGCGATTCTCGTACAATTGCTTCAAGAACGATGTTGAATAGTTTGTATGATAACGCGTCGGTCGCCTTGCCATAGTCCTTTCTCAACATGAAACGGTTCGGTGGCGTTCTTACCGACTTTGGCAGCGAGCAGCGAGATTTCTCCATCTGCATCCTACACAGGCGGACGAGTTTGGCAGGTATGCCGAAATACGACATGGCTCTGTACAACAGTTCGTCTCTATCCACACTATCATACGTGACTTTAATCGATCTGGAATTCCTGGGCTTTTTCCCAAATCTGTATGAGTGTGAACATTTGATCGACGGTTGACTTGCCTGGCCTAAATCCACACTGACAGGGGCCAGGGGCGTATATAAAAAAATTTTAGGGGTGGGGCTCACCTGTAAAAATTTTCAATAATTTTTTTTTTCCTTTTAATTTTTTGTAGTGTTTTTAAGGTTTCGTTTTTAGCGAATTTTCAAATCGATATTTTCTATGTTTTAATTCGATTTAAAACACAAATGCTACACTAATCGATAAAAAAAAATTAAGAATATTTCCTGCAAAAATAATTTTACATTGAAAATATATTTTTTGTTTGAAACGTATGTAAATAAAATGCACGACTGGGTCGCACGAACTTGCTCTTGTTGCAAATTATGGGATTGGGAAAATTTAATTTACTGAATTATGTTGAAAGGTGGAAAAGTGTCTCAAATATAAGAAAAGTTGTATGCGTAGCTACCATTAAATGGCTGTTTGTACCGTTTCAAATTTAAATGAAATCAGTTCGGCCGTTATCAACTTATGGTCAAATTTTTGTGGAAAACCGTTAACTCAAAATCTCCGTTATATGCATTTTTAGCAAAAAAAACAGTAATGAAGTATATTAAGACTACTAAACATATCACGTACACCGAGTTTCATCAAAATCGTAAAAGCCGATTTCGAAGAAATGGGGAAAAACTAAAACCTTTATTTGGGGAGTACCCGTTATAGCCGGGCTAAATTCGTATTTCTCCTGTAGGGAGAAATACGAAAAAGTAATCCACACGAATTTTAAAGAAAATCGGACCTACCGTTCAGGCTGTAGATCGGGGCACAGACAACCGCACATCCGCACATCCTCACATACGCACAGACAGACCGACGGACTTCATGACTAAACCTTCTTTTTCGGTCTTCTCTATCATCGTAATGTAATGTTTTATTAAAGCTTCGACATTTTTTTATTACGCGAAACCAATACTTGCCCTATAAGCAAGTAAAAATAAATGCACTTTTATCAAAAAAATATTTCTATAATGATTTTTTTTTTTTTGAGAAAGAGGTTGTTTGAGCTATATACTCGTCATCGATTCATTTTACATTTCTTTTTCAAATCGAATTAAAACATAGCTTAATACGAGGGGTTTGTTACTAGCCAGTGTATAGTGGTTCAATGATTGCAATATTTAAAATGACTTCATATGATTTCAGGTGCTTTCAAGCAGTATTTAAATCGATTTAAACATTTTGTTGTTGCATGGATTTCAAATAAATTTACTGATTTAAAATGATTGCAAATTAATTCAAGTGATTTCATTATGATTTCCATTCGTAATTTCATTATGACACTTTTGATTACATGATTGCAAAAAAACTTAGTGATTTCAAATATTTTTAATGATTGCAAAAAATCATTTGAAATCAATCACCAATATTTTTTTAATTTCATCACTTGAAAAAGTGATTGCACCTTATTTCAACGTGATTTCAAATGATTGCAAGTATAATTGGTCAGGTGATTTCATTCGTGACAAACCTCTTCGGCATAATTTCGGTTTGACAATGTTTCGTGATCCTTTTTCCCGATCGCTATAATATAAAAAAATAAGTTTATTCTCTGAAAAACCTTAGAATCCGTAACATTAAACTTTTTGTGGACAAAATTTTATTAATTTGTTATTTTAATAATATAGACAAGCAATAATAACGATAATAACAATGAAATAATAAGACTAATAATAAAAATAAAGGTGAATTTATTGGCTTGTAGTCAAATTCTTGTAGTCAAAGTCTTGATTCTTTTTCCTATTATTAGACTTCTGTCATCTATGTATCAGTTAATTATTTTGTCTAGTGCGGTGTTTAATAAATGAATTTATGAAAACATTTTTAAATATGAATGTTTTTAATATTTTAATTCTTGTTACAATAATTTAAACTAAAATGGAAGATAAATTTGGCGATTTTACTAAATTTAAATATTTCCTTAGTCAACATTAAATATTTTGCAGTTAGTTATGAATTGTAAAATATTTTTTTTTGTACCGATGTGTTTCAGAATTACCAGCAAACTTAAAACGAATGGTTTGGTAACTGTTTTACTGACAAATTTTACTAACTGCGAATAACTAATTTTGTTTTTTGTTGAATATTTAAAATGCTTATGTCTTTTTATGCTATGTTATTTTTTTTAGTTCAAATCAAGCATTGGATAAGTCTTGTGCTTTTTCTTATGAAAATTTTTAACAATAATTGTTATTAATTAACAATTAATTATTAACAATTTATCATATTGTGTGGTTTGACTCAGAAATTGGTCGATAAATAAAAAAATCCGAAAAAAGCTACCCCAAACCTCAACGTCAGCTAGGGGTCTAACTCAAACAAACACGAACAGCCGTTTCAGAATTTGGGGGCTCGAGTATCTGAGCTCCCTCTAAATTTCTGAGATTTACAAAAAAAGTTTCAGTTAATCATGTAAATTATGATGAGATCACCTAAATAATAACATGATCTTGAAGGCCGATAGGGGCCAATCAGTTCGTTTACGAGGGGTTTTAAGCGATCACACAGGATAGTCGACAAGATTTTATAAGCCACGTTTAGTAGACTTATTCCTCTGTAGTTGCTGCATGTCAGAGCGTCTCCTTTTTTCCAAGTTCGGATTTTTCGGTTGATCGGTAATCAAATCAAAGGTTTTCATCGTCCAATACCGGTTGAGTTGGTTTACGAGCTTTCATTCGTTTACGTATATGTTTGATTTAATCAGCCAAGATAGGGTGAAAACTGACAACGCCCGATCATACTTCGGCCGATGTCTGGTTTGGTGTTTATGTGTACGATACGTGAGCCGTTATCATTTGCAGATCCGTAGTCTATTAATCGTTAGCCACGTTCTTCCATATTACATACGTCCCTACATTTACGAGGCAGTTGGTCGGTTCTGAACAAACATATTTTTTACGTGTCCGAGAAACACCCCTAAAAAAGAATTTTAATTTATATCTGTCAGAAGTGCATATCAATGGCATTTTTTTTTTTTTTGCATTTACAAATTGAAAGTCAACCATCCAATGTGACATTAATTACAAAAAACCTTGAATTAATTAAATCTAATCTTCAATTCAGCTATAAAATGAACCTTTTTAGTGATCAACCCATATTTAATCGGTCATCGCATAGAACAAACATTATAAAAACTATTTCCTATGAACTTTCCAAGTACTTGCCACTGACCACTTTCAGTTTAGAATGTGTGAAGTTCAGATTTGATTTTAGTTAGTTTTTTTTTTTTTAACTTAATTTCCATGGAATCCTTTCCTTACACCAAATTCCATTTTACCAAAAATTTACAACCAACATTCAACTTATTTGGGCACTAAGCAAACAGTAAATAGTTTCCAAGTATCGATTGAAGTTTCCGAATGCAATTGCTTAACTTTTCCACATTTGGATACAGGTGGGTGAACCAAAAACGGTATTTTCAAACAAAATTCACTAAAATTTCAAGCACGTATACCTATCGTATATCTGTATCTACTTTACAACTTGTATACGAATACCTTCCTGTATCTTTTGTATGCCACGATGGTGTTTTATCATTTCGGTATATATGAAAACTATTTCAACTTTATCATGATTCTATATAAACTTTCTCAGACAGTTACGCGTTTTGTGTTGATTGTGTGGAAACTCATTGTGGTGTTTTGTCAAAATGTGTATTTCATGTTTTATAATACAGGTAGGTAAGGTACCCAAACATTTGAAATCCCTATGCTAGTTTCCAATTTCGCAAGTCAATATAAACTTTTGCTTATTGTAAAGCTACTCTTCAATGTTCGACCATAAAATCTTAGATGACGTGTTTCATAAACAGGAAAGAGTAACTGGCTTTCGGGAAATACATATTAAGTTTACATCATAAAAACATATAGCAGACTTCTTAAACCAATTTCCCAGAAGGAAATTTTATACGATTGCATGACTGACCAACCATTGAAAGGAGTAGTTGCTGACATGCTTCACAGTAAGTTCCTTCGTGGTATAACATCGTCAAAGTTAAACTCAATTTCCTTTATATCAATGATCACATTACATTCGCTTGTGGCAGCAAAGATTATATGTTCAACAATTTTTCAACGATTCCCTAGACGGAAGTGTCGGCACAAAATATATATTATATTTACCCTCACATGGTAAAATAAAAATGCATTTGAACGTGAAATAGAGTGTAAATTTGAAATAGTGCTTGTGAGAGAAATTCCCTAAGGGTGCTGCCACTTTCATGGCATTGCGAAAACCAATGCACATTATTATAGTCCCCAAGAAGTCATTGCAAGTTAAGAAATAAAAAAAAAATACTTTTAGAAATAATATAATGTGAACTCCGTGGGATAGAAACATTGAATTTAAGGAATAAATAGTTGATGGTAAAATGATGACTTTTAAATAACACAAATACATTTTTTATGTCATGGAAAATTTCTGCAAAGTATAATCAATTTGATTTTAAAAGAATGAAATTTTTAAGAGAAATGTTTCAGCTTAGATTTTTAAATATAAGTCACCCAAATTTGTTTAAATATAAAAATCAACTATACAAAATTCATCAAAAGTTCCAAGATAAATCTACAAGAAGATACAACATTCAAAATAGAAATGTTTGTTGTTTCAACTTACCCCAACTCATGGCGTAAGATGTAACATACCTATAGGTTATGGTAAGTTGTAACAAGAATTTAAGAAAAATATATTTTTTTTTAAGAATAATACGAAAGAAAACAACAAGCGGATAAGCTCATACAAAAAGTGACCAATGGCTGCACACACATCTGCCATCAGCCGGAGTTACTAAGGCCCCGTTTTATATTCTTGCAAATGCCACAATGTTGACAACACGTCGCCACTGGTCGGGTGTACAATTGCGTGCACTCAAGGGTTTATAAATACTTTTTATATAACTAGCATAGTACTAGCTTTTAGGAAATTCAGATAGGGTTTGGGAAGAAGCAGAACCGTTAAGCATTTCACAATCATGTAGTGCGACTAAAAAAAGAATTTCTGTACTTACAAATGGTTATACACTAAAAATTCTAACTTCAATGTTCTTTTTCGCCAAATAAGTTGAATTAACTCGAAGTTAGCTCTGGGTATACCTAAAATTGAATGTAAATCATATTTCTGAAAAACTGACCATGAGTGTACACTAATCCTGTCCACCCAATCTTCAAGAATTCAGGTTTGCAAATTAAAAACTCAAAACCAATTGACTATGATTGGTGATGGTGTATCACTGTATGTTGCTAAAGATGAGTTGACCAGGTATGAGTGTTAGTTAATATATGCAGTGGCAGATTAGGACATTTCATCGCCCTATAGGCAGAGCCGAAAATTGCCGCTCTTTCCCCCCCCCCCATTTTTAACTCACCTTTTATTTATTAACTTTGTTCCAAAATAAAAAAAAACAATCAGTTTTGTTTCCAGTGGTTGCCGTCTATTGTCAAAAATAGAATTGATCTTGATCCAATTGCTGCATGCTGCATAACATGAACTTGGTCATGATATATTTTAATTATTTTTTGCTGTACAGAAACTTTGAATATACAGATATGTATATCGAAAATTTAAGGTTCTGCCTAAAACATGTTTAATTTTAAAACTAAAGAAAGTAAATTATTATGCGATCAATATAAGTCGAGAAAATCGCGTTAACGCCTATTTCAAAATTTTTGTGTAAACTTTAAGGATCTACACTCTCTAAACTCTTTAAAACAAAAATATAATCTCGACTACAGTATTTGTTTTAAGTCTTAAAGCTAATTTTACTGCGGACTATATTAGTAAAGTACTGAGAATGAATTGGTTGTGTTCAGTGTCGTTCATTTCGAAACAATTGAAATTGAGATTTCATTTCATTTCTTTTCAGCAATAAGCAATCTTTTATAGTGAACGAGTCAAAGAGACCGAATCAATCGCGATTGACACAGCTCTAGTACATATAAGCTTTCAAATAAAGTCTTACATTTTCAACAATTCAAGTAGTCAGCGTTGAAAATTCGTCGTCCCGTAAATTTGGTCACCCTCGGCAGCTGTCTTTGTTGCCTTTGAATCATGAAAATGTGATCAAATGGAACATCGGCTAGTTGTTCTTCAAACAAAGAAGTTATCTGGTTAAGGATTCTCCATAATTCCGCATATAAATATTTTCTTGTTTTGAATAATTGTCTTAAGACAGGTTTGAACAGCATGATCAGTTTTTTATTATCAATGATAACTATACCATCGGTCAGTGAGACCATGCCAACAGTGACTAGCATATTAGTCAGTGAGGACTGAGGACTACCATGCGCATTAAGACCAGACATTGAAAAAGATCTAGAAATGCATAAAGGTATAACTTCTTCATCGACTTGAAAAGGCTGCTTACGACAACATAACAACCTCTATAGGAGGCAATAAATCCTCTATCGTGCGATCTCTTTAACGTTATTTGGAAAGGTCAACGATTTAAAACTCGGTTTTTAGTCTACGATATGCCGGTGACATGAACATAGTTGGTCGAGTTATTGTGGATAATCCTTGGCGCAGAACGTTTAGCTTTACGGATTATTTGGAAATATGGATCTGGCCAGATGGTTGCGTTATGTATAGAGTGATTATAGACATCAAAGTAGCCTATACATTTTCGAAGCCGTGTAAGAGTTTGCAGGAGAGAATTCATAATAACTGGATGGTTGGTGATTGGATAAAGAAGATCGCAAAAAAAATTTTGTGTGAATTTATTGCGGTGAGCCCGAAATATGACTGACTGAAGAGGTATAATAGTTGGTTGAGGTACATAAATTATATGTAGACCTTAATAAGAAGACAAAAATTGTCTGCATTAATATTATTTCATAAACTCAAAACTTTTCTAACATTGCACTTTTTTATAATTCGGATGTTTTATTCAAGCGTTAAGCGGCCTATATTCCAAAAAAACCATTGCGTTTCGCCCGGGTGCTAGCTTGTGGGTGCGTCAGATGAAGTTCAGCTAAAAGTTTTTTTTGTCAAAAAAGTTATGTAAGCAGAGCTGGAAAATTCTTTAAATTTCGTAATGACAATGTGCTTTTTGCTGGACGTCATCTGACGATCCCACAATTATTGTACTTAGTCTGAATTAAAGCCTGATTCTCCCCATAACAACAACTGATACCTCACAAGTCACAAGTCATAAGAAAGTGAAATTGATCTTGTGACTTTTCAGATTCTCCCACACAGTCAAAACTTGTGAGAATCATAAAAACAATCGAAATTGTGATCTGATGCAGAGCAGGTCACAGCTCTCAAATTTCAATTGTTTTTTTTTTTTTCGTTTTTTGTGAGTTGAAACAAAATGAATTTTTTGAGAATTTCTGAACTTCTATTTTTTATTACATCGACGGTCCTTGTTTTTTTTTTTCAATAAAGCAACTTTTGCATCACCAAACATATTTTTCACTGATATTAGATCTAAAATGTTGTATACTTTGTAATTTATAACTTTATTTTTATAAAATTTGTAACTTGGATTGAATTATTTTCTTTTCACAAAAATTTTGCACAGACAGATGTTCTGTCATAATCAGCTGTTCCAAGTCGAAGAGAAAAATTCACCATAACGTGGTGAGTTTATGTACTTGTGACTTTTCTTATGAGGAATATAGGCGGATTTGATCAATTTTATCGAGTCATAATAATCCTCACAATAAATAGTCACAAGGGCTTGTGACTCCTCACAAGGGGCAGAATCGGGCTATTAATCTACCCTTAAAGTTGATATACCACATGGCTATAACTTGAAAACAATTTACCCAGATTTCGACTTCAGAACCTGCACAATATACCTACCTACAATATATGTATATATATTGGAAAACATAAAATAGTCAGTACGACAACGCTGCATCTTTTTCTATTTTGAACTTGTTGTTACTTAACAACATTACTTTTGTACATCATCTTGAATCAATTTCAGATGGATTTTCTTAAGGAAAAATTCAACACGTATTTGTTGATCATATCAGAAAACGAACATCCATTACATCGTGACTCGTGAGTCATGTATCTGAGTAAATTTCATGTTACTAAAAAATAAAACTGATTTAGCATCAAGTTTTGCTGTTTCCATAACACAAAATCATGTTCCTTTACTTCGACACCTGAGAAAATCACAAACCAAATGAAGAGTTTGAAGTTTAACAAGAAACTGAATTCAATTAAGTACGTGTGTTCATTTAATTTGAAACTAGCTACATAGCTATACCTAGAAAAAACCTTTTCGATTCAATGAAGAAATAATGTAGATACTTTAAAAGAAACACCTGCATCGAGTTCTTATTTCCAAATGCATTCGTTTTCAGCTTTCAACGTGTAGGTTTAAGTATTTCAATTATGTTCAAGCATTTCTACTCAAAATAAACCTGCATGCAAGCGGAAACGTGATGTTTAACCATTTGTTTTAAAAGTGTACAAAATGAGGTTAAACTTTCATAACGCGTATAGGTAAGTATAGGTACTTGAAAACATTTTTGAAAAACACCATAATATTCATACAAGTTTCTAAAAAGTTCTGAAGAACCCTGCGGACTATATAGAAAAACCATACCCGGACCCTCTCATAAAGAAAAGTGTGTGGTATTATCCTTTTTGACATCAGGGAGTACTTATTGAGTTAATTTTTCCAAAATATAAACTTTTTAAACAAAATATTTTCTTAAAAAAAATAAAAAAAAAAACACTAAATGACAACAGCTTCAGTAAAAAAAGTCGTATTTTGGAATTCATTCATGTCCATGTTCAAAACGAACCTTTTCACAATCTCCATCCCAGATACTTTAATAAATACTGACCGACCGTTACAGAGAAGCAAAATAAAGAATCAATAAATAACGTTCGATGTACGTGACTAATGTGACGTAAACTTATTTATTTACTTAAAAGATCGAATATCCCACCAGCTAGCCGGCATCACGGTGCTATTTAGAAACACCCCGTTTGTATTTTTCGTCTACGATATAGCAAACCATCCCTGACAGTGGAGGCTTCTCTATATCCTTTTCCTGGAATGGATAGAACATCAAAGTGGCCCATAAAATTCAATTTAAGTGATGTTGAAATGCGATTGTAAATTGAACATTAAACTGTCCCGTTTGTGCAGTCGCTTCCATTTGGAGATGTAAATTTTGATTAATTTCAAATGGAGTTTTCTCGCTGTGAAACGTTTATGGTTTTATAAAATGGCGTACGTAATGTTGGTGTGAAAAGTCCTTTTAATATTTACCCAACCAACACCAACTATACACCCAGCCATCATGTTGGTTTACCTGCGCTGCCGGGGTTAAATTGTAATTGTTTTGATTTTTCGGAAAAGCTTAATGTCAATTATCATACCTATACTTATACATATGTATATATAAGTTTGAATGTGTATATAATTGTGGATAGAATAGCGGTTTTGGATGTATACCATTCATGGTATTATTTTATGCACGTTTTCATCAATTTCCTGGCATACAACTGTCACGAGTTAATTAGGCGACGCATATCGGAAGTGGATTTAGATTTGAACAGAGGTGTTGGCTAAAATAGTCCCAAGCTATAGCTACATTATGGTTTGCACTGGTTCTTCTTTTGGTTATTTCTAAATTGGGCTGACAGTGATGACCATGATGACCATTATGACCATGATGACCACTGTTGGTCATACATGAATATACAAAAACTGTTATGTGTGAATTTTATCCAGTAATTGTTAGGATTTTGATATTTTGTGGTGAGTGGTCATTTGATTCCATTTTGACTAAATTATTTTCAGTTTTTGAGTACCTTTCTAAATTGGCATTTGACTTTATAAAATATTTATGGATAACAATTATAGTTTTAAGCTTTAGGGAGGGGGAAGTATGATATTTTACGTCCGAAGTTTGAGTGTAAAGTAAGGTGTATGTCCAATGTTAAGGCAAAATTATTTCAGGTTATGTGCCAATTACACTACTATACCTACAACTGCAGTTCCGTCGCAGCACATTTTAAAATAAAATATAAAAAAAATGCACGAATGCAATACCTGCTAATGAATATGGTCGTACGAACTTGCTAACGACTGGAAATCAATTTGACCAATAAAAAAAAAATTATTTTTTTATTTTTTATTTTTAAATACCTACACTATTTGAAATTTTAGTGAAATATTTTTCTGGCACAACAGGATTATTTAAATATCAAATTTTATCAAAACCGGTGAATAAATTTACAAGATAGTTGTTTTAAAAAAAAACGGTTCTATAAATGTTATGTACCGTTTGAAAACATTTATCAATTTTTTTCCCATGAAAAACTTCATCTGTAATTCCAATATTGACAGAGATAAAGCTGATTTTATTTTTTTGGGTCTTCTGACGCCTACAACATGAGTAGGTGTCTACTGCACGCAGTAAGTAATTCTATATACAGGTTTATTAACATAATTTGTAAAAATAAAAAAAAACAAAGTAAAGCTAGTAGGTTTGGCCATGACAAGAAAAAAATCGTAATAAACCCATCCCCCTCTCAACCGGGAAGGGGAATTAAAAAAAAAACTAAGAGAGAAACAAAATTATTACAAAAAACATGACATGTTATATCTTTTTGTAAAAAGAGAAATCTCATATTTTGTTTTCTTTTTTAATAAAGTTTTTTATTCGTTTTTGAAAAATAAATTTTCAAAATATCAATTTTTGTAAAGAAAAAAAATTATTATTATTTTCCCAAATTTTATGTAGGTAATTATATATACTTGTAGGTATGTAGTTAATTCTTGTTTTCAATATTCAATGCTCTTATTAGTTTTGAGATAAGCGGATGTTCAAATAACTTGTATTGATCTGTAGATTGTAGGCCCAATATTAACGGAGATACATCCGATCAAAGTAGTACCAGGTTTGATTTTTTTATTTTTTTAAATACTAGGTATTTAGTTTGAAAATGAATTATTCAAAAATTGTTTGATATAAAAACTTTATTTAAAAAGAAAACAAAAAAGAGATTTCTTGCTTTACAAAAAGCTATATAACATGTCGTTATAGGCGTACCCGTTTCTTAAATAATTTTTTTTTGTTTTTTTTTTTTTGAAAATTGCCCCTTCCCGTTAAGCGGGGGGAGGGAATAAACTCCCATACATTACTATTTTTGGCTTATCTTGACTCAACCTACCCGCTTTACTTTGTTTTTTACAAATTATGTTAATAACCCTGTATAGAATTACTGTATAGGTACAGTAGACACCTCCTTATTGAAGGGGTCAGAAATAAATATTTCCATCAATATTGGGTCTATAGATCTGGTTAACCAACCAATTTTTAGTAAATTTAATGGTCTTTAAATGTTATTAGTTTAAAAAACATAAGCGAGAAAAAAAACTTTGGGCGCATCTGGTGAGCACTTTGCCACACTTAAAACTTCTGTGGTTTTTATATTCGTGGTCAGAGTATCTATATCTTGGATTAAGAAAACAAATTGGGCGGGAAAAAGCAAAATCCAAAAAGTCAATATTTTTGGTATTTAAGGCGCGTCTGGCGGGTACTTTGCCCCACTCAAAACTTTTGGGACTCATATTTTCGTTATCAGGGGTGGAATCGCGTAAGATGATAGTTGATTGTCACATTTTTGATCATCACTTGTGATCAAATTGATTTTTCCTTCTGCGTAAGGTGATCACATCCACCAATTCAACTCAATTCAACTTTGTTCAATTTGTCAGTGACATAATTATGTGAAAAACATTGTTGCCGTAGTCATATTTTCAAGTAAATTCATTGAAATTGTAAATTTTTTAGTGAATACATGCAATAATTCTAAATTTAACCATATATTTTCGATTGTTGTGACTAAAATTGAAAAAAAAGTTGAAAATTTTATCATGTTTGCGTGTGGTAACTCTAGTCACATTGCCACAAAAAAGAAAATGAAACGTCAATTTCATGAGAAGATGACTATCCCAATATTTTGGTGATTGGTTTTTAGCTATCACTGTGATGATCACCTTACGCAGACAGAAAGTGGTAGATTTTGACTATCACTTATCACAAATCACCTTTGCCGATTCCACCCCAGAATTCTTTATTTAATGATTATGAGTTTGTTTCAGGTGGGTCAAATAAGAAACCAAAAAGTGGAAAATCTAATTTTTGATATAATATTACTCACTTTTGCCCCACTTCCTACAGCCAGACTTACATTTTTATGTTCACCAAAGCAAGACCTTTCTAATTCCATTATTTCGGTACTTTTACACACCCAAAACCGTTGCGGGCTCTCGGTCGAAATCAGTTCAAAATTCATTAAGTTCCGAATATTTTCCAGCCTCATTTTTTCAGTAATATCGACTGGACTACCCAGTTGAAGGAACAAATTTAAGAAAAATAAAATTCTTAAACTATGGGTGGTATGCGAAATGCTTTGACTCAATCTCGAATCTCATTTGTCTGAGCTAAAGCTCTAATTTTTCTGAGCTAATGCCAGTTTTTGTATAAAAAAATAAAATAATTTTGCTTACGAAAGCCGGCTTAAGCTCAGAAAAATGTGACTTGAGACTGAGATAAAGGTTTTTGCATACCATCCTGTATGTACATACATATGAGTAGGTACTTCACTATAACTTCACACACATTTTAAAATTTTTAATAATTGAATGACAATATGAATAATGAAGTACAAAATAAAGTCCACATCAACATCAGACAATGCAACACAACAACATCCAGTGTGAATCTTAATTTTATCCAGGAATTGAATTTCGTATAAATTCATCTTAAAAAATGGACAACAAAAAAAATAGTTTGTAACGCTCTACGAGTGATGGTTCCTCCGGCAGGACATATAGTGGATGGCGTGGCGCGGCACTGTGAAACAATTTTAATTTGCAATCCGCAATCGAGTCCCTATTTTCAGAATCAATATGCTCGACAGTGAGTCGTGGTTTAAAAATACGCTATAAGCAATCTTCTCCAAAAATGTACGGAGGAAAGTCAATGAATTGACAAATTGATATTGTAATTTGTAACATGCATTGACGAAAATTCTTTTTTTTATTTTGAAAAGGTCGTTGATATAGGTACTGGTTCTGGTGGGTGTTGTTGTATTGAATCGGAGTTTGTAATTTCAATTCAGCATTGATTGAAATGTCACTACAAGTGATTTTGGCTGTAAATTAATTTGCACTTTTAATTTGACATTGATTGAACTTTCAATTATGGTATTTTATATGTTAAGCATTTATTTGTTGGAATGTTTTCCTTTTATATTAAATGCACTAAGGGCAATTTAAGGAGTTCGAATTGTATCGTTGTATGGCAGCTCATGCACAGCTGCCATACAACGCGATAAATGACGTCTTCATCACATGATGATGTTTCGTTATTGACGATATGTTCACATTGGACGTTCTCATCCGATGCATTTTGACGTACGTCCAGTCCGCCGTGTTCAGACACAAAGTAGTGTGAACACAAAAACGAAACCACACGAAACAAAAAAAAAAAACAAAATATGTGAAATGAGCCTAGATGTTTACAATTTTCTTTATATGCTCATGTTAAATTGAAATTTCCAATCAAAAGTGACCAAATTTTGTGAAAACTTTCAAAATATTGGTGCAAAAAGCGAAAAAATAATAAACAACAAATGTCAGAATAGCAACTGTCAAAATGCATCCCTGAGAATTTTAAAAAATCTAAAAATCTAAACGCAAAACCCCGTCTCTTTCTTACAACGAAGTAAGGGAACAAAACATATAGACGTCAAAATGCGTCGGGTGAGTACGTCCAATGTATCCACGGTATTAAGATGTTTAGTACCTACTTGGAAAGCTATCCAATGCACAGTGGTTCCACTCCCTAATAAAGGCGGCTCACTTGATAATTATCTTTAAACAATTGGTCCTTAAGTAATTCGGGCTCTCTGATTAAGATTCTGCAATCAGAATTGATGTATCTTGTCACGGTTAACTTCAGTTTTACTATCGGGAGTAAATGGAAAACTACTGTACTATGAACATAAATTTGCTTTTATAGCAAATTATGGGACTGTAAAATTTTTAAAGAAAGGCGTAAAAAAAAGAAATAGCCTCGCGTTGTATGACTTGTATAGTAGGTAGGTATATATAGTTAAACGGAAACTTAGCCAACAAAATGTTAATGCCATCTTGTGGAAATTGTAACCTAGATTTAAAAAACCAAATGAAATTCAAATAGAATGAGCTTTTCAATTATAGCCAAATTTGTAAATAACCGTTAACACCAAGTATCTGAAGAGCTTTTATATTGCAAACGCTTTGGAGTACGACGCGTAAGCAATGTGTAAAATTAAGAACTTAAATTAATTAAAAAATGTCGGAATTCAATGAAACATTTACTCAAGTTTGGAACCTCTAGAACCTATGCGAAGGGGGAACGGAACTGCAAAGATTTCAACATTTCTCCTGTTCATCCTCAATAACTATTTTTCCTTACGTGCTACAGCAAAAATATTCCTAACTTTTTATAGAACGTTAAATTTCCGAAAATCTTGAGTATTCAAACATGTTTGTATGACAACTCGTTACAGAGATATGGGGCTTCGAAGAAAAATGTTTTAGCAAAATTTTAATGGCCTTTTTTGAAGTACCATATCTCTGCAACAAATTGACATACAAACATATTTAAATATTAAACATTTTTGGAAATTTAACGTTCTACAAAAAAATTCGGAATGTTTCTGCCGCAACACGTAAGGAAAAATAGTTATTGACAAAAAACGGGAGAAAGGTCTTTTTAATTCTTACCCCCCCTCCCCCCAACCAACAATTTTATTTGTATTATGTTCAACACAATCTATTTTCAGACTGCTATAGAAATAGTAAAAGGCTTAATTCAAGTTATTTTGGAGCACATTGCGCAAGCTATATAACTCCTATAAGACTTGGCAGGTGCTATATCAGCAAATAGCTTTTCACGAAGTGCAATTGGCTTGCCTCTGCCAGCCATTCTTTGACAGCTAAATTCCAATAGCTTGCTTTGGATGTTATACAACGGCTCTATACAAGCCATTTATTGACAGTTTTCCTAATAGCTTGCCTTGGATGTTGTAAAAAGGCCTTACCCAAGCATTTTAATGACGCCTTTATTGCTAGTAGCTTGCGTTGTACGTTGTAGAAAGGCCTTACCCAAGTCTTTTTATTATTAACAGCTTGCCGTAAATGTTTATTTAATGTCTTATAAAGGTCATATTAAGAAATTAAAAAAATGTGGGTATTAGTACATTTAGCATTATTTTTATTTTTGCGCATATTTTTTATTTTTAGATATATCCTCCTTCGAAGTCATGGCCCGAAAATATTTTTACTGTATTCTGTAAAGATTGAAATTATATTTTAAATAAAAAAGAAAAAAATTTAATTACCTAGATTTTGGACTGGAGAGTAAAGAAAATCCACGCACCACTCCAGCACTCTACCTCTACGCCACATTGTTGTTGAGCAAAATATGATCAATTTTGAACTAGCATAGTTGATACGAAATAAAGAAAACGTTTATGGTGAAGAGAGAGAGATAGTTATCTTTATTAGTTTTTAGAATAAATATATTAATATATTAATACATATTAATTTTCGGTTTAAAGATGTTCAATACTTACCTTTCCTTTTTTTGTTTAGAACTATAATGTTGTTACTAAGAGCTTATTTATAAGACTGACATTAGCTGAATAATTAAATTCGTATAAAACCTTTACAGGCAAGCCTTTCACAAGTTGTTTGCATTGTGGTGAGCCCTATAGCAGCTATATTCTTTTAAATTATCAGTAAACAACTTCGGAAGGCCTTATGCAGACCTTTATCTACAAGCCTTGTATATGGCTTGTCAAACTTACTTTTAAAGGCCTTATATAGCTGCTTTTTTTTAATTGTCAAAGTTCGAAATGTGTAGCTTGCGAAAATTTGGATTATATACGAGCTCTATACTAGCTATTGCTTGCCAAATTCTAAGATTCGGACCTTATACAAGCTAAAATGTTAGTGGGTCCCTCCCTTTTTTCGTAAGGATTCTCGAAGTGCCAAACTTGAGAAAATGTTTATTAACTATCCCTGAACAACATCCCAAACTTTCATTAATTTCTTATATTTTTCTATCAGAAACTACCTATACGTTAAATGAACTATATTAAGCAAGTAAAAAATAAGACTTTAGATCGCTTAGAGATCAATTGAAAGAGAATCCGCAAGTTTTCACAGCTGATTTAACTTGCATTAAAAAGTTCTTATATAAAAGCTTACATTCAAACAGATTTGTCGGACTCACCATCGGTGCACTACGACTCAAATGTCATGTTTTTTTTTTCAATGTGATTACTTTGATGTTGATAATCTTACCGTAAAGACTAAAGTTAGTATTTCTTTTTGCATTCGTTATTAGTATGGAATGTTCTTAGCTAATTTAACTGGTTTTCATTAAAAACCGTTACAAAATTTATTCTTGATTTTGGCCTAGGGTGGAACCAATATAATGTTGGAAATATTATTCAAATCTGATTGGTACTCGTTTTCTTGAACCCGTTCTTGTTGCGTCAAATATGTTTAATAGGCCTGCGATTTTACTCCAACATTGACCCAGTTAATATATCTTCATGTCGTCTGCATCAAGTAGAATTTCACTATTTCATTAAAGCACCCATTCATTTGGGACTCAAATGCCATTATTGCGTCACCCCATTTCACTTTTCAAAATGTAAAGTAGGTTGGTTGATGTGTAACACCTCTTCATGAATCCCTATAATTGTTAATAGTCGTGTTTTGTTGGTAATTTTTAGTTAGTCAGCACTGGAAAGAACCAATAAAACGCTATATTCACTTTTGTATCCACTTTCTTATTTTATTTCAAAGTTGGTATTCTTGACTATATGCCAAGCCGAAGTTTCAAATAATTTTATGGATATGTCTGCAAAGTATGGCTATTTGTATATGCCGAGTTGGTCAACTTGTACCCCACCTTCCACTACAAACAAATAAAAACCGGATAAATAATCATTATTTAGTTTGAATATTACCAAATTAGATTCCAAATTACATAATTTTATTTAAAGATCTACTTTAACCAATATTTATTTGTTTTTAAGCTAAAAGCTCAAAATCATTAAAACTTTTTTGCAACGTTGAAAGCTTCTTACTTCTTCCGCAAAACGCGGCCCCATAGAATAAGAAATAAATACAACATCAACTCAGGAGGCTTTACCCACTTTTGCTTACAAACTTTTAAAACTGCAGAGATTTAACTCTGTATGCGTGCCCGTGCATTTCAAATGGGCCTGTCAAATTTGGCTAGACATACATTCTTACAATTTTGCATTTTGCTGTTCACGCGTATCCATGGATAGAAAAGCGCGTGTAAACTTTTTTGCTACGGGAGGAGACGAAGGATTACAAGTTGATGACCTGTGCGCGGCCCTAAAGGAAAACAAAATGAACACAACCATTAAAAATCATTGTATATGGAGTCCATGTCTTAAGCTGTCGTAGGTGCCACCAACCTTAAAGCAAAAAATGTATTGCATTATATTTCGCGCCAAAAATTTCCAGGCATTCCAAGATTTTATCTTCACTTTTATGTTCACTTTAATTACTGACCAATTTATCGCCACTTTTCGTATATCATACAAAATTTTGCTAAAGTGACTAAACACTTACCAATAAAACACGCCTAATGAACTAATAAATAAGTTTGTTCAATTTTTAACTGATTTCTGAAATACCATTGGAATCTGAATTTAAAAAAAAATTGAATATTGGTCTATAGTTTATGAAATGTTTATAAAATTTGCATTTTATACACGAAGAAAAAGAAATACAATTATTACTAGCAGCAAGATGTTAAAATAAAAAAAAATGTTATAAGGACTATTTCATATTCTATAAATCATTAAAAACTTTTACAAAATAAAATCCGCCAAAAACTTCTCTTCAGACAACTCCAGCTATCACAACTTCATATGAATATTCAGCATAAATTACAACCCAAGGTTGGAAATTATTAAATTTCTATTCAGATTTGCTTCGTCCTTGATATCATCCGCAGTCGCAAGCGATATGTTGGTGGTATTTTGACGAAAAATAAAATTTTAACGCAACTGCTGCAGTATCAAACGCAACAGATGGTCACTTCTATTCTGTAGGTGAAGTTTTTATATTATGTTGCCGATTTTTTTGCGCTGGCGATGCATGCCACTAAAAAACAGCGAATAACAATTTTCTATCATACAGACGTTAACAGCAATGGAAAAAATGTTGGAGTTTTCAAACAAAAACAAATTCGCAAAAAAAAAAAAATGTTTTTATTCACGCTTTTCCGGAGAAAAAAAATGCTGCTCGATCCAAGACAACAAAAACGAACACGATGTCTGACAAAATAATCATAAAATCCTATCCTTGAAAAGGACGAACAGAATGAAAATGCATCTAAGTATAGATATATAGCGGAGAGTACAACCATGATTGTATTAGTGGCTCAGACTGTGCTATGCGCGGGTGAAAATTTAATTTTTCCTTACCAACTTTTCATGAATTCACACATAATTAACTGGTGCTGGTGCATGTCAGACATTTTAGTTCCACACTTCGAGACACAAAAACTGACAAAAAACGATTCATATTCTGTAGGAAGTCGGACATCGCATACGTATTTACGTAACAATTTTCAATTTGAACAAAAAAAAAAAAAATGAAAAGTCGTCGCTCTGTTTTAGAGAAAGTATACCCGTAATGTTCACAACCAAATCAACTAATAAGATTAGATGGGATGTCATGAGGACATATGCAAATGAGCATTCAAATTAATTTGAAAACTTTTAGTCGCATGATTAAAACAATTTAAGCAATTACTTTAATTGCAGTTTAATAATGAATAACATGACATTTGTTAGAATAACAGCACGTTGTAAAATGTTTAGATCAGATCTGATGAAAAGTATTAATTGTATGTGATAAAATTTAGGTTATAAGAACTTCCGTTTGTGTTCCAATCGTTGTTTATACAGGGTGACCTGAAATATGCCATCCTTCCAGAAGATGCTAACTTTCATCATTGTGACATGAAAACTAAAATTAATAAAATTATTTTGATGCTTATCAAAAATTACAAGTGTTGAGTTATCAAAACTAAAATTATCATTGACGGATATATTAAATTGATGACTATGGATTGCCAAACATTAAGAGAGCCAGTTTTTCAAATGGTCTGTTAAACAGTCAGTTCTTATTACTCAGTTAGTGAAAAAGTGGTTATTCAACAGTCAGTTAGCACTTATTCTTAGGAATAAATAGCTTAACTGTGGAATAAAATTATTTGTTCGTTTCAGAGCCAGTTAAGAAGTTATTCCTAGGAAAAAATTGTTTGACTGTCAAAAAGTACCGCAACAGCTTTAAATAACTGACACCTATGGCGCTTTAAGTTTAGTCTTTCCCATATAATATCAAACATGGTTTTCATTGAATGTTTTGATTTGGACTGGGAGTCAGGATTTGGAAAAGCAAAGTTTCATTATTTGTGTATTATAATTATAGTTTTGTTTTTGATTTCAGAATATCAATGTTTGGAAATTGCAATGAAGAAGAATCTTACTGGGCTTATCTCACAGACCTTCTTGCGGTTAGATCGTTGATGGACTATAGGAAGGACTAGCACTGGAATGGGTTGCACGAAATCACAGACAGTCAATTATAGGACTGATTTTGTCAATATATAATATATAATTTATAAAATAACATAAAAGCCAAAGAAGACTGCTTCCATCTGTTAAGTAACTATAAACGCTATATTCACTTTTGTATCCACTTTTTTATTTTTTGTTTTCAAAGTTGGTATTCTTGACTATATGCCAAGCCGAAGTTTCAAATAACTTTATGGATGCGTCTGCAAAGTATGGCTATTTGTATATGCCGAGTTGGTCAACTTGTACCCCACCTTCCCCTATAAACAAATAAAAACCGGATAAATATTCAAAAAAAACTTTTTTGAAACTTTCGTAGGTTGAAAGCTTCTTACTTCTTATGCAAAACGCGGCCCTAAAGAAAAACACAATGAACACAACCATTAATAATTATTGTATATGGAGTCCATGTCGTAAGCTGTTATAGGTGCCACCAACCTTTAAGCAAAAAATGTATTGACATTATATTTCGCGCCAACAATTTTTAGGTATTCTAAGATTTTATCTTGACTTTTATGTTCACTTTAATTAGTGACCAATTTATCGCCAATTTTCGTATCCCACACAAAACTTTGCTAAAGTGACTAAAGACTTACCAATAAAACACGCCCAGTAACTAAATAAAATGAAAAACAATACAAATTTAATTCTATTTTATCGTTTAAAATTTTAATGTTGCCAGTCAAACTGACGGTAAAGCCAAAGCTTAAAAATTCATAAATCGATATGTTACAATTACAAACTCAAATTGTCAATAAATGAATTCTTTACTTATATAATAATTTATTTCGTCAATATGCTGTGGCAGCCTTAACAGTTTATTTTTTTTTTAAATGAATAAATAAGAACAAACTGAATGAAAAAATTGATATCCGATTTGTTTCTGAATCCTGAAAAGAAAACAACATAAATGACATTTGATTATATAGAAGGTATGTCTTTTCCACTCCATCACATAACCCTATAGACAGCTTAGGAATTTTCTCACTCTATATACCTAACTGTGAAGTTAGATGTAGTATATTTTGTTATTCTGTGGAATATAACAAAGAAATAAAATGAATCATGATACAAATTCTATATACTAATATGAAAATTAATTTAAAAAGTTTATTTTTTATATTAAGAATATTCAACCAAGTAGAAGACTTAGCATAAGTTTATTTTAAGTGGACTTTTCTGAATTATTATTCAAAATTAAAGCGTTTATCGGCCAAAAGTCAAAGAAAACATTGCGTTTCACCCGGTGCTAGCTTTGTGGGCTCGTCAGATGACGTCCAGAAAAAAACACCTTGTCATTACGCAATTTAAAGATTTTTCTAGCTCAGCTTACATAACTTTTTTGACAAAAAGCTAATGTGAACTGTGCCAGCAAGATCACGGTTGCAATCATTTTCAACTGGGGGTGGTGTTCTATGGAATAGATAATAACTGACTCGTTTTTTTTTGCTTGCAAAATCCACCAATGTTATCAGACTCTTAAAGTCAGATAATTTTATTCTTCTCATAGCTAACTGACTGTTTAACTGCCGAACGAAAAATTGGCATTAGTCTTCTAATTCCCTGGACTTCTTATTAAGTAATTGAATTTTGCTTTCTTCTAAAGCACCATGATGTATTTGATTACTTCCTTCTCTTACTTAAACATTGTTTTGAAACGGGGCGAGTTCAAAGTAGCCTTTTGACAGATAAAACTGTCGAAAATCTGTTTTCTGATTGGCCAGATGCAATACAAATTCAGTTGACGTCGATTTGCATTTAGTTATGTTTTTCTCCTAATTTTCAGATTGTGGCAAGAAGTAATTTGTTCACATTAAAAAATAAATTATGAAATAAAAATGCATGTATTTTCAGATTTCAACAACAATATAGGGGTTATGTGAAAATGTTATCATCAGAATACCGGGAAACAACTTCTTTGTAGAAATATAGAGTTTGTTCTGCAATGTTTTCGAAATCAAACTTTGCAGGTTGATGATCTAAAAATGGTTGGTCTCGAAATCATTGCGGAACGAGCTCCAAGTTTCTAAATTTCGACAGTTTTCGAAAATATTAACCGAAATAAAAAAAATCATTTTCTAGTCAACTTAAAAATAACAAAATTTTCGAATTCCACAACATTACAAAAGTTCGTTATGAACTCGATAATTTTAATAAGAGCATTGAATTCAAGCAATCAAGAAAATAAAAATAATAGTTAATTAAATAAAATTTTGGAAAAAATTAGTTTAAACATTTTTTTTTTAGTTTTTTTTTTCAAAATTTTGAGTTTGAAAATTAATTTTTTTAAAACTGTACACTTAAACAACTTAATTTGAAAATTAAATAAAAGAGTAGTTTTCTGGCTTTCCGAAAAACTATAACAAGGATTTGTATCATTCACCGTTGTTTTCAAATAATTTTGTTTTCTCATTTAAGTCAATGTTTTAGAAAATTGCCCCTCTCGCCTAAACGGGGGGAAATAGACCCTTCCTCCCATACGATTTTTTCTTGTCTTAACTCCACCTACACGCTCAAGCTTTTTGGTGCACCTTATACCAATCACCCTGTATAGTCCGACTTAAAGCCGTGAAACACCGCATGTAAGTGTCAACGCTTAAATCAATTGTCTCAAATCTCCTTTTTGAATAACTGTGATATTTCCTCCTACTATACGATATCGATATATACTGAAAAAAAAAATTAAAGTTCGAAATATATTTAAATAAAATTACAGAATTATGAAATTATATGGTTTAATTAAAAAAAAAAATAATACCACATCGGCAGTGAAATAGTTCTCTTATTATTTTATAATTCATTTCACGTCCCTGACGTAATCACAGTTTATATTAATTCAAACTATTGCATTCAAGGACTCATCCGAATAGCTAATCAGAAAGCAATTTCCAAAAATGTATATCATTTCCCAATTCTCATTACTGTAAACTCAAGTGCCCTATGAGAAGAATCACAATAACAGCCTTTCAAATACCGAAAACTAGACAATTCAGGACTATACCATAAGGAAGTGCAAAAATATGCGTTCCTATATTCTGGATTATTCATTCTAGGTACACATTATGATAGACCTAACCAAAAAGAGGAAGAATATTGTCATCACCCAAAACAGAAAATCATCTAAAATTATGCGACTTGTGCGTCAGCAAGGATGTGTACGAATATAGTGCACCACACATAAAGCTAGACGCATAAAATTCAACAGAGACCTGCAACACTCTTCTGTGTCATCCTCATCGGAATCCAAAGTTTTATCAAAATATCAACCTCCTCCTCTTGGAAGTCATTGTAGGGTCATTCGTTATAAAGATAGAAAGCAGGTTATGTTATGGAAAATCACATGGCAGGAAGAGTAAGGAAAAAGGATTTTATTGAAATATGCATGCCCAAATCGAATCAATAGATTATTCGACTGAAAGCATTGGAAATATGCTGATTTGGTTTTTTTGTGACGATTTGATGAAGACCAACCCATTTCCGGCTCATGTTGAGAAAACGCAACGCCGCACTTTTGGTCTATTGGGACTTAATTGGTAAATTTTTTATAACGCCTAAAAAGTAATATTGGAAGTTTATATAATTATCTAATCGACCTGTTTTTGGATTAAAAAAAAATATGTCTGGAGTTTTTAACATCATCAAAATTTGCAATTTTGAAAATTTCAAGGTAATATTTTCAAACTTTTTAAAAAATAAAATCGAAATAAAATTTTTCAAAAAAACTTTGCAAACATATGTATATGTAATTAAGTAAGTAAGCAATTCATTTATTTACAATTTTTGATACATTTACATTGTTTTTTTTTTAATTTGAAAGCTTTGGCTTTGCCGTCAGCTCGACTAACAACTTTAATTTCTTGATTTTAAAGATACTGTTATTTTTGTCTCCTGCATTGCGAGAGTAAATTTTCCAAAATACGCGACCCTCTTATGTCCAAAAGTTGGACATATGCTTATAAAGTGAAAGCTGTCTTCATTGGATCTTGTATTACATAGTGTGCAGAGTTGGTTAAAACTCCCATTGTAAGGTCGTCCGTTGAGACATAATACTAATATTGTTCGGCTTTCTGATTCGATAGCAGTTTCTTCAAGTTGATTCCAAATCGAGTCTTCATTAAGCTGAATTATTCTATAAAGTTTTTCTTTCACACCAAAAATGTTGTTTGGATCAATTTGCAAATCTTCACCACATGCAGTGGCGATGCGTTGCCATTTATCATACTGCAGCAGTCCTTGTTTCATACTTCGTACAGCAGCATCATTTTACTTAATCGCTCATCTCGAAAACCTAACACTGTAATAAGATAATCAGCTTGTAGTCTCAGAGTGCTGGTAAATATCTTTGGTAGGCCGGTTTCTAAGTAAATCGCATAATTCGGTGTGTTGATTGGTAAATTAAAATTTTTTTTGATGAAATTTCTCTGAAGTTTCTCAACTTCTTCATACTCTTTCATTCCCCAAACTTGAGCTGATTATTGTTGAGTTTTTCAAAATCATCGACCCACTTATGACAGTTTAGATAAAGAGGCATTATATACATATGATTTCTTTTTAAAAGTTTGATTACAGTTGTTTCTTGTAAAACAGCAAAATCGTAGAATTTAAGATGTGATGTATTTATTCCATACTAGCAACCTCCGCTTGCACTTCCCTTTATAGATGTTTTGGTAGCAGGGAATCCAGTGAAGTTTATAACTGTTAAAATAATTTATGAATTAAGATGAATTTTCTATAATGATATGTGACAAAAAATATCAAAAGTGTCTAAAGCTCACAACCACTATTAATATTTATATGTACGTGTTCACCTTTCCAAAAACAATACGTAAAATAAAGCTTATACCTACAGTTAATAACAAAAAAAAAAACTCGAAAATTTTAATTTATTCTGCTACCCTATTCGGCAAATGTTGCGAAAACGCAACACAAATTTTCCGGAAAACTAGAAGATTTTAATTTTTTTTTTCAGATTTCACATAGTTAAGATATAAATAGACAGTATGTGAAATTTCAAGCTTCTATAGGTAACCTGGAACTGGTAGCCGCCGGAAATGGGATTCCAAGTAGCTCGACAAAGATTTGGCTCCATCGTGCGTGGCCACTTATTTTAGACTGACACTTACACACTTATTTCCATTGTAAGGGCACTTAACTAATTACACATCAGTACATCATTGACGGTAACTGTATGATAGTTACCTTTCGATCAAGCTGATGTCACACACCATCAAGATCGTTGAGCGGTTTTTGGAATGCCTTTTGCAAAAAACGGTTATGGGTGCGGGTATGTTTCCAGTAAATTGACTCCATTCAGAGAGTAAAATCAGAATGAAAAAATATCTTATATAATTTAGCGATTTTTATGCTGTTTTTCTTGATATTAAAAAAGCAACCACGATATCTGATTTGGATATAGCCTTAAATCAAGGCATATTCAAGGATATTTTTGGATTTTTTATAGGATTTGCGGAATAACTTCAAGAAAACTTCATACAATCCCCATATGACATGACACATGATTCATCTTTAATCGAATTATAAAGTATGTATATGCAGTCCCACATACGAATATATGCCTTTTGATGCATATTGATTTGAATATATTGCATCTAAAAATTTAGAACCGTACTGTGTTGTTTGTTTCGAGATGTTGCATCTGAAAAAAAAACCTTCTATGCACTTTCTACCATATGTATAGCTTTGGAAAAATATGTCTCACCACCACATACGGAATGCAGAAAATGGCAGCAGGACATTCGCTGTAGCAGTAGTTCATAGTCGTTCATCACCGCTTCAATGAGAATTTGTCGCAACATTTAATCAAAGTCGGCTGCTTCCATAGATTCGAGTATCACCGTTAGGATATCTCTGGAAAAACCAGGAGACGACGGACGTCTATCCTTTTATACAACAGGTTTTTGAGCGATACACAACCTCTGAAATTCAATTTGAAAGTATCTAAACTTGTACCTGAGCTGCACACTAGTGTGTAGTGTACGCCAATCATTTTTGTTTCGTATTTTTTTTTTCTTTTTTGTATTAAGGTTTTTGTGGGATAAATTTCGCTTGGTCTCCTTTGACCACAAAATCTAGCCAGGGGCTGGAAATCAATTTGTAAGCTGACCTAAGCATTTTGGAAATGTTGAATTTTGGCTTTTTGTGGAAGGTATACCTTTGGCCGGTCAAGTTTGTGGCTCACTAATTCGCTGCTGGTTGATTGCAGCAGTATGGGGAGGGTAGTTGTAGGCAGGTTCACTCATCCTGGAATTTTATCCGCAGATGTTTGTTTAGTATAGATACTGGCAATGGGTGGCAGTGGCATCGACATATATGCACAGAGGTTCTTGTATCTAAGGGGAGCAGCTAATCTCTTTGGCGTTCAGAAAATTGTTCTGATTTAGAGATGGATCCCATGCCGGGTGACAATAATGATGAGGGAAGGAACTGAACACACAAGTTGCTAGCGGTCATCATGGGATAGACGAACGAAAAAATACATGTGACCGATGCGGAAAATGAGATAAATATCAAGGATTTAATCCGTCAGGAAGTGGAATAGTGATGCGGATAGTCCTTGGACGATATTTGAAAAGGGTGAAGGAAAGAAGGTTCTGTGATGGTTTGTTTCTCTATATATGTAGTGAGGTACCTACTGACCAGGACTAAACACTGTACATCAATGTATGTGGACCGCATTGACGATGCGATTCTTTGCTTGTCAACTGACGATGATGAAGCTTCTGCTGATGTCGTGTCGTTGGTGAAGGTTTTCTTTCTTCTTTTTTTTTTTGTATTTTAAGGAAAAATTGTGCGGCAGTTGACATTAGCTGGTACACCTTCCTAACTATGTTGTTTGATTAAATAGAGGTATCCGCAACTGCAGATATTTTTTAACTTGACGAGATTGAAATAGGGGCAAGATAGTTTGTGTGTAGATAATAGAATAACTATAAAGTATTTTAAATCACTTCATGTGCATGCGAGCGTGAGGGTAATTCCACATGCAAGTAAGAAATTGTAACAAGTGGATTGAGTTTTTACGTTCTGTCTATGTATATAGGTATAAGCGTTTGACATGGTCAAATTAATAGTTACCTGCATGGCAGTTCAGGCTGTGATTTTATGTACAAACGACAAAATAAAAATTTCATTTCATCTGTCAAAGTATATCATTCCGTTTCGTAAGAATTCCTTACTTCTTCAGGGGATATTTATTATTCAATCTGTTACAAAATAAAACCAATTGGTAGGTAGGTACATTTTTCAAAAACAAATTGTCTTACTTATTACTAAATCGTATTATATCTGCTACTTTACTCCCACTATTGCATCAATCCGATGGCTACGACACAACATTGAAAATAAATTAACATAATATTAAACGATTTATGATGACAAAAAGAAAAAGACAATCAAAATAATAAATTAAACAACTAAGTTATCACAGAATCAGGAAGGTACTGAAGTTACAATGCTAACGCATAGCTTTGTTTAATGTTATTATAATGTTATTTTATTATTAATATTCTCTATTTCATATATTTTGTCACTCAGGTCGAGAACCTTATTTATGAAATTTCATGCTGTGTTTATTTTTTGGTTAATTGGCTGGGTCGAATGGAAATTGATCATACGCCCTGATGATGATGGTTTTGAATACCAATTGTATATTATTTTGTTGTTTTCTCTGTGTAAAAGAAGGTCCAAGTATGGAAGGTCATTATTGTGTTCATTTTCAATCGTGAATTGTATTTTGTTATGGTACGAGTTTAATTTTTCAAGTATTATGTCTTTTTCGTTGAACTTGACAATCGCGAAGATATCGTCTACATATTTGGCCATACATTTTATGTGTATACCTACTTTTTTAAGTTCTTCAATAGTGTCATCTAAAAGGTTATCCAAAATGATATCTGCAACTGTTGGTGAGAAGGGATTGCCCATTGGCATACCATATGTTTGTAAAAAGAATTTATCGTCAAATTGGAAATAATTATTATACCTCAGACAAAATTCTAAAAGTTTTAAAAACTTCTGTTTGGGTATCTTAGTGTAATTTTGTATTATGTCCCAGTCTTTCAATATGTTTTTGATAGTCAAATAAGTAGGGATGTTGGTAAACAATGAAACAACGTCAAATGAAACCATAACATCGTCATTGTCTAAAATTACATCTTTTAATTTTTCCTTGAGTTGGGGAAAGAGTTTTTTATGTTGTATTTGTCAGAGATTATGTTTTTTTATAATTGTCCCGATTTATTTGGACAAGTTATAACATGGAACATTCATGGACGATGATATTGGTCGAAGTGGTAGACCTGGTTTGTGGATCTTGGGAAGTCCGTATAGTTTTGGTGCTGTTGCTGCTGAGCAGTGTAACATATTTTTATCCCAGCGATCGATGTACTCTTTTTTGAAAAGTTCATTTACAAGTTTATTATTTGTTGTTTGTAGTTTTGTTGTTGGATCGACTCTAATTGTCTTGTATGTGTTTTGGTCATCAAGGAGTTCAACCATTTTTTGTTCATAATCTTTTTTGTACATTACTACTGTTTTATTTCCTTTGTCTGCTTTGGTGATTATGATGCTTTCTTTGTAATTGTTTAAAAATTTCCTTGTTATTTGGTGTGTTTTAAGAATACATTTTTCCTTGGGTGCGTTTTTTATTTTTCTTTTGTATTCTGATATTTTATTAGCAAACTTGGATCTGGTCACATCTTTTTCGGTGTCATTTTCTATTGTTTGGATAGTTTGTTCTATGTCAGCTATGATATTTATAGGTGAAAAGTTGGATGAGTTAACAGGTAATGCGAATTTTTCCCCTAATGAAAGAAGCCACTTTACATCATTGGGAAACTCTACATTTGTTTTATTGACAAACCATTCTTCGTTCAATGTTATTCCTAGTTGGTTAACTTGTGTTTCCTTTATTCTTTCAATTTTGGAAGAGTGTGTTTGTTTTGTTTGTGTGGATATATGGTTGTATAAATGTGTTTGTTTTTCGACAAATGTTTTGTATTTTTTTTTTTGTTTTTTTTTTTTTGTTGGCACAATGGGGGCCTAACGTCATACAATGCCTTAGAATTTAAAATATATACATATATACATTATAATTGGATACTTGTTAAATTTAGAAGTCGGTTGACTTTGTTGTCCTCAGGTGTTCCTTCCCGGTTGTCATCAACAAATTTAATCTGTATACTTATCGTTATCACATTTTCTGGCATAAGAGGTTGTGAATCGTAAAAGTGACGAACAATTTTTTTTTTTTTTTTCAAGTGAGGAATACGAATACCTATAGAACTTAACCTATATTATATAGTACTATGCCGGCAATTAAAAAGCAACAGTATAAGAACTTTAACACGCTTAAAGTAAAATAGTACGGGAAATGTATTATTATTATGATGTTTTTGATATTAGTCATGTGGCGGGCTGTATGTCGGGGGGAATGGACGATATTATAAGAAGGAATTTGCAAGTTTCAATAACTTTTTTGTAGAAAATTATGTAAGTTAAATTTCCTGCCTAACATTTTTTTCCAAAAATTTCAAGATGCCAAGAAATAGATGCCAAGAAATGTGTGTACGATTTTGCACTTGTAGCAAACTATTGGACTACAAGAACTTTAATTTATTAAATTCTTCAGATTGGCGAAAAATATCAAAAAATGGCCTAAATGTGACATAATGTTGTATGATAGTGGAAGCTATCATTGAACGTTTGTTTAGCTAAAAACTGTCAATTTCATCTTGTGTTAAATCTCTGAATTTCAGTACCGAATTTAAATTTAATCTGTTCAGCCGTTATTAAGTTATGGCTATATTATGTCCATTTTTAGCCAAAAACCAAAAATGCAGTTAATTTAAAAAGCTTTTAAAATATAAAGTTCACAAAGTTTTATCAAAATCGTTAGAAGCGTTTTCAAAAAAAATTGGAAGAACTAAACCTAAAAACTAAAACTAAATGGGATGTACCGGTTATAGCCGGGATAAAGCAAAAATTCAAATTCGTCCTCTAGGATATAATGAAAAAGTAAAATCCGTTCAACCAAAATTGACGAAACCTACTTTTTAGGCTTCTCTTCCATCGTTTACAATTGAATTGATATGATAGTAAATCCTTATCAGCTCATAACTCATAACTTATATCTAACAAACCGATTCAGTATTTCTCCGTTGGATAACTTTTGTTATTAATAAAAACATAATAACATCCCGCTCTTGGTTATCTCATTTCGCTCTTTATTCGCCAAATCGTACTTAGATGCCATATAAATTGGACAAATTGGGGTTATTTGATGCGACAGCACTGACTTGAAATGTAAAAAGAAATCGTATTGTGAGAAACTGAGAATGTTCATAGTTATATGTATAGGTCTAGATTTATATATATATTGCGTTTAAAAAATAAAAAAAAAACTTATTTGAGATTTAAAAATAAAAAAGATTTTAAAATCAAACAAATTGAATCCCTTACCAACCGCCGAAGAAAACTTTTTGCTTTCAATATTCGTCCGAACCGGAACTTCTTCGTTTATCTTAGAAGTTCTATTTTAGTTCTCTTTAATTCCAATGCTCACTTTCGGACCTTCCTGTGGGGCTAATTAGAAATTAATTTCATCTAAAGAAAGCCTTCGAGTGCAAGAAAACAAAGAAGTCGATACAGTCCATCGGTCGAAAAATGCAGCCTTGTTTAGGTATCTACTCACCTGTGGGTAAAAAGTTTTCAAACAAACTTTTAGAAAATTTCAGCATCGTCTATTGCCTGCATGCCAGCCAACCACTGCTTATAACATATAGCCTCTTGCATGAGAGTGTTTTCATTGTTTGATCTGCCAGAAGGAGCTATTGGAAGTATGCATCGCTTGAAAGCACTATTAGCCCCTTAGAGTCGACGAAAAGTCCGCAGGACTTTCAGCACACACCTTCAGCTTCAGTTCCCGCATTCAAAAGCAATGCACGTTTGAAATACTGGCCGCAATGTAAATTATTAATTCCGCTATATTCCAGTTAAGTGGATGATTTATGGGGTAAGATAAACATCATGAAATGCTTTGTTTGCATTTTGGTGGTCATCTTCAATACGGCCGACCGGTGCGCGGTTGTTGTTAGGCTGCGGGCAGCGGCGATGGCATCAAGCACACATTGCTGAACGCTAACATCTCTCTGGGTGCGTGTACCGCATCAATTTAGTTTATTCACACTTTTGTTTTTTCCTGGTATGCACCGAATCCGATTCCGTCATTTGACATTGGATTAACACTGATTGATTAAGATGAAAACTTGTGACATTGAGGTCGTGCGTGTATGGTGTTTTGACGCATATGGTAAGAATCATTCTATATAACTATTAAACATAAGTTTATGATATCTATACAGCCTTCATATGATTGGTTGATCGTCAATAAGTCAATTTTAATTTGTATAATGAAAGAAACTTGATTAGAGTCATTTGGGGAAGTGCGCGCACTTTTCACTTTTGGCTCAAATTGTGAAAAGGTGTAATGATTTAAACTTAATGATTTTTGCATTTGATTAATCTATATTTTGAGTGCAAATAATTGCAGTAATAATAACAACAATTGAAAATATTTTACACTTTTTTTGATAGATAGATAGATAGATAGATAGATAGATAGATATATTTGATTTATTATCTTAATCCAAGAGTACAATTTACAAAGTTTATTATTTAAAAAAAAAATCCTTAAGCATGGCTAAAAGCCGTCTGCCCGATTGACATTAGTTTACAGTAAATAGGTAATCTTCAATAATCAAATTAATTCATAAATAATAAAAGAAAAATATATACAAGTGTGATTTGTGTAAAGTTTGATTTTAATGACATTTATTTTTTTTTAAATCTTCATTTAATATTTTTAATCTATTTTTAATCATTGCATTTCTATTAAAGTTATAAAGCTGGGTTATATCTCCTTCGCAATTAAGAATTGCTAGCACTTCTCTTTCCGTTTCGCATCATTGCCAAGAAAATTTCTTCTTATTTCTTTCAAGATAGGACAAATTCCTACGAAATGCGTGACGTCTTCTCTCACTGCTTTTATTACATTACAGAGACTACAAATCACAGGCAAATCTTCACGATGCGGCATAAAGTTTAGTCTTACTAGTTCTTCTCTCATTTTGAATATAGTTGATATAAGTTTTCGACTATAGTTTGCCCGGAAATAGTTTCTTTCAGAATGATTATGTTGCAGTATTTTAAACTATTTTTAAACTAATTTTTTTCAATTTTTTTTGTAATTAACTATTATTTTTATTTTCAAAATTCAATGCTCTTATTAATTTTTAGTCAAAAACAGAAAACCGGATGCCAAAATGTATCTTAGTTTTTGAGAAATTAAAAAAAAATTAAAAGTAAAACTAATAAAATAAGTAAAAAGTTAACTCGTTTTTTTTATTATTTGATTAAAATCGGATGGTATGTAATAAAAAATAAAAAAATGGATAATTCCCTAATTAATAATTGACCTGAGCAGGTCAAATTTGGGAAAAACAAAAAAAAAGTGTTTTTCTTGGAAAAAATACTTCTAGTTTTTCTTAATTTCTCAAAAACTAAGATACATTTTGGCATCCGGTTTTCTGTTTTTGACTAAAAATTAATAAGAGCATTGAATTTTGAAAATAAAAATAATAGTTAATTACAAAAAAAATTTGAAAAAAATTAGTTTAAAATTTAAAAAATAATTTAAAAATTAAATAAAAGAGTAGTTTTCTGGCTTTCCAAAAAAATATAACAAGGCTTTGTACCACATTCAACATTCAACATTCACCGTTGTTTTCAAATAATTTTTTTTCTGATTTAAGTCAATGTTTTAGAAAAGTGCCTCTCCCGCCTAAACGGGGGGAAATAGACCCCTCTCCCATACGATTTTTTTCTTGTCTTAACTCCACCTACACGCTCAAGCTTTTTGGTGCATCTTATACCAATCACCCTGTATTTATGGTTTTTCGGATATTTTTACTTCTCATTCAGTCCTGCTGTCATGAAAAGCAACTTCATTTCAGTTGCCGTCAATTTGCTATTCAATTATACTTACTTCTTATGTAAATTGTTCAAAACTTTTGAGCAATTGCAAAATATAACATTCGTTAGTGTATCAGAAACCATATCAGTACAATTTAATTTAATTTAAATTCTATATTTTTGTACTATTTCTTCCATTAACAGTCTTTAGAATTTTACTCATTTACAGAGCCATATTTCGTTACTATCTTTGCACGCATCACGCAAAGTTTGTAAGCCTCTCAAACAAATGGCTGATTATGTATGTTGTAAGCCGCAGAAATGAGGTTTGACTATAAAGAATAAATTTGTCTAGTATCATAATATAGAAACTAATCAAAATTCTCATATAAATTGAAGTCCAAGTTACATAAAGAAGATTTGTTTATTGTATATCTATTGCCACTCATACCAACAACTTAAATCTTAATAAAACATTAAGGCCAAAGATGTGGCAAAAAACATGTGCAAATATTTGCCAGGTTGTACGTAATAGAAAAAAAACTGCAAAAATTAAAATCTCCCATTTACATGCACACCAGTGAAACTACACGAAGCAACTAAATCCTGAGTGTTGCTGTTGCACCATCATCATCATCATCATTATCATCAACAATATCAGAGAGAGGGGCACAAAAATGCATAAAAGGATATAATAACAATTTGGAATAGAAAATGAATACCAACCAACGAAGTACATCAAATCCTGGCAGCCAGCAGAGCACAAACACACCGGTTCCGCACTGCAAATGGAAGTTTTATGAATTCGTTGGTTGGTCCTTGCATCTCTGGGAATGGGCTGTGGCTCCAGTACAAAAGTTTTTTTTTATATATTTGATGCCATCCTCTTCCTGCAGCCAATCCTTTTGAAACTTGCAACGCTATATATAGTTTTGCCGGAACGCCACAGTATCCTTTTTACGAAACAGAACATCTCCTCCTTTTTATATTATTCATATATGCACATTGCCGATTGGTGCTGCGGTTGGTACTGATGCTACTACTGCATGTTTCTATAGTTATTAAAAATTAATTCCATCCTTTTTGTTGGAATTCAAAGTTTGTTGTAGCAACACCAACACCATTACCTTTACCAACCAACGTTTTCACTTGCAGATAATGTTTACTTAAGCCAATATTTTTCTTCGCGCTTTCACTTAATATATATACCTATATGTATGCAAAGGATAGGTTTGCAGTTTGTACTCAAAAATCAAAAGGAAATCATCACAAGATAATCATGTCCATAAGCATACGAAAGCCCCTGGATGTTAGTAAGTGTAGAATGAATGATTCAAAGGCACAACCTATCAGTAAGGTCACCTAAAGTTGGTCTACAAAGTGTCTATAAAGTGTAGATATGAGATTTTCTTTCACAATTTTTATTGGCTGTAGGTTTGTGTCCGTTTGTCCTGTGATGGATCATATACTATGGTAAACATGTATGAATTTTTAAAATGTAATTTTCGAAAGTTTTCTTAGGTAAATGCATTTGAAGATTCCAATTTGTGTAAGATAATAAGTTATTTAACAAAAACTTACGTATTTATAGTTTCTTATTAAGAATATATAATATGACCACAGAACGACATATTTTCATCAATATTTGCCAATATTAGTGAGTAAACATCCTACAAATAGAATTTTTTTTTAGAAGGATTCAACTTTCTTTTTTTTTTACGGAAAAAATCCATACCCCTTGTTAAGAACAATAGGAACTACGATATCTCGCAATATAAAAGTAATTAGAAAAGCCCGCTTTAAACATCCTCATATCGCACCCAAAAATCTAGCAACTTTTTACTTTTAACCAAAATCTCGAAAAATGACACATCACTTAATCAATACTATTTAAATAGCGGGTTTTTGATATTTCACGATTTGAAATAAACAAGAAATGGTATGTGATTCCGAGATTATATGAAAAGTGGATTTATGTAATTACGAGATTTCGTACTGCGAGATTTACAGAGCGAGATTTTAATTTGCGAGGCTTCGTAGGTATATACCTCATTTACGTTCCTATTAGTTGGTATAACTTTAAAATTGTAACGTGTTTGTTGCGATCACAGGTAGGTACTATAATGCGGGAAACATATTAAAACCAGCACCAGCACCAGCACCAGCACCAGCACCAGCACCAGCACCAGCACCAGCACCAGCACCAGCACCAGCACCAGCACCAGCACCAGCACCAGCACCAGCACCAGCACCAGCACCAGCACCAGCACCAGCACCAGCACCAGCACCAGCACCAGCACCAGCACCAGCACCAGCACCAGCACCAGCACCAGCACCACACCAGCACCAGCACCAGCACCAGCACCAGCACCAGCACCAGCACCAGCACCAGCACCAGCACCAGCACCAGCACCAGCACCAGCACCAGCACCAGCACCAGCACCGCCAAAAGTACTCAGCACAAGGGTCAGCAACTTTGTATCAAACAGACTGCCATCAGCACCAGCACCATTCGACATTTCATACTTAATTCTATGTAAAATATTCTCTTTTGCAGTTTGGTGCCACACTGAATATCATAGTGGGAAAGTTGTCAGCAGTGCACCCAGCAACAGCAAATTTAGGACTTTGGTCTAACGACGCTGTTGGCGTTGCTCTTGCTGTTCTAATCTGTGATGACCATTTGAAATACATTAGTTTCTAAAAAAAAAGATAGTATGCAGGTTTTAAAACTTAACTTATTACACATTAAAACTAAATTTCATAAAAATCCGTGAACCAGTTTTTGAAACATTGAATTAACAAAAACAGTTTTTCAAAAATTATTTTAAACTTAACAAAATCATTTTTGAATATGTTTTTGATGGCATGTTGTTTAAAATAGCTTGTACTATTTAAGTAATAAATTTCATTCAAATCGCTTCATCCGTTATCGAGATAGTCGAAATTTAAAAATATTGTTATATGGCATGTACCGTTAAACGAATTTTTTTGAAGTTTGGTTTCCACAATTTGATAGGTCTTCTACACTTTAGTACACATATGAAATTTGGTTCAAATCGTTAGAGCCGTTTTCGAAAAAAAAGGTTTTCGATAACCATTATATGGCAGGTACCATTATTTTTAAACTTACAGTACCCTACAAAAAGACCTATGGGCGTATTATCTTAAAAACCCGTTTAGGCTGAAGGTGCCGAGACAGACAGACAGACGGACAGAATTGCCGGACCCAGTTTTGTCGACTTCTTTATCATAGTAATGTCATGTTTAATTGTTATCTCAAAACTTTTTTTTGCACGAATCCAATTGACTTGCCTTAAAGTACCTATGTATATAGAATAGAGCAAGTTAAAACAACGGTTAAGTATAAAGGAGTTACCGTTAAAAGGCTTGGAAAAAAAAAATTATTCGCAACTAAATAAAGCAAAAAAATAAAGATTTTCTTTATACCGGTCCTTTATACCAAATTTGAGGCAAATCGGTTCAGCCGTTTAGGCTTTAGTTGCTGATACAACCAGTCTGACAGACAGACGGTTTTATTAAATATGACGGCCAAAAAAATAACTTTTAAAAACTTTCTGTCACATATGTCATTGTTGTTGTTTGATTAAATGCTGAATGTTTTGCAAAGTTTTCTTATTTTGAACATTTTGCAATCGCACTACCGCTTCTGCCTACACTTTCTAAAATACTTGTGGTTTATGTAAACGAAAAATGTATATGAGAAACCTAAACAGCGGAAGTGATTTTCTCAGAATTTGATATTAGTTTCCACTAAATTGTAAACTTAATTGTAAGTCTTACAAAATTTACTTATAACAGGTAGAACTTTTGTACAGCCTGGATTACACTTGTAAATTTTTCTCACGTAAGTACCTTCCTAGGTAGTTAGTGAATTTAAATCAATTATGTAACTATAAACTATATTTGTATGAAAATACTTAAGCTGTAAGCTGGGAACGCAATGAAACATTATAAAAATAAAATAATGCATCTCACTTACAGAACTTCTTGCATGTTATTTAGCTTTCAATCTCAAGTTTTCTAACTTATCAAAGCATTTCTTACTGTGTAGGTATATGTACATACATACATATGTACATAAGTTCAGAAGTGTAACGTGCAACGTTCCTGTAAGTCAAAATAAAGTGTGTTAAGTGTAAGAGAAAATAAAGTGTGTAATTCAGCTTTAAGTAAGTGATATCTGGTTTTTACCATTTCGTTTCGATTCCAGCTAATACAATTAACATACCTTAAATGAATGACTAAAGGTAACTAAAAGACCAAATGCGGGAAAATTTTTTCAAATTTCGTTGTTCTATCTATGTACTTTCTTTTCCTCTATGGTCCTGGCTTTAGATTGGCCTAATCCGAAATTCCGAACGTCAATCTTACCTTAAAGTATTTTTCAGACACCAAAAACATTTTTTTAAGGTAGGCGACGGATTTAAAATAATAGAATTTAAAAAAAAAAACGATTTCATTTCATTTCGAAAAGTACGGAACGCAAGTAGCAACACAACAAGTTCTTAATTAAAATAAAAAAAACATGCCACGAAGTATTTTTTCGCAAAGATATAACTTAGAAAAGATTAAAATGAATTCGTTTTTCGATGGTAAGATAACATAGTGTAAATCAAATATGTATGTAGTTCTATAATTTATTTTATTATGAATATGTACCTTTAGATGCCTTCCGGAGTATTTCAATTTTTCCGAAAATAGGAAAACTTCCGCCATTAAAGAGAAAATTTCAACCTTTGTTACTTGACAAAACTACAAATAAAGATTCAAAAGAAAAAAAACTACTTCGATCAAATGATTGGTAATTAAAATAAATCAAAAGATACCTTGTCGTAACTATTCGCTAATAAAATACTTTTTTTTTTCAAATAAAGGTATGACAGCGACCGTATTGCTATAACAACTCGATATCATTTGGAAACAGTTATGGGTTGCATTTTGATGGACAGATATTCCGAAAATGATAATAAGAATACACATTTTGTAAAAGAACAATCAAAACCTAGCAGCACAGTTATCAGCAGTGTTAGTTCTTCCATATCTATGCCTTTGAAAAAGAACGAAGAAGTGACAATTAAACCAAATACTGCTGCACCGGTTTCTATTGAATCACCAAAAAAATCAGATGGTTTCGATTCGGATTTGGAAAATTGTCCAATTGACTTGAAGTTTTTTTCTGTTAACACCAAGAAAAGCCGTCGTACAAAGCAGCATAAGATATACGAATGTGAACATTGTCAGAAAACTTTTGATCGTCCTTGGGTGTTAAATGGACATTTGCGTTTACATACGGGTGAAAAACCTTTTGTTTGTCCTAAAGAGTCATGTCAGAAGAAATTCGCCGATAGGTAATTAACCAAATGTTTACTTATTTAATTGCATAACATTTTATTTACTTTTATTTTATCAAAGATCAAATTTGCGGGCACATCAAAGAAGTAAAGGACATCATAATTGGTCATTTCAATGTTCACAGTGTACCAAATCATTCAGTCAGCAAAGTTATTTAAATCGGCATAGCCTGCAAGCATGTAGAAAATTTTTATCTCATCACAAAAAATGATTTCTTTTGCTATTTTTACAAAGAAAATAGAATTAATTTACCTTATGAATTCAAATATTAAATAAAAACTTATATGTTATTTTGTCTTATTAAACCTTTTTTTCTTAAGTTAAAAGACAAACCTACATCGAATAAAATAACAATTATTGTAGCTCTCGCTTTTTCAAAATGGTGAAAGGCATTAAATTTAAAATGGCTGCGCTCATGAATTCAGCAGTTGAATCAACTAAGGAAATTGACCGTCGCTTTGTTTGTTGATTGGCTTTTTTGATATTGATGGCTCCTACTCTCTTAGGCTGTTTAAAACAGGTTAGGTCTAAAAACAAAGGTATGTATGTATAGATATCTGACACACAAACATTAAAGATATGTATGTAATAACATTTTTCTCAAAAAAATCCGATCAATTTTGATAAAATTTTATATAGTTGTTTGTTGATACGGTGAAGTTTTTCGACGAAATGATTTTTCCGGAGAAAGCTTGTTGACGGTACCTGCCATATAGAACCGTATTTGTTTAGGTATATCGACTATCATTTTAACGACAACACTGATTTTGACGAAATCGCTAAGCCTTATTAATATAGGCCTGTCGGCAGAGACAAAATTTGAGTTCAATAATGCACAGAATACCCATTTAATTTTATGATTGAATATGGTTCGCTAGTCTTTCAGGAGTGTCCAATCAAAATGGCGCGGGATGGTATAGGGTCTTAACATTAGCAGCAAAATTGAAAAACGCGTTTTCTCAAATAAATCCTACGAAACAAAAATTAACAGTTTTTCGATAGAAAACTGATTTTCTGTTTTTCATGCCTATAACTTTTGTTGGTACTTTTTTGATCCTGATTATCTCTTAAACGGCTCTACGACGAATTTTTATTCCTTTTTTTTTCCAAGAAAATCTGATCAAATTTGATAAAATATTACATGAATGATTTGTTGCTAACGTCTTTTATCTAACAATTTTTTTCTGGAGTAACGTTAACGGTACTTTTTTGAAACTAATTATCTAATTATCACGGCTAAACCGATTTAAAAAAAAAATGATTCTAAAATTTCTGCTAAGTTTGATTAATACTGCAATCAAAAATTTTAAAAAAAGTATTTCCTAAAAAGATAAGTTTTTGATACCTATATCCATTTTTTTCGGAAAAATCCGATCAATTTTGATAAAATTTTATGAGTGAATTTTTTGCCAAAGATGATGTCTTTTATCTGTTTTTTTTTCGGAGAAGCTTTTTAACGGTAGGTACCTCCCTAATAGAACGGTACTTGCTTGATAACGTTTGTCTCTGCACTGATTTCGATGAAATTCTATAAAATTCTACTAAGTCTGATAAATACTGCAATTTTGGATAAAAGTATTTTTCAAGAAGTTTGTTTTTTTAATTACTTTCTTCACAAAAAAAATTCATTAGTTTTGAAAAAAAAAGAATTATATGAGTTCTTTATTGTCGACGCACGGTCGACGAAATTCCCAGTCGTTAACAAGGAGACAACTTTTTCCAAGAGCAAGTTTGTGCGACCCTTTATTTTCTGTCGGCCTTGTTTCTGAATTGACGGTTGGCCAAACGTTGGAAATCGGCACTATTTCAATTTTTTCAAAGTGTATAATGACGCCAAATATCGCAATGCCGTTATTAAGTTCGATGTTATTTTACCCTCATATATACCTACTGCCAGTCCTGTCTTACGTCGCCGATTGTTCGGCGATAAGCATAAAAGGACACTGGCATCTTTCGAAAGAAAAATTCTATTTGTTTGTCAAGAAACCATTCATACCTCAGTCCTCACTCAAAGTCTTATTCACCTCTTATTTTAGTCTTAAAGATTTAATGCTTTTCGAAAGGTAAACAACTGTATCTAATTTGGGCTCTCTAAACCGCTCCTCTACTCTTCATATAGATTTAGATAGATTAGTATATTATTTGCAGGTATTCTTCTAATATTAACGGGTCTGATATTCACTAACATCCTTCTAAGACCATAACATATTTTGTAAACTGTTATAACTGCTTTAATTTAATTTTCTGAGTCCACATTAAATTTTCATACCCTCTTTGCATGAAAATATTGTAAAAAAAAAATATCTGCAACATGATTGCATAAAAACCAAACAAAAATAAATCAAAATCCTTCTTTCAACTCACATTCTGCTGCAAATAGGACAAGTAAAGCAAATGCGCAATTATTAACAATGCTCACATAAGCAAACCGTCAAATGAGAAAAACAAATTTTTGCATTCCTCAAAAAAAAAAGAAGAAACTTACGAATTTTCTATTTGCACTCTCAAAAAAAAAAAAAAAAAACACACAACTTTACCCAGGCCCCCAATACGAAATTCTACTTTAATTCGCACTCATCATATAAAGCATTGGACGTCTCTCCACCAACGAAATTAATTTTTGTGTTTCTTTTTTGGAAACTGCATAGATTGTGTACATACATGCATATATCTAAGGATCGCCTTGCTGCAGTTGCATATTTGTTAGATATTCTGATTCTGATGATGATGATAGAATATTATACTCACAAGGACCTCGTAAATGGTCTACTATCATCATCCATATATTGCAGTGCGGAACTCCCACTACGACTATTAGGCTTGGTGAAGGCATTTCAGCCGATGGCAACCTCAATTTTTCTGCAGAAATAATAAACAGAGAAACGGAATAAGAAAAATTTGCTTAAAGGCAGATATTTCGTCCGAAAATCATCATAAAATACATAAAAAAAAGAACATCTAGGGATGCATAGGAAAAAAAAATAAAAAACTTCTTCCAATTTTGGCAATCAGAGAGTCATACATCCTAATTCTACGCGAACCGTAGACCAAGTTCGTGTTTGGAGATTTTTTTGAGTACCCGAAACCTTCTTGCATCCGAAATGGCATATGTGTGATGGAGAAATACGAAAAAAATGTTTTGGTTGCATGTTTTGTGCCACTGCAATGCATTTAATGAAAATCTGTATATGCAGGAGGACGTTTGTGTGCAAGGAATTGCACGGATTCCCAAAAATAAAAGAAAAAGCCCATCACACACCGACAGCATAGATAATACCCCATCGTATAATCGCTAAGGATATGGGCTCTTAGTTGGTGGTTTTGGAACATCTAAGCGATGCGATATTAATTTATCAGGATGCATATATGTGTACATTGCATATATACCTACTTCACAAATGCAACAAACAATCATTTTTATTTCGTTTGGAAAGGGAACGAGCGTCAAGTTTTTCTCGGATGAGTTAACATGGAAGGGTGTCAAAAATTAACAAATAAAACAACGTTTTCGCGCGCGCAATAAAAGGACACCCTTAACTCTTTCCTCAAAGCACAAGGTTCGGTGTTGAATGCAACACTTTCCGAAACGCGACATAGCGTGCGGTTTAATGCAACGAAAATGGACAAAGGATGAAGCATGGAAATGAAATGCATATTTCAGATTGGTTTGAGTGGAATATGTATTACCCTATGTTAAAGCCGCTTCTTCTAGTTCTTTCCTTCTAGTTGTTTTATATAATTTTTTTTTAGAGCGAAATGTATCTTTTGAATATTGAAAAATTAATAAATCTTGATCTACAAACAAATTTATTAACTGCTTTCTGTTCTGCATTTTGATCGATAGAGACTAGAGGCTCCTTATGGAGAACGAGAGAAAGGAAATTTGGACAGAGACATGCTTTTCAAATGCACAAAAAAAAAGATCTTGGTCTGTTGGGGTAATTGCAATAGGTACCTATATAAAGCTATCGTAATGGCATAACCAAACTGGACTATGAATAGAATTCTGTTAATTTTTTGTGCGTTTTTTTTTATTTATTAAGTTGTGTTAGCTTAGCTTTCATAATTAAGGTGGCACACAACTTTTTCGTTATGATCCGATTTTGATGAAATAAAGACAAACATTTTGTGCGAACTCAAAAATGTTTGGCCAAATTTTTCAAAACCTTTAACATCAAATCTACATTGTATGCATTTATAACCAAAAACCTAAAATGCAGTTATATCAACATCACTCCCAGTTTTGATAAAACTTTGTGAACGTTAATAAAGTTTTATCAAAATCGTTAGACTTTTTAAATTCGTACATAATTCGCACAATTTTTTTATCTTTATTTAAATTATTTTTATATTAGATTTTTCTTCGAAAAATCCGATTAATGTTGATAAAATTTCATATGAGAGATTTGTTGCCAACGTTTATGTTTTTCATTGCATTACCTATATAAAACAAGATTTATATTTTAAACGGCTGCACACATTTTGACAAAATTAAATATTCTTAAATTTCTGTTAAGTTCGATTAATATTTATATGGAGAAAGGAATTTTTTAAAAAGAATAACAACTACCCAAAATTAGGGATACATTTTATTTCAAATCGGGGTTATTTTATTATGAAATTACTCCTCAAAATCAACTATGCATTAAGTCCCCAACAGAGGGGTTGTTTTGGTGGGCAATGTATAGAGGCATATGTACCTCCCCTTGCAGTTTTCTAGGGGTCATTATTAGATTGCGATTTTGGGGTATGCAAAGTTTCTTTTTGAAGCCCTTGGGTATTTATGACCGGGAGTGTGATGTAAACTTTCGGTTCCGTGGAATAACTCCCCATGAAATAAGCCTCATAAAAAATTGAAATAACCCTTCTAAAATGTTTTATTATAGTAAGGAGTTCTATTATATGAAATCCCAAAATTTGGAAAAAATTGGGGACTTCTTTTATGGGTTCTTGGAGACTGTGGTCATACATTTAATTAAGGTTTTTTTCATAACGAATTATGTCCCAAAATCAACTATGAAAGAAGTCTCCTGTGTCTTGTTCACTAAAGCGTTAAGTGAGGTATGTTTGCAAAGTATGCTGCCCCCCCGCAACGCACCTGCCTCAGCTCACTATAGGATTTGACGTGTGTGCGAGTTTGATTGTATGCAACGTTTTTGTTTTAAAAAAACTTCAATGATAACTCGCTTTCTTACAAAAAGATTTGACAATTATAACTTATTTCATTGTTATAATTGTACTTGTTTCATGTCCTTTTTGAAGGGTTATCTAATTTTCGAATTTGCGCATTAATTTTATAATGCAGTTTAGTCCCCATTCGGGGGGTTATTTCTTGGAGAGTTATTTCACGTAGCAAAACTTTTCATGGATCTACTTATATGAACTTCGTATTCCGAGCAGTCAATTCTTACCGGTACCACACTTTTTTTTGCCAGAAGTTTTCAAAAAAATACTGGAGACTAATAGCTTATTATTTTGCTATGATGAATATTTATTTTTACTTTTTAAAATAAAACTTACCTTTAGTAAGTAGGTAAAGGTACTTTTTCGAGACAAACAAAAATAGAATGGCAAAGCTTCATTGAAGAATCATTTCACTTCGTTTTCAGTTTGTATTTTAAACGGTATAAACTATCACGAATGACAAAATTGTTATTTGTGATATTGTGAATAATGTATCCAATGTTAACAAACAACACACCTTACCCTATTACAAACAGGACACCCAATAATGTTTGAATGCATCCTCAAATAATTAAAAGCAATGAATTGCAGTTCTTGGAGAAGGAGAAGATATGCCTCACTGGTCTTTGCTCCTTACGTGCTGTGAAATGAAAAATTCAAAGAGCATATCTTGTGTTCCTTTCCTTGCACGCGTTAATGACCAACATGAAGAACATTAACAACTAACACACTACAAAGCTCAATGTGTGAACGCAAGGGTTACGTTTTGCTTTGACAAATTGTCTCCAACACTCACTCAACCCTCGTTCATCATCCTCGAAGCTAATTTTCTCGAATTAAAAGTGCACGCACATTGTGTCAACACGTCATTATTAACAAGGAAAATGAAAACTTTTGCAAAAGTCGTTATGATGTGAAGGAGTGGAATCAAATCATAATAAAAATGTCGACGAGACATCGTCGTCGTCGTCATCGTCGTCGTAGTCGCTTGTCGTTGTCGACAATGACTCGTGCTGCATCATTCATCATCACCAACTAGGCGAATCGACATCATCTTCGTTATTATTTTCACTGTCCCCCCACAAACACATACTGGGTAACCGCCCTCATCATCATCAGCACGATAATCATCTTCGCGGCCAGAAAAAAAAGAAATAGAAATCCGCAAGATTGAAGACTCAGCGAGAAATTGGAAATTATCCTTCATAAAGGAATTAGAGCGTTTGCAAAAGGCGATAGAGATGGAGACTTCTTCATCGTCGTCAACGACATCGACAAACGAGCTCTTGAATTGTGACTTTGGAAATTTGTCTAAGTTTCTTTTGTGGAATGTTGAGGTTTTTTGGTTATGGATACGCAATTTTTTTTTTTTTTTTCTTATTGTCATCATTAATGACTTCAAGGACTTTCTTTCGTTTGTCGTTTTGCATGGTTGGGTAATTTTTTGTCACTTAAATAATGAATTTCCTTCGGAAGTCCTTGTAAGTTTTTCTCACAAAAAGAAAATTATATGGTATTCCTTTGTATAGAAAAAATATGTTCGTAAATTACCTATGTTTATCATTATTCAAATGCAATGTGATGTAAGGTTTTCAGTCTTTTTCATTAGCTGTTATTATGATGTACTAATGTAAGTTCCCAATTATCCAGTTGAAAAGGCAGTTATCAATTATTTAAATAATGGGTTGGGGGACATGCAAAACAACTTGTTAAGCATTACCTGTGTTTTTTTCTTTTGGCAATCTATACGGTTTGGTTACTAAATCAAAACCTCGCTTTCAAAATCTCGCAATCTCATGAACCCGCTTTTCATAATCTTGCAATTACAAAATCCTGTCTCTTAAAATCTCGCAATTAGAAAAACCAGCGAACTAAATTCGGGAAATCTAAAATCTCGCATTTAAAAAAGTATTGTGAGTTTACGACGTAAAAACAGTGAGATTGGTACATTCTGCCCCCCTGCAACCCTCCTACTTGGCCTCACTATTGGGGTGGGAGCGGATTTGGATGTATCCAGTTTCTTTTGGATTTAGTATTTATTTAGTGCGATTTTAGTTTGCGTTATTTCGGTTGAAAATGGCGAGATTTTTGTGTTCAAGAGATATATATGAGAGATTTTAAATAACAGTATTTTGTGATTGCAAGTTTATGAAAAGCGGGATTTTAAACTTGCAAAATTTCGTTTTTCGAGATATTTTGAAAAAAGCGAAATTTGGTTTTTCGAGATTTTAAATTGCGAGATATCGTAATCTATACATGGTGAAGTGGGAAACTTTAAAAAAAAAACATCCTACTTCGCTGCAAAACAATTCACGGAAGAAGTTTTTTAAGAGAGAAACACATTTTAAACGAAAACAGAGAAATTAATAGAAAATGTCGTAAGAACAAATCGGCTATTTGATCTTTACCCTCCTTTGCGGAAAATTTGATTTTTTCAATTTCTTGAAATGAATTTCTAGAAATAATTCATGACTTTCCTACTATTTTATATTTTTTTTCTTTTTTTAAAATGAATTGGCAATCATACAGTGAAACCTCCCTAAGGCGGACATTAAAAGTCACAAGAATTTTATCTGTTTAAGAAAAAAATATTTTTTTTATTTTTAGTGACAAAAACCAACAAAAATTTAATTATTTTACCTAGATCCTTATAATGTAAGGAAGGCGACCGTATAAGATCACCTACATATATACCTCATCGCGACTTTTGGAAAAATGAAAACTTACCGATAGGTTTATAACCCTATAAATTTAATTGTTCTAAACACTATTTTCGTTCGAAATAAAATATGGAAAAATATATTTTAGAAGGGGATGGGTTAGTATAACAAGAAATAAATTTTATTTGCTTACACAGTTTAATTATCTGGGTAGTTATATAGCACTCCATGGCGGAATCAACCTGTATGTTAACAATAGAACAAGCAAAGCCCGGTGTTGCATTTGGAATCCTTTCTTCTGTGTGGAACTCCATCAAAATATCGTTTCGCACCAAGATGAAACTTTTCGAAATCAACGTTAAATCTGTGCTGTTATATGCCTCCGAAACATGGAAATGCTCCGCCAACATCTCGAGCAGACTGCAGTACTTCGATAACCGTTGTCTGCGGTACATTTTGATGATCCGGTGGCCACAAACCATATCGAACGTGAAACGACGAATCGGGGAAGATGGAAGGATCTTGTTACAGCTCTATGATCTAGGTGGAGTTGAAGTGCTGCAGAACTACAGCCGGACAATATATATATATGAAGAAAGTTATGAGCCATTAAAATTTTTGAATCCCCAACACAAAATAATTATATTCATTTAATCAATTAGAATTAAACCTCGAATCTTTTTTTGACGAAACCAACTTACTTACCCTATTGAGCAAGTAAAAACTGCGATATGTTTTATATTAATCTACACGAAGAACTCAGATTAAAGAATGCACTGGTTTAAAATTATTGTCAAGGTCATCGAAAATTCAATCGTTTCTATAGAATCACCCGCATAGTCATTCTGAATCATCCTATACCTATGTACCTCACATATAATTGTATATATGTACTAGACTATGAAAACATCAAGTGCATCAAAATAGCTCTGTTGGCTTGACAAAATGTAAAATCATTCTGAAGTTTGAAAATACCTGTAGATCATAAATATATTTCCACTTTCTACCCTCTTCGTAAAAGTGGTGAAAAACACTGCGATACCTATAACAATTGAAGACTTACATTGAAAGTTGCAACATGTAAGTGCATTATTGAAATTCGTAATATCCACAAATCGAGCTCGAACACGCTACTAAGAAATAAAAACTCTCATGTAGTACTCCCACCTTTATGCATCCTTCTATTATTTTCGATTGAATGGTATGGAATTATATACCTACACCTTAAAGAAAAAAAAAATTGGCTGCAATGTGCATCACATTTAATATGCCCCTTGATTCTGAACCAGGAGTATGGCAATTATTATTTTTTCATATCTCACCTCTTTTTGCATTATGGGTTCCGCCTTTCACCCATTCCAAAAGATGAAAACGAGTCTATTAGCCGCCGCCGCCGCCGACTTTCAGTGTTATAAAAGAAAGGTTGACGCAAGGCATTGACACCCTCAATCCAATTAATCCACGGAAGACTTCTTCACTTTACACAGATTGGCTTCCTTGCAAAAATACTTCAGTTATCCTTAGCAAAACAAATTTGAAACACATGTCTCATGCGTCGAACTGCTGAATGCAGTCAGTCAGTTAGTCGCAGAAACCAACCTACAAGGAATGTTGTTCAGTGATGTGTATTCTTAAAAAGTCGCTGCTAATAATATACCAGTTTTTTTTTTTGCTTTCTAATTTTAAAGTTTAAAGTTAATTGTTTCCTTAAGCTTTTTTAATTAGAAACCAAGATGAAAATGCAATCAATAGCTGGAGTTTTTGTATCTTCTATGAGAGCAGTGAGTCATTTATAATCAATCTTTTATTTTTTTTTTACTTATTTATCGGGTTTTTCAATAAGAGGTGTTATTTTGATATTCAAGGACCCAATCAGCAAAGACACAACGTTGTTGATGATCAGCCGGCTTGAGTTCTTGTGTTAACTGAACTTTATAAGCCTTAAGACCCAAGTCTTTATGCAAAATATGGTGTAATGATGTGGAATGCCTAATTCGAAAGAACGACGAGGAATGGACAAACCTGGGTTTTCTTCAACACTTTGGGCTACAACAGCAATATTCTCAGTTGTCACTAACTTGTCCCAACAGCTCGAATTTGTCCACCAATTTCTGTATTGCGGTCCGACAAGGTGCTTCACGACGACCCAAAAATGTTTTAGTTTTACGAACCGTCTCTGCCAAATTTTCACCATTTTCATAGTGAATTTCAATGCGTTGTTGAAGCGTGTATCGTTCCATTTTTATTAATGGCGTAGTTTCTACTTGTCAAATGTCAAAAAATGACAGCTTCAAAAGTGACAGCTATCGATATAGCGGGCTATTCAAAATAACAAGTCTTATTGGATAACCCTTTATTTAAGCAACAAATTCTTAGCTGTTAAAGTACTTATATAAAACTATTGTTCTAATATTAGTCATGTGTTTCTTAAAATAATTTTTAATTTTTTTGAGTTTAAATTGAAATCAATTAAATTAAAAAAATTATTAAAATCAATACAATAAGCGAAAAGTGGTTCATGAATATCGTAGACAGTTCTATTAAATCTAAAATTAAAAAATTCAAAGTGACGGAAAATTCTGTTTGGAACATTAATTGTTATTTAAAAAACAGATTATTTGAATCTATGTTTCCAATTAATATGTTAAAAACAAGATGATATTAGATATTTTTCTTCTTTTACTTAATGATTCAAGGTTCAAACGTTTTAAGCGACTGATGTACGATGGCAGTTTGGATGATCTATGTATTCCAAGGAAGATTCCGCAATACAAATAACTAGAACTTTTTCTGGTCCGATTCAATGCGATTTATGTTGACATTGTAACGTGGACACCACACATATTACTACAGTATTCTAAGCCCATTCTCACCAAAGAACAATAAACCATATTATATGTAAGTTTTTGATTTAAAATAACACCAAGATCACAAACATAACTTACACTTTTCAACAGAACATCATTTATTTTATAGTTTTTCTGAATAAAATGGCAGTATTCAACGGGTAAAAGTCATTACGTTGCATTTCCTCCATTAGATTAGTACGACACCATTTAACTACATATATTGTCTAAGTTAAATGGTGTCGTACTAATCTAATGGAGCTTAATATGTTAATTACTCATCTGTTTTCATTTTTTCTTGCGATTATAGGTAAGTACCTAAGGCAAGGCAATAGTTATGCAATCAAACAAGACATTGCGATGATATTGAAGACGAAAAAAGATGGTCCAACAATTCTATCTGTCTGTCTGGGATCTGGATGTATCCACAGCTGCAGCTTTAACGGTTCGGCCGATTTTCTTCAAACTTGGAACAAACTGTTTTTAGAGAAATATCCCCGGACCTTTTTTTAATTTTTAACTTGGTATAAAAATAGCGGTAGATCTACCATATATGCGTAACCGACATTTCGATTTTCCTCGAAAAAATAAAATTAGATCAATTTCGATAAAATTTTATGTGAATATTTTGTTGCCAATGGCAATGGTGTGGTGATGTCTATCATCGGACTTTTTTTTTAGAATCAGCTAATTAACGGTGTACCTGCCATAGAAATGTGTTTCTATCTTTTAACGGCTTTTAACGGCTGCACCGATCTTAACTAAATTTAATACTCTAAGATTTCTTCTAAACCTGAATAATACTGTAAAAAAATTGAAAAAAAATTATTTTTGAAAAAGTTTTTTTTTTTATTATAATTTTCTCGAAAAAAATACCACCAATTTCGATAAAATATTATATGAGTACTTTGTTGACCATGTTGATGTCTTTCATTGGAATTTTATTTTCAGGATCAGCTTATTAAAAATATTTTTATTTTTTTGCAATAGAATAGTTTTTTTATTGTTCGACTTATTTTTGAACGGCTGCACCGATTTTGACGAAATTTAATATTATTAAACTACTGCTAAATTTGAATAATACTACAAAAAAAGTTTTAAAAAAATTGTTTTTGAAAAAACCATAATTTCAATTTTCTCGAAAAAAAAAATAGAATCGATTTCGATAAAATTTCATGTAAATAAATTTTTTCCGAAGATGATGTCTTTCATATAAATCTTTTTTTACTCAATACGTTTTCAGAAGATTTTAAAGAAAATATTAACAAAAAAAATGCATACTTTCTGCTGCAATATGTAATTTGAGTGTGGCCAACGGCCTCTCAGACGCTTTCGAAAACCTTAAAAAATCAATTTTCGAAATAATTGGTAAAACCGAAATAGGAATTCACAAAATTATTGAGAATACCACCCCGAACACAGATATGTGGGTCCAAGACAATTTGAGCGCGGCCAACCCCTTGCACGACCGTTTTATTGAATTTTTCGAAAAACCTTCTTTTTTTTCGGTTACCTTGCAGACCCAAAAACTTGCTGAGGGCTCTTACACTACTATATGTACTTTGCAATAGCTCAATACAGATTTTCGCTGAAGTGGCACATTTCTGGCTCAATGATATTGGAAAACGAGCACTTGATGTATATGGAATATGGGTCGACTTTTGGAGTGAAACGGGTATTGCTTAAGCGCCAAAAAGAATGTTGCCAAATTTTTTTAATCCAATCAGGGCTATATTCCGGACAATTACTTGAACGGAACACTGAACCGAACAGTCCTTTCCAAAAGCGAAAAGTACGTCCCTTAACTTAGAAGACAAACGGAATTAAAAGATTTCTATCCCTGAATTTGATTAGGTTCTTTATTTAACTTTTTTTTTTTGCATTATGACTGCTACTTATTTTAAAAAGACTATATAAAGTTAGCAGACAAATTTCAAAAAGTCTGAATAATTTATATCTTTCTCTATCTTGTTCTACCGGAATGATTTATTTTTAACATCAGATTTTGTAAATTTGGAAATTTGGTTGAAAAATACTTAAAAATAAAAATAAAAATAAATAAAAGTAAAAAAAAAAAAATAAATGAAAATGCTGAAAAAAATGCTTCTCTCAGTTGATATTCAGCAAAGTCAGGGGTAGAAATCCTTTAATTGTGCCAACTTGTTTTCTCTAAGAAAGGGGATGTGAAAAAAGTTTAAATATTATGGATGGTCAATAGCAAAGCATATTGTAATGACAACATCAAACATCATCGCGTAAGCGTGCACCAAAATAATGTAAAAAATCTATTGTTGATATTAATTTTTGTTTAATCTTTTTATTATAAAACTAATCATAATGTAATGTTTATTGCATATAAAATATATGCGTTGATAGATAACTACATTCCTATATCTTATTCATTAAAACACGCTTCATATTCGAGGCCTCTAATGTAATTATTATTTTTACTCTGTAATCAAAAGTTTTTATTCATCGATGTCACCACACAAAATCCATTTATTGTCTCAAATAAAAAAAAAAAAAAATAGCTGATTACATTCGGGATGCCTCTATCCAGCCATTCGACAAAAAATTTACTTTTTCACATTCGAATACTATAAAAATAAAAAAAAAAAAAGTATAGATATATCATGATTATTAATTTGCATATGTGATTGTTTAATCAAGTTTTTCGCGGAAAGAATTATTGTTTGTTATTGTTCTCACTTCCCTTACACTGCCAGGCCACATTTGCAGATTGGAATGATGATGTCCTGTAAGAGTAAAACATACGTTACTGTGCATATATATTTTCTCAGTAAGGTAGTTGATGTTAATATTCAATCTGTGGAGCAATCCGCAACTCGCCACTACTGCCGTCGGCAATTGTATTTATTTCGAAAAATACGCGCCATAGGTTTTAATTGTAAATTGTAAAAATCATCCCTCTATACCCGACAACAGCGTGTTCGATTGAGACGAATGATTTTTTTTTTTGGCAAACAACCTATTTATAAACTTTATGCTCCCATAGGGAGATGATTTTTTTTTGTTAAGAATGCACGCGCGAATTGGTCCCCTGTCTAATTAAATTTGTGGATTGTTTTTATGCCGAGTAAAAATTTGCAATTCAATTCTGACAGCAATGTGCATTGTGATGATAGTGTGTGCCCTTAGTTTGCGAGGATATTCTAGGTATATAACATATTTCTTTTTTATTATTTATTTCAGACGAAATAAATGAGTTTTAGTGCATCATTTTTTTTTTGTGTGTGTGCCAATATTGTGGCATAAATTAGGCAGTATTGTCAGAGAATTTAATTGCAGCTTTAAATTTCTTTAAAACAGGGGAATTTCTTCAGCAAGTTTACTTTGTTAAAACAAAGAATCGTGATTTACGATAATGATAAACTTTAAATCATTGTTTCGGGGTTTTAAAAAACTATTACCGAATAGTAAAAAAAATAAATGTATTGACTCAATCTCGCGATAACTACTCAAAAATTGGAGAGTTTATAACCAAGGTTCGGATTTTGAGGCATTTAAAAAAGTAAAGAAGGTAAATTAGAGCATGGAAAAAGGCAAATCATAGAATCGAAAAGGCGAAAAAGGCATTTTAAAATTAATTATAAAAATATAAGATTTTTGTTTGTATACATAACGTACCTATTTTCAAAATGTCTGCCACAAGGCCTCAAAGAGGATAAACGTTCTTCCATATGTGCTAAAACCGCGCTCTTGGTTTAAAGTTGCAACTTTGATAACGTTTTCTTTTCCAAGAACTTTAGCGTGCAAATCACAATTTATTACTTCGTTTATTTTTCTGAATCAGAAGGTACATGATTTTTGTTGACGCATGATAATTCACGCGAGAAAGTGAACGAAAACAATTTTATAGAGTTAACGCATTATTATGTTAAGATTGGGTGCTTTTGATAAAAGAAGAGCTTCTTATCATCTTATTCATCTTTTGCTTCTTTTCTGACGATGTTATGAACTGGGCCACAACTCTCTCAGTGCACTGGTTCACCTAAGGATTTGCTTGTGGGGCCTGCCGGGTTGACCTCGACTTCGACATTTGCGGATTGTTCCATGTTTGAGGACAACTCAATATACATACATATGTGTCATTTGGTTTATTAGATTAATTTATTTTGCATTTAATACAAAATATGTAGAAAAATTGAAAATGGGAAAAAGGTAAAAAAAGATATTTACGATAGAAAAGGCAAAAGAAGGCATTTGCTATAGAATCAGAACCCTGGACCCATGTTCTGTAACTTGGTCAAAAAGATTTTCATTCTCACTTGGTTGAGCGTAGTCAATTTATTTTGACAGATAAATCGAATAAATGTTTTGACTTCAGAATTACAGACACATTTGTATTCGCATTTTTCCAATATTTCCAATAATTTCATTTCATATTGTTGGTCGAGTTAAAACAAGTTACAGAAATAGTTGAATTCGAAATAGAAACTTTTGGCCCATAGTTTCGTTCTGATTCGCAATGCGAAACCTAATTCCTGAAGTACAATAGAATAGAAAATGCTCTTCATTCATTTTTATTTGAAATTTCTACTGACTTTGCTTTGTCTATTTTTTAAAAAAGTCGAACAGGAATTGGCGGTAGAATTTGAATTTCTATTGAGTAGAAAAATATCGAAAGGAAAGACTCTCCCAATACCGATAATCAGTAATTTTTCTATTCGACTCAAGAGTAAAAGTAATATTTTCAAATAATAATTTCATTAGTTTTCCAATAGAATATTTACATAGGCGTTATCAAAAACATCTTAAAAGTAAATATTGAGTTTTACTTTAAGAAAATTTACATAGATGGTGAAATTCTTCCTTTCAGCTAAGCAATACAAAAAGACAGCCCCTCTTTCATTGCTATAAAAACAATGGGTATTATTTTTATATCACCGGATAATAGAAGGGTATATGAGCTTGAGCAGGACTGACCGAGTCTAGAGTCGGACTAAAATATATTAAAATAAGAACTTCTTCTTGCATATATGTATAAGATGTTATATTTTTATAACTTCACCACAGGAACAACCACATTCATATGAATCCTCGAGCACTGATGCACAAGACTCCATAATTCATAACAAAACTCAAATTCTAGCAAAAGGACCAAAACAGAGCAGAGCAAAGTGGCACTATCCTTGACGAGGACGAAACTAAATTAAATCAATTTACATGAAGCCGACATTACCTGAATTTCTAAATAAGTTCTAAAGTCCTGATGGGTTGGGACAATTGAGGACCAATGGGCAGCTGTACAACACAGTACCATAACTATGTGTGACAATCTGGTGACGATGTTGATGTTTGAGGACAACTCAATATACATACATATGTGTCATTTGGTTTATTAGATTAATTTATTTTGCATTTAATACAAAATATGTAGAAAAATTGAAAATGGGAAAAAGGTAAAAAAAGATATTTACGATAGAAAAGGCAAAAGAAGGCATTTGCTATAGAATCAGAACCCTGGACCCATGTTCTGTAACTTGGTCAAAAAGATTTTCATTCGATTCAAGGTGGAACACAATATTCCACCGTTTCTCTATCTTGGAAAATAAACAGTGTCTACAACATGATGCGAAAACATGCCTGCATGAAAATTATAGTTTCCAGTTTACAATGGGAGGACGAATGTTTCCTTTACACTCAAAGTGACAGTTTTAATTAATTTCTAAATAGGGCTATTTATGTAAAAACCACATACATATCTCTTTCTCGTTCGAAGAGCAGTGTCAAAATCAGCAGTACGTGGATGACAGCTGAATTTTGTTTGTATCATTCTTGACAAATTGATTGAAAACAAGAGCGGAAATGTTAGTGTTGTGCGCGAAAATTTTCAACAGTGTATTATTAAACTTTTAAGTCATGTAAATCTCAAATTTCACAGGAAAAAAAGACCGCGTTTTAAAATTATTTACAAAAAGTTTTTACAAGATTTTAAGTTTGACAGTTTGAAAAAAGCGAGACACATATGTATTTAAATCTGTCATCCGCGTAGAATAAACATTTTTTATTGAAAATAACAGTCAATAATTTTTATATACATATTAATAAACACTTTGAAAAACAAAAATAGACTTCATATTTTAACTTGCAAAAAAAAACTTCACCTCAATAAGAAACTCAAAATGTGTTGACATATAGTCAACTAATTTCTCTTTCCTTCCTTAGTGATCCTTTGATTTTTCTATAATTAATTAATACAATAATACAATAATTAACCTATAATAATACATCAAAAATTAAATTTAAATAAATAACATTTTGTTTATTTCTTTTCTTTTCTTTTATTCTTTCTAAAAAATAAATTCAACTTTAATATTTTCTCACTTGGTTGAGCGTAGTCAATTTATTTTGACAGATAAATCGAATAAATGTTTTGACTTCAGAATTACAGACACATTTGTATTCGCATTTTTCCAATATTTCCAATAATTTCATTTCATATTGTTGGTCGAGTTAAAACAAGTTACAGAAATAGTTGAATTCGAAATAGAAACTTTTGGCCCATAGTTTCGTTCTGATTCGCAATGCGAAACCTAATTCCTGAAGTACAATAGAATAGAAAATGCTCTTCATTCATTTTTATTTGAAATTTCTACTGACTTTGCTTTGTCTATTTTTTAAAAAAGTCGAACAGGAATTGGCGGTAGAATTTGAATTTCTATTGAGTAGAAAAATATCGAAAGGAAAGACTCTCCCAATACCGATAATCAGTAATTTTTCTATTCGACTCAAGAGTAAAAGTAATATTTTCAAATAATAATTTCATTAGTTTTCCAATAGAATATTTACATAGGCGTTATCAAAAACATCTTAAAAGTAAATATTGAGTTTTACTTTAAGAAAATTTACATAGATGGTGAAATTCTTCCTTTCAGCTAAGCAATACAAAAAGACAGCCCCTCTTTCATTGCTATAAAAACAATGGGTATTATTTTTATATCACCGGATAATAGAAGGGTATATGAGCTTGAGCAGGACTGACCGAGTCTAGAGTCGGACTAAAATATATTAAAATAAGAACTTCTTCTTGCATATATGTATAAGATGTTATATTTTTATAACTTCACCACAGGAACAACCACATTCATATGAATCCTCGAGCACTGATGCACAAGACTCCATAATTCATAACAAAACTCAAATTCTAGCAAAAGGACCAAAACAGAGCAGAGCAAAGTGGCACTATCCTTGACGAGGACGAAACTAAATTAAATCAATTTACATGAAGCCGACATTACCTGAATTTCTAAATAAGTTCTAAAGTCCTGATGGGTTGGGACAATTGAGGACCAATGGGCAGCTGTACAACACAGTACCATAACTATGTGTGACAATCTGGTGACGAAAACACTCTATGGTGTTAAGGTATAACGAAAAAGGACTACAACACTCCCTGGCCATTTCCAACGACCGAACGTCCGTCGTCGACCAACCGGTCAACAACGACGACGATAACAAATCGAGAGTTGGTTTCAATTCCCATTTTATTGTTTGCCTGAAAAACCAAACCAAAGTATGCGGTTCCAATTGGTTTCTCTCGAATGTGTTCCATGTCTATGTCCAGATGGAGAGCTCAGTTTCTGGTTGTTCTTTATTTGAGTTCTGGTATATGAATGGATACAATAGTATAGTAGCAGGAGAAGGTTTTCCATCCTGAAAAATACAGAAACTCTTCAGCTGATGGTATGTTAAAAATTTCGTTCAAATGTAGGACCATAATTTTCACCTCAACTACCGGAAATTTTGTTTTACCTTGTGGTTGACTCAATTAATATATAGGTAGGCTGGAATTTTGGAGATGCGATGACGTTCTTGTATGTGATGATACCATAAGAATGATGATCGAAATGATATATGTACAGACAGAAATTGAGTCCTTCATTTGTGTGTTGATTTATTTTCGAAAGTTTATTTTAGTGGTGTAACTATTTTGGTTTCGTAGTCTAATTTGTATATTGATGAGAATATTTTCTTTCTAGAGCAAAAATATTCATGATGTTTGTTTCGATTAGTATTTTTGGGTTTTTGGCAAAATATATTTGAAAATACCAAAGAAGCAATCTCAAAACATAGTTGGTATTAATAAACTCAACATTTTAGCCTCTAGAAGTGCATACTGCAATACTGCATATCAAACATTTGTCATAGGTTCCTCCCTATATAATTTGCAAAGCTACAATAAAGTAATGGAATCACGACAGGAATATTCTTACGAAATATTACCGACCAAGTAGAAAACACTTTATCCATATTCAATACTTTCATTAGGGATTGTGCTTTTTCTTAACCGATAAAAAAAAACACATTTTTGGTTTAATAAGTCTCATATTGTCATATCATAATTTGGTTTGGTGGAATTAAACAGAAGTAACGCTCACTTATGATTTGAAAGTGTACTAGAACTGTGTGAATCGTGATTGAATCAGTCAGATTACAAAAGCCAGTACGAAAAACAACCAATTCAACATCAGTACTTTAGTCTTTACCATTTGCTGTATTTTATTATCCCTTCTGATCCGCAACGGATTAAAATACAAAAACAAAGCTGGATCTTGTATTTTTGTTGTATGCATGTCTTTCTCGATGCAAATCCAATTCGGATTAGATCAGAAGGGATAAAAACTGTTTTTTCTTTGACCGAATTAAATGACTAAAATTGAAAAAAAATAGTTCGTACACAACAATACAACATTCAGCATGCAACGGTTGTGTTGTGATGCCAATTTCCTTCAAACCATATATTTTTTTTTTTTTTTTAAATTATGTTTATGTTTAATTATGCTTATAGAATTATGTTTTGGTGACCTTCGACAGTCACCACTATCTGTGAGCCTATTAAGACTGAGAAATTTGAGACCAGACTCATGATAGTTCGTAGACGAGAGGGGTGAGGGATGAGTAATGTCGTGACCGTGAGACAGCTTCAAATAATAAACATCGAAAGCGTTTAAGTTCTGTTCCAATTCCATATTCACGTTTTTACCCATTTTGTTCATTTTATGCTTGACTGGCGATGTCTTAACATCGCGCAGTATTTTTATAATTAAGCTGAATGCATAGTATATAAAATGAATTCTTGGAATAGGAAACAAACAGAAGCATTAATAATAATATATGGAGGTTATCTTCTTTTATAAAATGCATAACATTCGCGTCGTACAACTGTCTGTTTAGTTACTAAAACTTATGAACTAAGAAAACACTCGACGGGTGCACCTGCGACAAAGTAAAATAATATTTTGAAAATTAAAAAAATTGCTACAATGTAAACAACCAATTTATAATGTTTGATTCACAACACTCAATTAGCATTTGGTTTGTCGCGTCCATATGTATCTTATATCAAATCAAACATGACGCTCCACTTTCCCCATGCAAAATTGTTTTTTTTTTTACACACAAACGACCCAAATTTATTTTGTTTTGACAGGACTCAATTTTTACCTTTTTTCAGCGTTCATGTATCATTTATGAATGATCAAAGCAAACATAACATACTTCACTGCATAATATTTATTTCTTACACCCTATATGTCTGTAATTTTATTTTGAAAACAAAAACGTGCACTATAATTTAAAATGCATCGCTTTTGACTCATAGAATTTAATTTATATACCTGGTTTTAAGCTTTAATGAGTCACATTTGATACAAAATCGCAAGTTATTAAAACAAATTTTGAGCAAAAATTATTTTTGCATTAAACATATAACATAAACTATTTTTATGTGAAAAAAGTATTGAACGTGAGGACGTGTGTTGAGCACAGTATGAAGTGTCTTTTTCGATTTTTTTTTTTTATCAAAAATGTTTTTTTTTTTCATATGGGATGCTTATAATATTATATACTATAACTTTCATAGACGACATTTTAGATTGTCTATGTAGCGGTGTAAGGATTGGGGGAATCCTATTAAAGTTCTGATATATGCAGATGATATGGTGCTCTTTGCAGATTCACCAGAACGCTTACAGCAAATGATTAATCAGCTGAAAAAATACTGTGATGAATGGAGGTTGAATGTGAACATAAATAAATCCAAAACTATGGTGTTTAGGAATGGAGGAGGGCCCTACGCCAGAAGTGGTTTTTCGATGGACAGGAATTAGAAACAGTAAATTCATATAAAAACTTGGGAATAAATATCTGCTGCAACATGAACATAGAACAACACTTTCAAGAGAAACTATCTTCATCTAAATCAGCCATAAGTGCGGCATGGACAAACTGTCTAGAAGATAAACGTATACCAATGAGAGTTAAATACCATTTATTTCAGGCAGTCTCCAAATCAATAATGCTATATGGAGCTTGATAAGTATGGGGATACAAATCATAAGACAAAGTAGAAAAACTGCTCCGATTTTTCTTAAAGCGAATTTTCAAGCTTCCGCAGTCTTCGCTAAACCATATGCTATTTGGTGAAACAAGAATCTCACCGCTATTCATAGAGACATTAAGACTCCATTTGAACTTTATTGCAAAAACTATGGCTCTGGGCGGAGAAAGGTTGACCAAACGAATAGCATGTTATGTGATAGAGAAGAGAATACTGTTCTATGAAAACTGGACAGCACTCGCGGAGTTATCTGGTCACTCTTTAAGGATTACCATGAATAATATCCACCAATGGAATAAAGAGTTCAAATAGCTTAATTATAGCGGTAGATGAAAAAATGCGAACGGAAAGCATTGAAAAGGCACAAAGTTCAACCCATCGGCAAATATATGGTAGCCTAAACCATAGTCACTGTTTTTAAGGCCAGAGGCGAAATTATGGATCTAAACTTTATTCCTCACAGATAGGATTTGCCAATCATCTGTATTATATGTAATCTGCGTAAAAGGGAAAACATTTATCCCTGGGAAGATGTCCTGTTTTGAATGAATTCAAGATTCAATTTTTTGGTAAACCAGCATTGGAAGAACCAGAAATGAAGATGATTTTAAACGGCGCTGACTGGAATAATTTGAACAACTATTGTCAACAAGCAACAAAATATAGAAGAGCTATAATTAATGAATCTTTTTAACATATCTACCTCATACAATACTTTATAAATGTTGTTAAACTCGGGCAGACGGCGTTAAGTCATGTCTTAAAATAAATGAATAATACTTTTTGTAAACTTGAAATCGGATTTGATATACTATAACTATTAAATAAAAATTTAGCACATAAATAAATAAGTTTGTATTAATTTAAGGTTGAAGGTGCCCCACCCACTGATGGAGGTGGCCCGCGTTGGGGCACCTTCGACACTTATCCACTTTTTCTTTTAAACAACTATAAATTAATTTTCAAAAAAATATCCAACTTCGGCAAAATATTGGCAAAATATTAAATTTAAAAATAATATTTAAAAATAATAAAAAAAAAAAAAAAATCGGAATTATACAACTTTTTCTCTACAGGTGTCGGAGGGTGCCACATCTACACTACATTATGATAATAATTATTTTCCCATACTTACTATAAATGTTCTTAAAAATTTTTAATAAATATGTTGTTCAAAAAAAAAAATCTTAAAAAAAAATTCTTAAAATCTTGACCTATGATTTTGGTAAAAAAAAAAAAAATGTTTTACTGTAATATATCAAAATTACTGGCATACTACCACAATTTTTCGGAATACTCTGGTTTGTTAAAAATTTAATTCTAAAGTTATTTATTTAGTTTTTTAATAAAATACATACCTATTTCATTTTAGTTTAATGGAACGAATATAAAAAAAAAACTATTTTATATATGAAATCATATGAATTTTATGTAAACAAAATATTTCTGTTAAGCTTTAAGATTACCTGGCACAAGAGCAAGTTTTTTCGACCAAGTCGTGCATTTTTGCAGTTTTATGAAAATTAATCCAAATCGGTGCAAAATCATTTGTAGAAATTGAAAGACCGAAAATACCGAAGATAGTATCAAACACTGCCCTCCTAAGCGAAAAGGTCTTATCTCACATTGCAATTTTCGGCGAAGCATGACGAATTTCTGTAGGTTCTCAACAGTTCTTTTAAATACAACTTATTTAATTAATAAATATTTATACTATTTTAAAATAATAAAAGTTTTTTATTAAAGTTTATAAGTGTGAGACCAAACAAAACAAGAAAAGTAAAAAATTAAAAAAATTGAATCCTTTTCATCCATCCAATATTGGAACTTGTGAAAAATAATTTTGTCCATAGGTTATAAATAAAAGCTAACATTTAAATAGTTCTTCCTATGGAAAGAATCCGCAGAGCAACTCTCATTTTTAATTTTATTCATAAATAGCTGAAATAAAAAGTTTCTTGATTACGTTTAATATCATATCAATTGTTGTATTTTTTTACTTACTAACAATTTGTCTACACAAAATTGTCTGTTAATATTATATGAAGGATACGAAACTAAACGTAAAGGCCAAGATTGGTTCTCGTAACAATATTCCATTTTACATATTCCACTTTATTATTTTTTCTTGTGTGTTAAATTAGAAAGAAACAAATTGTTTGCATATCACAAACACACGACAACCCTCAGCCGTTTGCAGGACATATCCTCCAAAAAATATGTCATTATCTTGTGTAAAGCGTATAAATAAATAAAAAATGCTAAACACCCATTTTACCGCATTTGACCAACATGGGACATGAACGGTTCAACACAAGACCGTGTGCGATGTTTCGCCCACAACATACATATTCAAATTTACAGGCAGTTTCATGGACCTCGTTTCGTCCTCCCAGCCATTCTGTTCCTTTTGCTTTTTCTCGTACTTTTTTTTTATTATCGTAGGAATTGTTCGCTTTGAATTTAGACGACCGACAACAACGACAATGTGATGGTAGTGTGGTAGCACGTCCATAGCCAAGCATATGGTTTTTATTTTTGTATGCAGTTAATACGGCATGTAAACGATGCCTGCACTCAACGATTACTCTGTCGTCTTTGTACCGTTCGCTGGTTAAGTGGCACTATGAATAGGGATTAAGTTAATCAGGATGCAATTTTCATGGAGACATTTTATTCATCGTTTATTTGCTATTGCTTACTTTTTTCGTCATCTAAGGGAAGACAAGTGTGCAGAGAATATTTCATAGCTTTTTGTATCAGGCCATTGGCATAAAATGACTTTTACAATGTCAACATTGCTTAGAGAGTGAGATTGGCCGTTCTTAAAACCTTATATATTTTGCGGCCATTGTTGCATCACGGTTATGAAATTTTAAACGACACTCAAACGGATTTCAAGGGCAGCAAGCATTATGCCACCTGCTTGCTGGTCGGTTTCTTTTGATCCTTGTTTGTTGGCTTTATAATGTTGATGCTTATTACGATGACGAAGATGTGATTCTTATGTATAGAAAGTGATATTTAAGTATTGGACGCTATTCCCGTTGGAGCAAAACCAAACCGTGTTATTCCAGAAAAAAATAATGGCCCTAAATGCCAGTTATACAATCGTGGTTCAAGTTCTTCACCCACCGATTTCGCCGGATTATAACTACGGAAATCGGTACGTTAAAAACTTCAACCAAGATGAACCTAATCGTGGTTGGGTTGCCACTTAAGAATCGGTAAAAAAAAATGTTATTTATTACTTGCTTATGACAGCTGGTTAGCTGTTATAATGTCAAAATTGGTATTGTACTTATCTGTCAAAATAGAAAGTGTCAAAGATTAATTTATAACTTGCTTGCTTGCTTCTGACTATTCGTAATGAAAGCATATCTGTCAAAATACAAAGTGTCAATTTTGTTACGTGCGATAGTTCACAATGAATACTAAGTAACCGTTAAAACTAGATTCGTACGAATATGTCTAACCACAGAGCGTCAAAGCCAAAAAATGAGCAACAAATCAAAAAACATATGATATTATATTTCAGACTTAACAAGTGAGACTGGTTTTTTTTTTCCATTCTAGGAAATATGAGAAATGCAAAGGAGATCACATTTTTGAATGCAAATGGCACATTTTATGTCCGTCTATAACTGTATATATTTTCCATTTATGCTTGTGGACAATCGAACTAAAGACAAGATCACACTCTGAACCCTTATACGACCTTACAAAGATACTTTCATCAAGATACATGAAAATATCATTCATAACATCATCAAAGAATATAACAACATTTTATTCGATACTCGAATGAAAGCGAAAATCTATCGGCAGTGAGATTTGACTTCTTCTTTTATCAATAAATGATAATTTTAGTGACCTTTTTATCGATAAGATATAATGATTTTAAAAGATGTATTTTTTAATATTAATTGCGCAACGTTTCGAGCATGCTTATGCTCTTCCTCAGGCCTTTATTAAAAACATAAAATAAAAATAAAGTAAAACTTACATACATTAATATTTAACATGACTTTCAAATTAACTTACAGCAAATTTTAAAGATTTGAATTTTAATAATTTTTTTGTGTTTAAAAACACATTTTTATTAAAGTAGGTAGAAAACTAAAAGACATTAAAAGAAATTAAAATATTATTCAAGCAACTATCGTAAGTAACGATTTAAATTAAATTTAAATTTAAATTTACATAAACAGGAAAACGACAGTCATTAAACTACACGATCACCTATACTTTATTCGACTTCTTGTTGTTGGTCTTTTTATTAGTCTTTTATCGACAGTGATCCGTATTGGAATACTTGTATATTGAAAATCCTACTTCACTACGGAAAAGTTTAAAAAAAAAAAAATCGGGTATTGGCAGCAGCATTTTAAATTTACCTGGAATATAAAGGGGCAAGCAGACCTTTTTGTTCAAAGTTTGATACTTAAGCTGTGACCCTGAATTCGATTTGCAAATTTTTGATTGAGCTTCCGTTATATCAGTTCGTGTTCACCGTTAATATTCACTTATACATTATTAATTATGGAATTACGGAATCGGTAAATAAATATCTCCTTGTCTCTGACTCCATACCACACATACAATGCATCGGAAATTTCAATGTGCAAAACTAAACACCTTACGGTTGCTTTAACAAAACCAACAATTTAATCAGGGATTTCCATCATACAAAGTGATATCCAGATGCAATCGCGGTTAATTAAATTTTATGTCTAAAGAAATATCGTATTTTTAATATGAGGAATGCAAAAAATATGTAAGCACTGGGAAACATTTATAAACATTCAATATATATACGCATTCGAAACATTTCCCATGCCCTTCAATTCATATATTAACGCTCGCATACATACCAACACTTGCCTGCTTGCATCATTAGGAGTTAATCCCTATGCGATGCATGTGCAGCAATTAAAATTGCAAACAATCTAATCCCCGAAACGCATAATTCTCATAACACAGGCTCACAAACACTTCATTAGTGTTAACAGTGTGCGACAGGATGCCCAAAAGACTTGTTTGAGTTTGCATCCCCCATTCGTTCCTGATTTCGTAAATAAATCCCCATCTGTCCAAATATTTGATTACAGACATAAATCGGAATTTGCCTTTACCAAACCACCACAATTCGCTGTGTCTTAAGATGAACACAAAGGTATAATATGTATGCTGAACGCACCGTTCTCCCGGTTCGGTTCAGAAGTAGGATATCTCCATATATCTTCAACGACGATTCTCGGTATGATTAATTGAATTTTCCCTCAATTAAGCAATACAACGAAATGATTCATTACATTCGAACATTCTGAGCAGTCTATCAATTTCACACTGAGCCATGATTCACAATTCACTATTATACAGGTGAAGAAGACACCGTCATATACAATACACATAAATGGAATAAAGGACTTCCGCCATCATCGCAACTTGCCCCGTGCGTGCATAACTAATTGATGATAATTTACAAATTAGTGACCAATCAGTTAACAAATGAGCAGTTATTAAGTGAGAAGATTTTCTGTTAATACCATCGATAAAACTTGTGAAGCGAACAAAATCCGCTGCAACCTTTTGCATCGAAGATTATTTGCATAAACACTAGATCGAGAATAGTGCGGCGATTGGACAACAATGATGCAGCACACATTACACTCTTGGGCTATTGAGCTCTTTCAATAATGTCCTTACGCGCCATTATGATGTGTAGACGATTATGAACATGGTTAGGGTTTCCAATTAATGTTTTTTTTTTTTTTTTTTTAATTTTATAATAAAGATTTTTAAATCTAAGAAAGCCAGTTTAATTTTGTTTTCTTTTAACTGACGAATTTTCGACACTCTATTGATTTGAATTTTCGCTTCATAGTTTAGTAATCTTTACTCTTAATCGGATGATGTAGAATTAAGTTGTAGTAGATATACATTTAAGGTGTTTGATAACTATAGTTGAGCCTGTTTGGAGTCAGCTTGATCATTAACAAGCTAGCAGTTCAGTCCTTTCATCGAAGATTTTACATGATAGTCCGACGACTCATTACATTATGAGACATTTTACCAAAATCGTTATCGTCGTTTTCGAGTAAAATACGTTTATGTAAACTGTCATCAAAGATAAATACCTTTCAAACTCAAAATTAAACTGCATTATTTTTTTTTTTTTTGGTTCTAAATTAATATTATAGATATACAAAAATTTTAGATTGTTAAACCAGTCATGTTTTATGTTTCGTGATATTAAAGTATTCAAAAGAATTATTAACTTCATCCAAACAAATGGCAACCCTTGCCCTGGATACTCAAATTGCATTGCTGGCGCTAGTGATGCACGCACAGCGGAGAGACATTTTTAATTCCCAATACGCTAGACCAAAACAAAGGAAACTCCGAGAAAAATATCTCGAATATTGTGGCGGTCATTCTCTAATGTGATTACAGGACACGGTCCTTGTATTGCACGTTACCGTACGGCAACATAATCGTTTGCCATAGGACACAGATTTGAATACACAGATAGATACTATATGGATGTAGCACAACTTTATGCAATTTGCGAACGAGAACTAAGCACACGCATATTAAATTAGGGCCTATAGTTGCTGTTGCTGGCTGATGCAGGTTTGCAGGAGCTGCATTAATTTCACAAGGCAGTGGAATTACTGAAAGTCTTTCGGCTGGCGGCACTCAAAGTTTTGCTGCAATTATCACACTCTGCCTGAGCTGGTTGGCCTTTGTTGAGTTATTCGAGCAAAAGAAACAAGAACCGGCCCTAATTCCACGCCAAAGTTTGCCGTTTGTGAAAGAATTTAAGTTTTTCAATTATTCAATTTTCAATCTACTGTTGCGAAACAAAAGGAACCCCCCAATCCTCCACCAAAACAGTGTGTACCTTCCAACGTTTTGTCAACCTCATCATCATTGTTTTATACAAACGAAAAGGAAGTCCTTGTCATCAGAGACGACACGACGACGCTCGGCGATGGTTATTTCGACCGTTTGTCGTCATGATGCTAGTTAATCAAATTAACTTTGAGCGAGGTATCCTTATCGGTTTAATTAGCAATTTAGCGGAACAATTATGAACCTTCGGTAATGTTGTTGGTGCATTTTTCTTTAAAGATAAAATTGTCTTTTCTTACTTAACGGGGAAATTTCTGTTGCAGTAGGACTTCCGCGCTTTTGATATTATATTCTTTGTATTAGTTTGGCGCAGTTTTGATGTATTTTCAACTGACATGACGGCACGGTCTCTTTTCTGGTAAGAGTCAGGATAAAAAATTAATATTAAATTAAAAATTGCTCGAATACTGCAATGTTTGAAAATAAAATTGCTGGGACTTACATAAAGTTATTTGGATGACAACAACAAGAAATGTTTGTAAGCTGTTTAAAATCTTCAAAACGATTACCCTGAAATTGTGCAGATTCGCGTAAGGTTTATGGGTACACGGATAGTTATTGTTGTTACTGATATATTAAAGTTGAATCATCATTATTTTGTAGAAAAGAAATTTTTTATTTAAAGACTAGCTGCCCAACCCGGCTTCGCACGGCTACTTAAAAAACTAATTACAAATTAAATCTCCCCTTTACATTTACAATAAATTAAATAAAATGGCGAAAACGAAATATGTGAAATGAGACTATATGTTTGCAATTTTCTTTATCTGCCCATGTCATGTTTAATTGAAATTTCCAACCATAAGTGGCCGAATTTTGTGAAAACTTTCAAAATGTCAAATTGGTGCAAAAAGCGAAAAAATAATAAATTACAAATGTTAGAATAGCGAATGTCAAAATGCATCCACGAGAATTTTAATCATGTAAAATGACGATATCGTTAATTTCCCTGAATTTCTTTACCCACTTTTTTCGTCTTCTCTATCATCCTAATGTCATGTTTGATTGTTATCTCAAAATTTTTTTGCACGATGTAGTATAATATATTAGGGTGATTCACCTAAGGTGTGCCAAAAAGATAGAGCGAGTAGGTTGAATTGAGACAAGAAAAAAATCGAATGGGATGGCGAGAGGGGCAATTTTCTAAAAAAGAGCGAGTAGGTTGAATTGAGACAAGAAAAAAATCGTATGGGATGGCGAGAGGGGCAATTTTCTAAAAAATTGACTTAAATCAGAAAAAAAATTATTTAAAAACAACGGTTAAACATAGAAAGTCATGTTACCTATACTTTTTTTGAAAAGTCGAAAAACTTTTTTTTTATTTTCTTTTTAAATAAAAATTGGTTGATAAATAGCTTTGAAAAATAAATTTTCAAACTCGAAATTTTGAAAAATTAACGAATTCACTTTTTACTTTAATTACTAGTTTTACTTTTAATTTTTTTTTTAATTTCTCAAAAACTGAGATACTTTTTGGCATCCGGTTTTCTGTTTTTGACTAAAAATTAATAAGAGCATTATATTTTAAAAATAAAATAATAGTTTATTACATAAATATTTGAAGAAAATTAGTTTAAAAATTTTTTTTTTCAAATTTCGAGTTTCAAAATGAATTTTTTTTAAATTGTTCACTAAAAAAACATAATTTAAAAATTAAATAAAATAATAGTTTTCTGGCTTTCTATATAATTGCAAGTAAAAAGCGATAACATAAGGAGAGGGAAGAGACTTATCTCATTTTTAAATCTCTTTTCTGGATTATATCCAGGAAATTTAAATAAATTGTGGGTTCTCCAGCCCAGACGTGGGTATTAAAAAATATTGGGTGACAAAATTATTTTGCATTTTCCAGCGTTTTCGGCGACGTCAAATATGATTTCATTTAACAGGTAGTGATTGGTGATGATAAGTACGCGTGAGAAATACGCGGGCGGCTTCTCAAATCCAACAGAGCCTACTACAGTCTGTCAAAGCTCTTCAAATCCAGAAATCTCACCATAACTTCAAAACTACTGCTGTACAGGACCATGGTCCTGCCAGTACTCACATATGGATCCGAGACTTGGGTGCTTAGCAAAAGGCACTCTGACCTCTTAGCCGCGTTCGAGAGAAAAGTCTTAAGGAGAATTGTTGGCCCCATATGTGAGGAAGGACGATTCCGGAGACGGTACAATCATGAATTGTACGCAATCTACCTTGAAGCAGATATAGTGACAAAAATTAGGCTCGGTAGACTTCGGTGGGTAGGGCACCTAGCTCGCATGAGCGAAGAGGAACCTGCTCGGAAAGTTCTTTGTGGTACATTCTATGGCAGACGACAGCGTGGTAGACCATGCTTGCGCTGGAGAGATGGCGTAGACCAGGACGCCCGGAGCCTTGGGGTGCGCAACTGGATGGCGTCGGCTCGAGACCGGGATAGGTGGAGAGACTTGTTGAAGGAGGCCAGGACCGGACCCCGGTTGTCGAGCCGATGATGATGATGATGATGATTGGTGATGATGACTTAAAATAGCGCCAAGCGAAATAACGCCAAATTGGTCTTATTTCGTTTTTAAAACCGAGATAAAACCAAATTTGGCTTTTTTTAGTTTCCAATCAACATAACAAGGTATTTCAGGCTTGCGGCGTATAAACAATTACAGGAGGAGTCATACCACTATATGTGGCAGCGTCGAGTTAGCTGCCAACTAAGCTGCAAGCAAATTCAATTTTCCTTGTGAGCTGACCAAAGGGTTGTCGATTGGGATGAGCGTCGGAACCTAGGACGAATTTGTGTTTCGTATTAAATATTTTACATTTACATATTTTGCATTTTTTGCTGTAATTTTTGTTCATGTAGACATTTGATTCCACGAATATGAATATGAGTCGTCGAATAATTCACAGTTCAATAGTGATTCAGAAGAACTCTTGAATTTGCCCTTAATTTAAATAAGAAATCGAAACAATCTATCTACCCATGGTGATGCGGTGATGAGGCGTATACTCATTCAGTTCAAAAAGAATTCTTAATAAATCCTTGACCATAAGAACCAACAAATCCTTATCGATCCGTTTCGTCTAAAATAAGCAACATTGAAGTAGTTACAAAATGAATCCTGGTGTAGTACACAACAAATGGAATACCAAAATTAACGGGTAACCCCCTTAAATTATGTTTTTATGTTGTTTGTTTGTATAAAATCACTCCTGAGGAAAATATGTCTGCAGGACTCACCCTTCTTTTAATATGACATAACTTCATTCACCGCATTTATCGGGCGAGACCGATTAACATATGCCACTCAAATGTGAGCATATTGACACTCCTTGTGGACATGGCATTCATTTGCGGTTGGGTTCCTTTCAAGTCGTCTGTGTCTGGCCACAATTGAAACTGAAAATATTTTTTGGCCTTTCGTTAAAAATACATCAAAAGGATTCTTCTTATAGGCTGATTTTTTGTTCTCTCACTCTCTTTCTCTCTCTCTTTTTTTTTTGTATGTCAAAAGACTCGCCGACAAGATTAGAATATTATTTGTTGTTTGGACAAATGTATTATGCATGTCCTTTGGTGGTGGACAAGGACATCTTTTATACGCTTCTATAATCTAAAATTAATAATAAAGATGCAATTGTAAGAAGAACACACAATAATTTTGGAAGCTTCGTACAAGATGCAACGAACGACCGTGACGGCTACTTTGAACTCGTCCTTTTATATTTGTTTGCTATAAAAATGAAGATGAAAGGAAATATCCTTTATGCAGACAAAAAGTTTTTTTTTTTTTTTATTTTCATTTTAATTGGCCAGCTCTCATGGACATCATGAATTATATGAATGTTGCAGATTCGTTGAATAAGTGATTTCCCATATAAATTTGGTTGAGTAGGTCCTTCGTCCTTGGTACTTTTGTGTGGTTTTTGACAAACTACCATTCAAATGAAAATGAATATCCTGGCAGTCCAAATTATAACCACCAAACTAAACCAAAACCAAGTATATTAATATTCAAACTTTAAAGGATCCTTTAACAGGGAAACACACATTAAGTTATTGGTTTTTTTGGTGCCATTTAAGGATAGAGTTGAGGATACATTCATTGCACCACACCGAATACCAATATTGAGGGGGATTTGGGATCCCATTTGATTGTGTTGGGACATTTATTCGCTTTCGTGTGTTTGACTGTAAACAAGATAATGCACCAACGACACACACCGTATTTGTGAGGGGTTTTCTGTTCAAACAAAAATATCCTGCAGCAAGATACAACGCACGGAATGGCAAAGTAGGTGTATTGATATATGATCATGGTATATCCGTCTGATTTTCGTGGGTAGCTGGATGTGTTTGCATCTGCGAACATACTCACGCTTGGAAACATTCATATACCGTACCGTAGTTATACATACATTTATTTGCTATTCCCTTGAGGGGTGTAACCTGAGGAAACCTCATGTATGCTGAAGTTTGGAGCCACCAAGCGAATTATGGTGGTTAATACAATAGAACTTTCTATATATAATTGCGTTAAACACTTCTCGTGCGAGAATATCTTAACCTCACACACTTAGTGGAAATCAAATATAAACAAATTTTGGGAAAATCTTATATAAACAACATTGGATATAATGTGGCTCAAAGCAAAATAGAACAAGCTATACGAACAGTTAATTTGTATCATAATAAAATAAAGGATCTCCAATCGTCCGAGTTGCATATTTGTACAGAGTGACGTGATAGTGCCGAAGTACTTAAACTGGGACTTTTTATAGTTTACAGGACTTAAAACTCCAGAAACTTTTCGTTTATATAGGCGAAAAAAAAAACAACTAAATGGCATTGACAGTTTTCCATCAACTTTTCGTTTTACTTACAAAAACCAAAGAGGGACAAGAGATGCTGGGGTAATTGACGAGCAAAATAACTTAGACTATAGCCTAGTATGCAGCTGAAGTGAAACGAAATTTTCCGTCGTCTCCAAAAACATAGACGAAATGTAAACGAAACGGTACCGGACAAATTTTTATATAAAGTTCCACAATATTTTTAAAAAAATATTTTTCAAAACACACAAAAAAACAAATAAAAAGAACAGAAATCCATTTTATAATAATAATAACCACAAAAAAAAAACACGAACAAAATACAAACTTCAAAATTTCGGGAGCAATTAATATCCCGGTCAATTAAATTGTGTGCGAAAAGAGTGTAGAGAGTAGTGGAGACTTGAACCGGTTATCAACCGTTTCACCGTGGATCTGCGTACCACAAAACGAAAAGAAGGACGAAAAATTTCGTTTATGATTTTACTGTGTCATTTTTGTATGGGATTTTTCGTTTCACTTCAGCTGCATACTAGGCTTGAGGAAAATCATTTGTAAATACATAAATAAAGTGACAAAGTGTTCCAGTGTCCGAAACCAAGATTATGCTACATCTAAATATCCTTTGTGGCTGCTGGAGTTATGAAATCAGTCTGTTTGAAGCTGTTTTACACGAATGTTGCTTATTTTATTCTAAAATATAGTGCTTGATAGAAATGACACTTTTGAAAAAAACACAAATGATAATATAGAGAATCACCACTAGGGTAAGAACTTATTACTGCTCAAAAGACCGTCTTAATTGTTAGAGTCAATTTTGGTATGTAGATTTCATAAACCAATTTAAAAACAATGGTACCTGCCATACAATTGTAAGCGAAAATCCAATAAAAATAAAAATACGATCGATTTTAATAAAATTTCACATGAGTGATTTGTTGGCAAAGATAAAATCTTTAATCAAAAACAATTTTTCGACAAAACCTTTAAAATAGTATCTACCATCAGGACCGTGTGCACGAATTGTTCAGGGGGGGTTGCATATTTTGTATGGTTATTAAGTTCGATAAAAACGAGATGAAAATATTGGCTTTTCAGCCGTACGGGATACCTATCCCAAAAGTTATGGATATTTGCCATTATGGAAAAAAAGCTCACGTTTACTTAGAGCTTAAAAAAGCAATCCACTAATTTATTTAAAAAAAAAACTTTTAACTTGATTACTTAATTATCAATTATCAAAAATAAATAAATAAATATAAAAAATAACTTTGGAACCCAGAGTTTTACTAGAAACCCGTAGTAAGCCATTCATTTTTGTTATATTAAAATATTTTGTACAATTTTTTTTGACCAAAATCGTATACGTCCAATTTTTAAAAAAAATCCATTTTCTTAAATCTTAAAAAAAAAAATTACTAAAATTTTGAATATGGTTACTTAGGGAAATAAATAATTATCATGCGAAAACTAAATTTCAAAAAAAAAAACATCTATTGATTTTCAAAATATTCAAAAAAAAAATATTGTTAAGATCCGCTAAGTTGTTCACGAGAAAGTCAATATAAAAAAAAAATTATTCCTCAGAAAATACAGTTGAAACTAACTGAAAGGTGTTTAATGCCTTATCACTCATATCAAACTTTATCAAAATCATTAGAGTAGTTTTAGAAGAAACAAGTTTGTTTATAACCGTTGTATGACGATACTAGAACAACAATTCCAAAAACACATCTGACGAACAGACAGACAAACTGATAGACTGACTGACAGACAGACGCACAGTTAGAATTTGCGGACTCACTTTTTTCACACACACATACCTTTCAAACCACCATTTTGAAATGCATTTTTGAGGTTTTCCTATGGTTGGATTTTGTCTGGCTTTGGATATGTTGTTTAGTAATGAATGCTAAAAGTTTCTGTTGCAACTTTGGCCCACGTTCATTCAGACATATGACTGGATTAATGTTGAATAAGGATGTTTATTTGTTACTGTTGTCGAAATTTGATTAACATTTGGTCATTTGGAAAGAATGGACAGTATGGTGCAAATATTTGAGTGCATATGACTATAGCCATTTAAAATTTGAATTTTGTTGAGGGAAATGGAGGCGAAATTTGATATTTGATTTTTGATTCTCAGTATACTTATTATCCCAATGAGGGGGACCGATGACCGAATTTGATGAAATTAGATATTCCAGATAGCCCTGCAATGTCTGATAAATATGGAATACAAATACATATTTCGAAAAACATTCTTTTTTTTAAACTGGTCAAATCAATTTCCAAGTCGTTAACAAGAAGGTAACTTGCCACAAGAGCAAATTCGTGCAACCTATTCGTGCTCTTTATTTTTTTAATTAAGGCTTACATTAGGGCAAATTACATTACGAACCATTAAGCTTGAGAATTCGACTATTGCCACGTAATGAAGGAAATAAATAGGTACAGGTACCTACATACATGCAAATGAATTGTGTACCTACTTTTCGTCAGAAGATACGAAAAATGCAAACATTTTTCTTTATTATTGATTTCCAGTTATGAAATAATTGTTGCTTTCTATTCTTTTCTTTTTTTTCTGTTATTTTCCTATATTTTTCTTCAAACTCCCGCTTTTCTGAGAAAGGTTATTTTTTGTTGTTCTTTCATTCCCTTTTTTCTTCTATTATCAAACTGGTTTTGTTTGTTGACTTCGGTAGGTGGAACTGTGAGGCTGCATGTTAATTGGAAAGAATCACTTATTTCGTTACGAACGAATATGTAAATGAATCCTAGTTTAATTGAAAATACAAATAAAAATATGCCTAAGATTTGACGTTTAACCTCTGTCTTTTCGATTCAATGACTTTTGGCAGCACTTTAGAATTAGCGAATATACACAAGCTTGCTGCTAATCCTAATACTGCCGCAAGTGAAGTTCGCTTAAACATTCGAATTCGATAAGTAGTTACATAGATTCGCTAATCATAATGTGGGCCTAACACGCATTCAAACCAGTGGGATATGACTTATCCTTATAACAGTGGTTTATTGAACACAGCTCGGACGTTTACGAAATGCGAGGAGAGTGAAGGAAGAGATTGTTGGGAAAAACTCTATATTTCATGATTTTTAAGTAGAAATAGCATTTCTTACTAAAATTGAAATCAATATGAAAAATTTACCAACTTTTTCCACTCATACACAAACAATTTATAACATTTTTTTTTGTTTAATGAACGAAACGAAGTCCATTTCATACCATCTTTGTAGATATAAAATATATCCACTCACACTCATTCATAAAGGTTTTCCATAAAATATTATAAGAGTTCCTGTAGAAACCTACCTAAACTAATTGCAAACGTTTTTTGTATATCTGTTCAAGAATAGCTTATGGCATCATTGAGGGAAAATTCTCAAAACTAACGTAACAAAAAAAAAAAAAAAAAACTTTTCATCAGAAACGCAACAAAAGGATACCACTTTAAATATTAAAAAGTAATAATTTGCCTAAGATAAATACCAAAACTAATTTTCCATTCAGATTAGTGACTGCTCTTCCTCCATCCCATATACTGTGTGTATAGGTATATACACGCCTTACTTAAAAGTTCGTTCATTTACAAAAGAAACAATTTCTGACGTCTAAATTCAAAGGAGTATTTTGAATTACTAAAATTTCAGCTACCCTGGGCAAAAGAAATAAACTATGCTCCTTTTTCTTCGACTTTCTTTAAACATCTGCAGCAGTAGCAACAGCAGTTTTTGGGGGTATAGAAAGAGTATAAGCTTTGCCCTAAGCCTTGGTAGCACATCTTTAAAATTGTAAGATATGCAATTATTTCTCAAGTTTTTCTTATAAATATTCCAAATGCACACAGTGTTCAAGCTCAATGGTTATGGTATATGTATAGTTATTCTTGCTTCGAAAAAAGAAAATTTCACTGCGTTTGGGTAAAACTGGGAAGATGAGTTCCTATAGTGATGATGGTGGCTGCTGTGGTGTAGTAGGAGCCAGCTAATCCCGAAAAATTATAACAATGCACATCGTTGCTGCTCTATATCTATATCTACATGGTGTTTCTTCATCTAAGAAGTCATTACTATGCAAACAATAAAATTACCTCTCATTGTGTTCGGTGTTCGTCCTGAAATATGAAACTAACTGGCAAAATATAATTTATGATTAAATTTTTAGCGCGTGATCGTTGCTACACCTTTTTGGAGATGTGCCGCCATTAAGGTTATGGATAAAATAGATATATGTCTGCTGAAAGCAGGAACTTTATATGAAGCATCTTGTTCGAAGGATTTTATGAGATGAGGATGTAGCTACCCTATATGAGGAAGGATAATAGAACTTTTTTTAAATCAAGATTTAAATATTCTGAAAATAATTTCCTTTGCGACACATATGTACATGTATGCTCGAGTGACCTGATGTAGAATATAAACAATCATTTCATACCACGAAGAAGCAAAAAGTATAATAAAAGGATCTGCAAAATTGTTTGGTAATTTGTATGTTTCAAACCTCAAATTTTCATCTGATTAGTAAAAAGTTTTCTTGATTTATCTTCAATGTGTTATAAGCTATAATACACATATTTCTCTACACATACATCGATTAATGTATATCTTTTTAAGAGAAGAATTAATTGCAGCGTATACGTAACACACCGGCAATGTTGGTTGGTAACTGGTAACATTAAATTTATGATGGCAACATTTCAAATTTACGAGATTCACGCAAAATTTTTGTGCCACCTTTATTGTGCGCGATTTATTTATGCTCCCTTGTGATCGTTTAAATTGCTTAGCTGAACAATTTTGTTAAAATAATAACGGTGCAACAAACAGTAAACCACTATCACCACGCGCCACTAAAACGACTATATATTTATATACACAAACACTATACCTACATATATACAAACCAACTTATAGCTTGCTATAAGTTTTGCAAACAGCAATTAAGGGAATATGAAAATTAGCAATAAAAGGACAATTTTGTATACCACCACATTGTTTCCCATTCCCAACAACACCAACAACACTATACTTTGAATGTCAGAAAACAAAAACATTGAAACATTAGAAAACGAGCCGACTGGATTCGCGTGAATGGAAATGTAAGCCGCGCTAAGCTAAAACCTATGTTTGTGGTCCCGTAGGTGCATTTGAAATTTGAAACTTGTGCGACTGCAGTAAATTACCAGCGAAAATGACCCTTGGAGTATTTCCGCGATTTTTTGGTTAAAGTTATATCTAGGATTTAATGGGAAAAGAGGGTAAACATGATTGGAGCAAAAGCACTGAACACCCAGTATAAACTTATTTGAGTTAATTTGTCGTTAAAAAAAAAGTATAAGCATAGCAAAAGGTTTAAATTGAATTTAAATTACATTGACAAAAAAAAATCTTATAAAGTATAATAAACAACCGAAGCCAATTTGTTATTTATACAAGTAAACTGAAAGAAGTCCTTGATGAACGTCTGTCTTTCTGTATAATGACCAGGATAATCTTAAGAATCACAGAACGGATTTTGTTTTACTGTTGAATTTGAAAGGAAGTGTAACACATTTTAATTAATTATTTTTATTTGAGTAGGGGTCAGTCAGGCAAATTTTTGTAGGATACTTTTATTTGGTCTAGATCAATTCGACAATTTTTATTTTACCAATTTTTCATTATGTTGTTTGGAAAGTTTTGTTTAGACAGTTTTAATTTCACGAAAATATCAGCCGTGCTTTTTTATAGTTGCCACTGGGTCACACCAATATGAGGATAAACAACATAATGACCTTATATATATAAATAAGTACAATGACATTGTACTCTGATTATAACATTTTATCTGAATTTCGTCTGGGTATTTGTTTCGATTCACACTTCGTTGTAACGAAAATATTTTTACTAGTAGAAGAAACTTGCTGCAGTGGTAAACTACCAATGTAGAGTAAGTAGGGTAGAGGGAGGCGCATTTGCCAGGATTTGGGAAAATTTACCTTACACCTAGCTTTATAGTGGTTTACATTTTCTTGATGTCTTATAATGAAGCTGAACTTCATAACACCTTAGTTTTGTTTTTTTATTTTGATACCTTAATAATTTTTATTTTTCATGATTTAATAAAAAATAAGAAAAGTCATTTTTGGATTGCCATCAGGTACCTAAACATCAAATTTAACACAATTAAAACACAATTTTAATACATCTAAAAAACGCACCGCTAAACTGGCTTTTCCATAAGTAAGTGTAACTAATAGATTGTAGTAACAATCGGTAAAAGTACCATTGGGTGTTTTTGTCACTAGCATAGCAATAAATGTACCCCTGAAGTGGTTTTGCCAGGCAAAGTCTCCCCACAAAAATATGGCAGAGGGTGTTCTTCTCCTAGCTTTTTAATAACTTTGTTCCCTGTTGGAAATATACTATAACTCACTTCTACATACATTATGAAATATTTTTTCAAAAGATATTTGTATTCAACAGTTATTTAATCAGAATGCTATTTACCTTATTTTTTTTATTCCTGCGATTACAAAAAAAAACAAACACTCTAGTCCAACTTGGTTGGTGACAAGGTGAGAACTGTCAAAACTTGACACAAAGTTTTCAACCAGTGATGTGCAACAGAAATCGATTTTTCGATATTTTATTTTTTGTTGGTTTGACTTAAAACCTGATTTGGCAAATGAACCCCGATGGCAAATGGCCCCCCTTCTACCCTACCTAATTTCATATCTTGAAGCATAAGTGATGGGAATCCTAAAGAAGATTAGGTATGTTAGAGCTTCCACATTATTATTATTATATGATTTTACCCAAGTTTTAAGGGTAAAAAACTCCATTCTAAGATAAATATATTTATAACATATACCAACTGTCTCCAGGATTTCTAAAACGACGCCTGCTTGCTGATATACTTTTGCAAGAATATATTTTTTACACATAAACTTATTAACGGTACCTACATCCCATATAACCGTTATTTAATCTTGAGTTTTCTCGTGAACTTTAATTAATAATCTTTATCAAATTTTAATTTTATTTATTTTTTTCATTTATGTTTTTTTAATTCAATAATTCGAAAAAAGATTGAGCATTTTTTTTTTATTATTTTCTTTTTATTATATGCAAGCTAGTTACCACTTAAAATTAGCGTATTTTATTTTTAATTAATAAACACTTAAACATCGATTTATTTAAGAACAATTTTGGAATTATTTTTTCTGTTAAACTTATATTTATGCAACGAAATTGTCTTCATACTATGATTTCAGCTTGAATCTTTATAAATAGTAGTTTTAGCACTTTTAATAAAAATTCATATGACTTTGTTCTTATTTCTCCTTTATACTTTTTTTTTAATTAAATTTATATGTTTCATCTTGAGCCCGCAGGTGACTTGATACAAGAGCAAGTTCTTTCGACCCAGTCATACTCTCTGTTAACTATTCTAATAAACAAACATAAATTGCAGCCATGAAAGAAAGAAGATCAAATTTTCTATCGAAAAGTTTTTTTAATAATTTCTTTGTAAGATAAAGGAATCTTTAGTTGTTTGAGATATCGCGTTTTTCACAATAGCTACTTTAGAACACCTCCTCATGCCATTATTTTTTTTTTTCTAATACTTTTGAGCGGTCTAATTATGATAAGTTTATCTTTTAGGAGTATTCAAATTCAAGGTGGCAATCATAATATTCAAATGGGACTCGTCGCTCATAATGTGCTGGCAATAACGGATTAACTTTCGCGAAGATGGCGCTGGTTTTTTCGAAAACAGCAGCAACGCGCCGGATAACAGCTAGTCAGTAATAAGAACATATACCATTTGCAGTGCATTGATTATTCTTTCCGATATTTCGAAACAAAATTGAATAAACACTTTTTACATAACTTTGTTTTCATTATACATAGAATGAAAAACTCTGTTTCTATTTAAAGGTGGAACATTGTTTTCTGATTTCCAAAGTTAATTTTAAATAATGAGACCTAAAAGACCGCACACGATGACAAGATCTACCATCGAACTACTGCTTGATTATTTTCACATAGCTATTTATTTGTTAGTAAGATAATAATTCTCTGAAGGATGAATGACCCTTCAGGACTACATATGAATAAATCCTCTTCTGATTCCTAAGACCAAGGTTCTTGAGAATATCTTTCTCCGACCAAATTATTGTCTTCTGAGAACACACACTGGTCATGTAATCCACCCAGATGCAATAAAACCAATTGTAAGATCTACAAGGAAATAATTCTAAGAACATGAACCCTCTTCCCAGTTCTTTAAGTGTTATCCTTTTTGAAGAGTTGTACTTGTCGTTATTACCCACAGATACGCGTGACATAAACAAGGATATACTATACCTTTCATGAAATCATTCAAAAGTCTGTAGACAGGTTTTGTGTTTTTTTTTAATAAATAAAGTTTATTCCATACTTTAGTTTATAAAATAGAGTCCCACATATTTGATGTTCTTCCTGTAATAAAGGAATGCCATATGCAAGGTCCATTAAGAATTCTGGCGCCCATATTCGAATTTTCAGAAAATATTCAATATTATTGCCATGAAAATCGTTAAACGATTGAAAATTACTGCAAACGAATGTGCTGTGCATCCCATCTCAATTTAAGGATATCATTGTAGACAGAGACAGGAATCTCAGAAAAATCATTTTAGGAAACATAACAATTTGTCGACAAATTTACGTCTTATCCATGAAGACAGAGCACTGGCAGCGCGGTGGTGCATCATCTGTGCTAAACGACCAATTTATCAAATTATGACTTAAAAAAAAAAAAAAAAAATGTTCGTTTGTTTTTCAAAGAAGGACTAGAAGCAATGCCTTGCATGATTTTTCATGCCACGGTATAGATGCTGCAGCAAACAGCCGCGGCTTGGTGGCGATGATATGCGTTTGTTTCGTTATTCTTCGTTGCAGTGTACCTATATGCATGTAGCTATAGATATATGGGTAGATAGTGGATTCTTCAAAGATAAAAATGTTTCGTGCATTATTTATTTTGGAATAGCTGCCATAAATAGTATCTGACGGCAAGGACTTGTGTATCCGGCTTCCGGGCGGACGTGCAATAAGGCATCGCGAGTGAGTAAAATAAATATGGCAAACTTTTAGGTTTACTTGGGTATCTAAAAAAATAGATATATGTATGTATCTGAAAGTCGAAAGTTGTGTATCAACGTGTGTTTGGTTGGGGCACTTCACAAGGATAACGCAACGTAGCATGGGATATTGAAAAAGACAAATTGTTGCTACTTGTCTAGAGTGTAAACTGGAAAAATGGAGAGCAAAAGTGTTATTAATTAACGGCAATATCTATAGTTTGTGTATGAAAAATTAGGTTCATTGATTACAGGAGTCAATGGAGTAGGTATGTATATATATGATGTACGCTACACACTGGGCATTATGGAATCGGTAAGATTAAGGACTTTTTTTGTGGACTAGCATGGAATATATTTTGTACGTTGTACGTTAGTAAGAGAATGAACATGCATGAAATATTTCATCACATAAACAATATTTTTGTTGAAGTCCTTTTAAATAGAAGCAAAATCGAAGATGTTGCCTTGAGCGTCATGAGTAAGTATAGCTAAATATTATCGACTATTCCATAGAATTTAAGGGTTAAAATAAAACCGGATGTTTTTCTGTTTTAAAAAACAAATCTTAATATACAGTTGAAAACCCTATCGATATTTTTGAGAGATTTGCGACCATTTGTAATGGTCAATACGGCAACCCTTTAAGAGCTTTAAAATCGAGATAACTTTTTGAAATCCATAATGTTTCGAATAAAAGGCAAATATCCTATCATGCCTGTGGTGCAAATACAAAGTGAACGAACTATAAGTGTCTATTCTGTTAGCCTAACAACCAGTCGTAAGCAAAAAAAATCACAATATTTAAAGTATTTTATTGGTTTTAAAATTCGTTTTCCTTGACAAAAGTCGTAAACAAAACAAAAAATCATGTATGTTTACGACTGTTGTCAGGGGAACAGAATAGACACTTAGTAAATGCAAGAACCTCCAAATGTGTTATTCACAAATTTCTTTAGATGGCCAGGAGATGATTGTTCACCATGAAAATACTATGGAAATATGTATATATACAATGGTATATTGGTAACATAAATGTTCTTCAGGAAGGTATGGTCTCAAAGCTGGAAAGAAAAGAAAATTATGACGTTAACGGAAGTGAACTTTCAGATTCACACTTCAAGAACACTTTTGAACTATTGTTATACATCAGGAATTTTTGCAATTCGTTATCGAATTCTAGGGATCTTTATAAGTTAGGGACATAAGGTAGATATCTCCAGAAAAAAGAATCACAATAGGCAATAGGCCAAGTCAAAAAGTGCGAAGAAGCTGTCCCGCAAGAAGGCAGTCTATGCGGGGTTTGGCCCTTCTTGGAATTATTTAATCTTAACCAAAAATATTTTTTTTCTTTTTTTAGTTTGGCTCTAATATGAGAGTATTGCTGACTTAGATTTTGCGGTGCTAGTATAAGCTGAAACTATTTATCGTACAAAAAATAGCAATACGACATAAAACGTAGGAAATTTCTTGAATTTTCTTACCTCAAAATTATCTTGAATTATTTTTACCTCAAAATAATGTTGCCCAAAAGTTGTTTTTGCGACTAAAGCGGCAAAGATACGACGCGACGCGTGAAAGTGAAAATTCGAAAATAGCACCTCGAGCTTTATAAAAATATATATTTATTTAAACTTATCCGAAGCTTTCCAGGTAAAACTACCAAATAACTGAACTTAAACATTTCTTCTAATTAAGACAAGATAAAAAAATGAGTCAAGACTTGGTAGCCCGCCTAAGCGTATTATAAGCTGTCGATATGTTTTATTTTTTAAGAATGAGCCAATTATTCTAATTATTTATTTTTCACACCGAATTGTCAACCTGTCGGGATGCAGAGCTTTTTGCTGGAGCTTCGATCAGGAATATGATCACAGCAAAACGATGGAGCTCGTGTTTTAAAAATATGTTTACATCTTCAATAAAAACACATTGTTTGATTAACCACTTCGTTTCGGCTACTTAAACTCAGAGTAACTTAACTCGCTCCCAAAAAAAACTTTGCAGCTTACCGAATGAGAGTTATACCCATTAGCGACTGAAATAACAAAGAGATAAGGAATGCTTGGAAAGAAAACTTGGATATAAAACACACTGCGGCATGGAAAAAACACGAAGAAAAATTAGATTGGGCCAATGGGGTGCCGGAAGTCTGATTCGAAAAGCCTGAAATGGAACTCCCTTTGCATTATGGTATGCTCAATTGTTGGTGTGAGTCTGCTGAAACGATAGTTAACTCACAAACGACTGGCTTTTCAGTTTCGTGTGGTTTTATTGTGCTGACTAATCTAACCGCAATTTTACAAATTTGTATTAATTTTGTTTACATGTGTTCTATTTAGTCCTTCTAAATCCAGTCTTTTAAAGAGCTCCAGACATTCTGTAAACGCTTTTAAACTTTTCGTTGTCATTTTCAAGTTCTTTAAAACTTTTGCCTTCTCATTTGGTATATATACCTGAATCATAGCGAATTTTTTTTAACCCTATCAAGCCATTTGCAAGTTTGTGCGATGTTGTTAATTTTTTTAACTTACAGAAAAACTTTACCATTTCCATTGCCCGCATTACCATTTTATTCGCAGTATTCATTCTTCTGTAATAAAATTAAAAACTTAATTATTTCCATCAAAACTAATTACTGTGTATTTAATACCTTTGAGAACCGTAAAAAAAAAAACTTAACACCACAACTCAAATACAGAACTGCCCCAGGAAGTAATAAAGTTTCAACATTACACCGTTGCTATTGTAGTCTCTATTGCGAAGCACCTCGAGAACTGCATTCGAATTCTTATTTTCTTTTTTCAATTTACAAATTAATGAAGCCATTTTCCTGAATGGAAATAAATTTAATAATCATTGCTCTGCTCCTGCAAGGAGTGCAATTACTTATAACAACTTTGAAGGGATGCCTTGCATTATGCTGTGTTGCTGGTTTAGTTCGCAAGAAATCCCCATCCACACGCGCGGTAAAAACACACAGCGCTTATAATAAAATTGTAAACACGGAATTTTATTATAGACCTGAGATGGAATTTACCATTTACCAATGGTGATGGTGGGATGGTGGGAAGTAGTAGAAAGGCTGCAGTCCTTCATTTCATTCCGTTCGTTTTACTGCGGAAGCGTAATAAAATTCACTAGATTAGTCCTCCCAAAAGGATCTATAGCATCCCGATGAAATGGTGCACGATGCACCAAACAGGAAGAAATGCAGAGCTTCGTCAGTTGTCACATCACTTAAAGGAGCACAAAGAAAACCATAGCCAAGAAAAGAAGGACTGCATCTTCAGGTCCATGAAGCAAGGCACTATTTTGCTGGAAATGTAATAAATTCCTGAAAATACTTCCCAACTGCGGAGACAGTTTTTTTTTTTTTTTGTATTTTGTTGATGCGGATGAGGAGTTGTGCAGGAGTATGAAATGACATCGATCGCAGTAAGCTTGCCACGGTTTGGTGAATTGTGTCCGCCTGATGCTGGAATTAATAAATTATTCAAAATGAAATTGAGCTCTTTATCGGAGTGGTAACTAGATAAATGAGACTTTATCGTGTTTGCTCGTGAATGCGCTCACTGCAGCTTATATATATTTCTGAGAGGGCAATGTTACGGAACGAAGGAGTCATCCTTGGGGTGTAGTAAGGATAACTGCTATTAGACGAAATTACCTTGGTTTCTTACTTTTTTTTTGTGTGTTAAGAAAGTGTTTCTTTGGATGTTGACGTGTGAGGTGAATATTTGATTGGCGCATTGTTGATATGCGACATCCGCAGGGATATATTTTGTATGTGTTTTTTCGTTTAGTTGAAGATTGTTCTGTGGGGATTAGTAGGATATAGGAAAATCTAAAAAGAAGCATTATTTTAATTGACTTCATAAATGTTTTTTTTCAAAAAATAATTTATATCTTATTCTATTGTATTATAATATAACAATATTGTCAATTATTTATTTATTTAATTATCTACGATATATGTATATCAACAGATTCGAAATTATGGGGTGGAATCGGCTAAGGTGATTTGTGTTATGTGACAGTCAAAATCTACACTTTCTGTCTGCGTAAGGTGATCATCACAGTTATAGCTAAAAACCAATCACCAAAATATTGTGATAGTCATCTTCTCGTGAAATTGACGTTTCATTTTCTTTTTTGTGGCAATGTGACTAGAGTTACCACACGCATACAAAACATTGTTAAATTTTCAACTTTTTTTCAATTTTAGTTACCAAATCAACAAAAAAAAATATTTCTTCTACCAAATGAGTATACAACAATGTAAAATAAATAGTTAAATTTAGAATTATTGCATTTATTCAGTAAAAAATTAACAATTTCAAAGAATTTACTTGAAAATATGACTTCGGCAACAATGTTTTTCACAAATGTCACTAACAAATTGAGCAAAGTTGAATTGAGTTGAATTGAAGGATGTGATCACCTTACGCAGAAGGAAAAATTACTGTGATCACAAACGGTGATCAAAAATGTGACAACCACCTATCATCTTACGCGATTCCACCCCTGTTTTCCTTTCTTCAATCAAGTCAATCCTCTTTTTAATTTACATATATTTCTGGTTCGCACTTTGAATTTAAACTTTAGTTAACCCACATTTATTCACTTTTTTCAAGGAATACCGCAGTATAAAAAAAAAATACTCTTACCAACCCGACAAATTTAACCAAATCATCTTCCATTCCACATCAATCAGTGCATCCACGTTTTCATAAAAAACAAAACTTTACTCACAGTCTAACTCCAACATCCTTAAATTTTCCTTTCAGCAATAAGAACATAAAATTCATGCAATAAAAAACAAACCCAAACCCGTTGTCGTTGGTTCGATTTCGATTCGTGAATATTGCCTTCCATTGGTCTGATTACTGTTTCCACATGATTTGGATTTATTGCTTGTTTGGAACAAAATGCAACAACACGACAGATACCAACTACTGCAAGGATACGTTAGTATTCCATGATGCAGGATAAACAAAAAACCATGCCGACCCAAAAACAACACTAACCAGGAAACTGAAAAAAAAAAACAAAAAGAAATTACAAAGGATGTTTTCAAACCAAACAAGGAAGCTGGGGTAAAACAACAAAATATTTTCAGAGGATGCAGATGGAAGTGAATAGTCAAATCAGGACCTCATCGCGTCACAGGAAAATTGGATGCTCACACATTGCCTAACACATTACCATAGAATATATGCATGCAAGAAAGTGTCACAAAAAATTATCCTTTATCGCTGAGAGAAGAACCTTTTTTTTTTACCCAGCATCATGTCCTCTTTGTGTAAAAATATCGAAAAATGCATAAATTTTTATGGATTGGATTACGACGGCGTAAAAGCGAATAAATTTTCTTTGAACATTAACAACACAAATTTCTCGTTCCACAGGAATTCTTGTAAAGGAAGAGTTGAATAATTCTAGGTTAGCCACAACTTTTAACACCCCAAACTATAGGATGTTAAAGCAGCTTTTACAAATCGTGCTAAAATACTTGCATAAACAAAAACTATGTGTGTTCGTTTCAGAAAACACATATAAAAACGGAATCAGGACTGCCCGGCAATTTATAACAATTTGTCGTCTATTACCGTTTGATAGGAGACGCAAATAGTCCTTTGGGTATATAGTATAACCAGGAATGGGTCATAATACCATTATGTTCGTATAACATAGAAACATAGGTACTTAGTTAGCGGATGAGATTTTTTTCAGGGAAAAACAAATCGATTTTGTTCGAAGCTCATCGGTACTAAAATTATTTAAATCGACAACATGGAATATGCAATGGTCAACCAAAGGATTTGTTGGAGTTTTATATGTATCCTTTTTTTTTGTAATATTTCTGTTCCTAGTATTGCTGTCAATAGAATTCTCTTACCACGTCAAACCTAATTATGCATTTTGCTAAAACATTTTTTTACATGAATTCTACTTTAGGATGAGAGAGACGAACACAAAAGTCCTGTGTGTGATAGGAAATACTTATTTCCTTTAAAAATTGTGTCTTAAAAAAGAAAAGAAAACAGGATAATATAAAAAGTTTTCACAAATCAGTTAAGGAAATTAAATTGGAAAATACCTGACTGTCATCGAGAAGGCATCATAACTTATTTTTCTGCTTACCGTTATAAGGATTAGGGATCTAGGGATAACGTAAGGGATGTACATATAAAATTGATCAATTTTTTAAGAATTTTTCTATTTCCTTGTTGGTGGTATCACTTTTACAAAAAAAAAAGTGCTTGTAGCCCATGAAAATTAGCCAACAAATAAAGGCAAAATAAGAAAAAAAAACCGACTGAGATGGGATTTTTTTGTAGACTTTTATTTCGATGTCTTGAGCAAATTCTACAAAGTACCCAAAATTCGGAACGGAGCAAATTTTTTTAGAGGTTGATGAAGAAAACTTCCGTTTACCCCAACAACCATGATGTGCGTTTGTGCGTTTTTTTTTGTTCCTAAAATAACTTAAGCCGTAGAAGGCTGCTGAGAAAGATTGCCTATCAGCCGAACTGTTCAAAGCAGCAAGAGATGACTAGGTTAAAAGCTAACAACGGTTAATGTGTAAAATTTGGTTGGAATAAAGTCAGCCCAATGAATGGAACATTAATATAGTGTCCGTGTCCCGCATCCACAAAGTAAGAGATGGTCTGAACTGTTCTTATTACAAAAGAAAAAATCTCTAGAGATCAGTTTACACATTCCTTTCAACTTATACTGCTTTAAATTTTTTGTCAACACTCTGGTTGGACCTTGTGTTCATAATCCAATAGATTTGGAAAAAAATCCCTAAACTTCCAGATCTTTAAACACTATACTTTTTCCATTTGTATCTATATGCAGTGCCCCGTGGCGTAGTGGTTAGAGTGATGGACTATCACTGCTCTGTGTTCGAACTATGAGTACACCTAACGTTTTTTTTAGGGACACTTTCTTGCGAGGAAGTGACAAATCCTCCACTCCAAGAGTATAATTGTCATGAAAACTGAATCTCACCTTATAGTCGTTCGGATTCGACGGAAAGTTGTAGATCCCCTCCAATCCTGTAGAACTAACAACGCACACAAAGGATTAATTGAGAGTGTAAGTCACAAGGCCGTGGGTTTTTCGGAGCTGTCAATGCCACTAAATTTATTTATTTAATTTAAAGTCACATAAGAAAGCCTCAATAGGTATAGAACCAAAATATTCAGATAAAATTTTTGGCATAACGAAGAGCGAAGGTGTTGCCAACGCCAAATAGTATATGAACTTCTTTTAGACGTTATATGAAACAGAAGCATGTATAATTTTAAAAACTTATATGAATTTACATAGCTTCTTACAGAAAGAAAGATTCTGCGTTGGGTATCTGTGCATCGAAAAAGTTTGGACAAGAGGGCCTAATGGTGTGCCATCATCGTTATAACGTTTACCTCATCATAAAGCTGAAAAAGTAAAAATACAGATGCTGCATATGGTTGGATAATTTTCCATTCTGGCCTTTTTACTCTAAATTGAACTGAAACACACTTGTACTCGTCATCAGATGGTATGTATCAAATTCCAGAATGAACCATCCGATACTGGCTTATATATCTGTAAGATTTAACAGTAACTACCGCAGTTTTGCGTATTGTGTTATATCTAAGAATAAGATGACTTTTATCCACTATAGTCAGACATTAATTCACCCTGATATAAATTGAAAGTTGTAAGTCATCTAAACTAAGTCTTTCTAATCTAAATGTACACCCAGAACTCAACTATTTTGTGGAAGAATCGTCGAGTTTCTCATATTTTATTTTGTATTTCGCTCTCTTCATTTTTAGGTTTGTTAATTTGATGGTTTAACACAAATTATTTTTCATTTTCGAGATCAATTCTTCGCCTTCTACTTTATCAAGATTTTGATTCTATCCTTGAATATCAATATTCTTATTCTCAATTTTATTGAATTTCATTGATGGAAATGGGATTTCAAGTATAGCTAGTATAAGCTCTTTCTATAACTCATAACACTATTTTGTGAGCAAATTAAATTCATCCTAATATATCTCTGCTTCAACTATAAACTATTAAAGTTCCAATTCAATTATCAAATGCACGTTGTATTTTGAATATATTTTAATAAAATCTTAAAAATAAAATGTGCTTTTGAATTCTACCCTAATGCTTCCTCTCTTACGAGCAAACAAAACTATTCGCAGTCTCTCACATATGACAAGCATTCGTTTTTTCTCACACCTTCTGCACACAATAGCTCACTACGAAGGTGTGTAAAAGTTGATCCAAGCATTTTCCCGACATATTTTTTTTTAATTCCCAACTCTCTCATCCTGAAATCCTTTCACTTCCACTTAACTTTATCAACCTCAAATGGAGATTGTAATTCGCCGTGTTGAAGTACTTATATTGGCAGCGTAAAAGAATCTTGTTAAAAATTCGAATTACACCAAGGACTAGAATCGATCTGATCAACTCAATCAGGTAGTTTGCTCGCTGGCATCATCGTTCAATACTACTTGCCGCTGTGAGCTGCCAGATTCACCATGGGATGCACTTTTTTTTTTTTTGTGTAGATAAGTTTAAGTTGACATCAAAGACATATTCTTCGTTCTTATTGATGGAGAACTTTTCTTGTTCCAATAAATTCCTTTTCCATTTATTTTTTTCCTTATTTAACTTCTTATTGTTCTTCACCCTGCTGATTTCCTCCGCACCACCTTAGTCGACCGTTTTTCCAGGATGTGGAACTTTTCTCAGATTTAAGTACTTTGGTAACCGGCTTCGACATGCCTTAGACGGTGAATAGGACAACATACATATATGTACCAACAAAAAAAAAATAGCAAAGTTCGTGCCAACTTTCGCAGGTTGGTGTCAAGACGATATGAGTTGAATGCGATGATTATGTTGGGAATGATTTCCACATATAGAGATGCATAACATGCTATCTTATTTAAATCTTCGTTAAGAAAACAAGATGTTTTGATCGGACGTACGCAAAGTTCATATTTATTAGAGTTCTTTGTTAACATACTTAGATTTGAGCTTGTTTTCCCGATGAATGTACGGCGTTTCAACTGATTTTCCTTCACAGTGTGCTGTACTGTAAGACTGCTGTAGATAACTCAACGCAGATCGAATACTATACCAATAGATTTTTTTTTTTAAATCTTAAAAAGTAATGACTAATGATGATTTACTGATCGGTCTGAGATTTTTCGAGGGGTAACGTGAGAACATTTGACCCATTTAAACGTCATGCGTCACTTTGACTTCGTAACCCCAAAAGATAGGTTCAATGATATCCGAGGACATTTCAAGTTCGGCGGATATTATGCCGTCCAGTAGATTTGTTATGGATCGTTTATGTATGTTTCTTGACATACATAGATTGTTTTTTTTTTTTTTTTTTTGGTGTTACTTGATTGCAAGTGCGTATTGAGGGGAGGGGTAGAGTCGTGCTGGATAAATTTTATGAATTTCCATAATTTTCATATTGAAAATACATATATATCAAACACCTGAATTCTTTCCTAATAAATATGTACCCATGTATTCAGTTTTGTGCAAATTCCTCGGAAGCAATAAACTTTTTCCAAAGGGTGTTCATGTAAAAAATTTAGCTTATATGATTTTCTACAAAAAAAGCTCTTAAAACTTTTCTTCGTACCATTAACCGATTTCGAGAAAAAAAAGTGTTAAATTTTTGGAAAATCTTTTTTTTTATAACTTTCTACCTACTTTATTTAATAATTTTTAGTAAACACCATTCATCAGATGATTTTCGTTCCCTTTATCTTTTGAAGAACAAAGCAGCATCAATACAAACATCATAACCCATTGTCATAAGCAAATAATTTAAAAATATTTACTTAGTTTAAGAATCTGACGTGTGACATTCGAAATGATTTCGACTGATTCTATTGTAACATTTTTCTGTCAAATGGAATTTCAAAAATCTTTTAAAAGTTAAAAAAGTATCTTCTAAATTATATGTAATGCATGGGTAAAAACTTACAAATCCGTTCTAAATTCTTTTCGACAGAATGTCGGAAAATCGAAAGCGGTTTCTGGATTTTCATTAAATTTTTCTTAGTAGCTTGCACAAACTTTTTTTTAGAGCTTTTTTGTACATACATATGTATACTTTTTATTATAGAGCAATGATTTGGTTATCATGTGATTTGAATCAACAATTACCTTGTTTATATGCGACTTCGAACCAAGCTTTAACTTAGATTCAACCCCTTGCAAATGGGAATGAGTTGGAACGAAAAGGATTTCAACTCGATCGCACTCGTGCCGTGGTGTTGAGTCAAACATTTGATGAAATAGCTGGGTTAAAATGGTGAATATACACAATTCCTTATGCATGTGATCAAGTGCATATTAACGAATGGATATTTTTTGTTGAAAAATATGCTCATAACTTTTACAAACAAAATAAATATTCAAATTAGCTTTTTATTGCCTTTAGTCCATGAAAAAATGGCGTTTCGTGCGGATGCTCACTTTGCACACATCAGTTGACGACGAGTGAGCACCTTGTCAATACGCAAATTTCCGCTTATTTCAGTTCAACTTACATAACTTTTTTGACAAAAAGCTTAAATGAACTATATCCAACAAGATTACGATTGCAATCATTAAGCTGGAAGTGTTTTTACCCGGAAATTTGCGTATTGACAAGGTGCTCACTCGTCGTCAACTGATGAGTGCAAAGTGAGCATCCGCACGAAACGCCATTTTTTCATGGAGTAAAGGCCATAAAAAGCTAATTTGAATCAATAATTCAACAAGTCTACTAAATTTAATGCTAAGTCTTCTACTAAGTTGAAATTATTTTTATTTTTTATTCTATATTTAATTAATTTTTTTCAATGTAGGTTCATATATAGAATTTGTATTATAACAAAAACATTTTATACAAAACAAATATTTTTTTCTTAAAAAATCATCTTTTTACTTTAATATATACAAAGCAACGTCATTTTTACTTTTTTGCACTTTACTCAACTCCTCAAGCTTTCAACTCATTTGCCGAAATTTCTGCGTTGGACCATTGCATATAAAAACTATAGTACCTCTGTCGTCGACGATTTTTTGATTGTGAGAAATTTCGTAAAAGGCGCTGTTCGCACAAAGAATTTAGGGTAGAGTAGATTTTGTGCGAAAGAGTTGACTATAGTATTTTGACTCTGACAACAATGACGAGGATGAGCAGTTTGAAAAATTTCTGTTCTTTGACAGTTTAAAAACAAGGGGAGAAGCATTTTTCATTGGCTGTTTGACTGCTCTGCTGCTGTTGAAGACCTTGAAGACGAAATAAAAAAGTAAGTAGCTAAGTATGTATGTAATTTATATTTTATTGACTGCTCTGCTGCCAAGGACCTTGAAGAAATAAAAAAGTAAGTAGCTAAGTAGGTATGTAATTTATTTATTTATTGAATATTGACTGTTTTTCTGTTTTTCTGTTTTTCAAATATGTAATTTATATTTTATAACAGAAAAAAAAACCGTAAATAGATAAGTTCATATATATGTAGTTATATATATTTTATGCCAAAACTCGAGCACAGATAAGTTTATTTCAGATTAGTTTCCTCAAATAATTAATATTTTGTTTTTGTTGCAGATGACTGAAAATGAAAAAGGGATTTATCAAAAAATGGTTACCATATTGATAAATTTGTATCAATTTTTTTTCTTAATAAGTTTTGCATACTATGTTAAGAATTTGTGTTTTGTTAAATTTAAGAAGAGCTGTTTAATAAAATTTAAAACTTAATCAAAACAAACAAAAATTACTTTTAGTAAAATTTTAAGCTAGCCGTATGTACAGGATAGAGTTATGAGAGATATTCATTATCGTGTACATACGTATGGCTTGAAGTGGCTACTTCTACTTAAGTGAGGAAAATAAATATAGGTACGTTAATTTTTTCATATGGCAACCATGGTTACATAACTAAAATTTGTATACAAAATCATCTTATGTTTAGTTATTAAAAGATACCATTCAGTTATATGTTGCCACATTTCAGTATCTCTTTGTGATTTAGATTTTAAATTTCCTGTTTAGTTTTGATGCAAGGTAGGTAGGTACCTATAAGAAATCAAGTTAAAAAATAAAAGTCTGTTTTTTAAATCATGTGATACAGCGATTGAAAGGTGGCACTCCCTAGATCACGAATATGTATTTTTTAAGTCGCTAAGACGCTTAGTTTAGCCGCAAATCAAGTTTAAAGATGTCAACTTTGATACCCGTAGGACGCTTAGTTTAGCCGCAAATCAAGTTAAAAGATAAAAGTCTGTTTTTTTAAACAAGTGATACAGCGTTTGAAAGGTGGCACTCCCTAGTGATCTACGACTTTGATACCCGTATCCATGATTTTCTTCCAATAAAGCAAGTTTTGCATTACCAATTTATAACTTTATTTCTATAAAATTTGTAAATTTTATTTAGTTATTTACTTTTCAAAAATTTGTATCGCAAAATGTATGCATACAACAAACAACAACACAAATTCGAATCCGTTCCGAATCAGATGTTAGTAAGAAGCATTTTCAATGGAATATGTAATTGTGACGTCACATTGTTTCGTCAGCAGCTACATTCTATTCTAATAGGTAGCTTGCCACATTTCATATAGTTCAGCATTAAAGCTAGCACCTACACATTCAGAAGCAGCCAAATATTTATTTTCCACCATGCATACAGTCATACATTATAAATAAATAACTTTCAATTCCCTTTTCTTATGAACATTCATTATCAAAATAAAAACGAAGAAGCTCAAAGAAAAAAAGTCAACAATTATAATTTTCATCTTCTTCCAACTCTTTGAAATTTTCTATATGCCTTCTCGTTATAATATTCCCCAGTTTGTATCCCTCAAAATATCTCCCAACAACAAGCCACTCCCCAAAGAGCTAGAGCTCCCAACATAGCTAGATGGCGCTTCGGGCATTCAATAAATCACTCAATTGAGTCGCTCTCATGAGCTTACTATAGAAATATATATGCAATGGTTGGACTTTAGCTTCAACTAAAACTCGATCTTTCGACCCTGAATATAAACTAGGTAAATAAAGCATCAATGACACTCAACTCTTCAGATGTTAAATCTTCTGTCAAATTTTCAAACATAAAAATGACATTCTTTTAAAAATATAAGGTACTATATAAAATTATAAATCAAACTTTTTTCAGCAGATTTGAAGCGGAGGTGTATTAGTATCCACAACATATAGATTTGACTGTTTTGGTTCTAATTGTTTATCGGTTTTTGACAAGTGTTTTATTTGCAATGAATTTTTAATGCTTTTGAGTTTTTCTTGCGCGAGTTACGTTTGTCTTAAGAGGAGAAAATAAAACGTCTACAAATTTCCTTAATGGTAATCAACTTTTATTTTAGATCTACTCTTGATCAATATCAACTTAAGACTAAAAGACTAATTGAATATGTTTTCATTATTATGCATCGAATCATTATATAAGCATGAATTATTTACATAACATAAAAGATAGGGCATTACAATATGTTTTCATATCTGCAGAGAATTTGCAGAGGGCAAGAAAACTATTCTCTTAGATTAAAATTCTGCACAAGAGTTTTTCTGTAGATGCTGTTGTTGGACGATCGTTGTTGCTGGTTTCTGGGTCATTGCGCTGTTGTTGGATTTGGCTACATTTATTGAAATGAGATGCTCTTATATATTAGAAATCATTGTGGATCTGCTGCTGCTATATTGATTATGTTGTAGGCTGATGTTTTCATTTCAGTGGCAGGACATAGACGGTATCAAGATGATTTTGGCTGACAGCATTGATCTCTATAATGTACAGTGTGTTTTATGTAAATACTCATTCTGATGCCGACATTGTTGCCAGTTCAAAAGGTTACGTAACTCGCGCAAGTTGGCACATCACGAACATTCCCAGTTCTCGAAATCTTAAAGAAAAATTGTTATATTATCGTTGTTTCTTTAGATTCCTGATTCAAATTAGTATGAGTCCCTATGTCGGCATAGTTTAAAAGGGAAATCCAAGAAATAACGCAAATATAACTATTAAAGAGTTCGAAAACTGGGGATGTTCAGGAATAAGTGCCACAACCCTCCATGCTTTTCCTGTTGTTTTTGAATTAAGTTTAAACCTCTTAACAAAGGCCGATTTTCTTTATTTTCTAAGTTTTAAAACATGCAAATATACCGACTTGCTCATTATATAATTTAGAAACCTTCACAATTGCCGACTTAGGGCCACTTGCACGAAAACAAAGGATACATTTATAAAATCACAGTTAGCTATCCAGGATTATATAGATAATTTTTCGATTTTACGTTGCACGAATGAAAACACAAATAACCAAAGATGAAAAAATAAAAAATAGGAACGAAACAGAAAACCTCCACAAAACAACAACAAAATTTGCTACACACACTAATGCGAACCTCATCGATGGCAATATCTTGTCAAATTATATTTGACGGATGTAAAAATTATCCAGAGAAAAATGAATGGATAAATATTAAAGATTTTGCAACGAGTTTATATTTTTGTCGATGACTAGTGCCTGAAGGATAAATCAGTGGATACTAATGTTAAAAAAGTTTCTTGCAAGTGGGCTTTATTTTAATAATATTCAAAGCCTCTGAAAATGTCGACTTTGCCAATAGATACAACTTATATTTGAAAATATCAAAAATGCCGACTTGTACACTTTTATATGCTTTAAATATTTACAAATGTTGACTTTGTCGACTTTTGAAATTCGTCTAGACGAATAGAATTCAAATTGAATAACGTCTAGACAAAACTCAATGTCATCCTTCGTTTACATCTTCTATAACAACAACAAAAAATATAATTGTATAGGTAAATATATTTCAGAAAAAACCCACAAAAGTTCCAGTCCTTGAATTTGATAAAAGAACACCCATTTGTCAAACCCATTCGGTAATTGTTTTTGCTCCTCTTAGCTAGTTTCAAACGAGACTCCCCATTCGTCTAACGCAACTTGACCCATCCCCCATGTTATTCTTGTTTGATTATCACCAGAAGCAAAAAATGTCAAATTTAGATCATTGACATTGAACAAGGTCATTACCTCTTCATCATAATCCTAAACAAAAATATAGAATCATTGCCTTAATCACTTTTACCAAAATATTCCATTTTGTCAGCTATAATAACAGAAGTCTCATCAACTTTTTTTCACCGTTATCAAATTATTTCTAATTGTTTCTTGAATAGCAGAATATGTCCAATATTTTGAGAAGCAATTTTTAACTCATTTCAAAAAAATATCAAATTCGCACTGAAAGAAGGACTAAATTTATTATGTTTTCCTATTGTATCCACGAACATTATACCTTTCCTCATTGTTTGCTGAATTGTGCGGTAAATACGAAAAAATGCCACTTGTGTATTGTTTATGTCATTAGTGGCAAGTTATCATCCTCGTGCAAATATCCTGACAAATTAGAAATCCAAAATTATTTGAAAGCCTTCAAAACAATAAGGAACAATAAGGCACACAATGGAATATCTAAAACATACAACAAAAAAATAAAAGGCAAGTATACACCGGAATATAAAGAAACCGGGGAAAAGTCGCCAATACTTAACCTGACAATTTACTCCCCTCTTGCAATTATTAATTTCTAGAATAATGCCGTAGAACAAAACATCACCCAGCCACATCGTCATCGTCTTGGTCTTTCCCTGGATGATCTCCAGGCGGATGGCACGTGGGTGGAAGGAAAACAACAACCCTTTTTTACAATCTTTTAATATCTTCCTGTTTTCTTTATCCATTATCTTCAGGAGCTTGGAAGAAAATAGTTTTCCTTCTTTAGGTGGCATACAATGGCATACACAGGGATAGGGAGATACTGTTATTTTTATTGGACAGATAAGATGGTCCATAGTGCGGTCTGTGCACATGTATAGGGTATAGGAATCGGTATGCATCTTCAAATGACGACGACGGGATTATAGACTGTGCAAAATTTAAGGAAGGCGATTCCGGAAAATTATTATCGAAAGAAATTTTTAACGACAAACAATATTTCATGCACGGCAGTGATGGGTGGCAAGCAATAAATTTCCAAGAATTATAAATCCGTTAAGTTTGTAAGTTACAAGTATGTCAAGAATGTGATTTTAAAGAAAGTATACTTTGTCCCTTGGTAGATTAGAAGTAATTTATTTTAGAATTGAGTACATTACGACAACGAGTAAGTTAAAGTACATATTTCATCAAATGAACTACATTTTTAAACTAAATGATAACATTTGTGAGAATTCGATTCTTAGAACTTTGGCTTATTTCTAAGGCTTCGAAATATGATAAATATTATTTGTAGAGTAACTGAATTTAAGCATTTTTATATATAAATTTAAATAGATTCAAAATTTCTTTTATTTTACTTGCGATTATACTTTGGGTACCGACTATATCGTAAATTCATTCGCCTAATAAATTGATTACGGCTTATCCGATTTGATTTAAATTTGATACGGTATTTAATCTAAGTCTTAAACACAAGATAGCATTTAAAGTTTTTGCCTAAACAGCCATTTAATGATAGCAACCTGTATGGTAAAGTAAAGTTGTATACTTTATGTCATAATTAGGCCATTTTTTCACCTTTCAACATAAATTCAGTAAATTAAATTTTCTAAATCCCATATTTCACTACAATAGCATGTTCGTGTGACCCGGTAGTGCATTTTATTTAATATGTAGTGGTCAAATTAAGTTCCGAGTCGTTAGCAAGGAGGTGCTCTTTATTCAATCCTGAATCAGTTATCTCCCTCCGATTTGTAGTTGGCTGATGGATTGTCTTCAGTCGTTTAAAAGATAAATATAGTATCAAAATAAGTAACAGTCCTATGGCAGTTATTGTTAATAAGCTTCTTCTTTGGATTTTTTTTTTTTTTTAAAGAAAGATGAAAAACATGCGGGCGGCAATGGAAATATAGATGGAGTGCTGTTACACCAGTAGCCCTGGACCAAAACATCGCTACATACAAACTTCTAAATAATTTGAATAGATTTGATACTTACTTTATATATTTAACCTTATATTACGTATTACGACAAAACTTTTCAGTAAAAACCCCGCGGGTTTTTTTTTTTTTTCGTAATTTTTCGGTATCTTGTAATGGCTATATCTTTTTATGCAAGTGTTTGATACACCAAATTATTAAGAATTGTTTAAGTAAATTTTTTGGAAAAAAAATGGAAATGAAGGTTTTAACATCTTAGGTTTAAAAAAAAATTATTTAAAAACTTTAATTTTTGAAATACACAAAATAAAAATTATCAAAAAAAAAATTAAGTACAAGTTTTCAAAAGTGCTCAAATTACGCAGAAAAAAACTGTACAAAAGACTGCAAAAAAATTTGTGTTCAATTCTATTAATTGTCCACTAAAAAAAATTGTTTTAGAAAAATTATAAATAAATCTACATTTTTAGCAAAATGCCTTAACGTAGGAGAAATTCAGTTATACACAAAATTAAAAAAAATGTCAATAATCATTACTGTTCAAAAATAAAAAATTAAAAATTTAAATTATTTTAATTTCGACCTAAAATTTTATTAATTTGATTTATAATCAAATTATATATTCAGCTAAGCTTAATTAAATTTAAGTTTCAAGTTTGTGCAATGTACCGATAATAAAATAGAAAAACAAATATTTATGTTAACACATATATTTTAAATGTTTGTTTTTAATAAAAAAAATTATTATTCTTGACAAACGCCTGTGGTAAGGCTCAAAGTACCTATAAAAAAAAACAATTTTTAATAAAATAGAAAAAAAATTGTCTTATCGTTTGATTTTTTATACACAAAATTGTTTAAAAAAAAAATAAAAATAAATAACCTTTTTAATTTTTTATTTAAAATTTAACTAATCTATAACACAACTATGTTTTTAACTATGATTAATGTAAATTTGTGTCATCTGACATATTTTTTAAGTTTGTAGAATTTACCGGCAATTAGAAATATATATGTTCTTAGGGCAGCGGACATTTATCAGTTTGGTTCACAATTAAATTTTAATCAATTAAATTTCAATTTTTTAATGACGGCTCTCAGCAAAAACTTGCAAAAAATTTAAAATTAAGCATATTTAATTTTTCAGAAAACTGCATACTTTTTCTTATTCAGTTATTCTATTATCTAAAAGAATTAAACAAACAAGAATTAAAAAAAAAATAAACTTTTTCAAATCTGGCCCAAAATTTTATTTGCTTAAAAGTTATATGCTGAAATATTTAATTTTAAGTCATTTAAAATATCTTCTTAGCTTAAGTATAATGTTCCGCTATATTTTTTTTTTGTTAATTTTATTTAAAATTTGTTGGCAACCCTATTTTCAGAGATTGCTCAACATTTAGAGGCGGAGACTTATGCTTAAACACTACTCTCAAATAGCTCTATTGGACAAAATTCCTGACCTACAGATGTTGCCAGTTCAATACTCGTACGGGTACATATCATTTATTTCTTTTCAGCATAATATGTACCTACCTCCCAGTCCCAGCTTATTCTGGAGCTGGACGTCGCCATATTGATATATGCAATAAAAAATAAAAATGCATTGTATAACAAAAAAAATTCTTTCCTATCTTTCTACTCCTTTCTTGCTAGTGTCGCGCAACACCAACACAATTGAAATTTGAAATATTATTAAAAAGACAATCAACGTTGGAAAAATCACTCATACAACAAATAAAACGAAATCTCGATACATACAGATAGACACACAGCCAGACAGAATTGCCGGACCTACATTTTTCGTCTTCTCTAATCGTATTGTCATGTTTGATTGTTACAACAAAAATTTTTTTTTATGATAATAGATACGATACTTTTAAAACTCTTTTACTTCCAAGATTTTAAAACTCTTTTACTTCCATCCAAGAGGTATGAAAATCTGATAAATAGTTACTCAATTACGTCACTTTCTTCAATCTTAGTTGTCTCGGATCCATATGTGGGTACTGGCAGAACCATGGTCCTGTACAGCAGCAGTTTTGAAGTTATGGTGAGATTTCTGGATTTGAAGAGCTTTGACAGACTGTAGTAGGCTCTGTTGGATTTGAGAAGCCGCCCGCGTATTTCTTCTTCTATATTGTTATCGGCTGCTACTATTGACCCAAGGTATTTAAAGGATTGCACCACTTCAAATTCGTGCTCCGCTACCTTGATTGTTTGACCAACTGTTCCTCTCGCATTCGACGTCACCATGTACTTTGTTTTACCTTCACTAATGTGCAGCCCCAGATTTTGTGCCGCCTCCTCGATCTGGATGAAGGCATCGTGTACAGCTTGCTCGGTTCTTCCGATGATGTCGATGTTGTCTGCGTAAGCCAGTATCTGGCTGGACCTGTTTACGATGGCCATGTCAGTGCTTTCTCCAACGCCAGGTTGAAGAGGAGGCAGGCCAAACCATCCCCTTGGATAGCAATCCGGCTATTTTTACTTGGCTTGTTACGTTAGTCAATGTCAACCTACATAGTCGTGTCTATTTAATGCCTTAATGAGATCCTCTCGTAAAATTAAAAAAAAAAAAAAGAAAAAAAAAGAAAATATTATGTTTTAATTTCATTCTATTGTAACAAACACATTTAAAAAAAAAAGTCACCTTCTAAACATCTCAAACAATTCTCTAATCTACATACATATATTTGTCTTGAAAATTCCTTTCTATTAAAACAATGTAATAAGCACGTTCGTTGTGTCGAAAATAACACTATGACATCAAAAACTTTATCCTAAAAACAAAAATATTTTCGTTAAGAAATTTACTTTGATAAAATGAAGTCGCTTGTTTTGATGTCTCACCATTTCTCTTTTTGAAAATCACACGCATAAAGTTTCTAAAGTACCAAGTCCTTCTAAACATCACCCACGAAGCATCCACATCCTGTGACACTGCATTTCATTAAACTTCTTCCCCAATTAACTCGTTTAACAGTTTAATGCTTCCGTAAAGTGATATAGTCCCGGATGCATGGCACCAAGACGGAAGACACTAGTGAGTTTTCTCTCCGAACAAAAGATTCAAAGAAAACTTTTATGTAGTAAGATATTTCGTCACAGCCAGTTTATTGAAGACAAAACTTAGATACCGCTATACAGTGTCACTATAGTATACGCAACTTCTACGTTTAGAAATTCTGGATCCAGTGTTTATTCAATGCAACTTGCGAGAACCAGCACGAGAAGCGTTATTCGTGGTGTGCCACACACCGTCTTACAGGTGTGTAATTAGGCGAAGCTTAATCCGGCGAAATTAATTAAAACTCTGTGAGGCCTTACTCAAATAAAGCACAGGCAATCAAAATAGGGACTATAAAAGGGTGGTTACCTTATTTGAGTTTTCAACATAGTGATGCCACTTTAAATTATTTTTTATTTTTTATAGAAGAATACAAAGGTGTACGGTATGATGCAACAAAAAGTTAGAAGAATTGATACTTTGAGTCGAGACAAAATATAATCCGATAGGAAGTTGTTCTCTCGTTTAGGCTATAAGAAAGGTAAATACAATTTTTTTCAAAATATGTAATTATGTTGAAGATGTCGTTTAAGAGATCTCCTAACCTGAATCCTTCAACGACATCAAAGGCATAAGGCTATATATTTTATAGTTATACAAGTAAAAGCAATCCTAGAAACCTTTAAGGCATTCCCAGTCAGCACGAGACAGGTGTGGTGAAGCAAAATATCTTACGGGAAATAATTTTACATGGGAAATAAGTTCACTCGAAATGGAAAATCATTTCACTTATTTTAAGTGAGGTTATTTCCCACATAAACAAATACAGCGTCATCGGCATTCATAGTTGGTTTCAATCGAACAATTCATAACCGGGAAGCTCGCCGATATCTTCTGAGGTCAAGGCGACAAACTTCACAAACAGAGCAGTATAGGTAAAGTGGCGAAGTGGGAAAGTTGTTGTCCCATTCGAGATCATATTATCGCCACAATGCTCTTTCAGTTAAGCTCTGTCGGAAGTCCTCTAGCAAGCCCTAAGAAAACTTTTAGCAATTTCATAGTTTTGCTGCATTGCGTTGAGCAACATTTTGTTTTGGTGTTTATTTGCTGTTTTGTTCCTGATATATAAAGATAAACTTTATTTTAATTTTAATGATAAAAAAGTTTTATCCGAAACACGGGAGCAAAATTTCACATGAAAAAATTCCTATTTAACTGTTCCCTTATTGTGGAAACAATTAAATAGGATTTTTCTCGTGTGAAATTTTGCTCCCGTGGAACTCACAATAGGTGTGAATGTTTGCTCTTAAAACCGACAGAGAAAGTAATGGATATGAAATAAAATATATTTATTTTTCTTAAATTGTGTAAAAGTGGGATCCTTCATCCTGTCGCCTAGTACATACAACAAGGTTTCTCCATCGCAATGATGGGTGATGTTTTCAAAGTAATAAATCCCTGAGATGAAACTTTCAGATAAGGGCGCACCAACAACATATCGAGACGACCGGGATAAGGAAAGGCAGAATGAAGCTTAAGGTCATATAGGTAGTGAGTTGACACGATTGCAAATTTGTACGTATATAGATACATGCGTGTTGCAGTATGAGTTTGTGCGTATAATCTATCTGTATGTATGTTGCCCGGAAACAATGATGATGGTGTGACATCGTCGTCAAGATAGCAATAATTACTTGCTCGAGGCTTATCGTTCGTTCTGGCGATGATGATGCACCCTTGCAATGTATTTCTATATACCTCCATATTATTCGTATACATGTATAAATATACATATTATAGTCATCTTCTCATCTTCTTGTCAATATACAAAGACTGAGAAATTGGAACGTTGATTAGCTACGAGGGATGGACATATTGCTCCAAGGTAAAATGTGCAACTTCAAAAGTGCATTACATTGCATTCGAAGTAAATATTTATGCAAATCGCTTAACTAGATTATGGGATGTAGCCAAGTGCATTTGTGGCACTTGTGAATCCTTTAGATTCAAACAAACCCTCAATGTTCTGCCCTGTGTTAAAGGGTAAGGGCAAACCGCTGTTTATTTATTTATTCACCTCATCATCATATGTGAAAATTAAAATGGTGTCGCTTTAAAGGTATCCTGAATGGAAAGTGAGTTGTATTTTCTGTAAACAAGTTTTATAAGAGTTGCCAGAAGAGAGTTGTAAAAATTCTTTAATGTGTTTTATTTTTTAAGGAAAGTTCTTTTTTTAGAATTTTACTGATTTATGGATTCACTGAAAGAAAGACTGTTGAAAGGCTTAATAAAAACTTAATGATTTTAATATTGAAATAAAATTCTAAAAAAAATTCTAAATTTTTATTAGAATATATTCTTGGACTATTTAGTTGCTAAACAAGCTAACAGTCTAAAAGTCTACTTTGGGCCGGTAGCTTGGGGGTAGAAAAAATCTGTAAATCTTGCCGGTTGTGATATTCGGCACAATGAAAAGCTGTTGGACTACTTTGATGTGCAACAAGTAGTGAGATAAGGTGATATGTTGTAACCAATAATTCTTTTTCCGGTGTTAGGCGAAATTCTCGAGATACCTATCATACAATACAGACTATCTCAAGTTATTCTGATGCATGATATTAAATTATTGAAAAATAAGATTGGTGACCAAATAAGGCAGATGTGTTATTCACAGACAATATCATTATTCTATACCTAAAGGCCTAAAGGCCTCGTCAAACAGAGCGCGTTGTAACGTCGCTTTGTAACCCCGCGTTGTTGTTATACATATATTTCAACAAAACATATTGCATATCACATAGAGCGCATTTTCGAAGCGTTGAAAAAGGCGTTGTGATAAATAACTTATTATGTTTTTGACGCCGCGTTAGAAATATTTTTTTGTTATCAGAGCTAATGAGAAAATGAAAATCAAGATTCAAATATTTAACGCTCTGCTAACAGCTCTCTGTCTGGCGTCCTCCAACTCGGAGCTAAGAACGTTGTGTCGAAATAATTCCACGCCTCGTTTATTAAACCCTGATCAGCTCAGTTCTTCTATATTGTGTTGAAACGATGGTCGTTATAGAAATCAGATTAGGAAGTGTTGGGCTGGATTGATTTTAAATTCAGTATTATGGACAATGTGTGGTGAATAAGATTCAACAAATTCAATGGTCAGGTCATGTAGACCGAGTGTTTCAGCCTGTAAAATCTTTGATGACACATCAGAGAAAATACACAGAAAAGAAAATCCGGAGGAAGGGAAGACAAAATTTAAGCTTGGTGTGCGAAGCTGGTAGTGTTTACTGGATTGAGAGGCATATTGATAGAAATACAGGTTCAACTCGGACTTCCGAACAGCAACATCCTATATTTATTCCTCTGGCAATACCTTTTTCAATATATATTTTAAAACTCATCCTCTTTTGTGAGCCATTTACTGACTGGGCTATAATTTGGTTAAACGAGTGTTCCTTTATCCTGAATGCCTGAAAGGATGCTTGTTGTTTCATCATTTCACATTTGTTTGTACCATAAAGGTCGACGGTGTATCCTTGTTGGAACTTTCTTCCGTTGTCCTTCTGAACTCATACCTGATGTCTATCCATTTCCATGGAAAGTGAATATTGTTTCTGACTCAATGCATCCTCTCTTGCATCAATGTCCTCACCAATGAAGTGAACAATCTGCTTGGCAAATGGGATACCATACCGATACCCTATACACAACACCGACAAACAGAAAAGTTGTAAATGTAATATGCATCTGCTGATGGGTTCCATACTTGAATCCTTACAAGGACTATATGAAACATGCAAACGCACTACAATTTCGTTTCCATATGATGTACATACAAACATATATATATATGTATGGTACGACCTTTCATTCTACTTGGTATGCCCCAGGTAAGTTATCAGTAGATATTGTTTCTCGAAATGGCACAGAATTCCATAAATACAGAAGTAATGCGAAAAGTAAGAACATTGTCAATTCTGTAGCCCCATTGTTTGTTGAGCAAGAGGTGACTATGAAATTGTTCTTCTTCTTGCTCCTTTGGCATTGGATTTTATCATATTTGTGTGGATCTTTTGAATTATGTTGAGTAACAAACGTGCAACTATGGCATCTATGGCAAATTGGTTTGTTGACAACGGACCTAGGCGATAGTATCAGTTTTAATGACACTCATTTGAAAGTTTTGGAGGAAGAAGTTAAAAGCTTTTGAATAGGGACACACAAACTAAACAAGATTAAACAATAAGTAATATTTTATTCAATCTCATCAAATTAATTGAGCTGTAAATTAAGTACCTAAACAGATTTACAAATAAAATTCATGACCGTGTCGCACGAACTTGTTCTTGGAGGAAACTATTTAATAGGAAAAATTCTATTTCCTGATTTATATTGAAAGGCGAGAAAATGGCTTAAATGTAAGACCAATTCGTATAGTAACTATCATTAAGAATATTAGTGGAATAAGTGCACTTTGACTTTGATCGAGAAAACTGGATTTTAATAAAAATACTTCAACAGTATAAAAAAGAAATGCGGTGATATCGACTGGTAACATAATGTTTTTGTCGCTAAAAGCTTTTATTTTGACAAGTACACATCATAACAATGTGTTTAATGATTTAAACTCAATTTTTTCCTTAAGGCACTGGTCTATAACATTATTATTCTGAGCGCCTCAAATGGCTGTTTAGCAAAAAACTTTAAATGTCATCTTGTGATGAATATCTAATTTTAACACTATACTACATCAGTTTATGCCAAATTTGTAAAAACATTTGTAGTCAAAAACCTAAAATACATCTGCCATCAATTGAAGGCACACCCCTTAAGTTATCCGAAAGCGCGAAATACCTGGGAATCATACTTGATAGGAAATTGAACTGGAAAATGAATGTCCAAAAAAGAGTCAAAAAGGCATCCATCGCATTCTACTCATGCAGCAGAATATTTGGGAAAAACTGGGGCCCAAAACCCAAGGTAATTATATGGATGTACACTGCGATAGTGAGACCGATATTGACGTATGGATGCTTAGTTTGGTGGAAAGCCGCTAACAAAGCTACAAACCTTAAGGCATTGACTAACATCCAGAGACTTGCATGCATGGATCAACCAGTGCCTTGCGCACGACACCACGGCAGGCTTAGAAACCATACTTAACCTTCTGCCACTTGACCTTTATATGCAGGAAACTGCAGCAAAAAGAGCTCTCAGGATTAGCCAATCTAATCTATGGAGATCCAGTTTAACTGGACACTCTGAAATTTTGAACATCCACACAGAAACAAATGTAGAGTCTGACTACATAGTTCCCTTTACAGATTTTGAAAGGCCATTCCAATGCTTGTTCCCAAGTAGAGAGAAGTGGATTAATAATGAAGTCTTACAACCTCCAACCAAATCCATCTTTACAGACGGCTCAAAAATGGATATAGGTACTAGGGATGGCTTCTTCTCAGAAGCTTTGAATATAGAAGGCTCAATCAGACTTCCCAATAACAGCAGTGTATTCCAAGCAGAGGTTCTAGCAGTAACGAAAGCTGCCAAAGTGGCATCAATGATGGCACTACCCCGAGAGGATATTACCATTCTCATCGATAGCCAGGCAGCGATAAAAGCAATTTCTTCTGTTGAAATAAATTCCAAGCTTGTGAAAAGCTGTCGCGAAGAGCTTAAAGTTCTTGCCACACAGCATAATATAACACTCTGCTGGATCCCCGGTCACGCGGGCATCATGGGAAATGAAAAAGGCGATGAATTGGCAAGAAAAGGCTCAGCACTTAGTCTAGAACTCTCAGAAAGGAGCGTAAAACCACCGTTATGCGACCTCAAACATAGTATAATGTGTGAAATCCTGGCAAAAGCCAACTCGAGATGGGCAAACTTAAACACTTGTGAGGTAGCTAGGAAACTGTGGCCGCAGTACGATAAAAATAGAACGAATGCAATCATTCAAAAAGACAGGAAGTCAGTATCGACGTTGGTAGGTGTTTTAACTGGCCATAACATGCTAAGATATCACGCCAAAAAACTACGTCTAACTGAAAACGATCTATGAAGAGGTTGCAGTGACGAGGAAGATCATGAGGATATAACCCACTACCTCTGTCACTGCCCCAGTCTCTGCCATCTAAGAAATAAAACTCTGAAGAAATACTTCTTCGAAAGCATCAAAGAACTATCAGAGTGCCCAATATCAAATCTATATAGATTCGCAAGAGGAAACGGATGGTTGACCACCCCGGGATTATACTAAGGAACTAAATATGGACTACGAGTATGGTAAGAGGAGAAATTGTTAAACCCTCAAATGGGCATCACAATGGGTCTACATTGACCTAAGTGCGCTGGGGCTGAGCTATTGGCTCTCCTACAGCAACCCGCAAACCTAACCTAACCTAAAATACATTTATAACAGCTGCAAATATATAAACTTTACAAAATTATTTTGTTGAAATCGTAAGAGTTTTTTCGAGAAAATGAGACTTTGGGAGGTATCCGTTATAACCGGGCTAAAACATAAAAAAAAAGTTGTTCAAAGTTAAAAAAAAACTATGAAAAATAAAACGCATACATACTTACCTATTGATTTTAGGTTTATAATAGATTGTTAAAATAAGTTATGCAGAATAAATTTAGGTACTTTAAAGAAATTGATATTGTTAATAGTTTTAAGTTTAATCAAACTAAGAAAAAAAAAATTTTAGACTGTAAGGCAAAAAAAAAATAAATAAACGCAAAAAAAAAAAAAAAAAACCGGGCTAAAACAAAAAAATCCGAGTCCTCTAGGAAAGTAAAAATAGAAAACATCATCATCATATGTTTTCTTTATGAACTTATTTAATTTGTAGTTCGATAACTATAGAAGTTTTATCAAAGTTAATTGAAGTATGAAATTTTTTGACGCAGTTATGAGGTAGAATGAAAATCTGAAAACACAGTTTTACAGAAAAATAAATATGGCGTATGCACGCCATTTTGGACTTTAAGGCGTATTGTGCGTTTCTTGCTTTAAATGATTCAAACCAAATTTAAATTAATTCTTAATTTAAATTAAATTCTTTACCTAGGTACCTTTATAATATTAAATCAAATAAAAGACACGATTAGGTCGCACAAACTTGCTCTACTAAAAATTATTCATCTCAATCGGAGACAACCCTGACTTTTGAGAGACATTTGAGTAACTCTACTAAAATATTGTAAAGTTGGTGTTTATTGAGGTATAAAACCTTCGACGGTCTGTAATCATTTTAATCGGATGTAATCCTGACTTTTAAGAGACACTTGAGTAATTCTACAAAAAATTGGTATTTATTGATGTTTAACCTTCGACGGTCTGAAATTATTTTCATTCAAAAAGACACAAATTGGTCACACGTACCTTTGATATTGTAGTCTTTCAATTTTTGCATACGAAATAATTTTTTTAAATTCTTTCTATTAACTTAAAATGTAATAATTAAGAAAATAAATTTAAAACAAAATTACTTTTAAAATTCATTCATAACAAACCAGAGTTTCCCGATAACTCGTTGTAATTTTTTTAATATATAAATATATTTAACAATTTTTTCCCAAGATCGTAGATCCAGTTTAAAAAAAAATTGATTTTTTTAAACTACTTTTATGAGTATACCAATTTACTAACAACATATTAATTTTCATGCGAAAAAAGTAAGGGATGTCACAATTCCTGTGCCTATCACAAAAGCTCAAAAGCGCAAATTTTTGACATTTTTTGTTGTTATAATTTGCGAAAATTCGAAAATGAAAAAAGTTCTGTTTCTATCTAATAGTCGCAAAAAAGCAGAATTTTTTTTTAAAAAGAATTAAAAAGAGCAGATTTCTGAAATCAGAATTTTAACCCGATTGCATAAACTAAATTTCAAAAAAATTCTTAAATAGGTTTTTAAGATACTAAATTTTCAAATAAAAAGTTTTGTTTAATTAATATAATTTTGTATAGAAAAGTTATGGAAAGATTAAGTACGTCATTATCGTTTGGCTATCTAGACCTTTTTAGAAGAAAAACAAATTGGTTTAGATCGTCAGAGTCGTTAACAAGAAAGTCAAAATTAAATAAAAACCGTTGTATGTGGCAGGCATACTGTTAAAACTGTTTTATAGGAACAAGGGTTTCAACCGTCTAAAAGACCGTATCACTCATAAAAAATTTCATCAAAGTCGTTAGAGAGGTTTATAGTGCAAGTAAATTTATACAACTGGTGTATGCATGAAATCCGATGCTTCTGAATTTTTGCAGACTTGTCTATGATGTTGGCCTAATGAATAATCCAAGTTTGTGACCTCGAATGCGGAACGCAACTTTGTCAAAAAACACAAAAATTTCGGATTTTTTCAGATTTTGGCGAATGTAACCCTAATAATTTTTGACAGTACCTTCTCAGGATGTTTTTATAGTAAACTAACTTTGATACAATATGAGTCTATAATTGTCTCTGTATATCCATTTTTCTGTTTTTTTCCAGACCTAAATATGATAAAATTCGACGCCTTCTGGTGGCAGAGATTTTAGTCATGTAGGTTTTATTGGCAGATTTAGAAAGTTATACGAACTTTGCAAATTATAAATTACTAACAAAAAGTACTTTTCGCTCTTTTGACCTCGTTTTATATGGGTGGTAATTTTGCATACTTCCTATACCCTTACCGTAGCAGCAGATTTTTTTTAGTTTCAGTTCAGGTCCGCACTGTATTTGAATAGCACTAAAGCAGCTTTCCATATTTATACTTATTACGTTTATTATGCATTTCAAATACTAATAATATATCCGTGTTAAAAAATAGCTGGAAAACAGGATACCAATTTTCACTGGAAAAAGTATCCTGAATTATATAAAAGGTAATCACGACAGAAACCTTTTGAACAAAAATCTAACCTCAGACGAAGCTAATAAAGAAATGATTTCTCTAAGCCCGTACCAGCAAAACCTAATGAAACCATTTAACTACGTCGTCGTCGTCATCATCTTCATTTCAAACAACGTAAAGTGAAAAATTGTTCAATCAAACAGAAAATCGAATCGAATAAGTGGACGATTATGCCAAAGGGTATATGCTAATGCATACGAAGCAGCTCCTTGAGGCGAAATGGAATTTACCCACTTTGAAGATGCACGAGCGTGAAAAAGAAATTTCTAAGATGCATTAAACAAAAAAAAAAAAACACAGCATATAAATGGAAAAAAGAAAGCTCGAAGACCAAAGAAAAATAAAAGCAACACTCTTGAAGAACACGCAGAAAGGATCAACGAAATTAAAATCGTTTGTTGGGACGTTTTTTTTTTTTTTCTTGTATTTTGTTTCTCCAACGATAAAAATGTTTTTCTTTTATTTTCATTCACGGACGTACCTATGTACCTATATCCTTATTGAACCCAATAAAATGTCGGAAAAATGCTACTTTCATCAGGTAACCGTAAAGCCAAAGTTGCATTTGGTATACAACACGTTCATTCCAGTGTTTGGATTCATTTGGCAAAGAGGATGTGCCCCTTTGCACCTGATTGAATTGAAAAATTTAAGCTTTGAAGAATTTACATTCAGAGTTTGAAACCAATTTAAAATTAAGTATTGAAGGCGTAAAGATTGTTTTTTTTTTTTAGTATTTACCTTTTTTCTTGCTCAAGAGGACAAGTATTAGTTTCGTGTAAAAAAAAATTGAGGTTTTTATCAAACCTGATATTACGGTAATAGAGAAGTCCAAAAAAATAGGTTTCGTCATGCCGTCCGTCGCGCCGGTCTGTCTGTGCGGATGTGCGGATGTGCGGATGTGCGGTTGTCTGTGCCCCGATCTACAGCCTGAACGGTTACTGGAATTTTCTTCCAACTTCGTGTCTAGTACTTTTTGGTGATTCCCTAGAGGAGAAAATCGAATTTTTGTTTTAGCCCGGCTATAACGGCTATAACGGGTACCCCCGAAAACGGCTACAAAGATTTTGATTAAACTTGGTGCACGTGATATTTTTAGTAGTGCTAATATTACTGCATTTGAGATTTTTGGCTAAAAATGCACATACCGGATTTGGTGTTAACGGTTTTTCACTAATTTGGCCATAAATTGATAACAGCTTACCCGATTTGATTTAAATTTGGTACGGTATTTAAAACATTCAACACAAGATGGCATATAGCTACCATACAACTTTATGCCATAATTAGGCCATTTTTCCACCTTTCAACATAATTCAGTAAAATTAATTTTCTAAATCCTACATTTCGCTACAAGAGCAAGTTCGCGACTCAGTCGAGCATTTTCTTTCTCTTTTTATTAGACAAATCATAGAATAATATGAAAATGAGATTGATTAGCTTGGCGATACGTTTAATCTAATTTTGGTCGAGTACTTAGAGCTCTTGGTCATCATTTGGATTAGCTGTTCTTGTTCAATGGTGAATTCTGGAACGTCATCGCCGTTTGGCACATCCACAAATGACCAAGATTGTTTTTCTTAGGAAGACCATAATATAGGAACACCATAAAACGATCAACATGAACTTACTTCGTCCACTGTCCCCAAACAAACCCCATCAGCGTTACTTGCTTCCCGAAATATTTACACGCAAGTGCAGAGGTCACATATCCCGGACCACGTATAAAACCCCATAAATCGTCCCAAAAACTCATCTTAAGTACTATTTGTCTCAGGAAAAGGTGAGACGAGGCTTCTGGGGAATTTAAATTGTCGCTTGAAAGCTTATGACCATTTGTTTTGAAACAAAATTATATTTGTTGACTGGTTTTACTGGTTTACTGGTTGACCTTATTATAGTTTGTAAACAAATTTGTGCCTTTTTTTATTAACTGGGTGGAAATGTGGGAAGCTAGAATTTTACAGGAGAAATTTTGATGTTTGTTACAGTAGAAACAACGGACGCTTCAAGTTGCGCGTCTAGTTGTAAAATCCCCAATGTATATTTTGCTACAATAGATGAAATGCTCCAAGAAACTACGCCAATCCAATGAAACTCTCCAACATTGACATAAGATACCATTAACGATAAAAGATGAAGAAAAAGATCGAAGACCGCAACAACAACATAAGGAATTCAATCTTAAGTTGTATGACCTTTAATGCCAACAATACCTATTCGAAAGCCAAACAACTCATGAAGAATTTATAATTCAGAATGTATAACTTCTGTTAGATAATAAACAAAATAAGTAAAATAAAAAATGGCAATAGAAACCCGTTAAAAAGTTTTTGAACTTGTATATATATCTATGTATTGTCCTAGATGTTTAGTTCAATTTTGCAAGAAGATAAGAGTTCCTTCATTCAAAATGATTCCCCTCTAGTATTTCAAACTCATTTATTTCATACCAAAGAATGCACACGAAATTCACCCTTTGGCATTTAATTACTGCAAATCTCAAAAAGTTACATTGTTGTTTTTTTTTTAACCGAGAAAAAAAGAGGAAAACAAAGGTACCTACCCGTAGATTTTGAGAACACGTCCGCAACGAAAGTAAATGGTGTCTGTAAACAATGGCTGTTGACATTTACAAGAGATTCTATGCATGTTTATAATGAAAAATTTGAACAGAAAACAAGGAAAACAACAACGTCTGCTATTCAACACAATACCTACTTTCATATAAAAACCATCATACCCCAAAAGAAATAAGCGAAGTTATTACAATTTTTTTTTTGTATCGTTTCCTCAAACCGCAGTAATTCAGTTCAACCACCACCACAGCTTCCAATATTGACTGATATATTCGTATGTTCATCAAAAGCGCATTGCCTTATGTCATATCGTTCTGTTTATATAGGTATATTCGTTATTCGTCCTCGAAAAATAATTACTTCGTCCTTTGATTGAGCTTGGTTAGCATGACGGCGCAGTAATGAAATCAGAGGACCAACGACAGAACAACGACGAGCGACGATCCAGCGGGGAATTTTCAACAAAATCACATTTGGAATTTTAATGAGCAAGTGTGAGTATTGGAAAATTTTCATTTTGATGTATAAATCTGCATGTTGAGCATTTGCAATTGTCACACTAATTATTGGGGCGCTTTATATAATAATTCAGATTGCATCTCATCATCTGTAAGTGAAGCTTAATAGAAACCTGCCCATTAGTCGGACATCTAAAACCATCAATTTTGTGCGATATAGATACATATATATGTACAAATTTATATATATGACGGAAAAGGTGCGGTTGTCGATATGGAAGGTGTTAACGAGTCATACTTATAACACCGGATCTGAATTTGATGAATATCCAAATTAATTTCAACTCGATAATTTTACACCGTCAATAACGTTGTGCAGTGCAACTGAAATTAAAAGTGACATATCCGTGGATTTCCGTGGATGTAGGTAGGTATATACATATATAGTTGCAGGTTAATTCTTAAGTGCTGCCAGCACTTGCACGTATGTAGCCAAAACCAGAGCAACTATAGCTCGGCGCCACGTAATGGTAAAGGAGATTAGAGGTTTTGAAAAGGGGATTTAATTTATTCAATGCACGCATTGATTAGTGGCATTGATATTTTGCTAATGGAATATTATATTTGCAACGCGAACGCGGAGATCACGTTTTTAGCGTTGTAATCCTAATTGAATTTTATTACATAAATGCACGGTTTTTAATTGATATACTCGAGTATTGAGTTTCTTATTGGTAAAGTGGTGAATGTCCTTTAGTATTTAATTTGAACATTCTAAATAAAATAGTAAACATATATGTATCTAATATATAAAAATGAAGCTGATGTTTTGTGCGTATACTTATAACTCATGTAGTTTTCAACCAATTTCTTTGATTTTTCTTTTAAACTATTCAGAAAAAGAATGAGAAGGACATAGACCCTTTCTTTCAGAAAAAAAAATTACTTTTTCAATGAAATGCAAACTGCATTTTATAAAACTTTATGCAAAAAAAAATTTCAATACCATGGCAGCCAATAAAAACATGGAATTTTTTTCAGCTGTACGATTGTTAATTCATAGTACTTTAAAACTTATTTAATTTTGAACTTTTCACTTGTAATTTTGATTTTCTTTCAATTCACCAAAGACAGATTTATTTTTACCGAACATTTCATAGTTTCAAAAAATAATATATAGAATTCCAATTAATTTACAAGTTATCAATTGGTAATTAACAATGTTTATAGGAGTGTGAGTGCTAATTTGTATCGATGTAAATGTTTATTTTTTAATGTGATATTTAAGTTAGTTTTTCCATTCCGTTTCCGATCTCTTCACTATTTTTCGTTGCGGTTGCGTACAAAATGCAGCCGCTTAAAAAAGAAACTTAAAATTGTCAATTTTCGGGGAAAATGGATCAATGTTGAAGGGCAATAGATAGGTCCTTAAAAAGTCAAAATAAATGTGGTTGGGCTTACACCTATTGTTGCAAATTTTATTATATAGCTTGAAAAAAAAGTTTGCATTTTGTTCGTGTGATGCCCAGCCAACACAAGTTCTTCAAAGTTTTAAATTTGGATTAGTGCTTCCATAACTGATCAATATAACATACTAAAAAACAGGACCCACACCAAGCTTTTCGATTATAATCTCGATTTTTATTGTGCTTGAACTAATTCTGTTGTTTTTAGACAGCTGATAACTGCATCAAAAATTTTAATTTATCATCCACTTAACATCGAGCTTGAACCTAAACGGGTGGACTGATTTGCTTCAAATTCGGTACACATTGATTGTAATCTAATTTCTGTATTATTAAAAATAGCTCTTTTACAACATTTTATTACAAATTTAAATATCTTTACTGAAAAAAATGCATTTACCAACTTATCTACCAAACACCAAAAATATCTTATTTTATCGATGTTGTAGAAAATGAGCTTGGCTTCAATTTAGCAGAAGATTATAGTTTCTGATTGGAGTAAAATTTTCCAAGATAAACATGAAACTCGAAAAAATACGTGTTTCCTCTTAACTGCCGATAGATTTGTTTTATAAATTTTCACACAAAGAAACCAAACAAATACCATTTTTTTAATACGCGACAAACAGTTTCTAAGATAAATGATAAAAACCAAAAAACTTCATGTTTATTCTAACTGCCGCTAGGGTTATTTCAAAAAATCAGAACGCAATATTTATGTGCATATATACAGGGTGGTTGGTATAAGATGCACCAAATAGCTTGAGCGTGTAGGTGGGGTTAAGACAAGAAAAAAATCGTATGGAGGGGGGGTCTATTTCCCCCCGTTAAGGCGGGAGGGGCAATTTTCTAAAAAATTGACTTAAATCAGAAAAAAAAAATTAAAAACAACGGTAAATAATACAAAGACTTGTTATATCTTTTTGAAAAGCCAGAAAACTACTCTTTTATTTTATTTTTAAATTAAGTCGTTTGAGAGAACAGTTTTAAAAAAATTAATTTTCAAACTCAAAATTTTGAAAAAAAATTAAAAAAAAAATGTTTAAACTAATTTTTTTCAAAATTTTATGTAATTAACTATTGTTTTTATCGAAATTCAATGCTCTTATTAATTTTTAGTCAAAAACAGAAAACCGGATGCCAAAATGTATCTTAGTTTTTGAGAAATTTGTAACGGGAGGCATGGGATGTTCCCGCTACGAAAAAAAAATAAAAATTTATAAATAATTAATCTTTAACTCATACTCGAGATTTTGATATGGAAAATAAAAAAAAATCAATTAAATGATTTAATTTCGCGTTAATCCCGAATATGAATTAAAAATAATTATTATAATTCTTAAAATAAAACGATGTTGCTTGGTGATGTTTATAACTGAGAAAGAGAGTTAACTAAAAAGTCCCAAAAGACCAGAAAGACCAGAAAACCCCAAACCTTGGATGAGATGTATTTCAAATATTATCTATCTCTCAGTTGCAATGTATTACCTACTTTATCTGATTCAATCTCGTAGCGAGTGCGAAAAATCCCTATTAGGATCCGATTTCATAAAAATAAATGAGAGTGTAGTCGGCTGAGAAAAGCAGGAGATGAAGTGATGCTTAAGATCGTTCACTACTCGACAGTAGTGGATGATCTGTAAGATCCCTTCGTCCTCTTCTCACAGTCGAGTACTTCTCAACGTATGTTGGTGTAATATACGTATCTCATAGACACCACGGATCAGTAAACCTTACGTCAGATTTACGATCTGGCGTAGTCAGGTGATCTCTAAAGTATTCTAAAATAGTACTCATTTAGCTTCAAAATGCCTTGAGATTAAATGACCTGACTTCGAAAACACGAGAACGTGAGTAGAGTAAGAATTCTGAGGTAGTATTGTAAAATTTTAAGGAGAGTTTTTAATTCCCCTATCTATCATATCTAATAGATCTCGAAACATATCCCAAAATTGCCCACTACTACTACTTCTCTATAACGAATCCGAAACCTATCCATCCTACCAACTTTTAGTACCTCGTCTGTGACGGGGCACGTCCAAGCCTGGATGAATAGGGTGACTACTACTACACCGCTGCTTCAGGTCTGCTGTTTTCGCCGGGGCCGAACTCGTCGGTACAGGGAAGTGGGTGGTGCTGCAGGAGTGGTAGCCGGTGTCACATTTGTTAGACCTGGAGTCTAGCTGTTTGTTGACTCTGTTGAGTTTATAAATTGCTATGCTAAAAAGCAAAGGGGCCGAGTTGAGAGTCGAGTACAGTGATAGAGTTCGAGAAAGAGATAATTTTTTTTAAGGTGGAAGCACGAGCGTTAACAGATTGACGAGATGTTGATGTTGTCATCCCTAAGGATTGCCTAACCCTTCCCAACCTATGCCTTATTTCATCCTTGGAATTTTTCTAAGGCCCTAATGTTTTGGGAAATCAGGTGATGATGATTTCCCTCAAGTACCACACTTCCCTACCTAAGTGTCTTGTCGGAGACTAGTCCTTCAAGGACACTACCCATTGATACTTTCACTGGTACAAATCTGGTGTGAAAATATCCCGCAAATTGACTAATATAAAAGAAGAATGGAATGAACCTTATCCTTTGCTTACATGGTTGTGTGTGTGTTTCGTTGTGGTTGCTGCCTTCACGCCGAACTGTCTTCAGCCACGTCTCTTCGCTAAAGTTTTAGTCCTCCATACTATCTAAAAATAAGTCTTCAAAAAAAAAACTTCCCGGACTGACATCAGCTTTCTCTAAACTTAAGCAATGATTGAAAACCAAATGATTAAATTCGTAAAATCTCTATACAATTTTATTTCTTACCAAAACTAACTCTAACAATGTTAAATCCTTAGTACTTATTATACATAAGAAAATTTATTAAACCTTAATCAGAATCTCTAATTAGTTCTTTTAACTGAATAACAAATTTAACTTGATACAAAAAAAAACCAAACTTATTATAGATGAATCTTTAATAAACTTTACTTTTATTTCTTCTTAAAGAATTTTTTTTCAAACTTCAATATCAAAAAAAAAGTTTATTCAAAAATAAAATGACCTCAACTTTACGTTTAATATTCCAAACTAAAACAAATTTACCTCTTTTACAATTTAACTATTCTAACGTTGCATGAGACTTGCAAAAGAAAATTTTATGGAACCTGTTCCAAAGATCGAAATCCAGACGTGAAGTCTGTTAGATAAAAAAAAGCTGAATGCTCTTTTCAGAAATCCAAAAAAAAGTAATTTCTGATAACAAAACAAAAATATCTTTTGTTTCAGAAATATCCTTTTTGAGGTTTGGTGAAATTAATCACTATCCCTCTTTCGCGATAAGTTACAAACTACTCCGACGAATAGTAGTTTTATAACACAAAATGCCTAACTCGATTTGTAAAACGTCTCCATGGATCGTTCGCTTCCTTAATAATCTTTATTGAGGCCTCTTATCTATACATTGTTCACACAATCTTAGACAAGGTCGACGATTAACGAGCCCAGATTAAAAGGACTAACAGATACCAAACACGACTAATTTTCATTAGTTTGATTTTAAACACGAGCTATACGCGAATAGGTAAGTACCTATTTTTGTACGATACAAGTTTTCAAACAAAAATTCAACAAAAGCGCGAAAATTCTGATCACTCAGAATTTTAAAACGGACAAAAATATGCGTAGGACGCCTCCACTGAACAAGTATCCCTCCCAAAAGTTGAAAGAAGAATGTTTCAATATCAAAAGTTCAAAATTTTAAAAATGTTTGGATCAGAAGGATCATCAATATAGTTGGTAGGTACATCCAAACCTTACCGTAGCTGAAACAAGCGTGGGTTAATATTTATAAAATTTAATCAATAAAAAAAAAATATAATTAATATCAATATATTTATCTATAAAAATTCAGGCAAAAAAGGTTCGACGAAGGGAGAGTGCACCCTACCAATGTGAAACCAGATGAAAGGATTGTTTCACCAGTTACTTTATATCTTTTAATTTTCAGTTATCTTTACCAATTCTTTCTTTTTTCAATTTTCAGAGTTTCAGAATTTTTCACAGACGGGATCAGTGGGAAAAGTTTACGTAGGTATGTTGCGTATGTATAGATGACTGAGATTCAAAATTTAATCTCAACAAAAAATTTCGTTAAAATCTTCAATCAGATTCGAAATGACTATAAAACGTTTATACTAAAGTTCAAAAAAAAAATTACTTATGTTTCACGAAAAAAAATCTTTAGAGTGTAATCACTTGTGGTAATAAGTTTCTTTATTTAAATTTCATAAGTTGTAATTGGCCTTAACATTTCTTTTGTCAAACGTTAAAATCACTTACATTTCACAAATAAAAAAAAAACTTCGATTTAATTTTGCTTTATTTTTCAGCACACGATATTAATTTACTTTATATGGAATTGATTTAAGTTTTCGACAGGCAACATAAGTTAAGTATATAAAACCTCTGTCAACGACTTAGATAAATTCTTTAACACAAATATTTTTTTTAAATTTTTTTCTAGAAGGATATTTGCCTCCTTGACACACTTTAACACTCCAAGTAAGTACACTTTAATTTACTCAACAACGAGTTTCTAAAAATTACCGAACTTTATTTTTATTATTTTTCAGACGGACGATATGACGAATTTATAATTTACTTTATTTTTATCTTTTTCTTTAATTTCAGATTTCGCGACACGGATTGAATTACGCCAGGTAGGTATGTAGGTAAGTGGTAAGTATTCTAGTGTTAAGTTTCGATTTAAGTTTTCGCAATTGCAATAAATTTCTTGGTTTATTATTATTTTTATGCTTGGATGTTATTTTAACACAGGCAAGATTCTCACACTTCGACGTAATAGGTATTAGCAAATTTCTTTACGCTTGGATCAAAAATATAACATGATTTGTTTTCAACATATTATTTTTCAAAACCATAGAAAATACTATACTCTGTTTTATTTTACGTGAAGATACTTTACACGAGAATTTTTAGTATCTCTGTTGTTTTAGTTAAATAGTCAGCATCATCAACTGACAAAAAAAAAATTTACGTTGACAAAACAAATTTACTTAAGTTTTTCTTCAAAGGTACCGCTGTATCAAATTACAATTTATGTAGGTATATTTTTTGTTATGCCACCCACTTTTTGTTGAGTGGGGTTGATTTTGCTTAAAAATTCAGAAATATTTAAAAGGGCAGTAAGCCAAAATTTAACACTTTTATCTATTTTATCAATTGTTTCATAAATTACACTATTTTTAGGATGTTGTAATCAAAAAAAAAAACTTTATCACACCTTTTTCTTTTGTTAGGTGCATTTGTGTAATATAGGTTCAAAAATATTAAAATTCAAGAAAATAAACTACCTATGAATATCAAATAATTCCTATCTGTTTATATATATATATATTGTAAAATATATAGCTACCATACATTTATCCACATTTTACACTTTTGAATTTTTCATTTCATCTGCTTAAAGATGACTCCAGCAGGGTTCGATGTTATTTTTCAGCATGATGACTTTATTTTTCAGCTAGATGATGTTTTTCATTCTGCACTTGGAATGAATCTATGATTCCTACGATGCTGTGTCGAGTCCTACGTGCAGATGAATATTTGAAGCACATAGGATTTCCAAAAATATCTATGTCGTCGATATTTTTCAACAATTTGGTTTTTAGGCTCCTCGGAAGAAACCAAATAACGTCGTCCGAGTGGTGGATGCTTTCTTCGACCTTGACGTAGTGACTTTTGGGTGTCACGTCTTGGTCGTAGTCTCGTCTGACTAGATTGCTGCCACTCGGAACGTATCTGTTTAAAAAGAAAAATGAATTAGTGTTTTTGTAGGTACATTTTTGAGCTGCTGACCCTAAATCTATCTACTGTTTTATTATGTCGTTTTACTTTTTTGATGATGAAGAGATCTTTACTAACGCACGACGTGAGAAAGAATCATCTTCGTTTTTAATTTTCCTTTGGTCGTTATGCCACTTATTTTGGGCACTTAGTTTGACCATTATATTAATGTTTCAATGTAAAATCACATATTACGATAAAAAGATTTTATTTTTTTACCTGGTTTTTTTATGTCTTTTTGCGGGATTATTGCGGTGTTGTATTTTTGGAGTAGAATCTCGTTTCCATAACACAATTGTTTCGAACAGTACTCCCTCGTGTTTTCTGCAGAATCTCACGCTTCGCAGAAGTTTACTAGGGGGTGGTTTTTGCGTAGTGCACTTGGACTGGACAATTGAATGCACGAAATCCTGGCACATTGCTCACTTGCTCGTTCCAATACGATATTTTTTGTGTCTGGTATCTGCGCAGTGAATTGGATGCGCATGTGTTTTTGGACTAACAAAAAAAAATATTGTACGGACATGGATTTTGTCGCAAATTAATTATTCGTCTTGAATATTTCTTTATGGTTAATTGTCTGATCCATAATAGACGACCAGTTTTCTTTGTATTTTAGAGCATGTGCTCTGGTTTTACAATGTTAAAATGGATGAAAAAATTTTCTTACCTTGGATTTATATTCCTTGCGTATGACTTTTTCTTCTTTTGATTTTGTGTTTCTTAGATTTTTATTGCTTTTTCTTTATTTCCTTTAATTGATTAAGGTACTTTACCTATTATTAACTTTTTTGCTTTTTACTTTTCACTTGATTAAAATTTATAATTTTTCTTACTTTTTCCTTGGACTTAAACACGTCTTTCTTCTTCAAATTGTATGTGCGAAATAGAACTGTTCGGCTGGTTTACGTCGCACGTTACCTAAACCAGTGCTTCTACAACAGTACTTTTTATGGCGGTTTCATGATTTAATATCTATGAGACAGGCTTATGAGAAGGTGTTGGTCTCTGTCTATCTTATTAGAAAAGATAGTTCGGGTATTAAATTTAATTCCGGCCATCTTTTTTTTCTATCATTTATTTGAATGTTCGATGCCCGCGTATTTTCAGATTTGGTGTGTTTGTTTTCCCCATGCTACTTTGAGATTATGTTTTTCTCTTTTTGTCTCGTAGTTTTATGGTGTAATTCCCAAATTTTTGTTGATTTATTCTTTTCCTCCTTATTTGTTATTTTATGTTGTCACGAGTATAGGGTTCGGATGTATGAAAATGGTTTGTTTTGTTTTCGCTCGCTTTTGTCGGAGTAAGTATTATTTTTCGTCTATTATATTTTTAGGTTTTCTTGAACTTTTTATATTGTAAACAATTAGGTATGTATATTTAGGTTCGGCGTATTAGTATAACTATCGTATATTTGTTCGGGTGAGTATTTTTCTTGTACTTTTTAACTTTTCAGTCATTTTCGAAACTGGGTAAGTACTTTAGTTACCTTTTTGATTATTTTTCTTGATTTTACTATTTTCTTTTCTTGCAGGTTGGAACTTGAATTTGTCATTTTTGTCACTATTTAGAATCAGATTTTCTTTTTTTTTTTTTGTGTTACCAAACTAATTACTTGAATTTTCCTGAGTTTTCTCGTTCCAGATACCCTGTTGACGATTTTCGTGTTCATGCGTGCAGCATTAAAATATCTGAATTTAGAGAATTTCTAGTTGGTAAATCTTTTGAAACGTAATATTTCATCAATTAGAGTTTATCTGAATCAGTTTCTAACAAATATAACAGTTTGTATGTTTGTCCTATGTGACCATATTTCACGTTGGTGAATGGGAGTATTACTAGTTGGGATACCTCACTTTTTCATTAACTGACCGGTGTCCTAGCTAATCTACATTTTTACTGCCTATCCGTAGGTGGTTGTTTCGCTATGTTTCGGAATTATGCGGTTGAGTGGTTGGCATACTAGATATTTCCTTTATTTACTAAAGAACCTTTATTTCATCCCTCTATAATTTCTCCTAAGCATTTCTTAGCAACATTTGTTCCTTTCGGAATAGGGTGTTGTCTATGTTAAGAGAATGTTTTGTGGATTGTAGAAATTTTCGAATTGGTTCGTTTGGATGAAGTTCTAAACCTGTGTCATACAAGTGTGTATGAATGTATAAGAAGAATTTCACTATTATACTTAGTGGGTGACGAAGTGGATTTTCCTACAAAACATCTTCAATGTCCCTGGTGCCAACAGGTACATTGATGATGGAAACGAAAATCATTAATTGCAGTACGAAATTATTTTATAAGTTCTTCCTATAACTCCAGAATAACTAATAGCTACCCACGACCCATGTGTCTCATGCACAGGCTGAGCAGCTGGCGTTGACGCTTATCAACGCAAAAAAAATGTAAATTGTACAAAGGAAATCGTCGATGACTTTTTCGATTGCTCATTTACGCAGATCTTTGGTATGAACTACTGATTCAAATCCGTTTGCATCCTTAACCTTGTACAAGTTGTTACCTACAATCTTTACAACTTTTGTTTTTACGAATTTGGGGCATAGCTTCGCGTTACGATGTTTGCTTGCATCACTCAATATGAAATTTCGGCGATAAACATCGTCGCCTATATTGAACGTAACTGCCCTACTTCGAAGGTTGTAAACTTTTTCGTAACTGTCATGTGCTTGGTTAAGTGCGGTTTTCAAATAAGAATGAAGAATATTCATTCGAGCTGTTTTAGGTAGCCAGTCAATTTCCGATTGATTAAGACCACCAAGTTTTCTCAACAACGCATAATCGGCCCCATGCTCTATCATGCGCTGACCAAATAAGGCCTCATATGGGGTCATGCCGATTGCGCTGTGCAACGATGTGCGTAAAGCACTGCTAATACACGATAAATGTTCGTCCCAGTTAAGTTGTTTGGTGTCGATATATGCTCTTATAGCGCTTAAAATAGAGCGGTTCACACGTTCGCTAGCATTTGCTTGTGGTGCGTACGCGGCTGTCTTAATATGATTGATTCCGAAATTTTCTAAGAAAGTCTTGAAATCGTTACTTACAAATTGTGAGCCATTATCCGATAACAAACTCTCGGGAACTCCAAATGTCAAGAATACATCATCCACTAAAAATTTGACTACTTCTGAAGTAGTTGCCTTTCTCAATGGTTTGATGAATACAAATTTCGTTAGTTGGTCTAACGCTATAAATATAAATGTGTTACCTCTTCTGGACCTAGGGTAAGGACCTAGAAAATCTATATATATATGTTGAAATGGCCTTTCCACTTCAAAACTTTTTCCCATTTCAGTTCTAAGAACAGAATTCGGCGCTTTTGTCGTTTTGCATATTTCACAGTTGTTCACATACATTTTGACTTGTGCTGCCATTGCTGGCCAATAAAATTGGTTACGAAGACGATGAAGGGTCTTGGTGATACCACCATGCGATGCCTGAGGCGGGCAATGAGCCGCAATTATCAACTTTTCGCTCAACTGCGATGGAATCCAAATCTTCCAAGCCAAATCGTCTTGAATTGGATTTCCTGTTACGTGTCTGACTTTCTTGTATACATAACCATCTGATACTTGCAAGTCAGGAAGACGATCTTTATTTTTATTAATGTGTTCCACGATTTGAAGGTATTCTTCCGACTTGAAAGACGGATCCTTTAAATCAAGATGCAACACTTTAGATGGACTTGAATTTTCGATGGGCGTTTCTAAGGATGACAAACGCAATGCTTCTACTTCATGCACTCTGGATAGGGCATCAGGCACAGCGTTTAAAGTACCTTTTCTATGCTCCACCGAAAATTCGAAGCTTTGAAGCTTCAAACTCCATCGAGCTAAACGTCCGGTTGGGTCCTTAAGACTCATCAACCATCTCAGGCTCGCATGATCAGTGATCACCAAGAACCTGTAACCTTCAATGTATGGTCTAAATTTGTAAATGCCTTTAACGGCCGCGAGACATTCTCGCTCAGTAACTGAATAGTTACGTTGAGCACTATTCAACTTCTGTGAATAATAATAAATGGGGTATTCTGCGCCAGTCTCATCTCTCTGACACAGTACGCATCCGATTCCAGTTGCTGAAGCGTCGCATAAAATCACGAATTGCTTACTGAAATCGGGGTTGCGGAGAACTGGCGCCGAAGTCAAAGCTACCTTAAGCTTGTTGAAAGCTTCTAACGCCTGTTCGTTGAACTCAAACTTTGTACCTTTCTTAAGTGTATCGGACATCGGTCCGGCTACCTCAGAAAAATTCTCGATGAATCGCCGATACCAACCAGCCATTCCAAGGAATCGACGTACTTGACGTACAGTCGTTGGCACCGGGAAATCGAGAATTGCAGAAATTTTAGACGGGTCTGCTTTGAGGCAGCCACGCCCTACGACATAACCTAAGTATTGCAGTTCTTCGAAACAGAAGCGTGACTTTTCCACATTTATTGTTAGTCCTGCCTCATCTAGCCTTTTTGCTACAATTTCTAGAACTGAAATATGCTCTTCAAAAGTTTTGGAGATAACTAATAAGTCATCTAAATAAATAAACACTTGATCTCTCAAGTTGGACGGGATAACTTTATTCATCAGATTCGTCAGACTCTGAGCGGCGTTGGAGAGTCCGAACGGCATCACCTTGAACTGATACAATGGACGGCCTGGAATTGAAAACGCAGTTTTCTCCCTTGACATCTCCTCCAACGGTACTTGCCAGTACGCGTCTTTCAAATCCACGCTAGAGATATAGCGTGTCTCTGAAAGTCGTGCTAACAAACCTTCTATGTGCCCAATTGGACTCGCATCCTTCTTTGTCACGGAATTGACTTTCCGAAAGTCCAAGCACATTCTATTTTTCCCGGGTTTCCTCACCAATACAACCGGTGAGGACCATGGGCTTGAACTTTCTTCAATCACTCCCAAAGAAATCATGCGGTCCACTTCGGCGTACACCAAGGCTTGTATCGCTGGAGAGATAGGGTAATGCCGTTGCTTAATAGGCAACGCATCGCCAGTATCAATCGAGTGTTCCATGAGGTGTGTTCGTCCGAGTCCCCGCTCAGCGAATGACGGAAAAAGTTCTACAGTGTTTTTCAACACAACGGACTGTTCTGCAGTTAGCTCGCACTCAGAGAAATTAGGCTTCTCTAAAGCTAACTCAGAAATTGAATCTTTAAACGGAATTATGTGAGGCGCTATCTCAAATAGGGCCCAAAAATTTACTCCCAAGTAGAGTTTTTGCGTTAAAGACGGTACTATGAATAGTTCTAAGGTGTGTGTTTTGCTATTAAAAGAAATTTTTGTCTTGACTACTCCTACCACTGGTTGTTGTTTGCCGTCAGCAGTAGCTATATTGGTAGAGAATTTTTGAAAGGAGATGTTTTTACTTTCTAAAATTTTTAATGCTCCTTTACCTAAACAGCTAACACTTGCTCCAGAATCGAGCAAACCGTACCACTCTTCATCGAATAGTTCTACTTGAACATAAGGACGGGGATCGTCCTTGTAATTTGACAATTTTGTCGAAGACACTACTTTATATAATTTTCGTTTATCAGTGAATTTAGTTCTTAAGGCTTCTATCTTTTTCAAATGTTTTGGATATGTATATATACGTTTTCTAGCTAAGTTGTATTCAATTTGCCTTTGATGTAAGGACTTTAACGGTCTAAGTCTAGGAATTCTAGATTTAGTGTATGATGACTTCAAGATATTTTTCGTTTCAGGTTTTCTTAATATTGTTATTTTATCGGTTGTTTCTACGTTTATAATGGACTCCCCGAGTTGCCCATCTTTGCCAACTCCCTCTCGGATGAATGTTGGCTCGACGACGCGTTTCCCGGACACATTTTGCAATTGGGTGACAGAACTTCCGGTTTGCCACAACGGTAACAGAATATTCTTCTCTGCAAATCTGCACAATCTCTAAAAGTATGTCCCGGCTTTAAACAATTCCAGCATTTGACGTTATCAGAATTAGGTTTCGCGTCACGATTCCTATTGTGATGGAATGCTTCAATAGCTGTAGACATTTCGGTTATCTGCGAATCAGTTTGAATCTCGATTTCATGCACGAGTTTTCTTGGAGGGTTGTTGTATATTGGAGGTGGTCTGGCTCTCATAGGATCATGTTGAGCTAAAAACCTCTCCATATCTCGACATGTAAACACCAGATCTGCGAGTCGAGTAGATTTAAACGTTAGCAAAAGCTCTCCCATACGTCTACGCACGTTTTGTTTTATGATTTCCGCTAGTTCCTCGTTAGGTCTAGGATTCTTCATCCTTGAATTAATCTTTAAAATGGCATCGTAAAACGAGTCAAAGCTTTCGCCATGAGCTTGTTTTCTTTCCGCCATCTGTCTGGACAACTCGGAATCAGTTTCCAGACTACGATACTGCTCTATCAACGCTAACTTCAATGCGGCCCAAGATGAATATGGGTTGTTCTTCATGAACATCCAGTACCACACCTCTACCGTTCCGCTCACAAAATGGTGGAAATTTGCCACTATTTCTTCCCAAGATGCGCCATAGCTGTCCTTTACCCGATTAAGTCGGAACAGGAACTCATCTACTGGCATATTTTTGGCATTATATACTATGCCCCATTTGTGGTAGTGCGGAGAACGTATAAATGATGTCGCTGGTGATGGTGCTGGTGCTCTCACATTTCTATTTATCGACGTATTGTCGAACTGGATTTGGTCTAGTCTTTCGTAAAAGTTTGGGTCATATCCTCGAGAAGGTTCAGCTCTAGGTGGTGATACGTTGCGTCTTGGCCACTCTCTAGGGAATCCCGGTATGTTGTTTCGGTTAGTATCAACTCTAGGTGGTGTGCCATCTCTTCTTTGCCGTACACCTAATGCTTCCCTGACCGCTTCTCTCAGACTTTCCTGAGGTATTTCTCTTGTCCTTTCTCTTGACGTTTCTCGGATGTTGTTTCTGGTAATAGCTTCTGGATTTGGTTCTCTATTGGTGTTGTAATTACGAGTGTCGGGTGTGGGTAAGTCACACAGTGGTATAGCTGCGGCTGTTGGGCGAGCTAACTCCTTCATTTGAGCTAAAGCATTCTTAACTACGAGGTCCACTCTCTCTAACATTTGGGCTTGACTTTGGGCTAGCGTTTCTTGAAGATTTTTACGATCCTCTGCTCTGTTTAGGCCTATGGTTGCCAACGCTATCTCCTTGACGTAGTCTTCCCATTCGTCAGATTGTCGGTTTAGTGTGTCGTCTTGAGCTCCTTCAGGTGTTAAATGCCTTGCTAAGTCCACTAATGGTGCTTCCTCATCCCCGATTCGTTCCGTGTTCGATGGTCCAGCTGCCTCCTCTACATGACTCTGATCTGCCACTGCGTTATTATCCATCGTCATGTTATGGTACATGTCGAGGTTTTTCCTATAACGAGTGTTATGTGGTTCTGGGGTCGCTAGTATGGGTGCTCTGCTGGGAGCTGGTGGTTTAGGAGGTCTACCCCCTTTCTTTTTATCCGTAGAACCGTTCTTTGGCTTATTTACCATTTTGTTTTTAAGGATATTGCAAGTATTAAAAAAAAAAGTTTTATGGAAAATGAAAAGTTTTGTTATTTCAAAACCTTTAAAAAGAATGTTTACAAAAGAATACCTACTTATTAATCTATACTATTTCTAGCTTACAAAATTTTCTTAAATAAATCTTACTACCTATAAATTCAAAAAAAAACTATCCTATATCTTACTATCTAAATCCTAATAAATATTCTCCTACTATATCTTACTATCTAAGCTTACTAACTAACTTAACCTACTTTTGCTTAGGGTAAACCCTCTTAATGTTTCTAAATCGCACAACTTCAAAAAAAAACTAAATCATTAATCAAAAAAAATTTTTATTTTTTTTTTGATTTCAAAACTAAATACTAAATCTTAAACGAACTGAATGAATAAAACTAAAATTTTCAAAAATTTCTCAAAACTAAACTGTATTTTATCTAAATAAAGTTGCCACCAGGCTATATTCAAAATTTTCTCAAAAAAAAAACTAAATCTAAAAAGCGCCACCAGGCAAATCTAACTCTAAATGTTTACTAAATAAATGTCACCAGACAAAAACTAAAACTAAAAGTGCCACCAGGCCAAATACTAAATTGTTCTCAAAAAGTGCCACCGGGCAAAATACTAAATATACGCCACCAGGCAATGCTAAAAATACTAAATAATCAAAAAAAGTGCCACCAGGCAAAACTAAATAAAAAAACTAAATATTCGCCACCAGGCATCAAAATTTTCTCAATAACTAAACTACTTGATCCATGAGTTTTATTCTTCAAGTAAAACTCACTCGACTAAATATATCTCAAAATTTAAATCTTAATTAATTTCTCAATTTAAAATTTTTCTCAAAATTTCTTAAATTTTTCAAAAGTTTTCTCCAAGCATTGTAAGTTCGGAGACGCGACTGAAGCCTTCCAACGTTTCAGGAGCAACTCCACAACACATGTACAATTCTTCATTCCATAATCCTTCAAAAAAAAAAAATCTGTATAACTAACAAAACTCGTGAAAATTTACTTAGCTTCTCTCCTTAGACTAGCTTGTTCTTACTTCTCTCTGCTGCTACTGACCTAAGGAAGTAGATAACATCCCCTAGCGGACATCAGACTAGAACTATATCATCAAACTAACTAATTTGATCTTCTTCATAAATTACAGGATTACTTTATTGAAGTGTAGTAAACTTAAATTTTTCAAATAACTTGTCCATTGAAATTGGTTAATCTTTTATTTAGCCGTCGTCATTTGGCTTGCGCTGCAGACGTAAACAGGAATGAGTTCAACTATTTACCGGACGTAGTTGCAAACAACTAAACAGTTTAAAAAGATATTTGCTTCAGGGTTGAGACTAGTTTTCATGAGAAGCAACGGACTACTGGACTAAATACATATCCAATACGGACATCCCTATGTAAACTAACCTTACTGAAACTATTCATCAGATGTTAAGAGAGTGGAGTGGAATTTTGACAGGTTGTCGCTACAGACGTATTCAGGAACAAGTTCTACTAATTACCGGCCGACACTTAAGTCAGAAAACCGTCCGATGTTAAGTCTCTATAACATGACCAACTTCCTAAAAATTCAAAATTGACTTAATCGATTCAAACTAATGTTTGAACAAACTTACTACATCATACTAAAATCTACTTCTTCAAAAAGTTACTAATAAAAAAGAATCTATCAAATTTTCCAAAAAAAAACTATCAACGTGACTACAACTCGGGCCCCACACGTTTGGGCGCCATTATGTAACGGGAGGCATGGGATGTTCCCGCTACGAAAAAAAAATAAAAATTTATAAATAATTAATCTTTAACTCATACTCGAGATTTTGATATGGAAAATAAAAATCAATTAAATGATTTAATTTCGCGTTAATCCCGAATATGAATTAAAAATAATTATTATAATTCTTAAAATAAAACGATGTTGCTTGGTGATGTTTATAACTGAGAAAGAGAGTTAACTAAAAAGTCCCAAAAGACCAGAAAGACCAGAAAACCCCAAACCTTGGATGAGATGTATTTCAAATATTATCTATCTCTCAGTTGCAATGTATTACCTACTTTATCTGATTCAATCTCGTAGCGAGTGCGAAAAATCCCTATTAGGATCCGATTTCATAAAAATAAATGAGAGTGTAGTCGGCTGAGAAAAGCAGGAGATGAAGTGATGCTTAAGATCGTTCACTACTCGACAGTAGTGGATGATCTGTAAGATCCCTTCGTCCTCTTCTCACAGTCGAGTACTTCTCAACGTATGTTGGTGTAATATACGTATCTCATAGACACCACGGATCAGTAAACCTTACGTCAGATTTACGATCTGGCGTAGTCAGGTGATCTCTAAAGTATTCTAAAATAGTACTCATTTAGCTTCAAAATGCCTTGAGATTAAATGACCTGACTTCGAAAACACGAGAACGTGAGTAGAGTAAGAATTCTGAGGTAGTATTGTAAAATTTTAAGGAGAGTTTTTAATTCCCCTATCTATCATATCTAATAGATCTCGAAACATATCCCAAAATTGCCCACTACTACTACTTCTCTATAACGAATCCGAAACCTATCCATCCTACCAACTTTTAGTACCTCGTCTGTGACGGGGCACGTCCAAGCCTGGATGAATAGGGTGACTACTACTACACCGCTGCTTCAGGTCTGCTGTTTTCGCCGGGGCCGAACTCGTCGGTACAGGGAAGTGGGTGGTGCTGCAGGAGTGGTAGCCGGTGTCACATTTGTTAGACCTGGAGTCTAGCTGTTTGTTGACTCTGTTGAGTTTATAAATTGCTATGCTAAAAAGCAAAGGGGCCGAGTTGAGAGTCGAGTACAGTGATAGAGTTCGAGAAAGAGATAATTTTTTTTAAGGTGGAAGCACGAGCGTTAACAGATTGACGAGATGTTGATGTTGTCATCCCTAAGGATTGCCTAACCCTTCCCAACCTATGCCTTATTTCATCCTTGGAATTTTTCTAAGGCCCTAATGTTTTGGGAAATCAGGTGATGATGATTTCCCTCAAGTACCACACTTCCCTACCTAAGTGTCTTGTCGGAGACTAGTCCTTCAAGGACACTACCCATTGATACTTTCACTGGTACAAATCTGGTGTGAAAATATCCCGCAAATTGACTAATATAAAAGAAGAATGGAATGAACCTTATCCTTTGCTTACATGGTTGTGTGTGTGTTTCGTTGTGGTTGCTGCCTTCACGCCGAACTGTCTTCAGCCACGTCTCTTCGCTAAAGTTTTAGTCCTCCATACTATCTAAAAATAAGTCTTCAAAAAAAAAACTTCCCGGACTGACATCAGCTTTCTCTAAACTTAAGCAATGATTGAAAACCAAATGATTAAATTCGTAAAATCTCTATACAATTTTATTTCTTACCAAAACTAACTCTAACAATGTTAAATCCTTAGTACTTATTATACATAAGAAAATTTATTAAACCTTAATCAGAATCTCTAATTAGTTCTTTTAACTGAATAACAAATTTAACTTGATACAAAAAAAAACCAAACTTATTATAGATGAATCTTTAATAAACTTTACTTTTATTTCTTCTTAAAGAATTTTTTTTCAAACTTCAATATCAAAAAAAAAGTTTATTCAAAAATAAAATGACCTCAACTTTACGTTTAATATTCCAAACTAAAACAAATTTACCTCTTTTACAATTTAACTATTCTAACGTTGCATGAGACTTGCAAAAGAAAATTTTATGGAACCTGTTCCAAAGATCGAAATCCAGACGTGAAGTCTGTTAGATAAAAAAAAGCTGAATGCTCTTTTCAGAAATCCAAAAAAAAGTAATTTCTGATAACAAAACAAAAATATCTTTTGTTTCAGAAATATCCTTTTTGAGGTTTGGTGAAATTAATCACTATCCCTCTTTCGCGATAAGTTACAAACTACTCCGACGAATAGTAGTTTTATAACACAAAATGCCTAACTCGATTTGTAAAACGTCTCCATGGATCGTTCGCTTCCTTAATAATCTTTATTGAGGCCTCTTATCTATACATTGTTCACACAATCTTAGACAAGGTCGACGATTAACGAGCCCAGATTAAAAGGACTAACAGATACCAAACACGACTAATTTTCATTAGTTTGATTTTAAACACGAGCTATACGCGAATAGGTAAGTACCTATTTTTGTACGATACAAGTTTTCAAACAAAAATTCAACAAAAGCGCGAAAATTCTGATCACTCAGAATTTTAAAACGGACAAAAATATGCGTAGGACGCCTCCACTGAACAAGTATCCCTCCCAAAAGTTGAAAGAAGAATGTTTCAATATCAAAAGTTCAAAATTTTAAAAATGTTTGGATCAGAAGGATCATCAATATAGTTGGTAGGTACATCCAAACCTTACCGTAGCTGAAACAAGCGTGGGTTAATATTTATAAAATTTAATCAATAAAAAAAAAATATAATTAATATCAATATATTTATCTATAAAAATTCAGGCAAAAAAGGTTCGACGAAGGGAGAGTGCACCCTACCAATGTGAAACCAGATGAAAGGATTGTTTCACCAGTTACTTTATATCTTTTAATTTTCAGTTATCTTTACCAATTCTTTCTTTTTTCAATTTTCAGAGTTTCAGAATTTTTCACAGACGGGATCAGTGGGAAAAGTTTACGTAGGTATGTTGCGTATGTATAGATGACTGAGATTCAAAATTTAATCTCAACAAAAAATTTCGTTAAAATCTTCAATCAGATTCGAAATGACTATAAAACGTTTATACTAAAGTTCAAAAAAAAAATTACTTATGTTTCACGAAAAAAAATCTTTAGAGTGTAATCACTTGTGGTAATAAGTTTCTTTATTTAAATTTCATAAGTTGTAATTGGCCTTAACATTTCTTTTGTCAAACGTTAAAATCACTTACATTTCACAAATAAAAAAAAAACTTCGATTTAATTTTGCTTTATTTTTCAGCACACGATATTAATTTACTTTATATGGAATTGATTTAAGTTTTCGACAGGCAACATAAGTTAAGTATATAAAACCTCTGTCAACGACTTAGATAAATTCTTTAACACAAATATTTTTTTTAAATTTTTTTCTAGAAGGATATTTGCCTCCTTGACACACTTTAACACTCCAAGTAAGTACACTTTAATTTACTCAACAACGAGTTTCTAAAAATTACCGAACTTTATTTTTATTATTTTTCAGACGGACGATATGACGAATTTATAATTTACTTTATTTTTATCTTTTTCTTTAATTTCAGATTTCGCGACACGGATTGAATTACGCCAGGTAGGTATGTAGGTAAGTGGTAAGTATTCTAGTGTTAAGTTTCGATTTAAGTTTTCGCAATTGCAATAAATTTCTTGGTTTATTATTATTTTTATGCTTGGATGTTATTTTAACACAGGCAAGATTCTCACACTTCGACGTAATAGGTATTAGCAAATTTCTTTACGCTTGGATCAAAAATATAACATGATTTGTTTTCAACATATTATTTTTCAAAACCATAGAAAATACTATACTCTGTTTTATTTTACGTGAAGATACTTTACACGAGAATTTTTAGTATCTCTGTTGTTTTAGTTAAATAGTCAGCATCATCAACTGACAAAAAAAAAATTTACGTTGACAAAACAAATTTACTTAAGTTTTTCTTCAAAGGTACCGCTGTATCAAATTACAATTTATGTAGGTATATTTTTTGTTATGCCACCCACTTTTTGTTGAGTGGGGTTGATTTTGCTTAAAAATTCAGAAATATTTAAAAGGGCAGTAAGCCAAAATTTAACACTTTTATCTATTTTATCAATTGTTTCATAAATTACACTATTTTTAGGATGTTGTAATCAAAAAAAAAAACTTTATCACACCTTTTTCTTTTGTTAGGTGCATTTGTGTAATATAGGTTCAAAAATATTAAAATTCAAGAAAATAAACTACCTATGAATATCAAATAATTCCTATCTGTTTATATATATATATATTGTAAAATATATAGCTACCATACATTTATCCACATTTTACACTTTTGAATTTTTCATTTCATCTGCTTAAAGATGACTCCAGCAGGGTTCGATGTTATTTTTCAGCATGATGACTTTATTTTTCAGCTAGATGATGTTTTTCATTCTGCACTTGGAATGAATCTATGATTCCTACGATGCTGTGTCGAGTCCTACGTGCAGATGAATATTTGAAGCACATAGGATTTCCAAAAATATCTATGTCGTCGATATTTTTCAACAATTTGGTTTTTAGGCTCCTCGGAAGAAACCAAATAACGTCGTCCGAGTGGTGGATGCTTTCTTCGACCTTGACGTAGTGACTTTTGGGTGTCACGTCTTGGTCGTAGTCTCGTCTGACTAGATTGCTGCCACTCGGAACGTATCTGTTTAAAAAGAAAAATGAATTAGTGTTTTTGTAGGTACATTTTTGAGCTGCTGACCCTAAATCTATCTACTGTTTTATTATGTCGTTTTACTTTTTTGATGATGAAGAGATCTTTACTAACGCACGACGTGAGAAAGAATCATCTTCGTTTTTAATTTTCCTTTGGTCGTTATGCCACTTATTTTGGGCACTTAGTTTGACCATTATATTAATGTTTCAATGTAAAATCACATATTACGATAAAAAGATTTTATTTTTTTACCTGGTTTTTTTATGTCTTTTTGCGGGATTATTGCGGTGTTGTATTTTTGGAGTAGAATCTCGTTTCCATAACACAATTGTTTCGAACAGTACTCCCTCGTGTTTTCTGCAGAATCTCACGCTTCGCAGAAGTTTACTAGGGGGTGGTTTTTGCGTAGTGCACTTGGACTGGACAATTGAATGCACGAAATCCTGGCACATTGCTCACTTGCTCGTTCCAATACGATATTTTTTGTGTCTGGTATCTGCGCAGTGAATTGGATGCGCATGTGTTTTTGGACTAACAAAAAAAAATATTGTACGGACATGGATTTTGTCGCAAATTAATTATTCGTCTTGAATATTTCTTTATGGTTAATTGTCTGATCCATAATAGACGACCAGTTTTCTTTGTATTTTAGAGCATGTGCTCTGGTTTTACAATGTTAAAATGGATGAAAAAATTTTCTTACCTTGGATTTATATTCCTTGCGTATGACTTTTTCTTCTTTTGATTTTGTGTTTCTTAGATTTTTATTGCTTTTTCTTTATTTCCTTTAATTGATTAAGGTACTTTACCTATTATTAACTTTTTTGCTTTTTACTTTTCACTTGATTAAAATTTATAATTTTTCTTACTTTTTCCTTGGACTTAAACACGTCTTTCTTCTTCAAATTGTATGTGCGAAATAGAACTGTTCGGCTGGTTTACGTCGCACGTTACCTAAACCAGTGCTTCTACAACAGTACTTTTTATGGCGGTTTCATGATTTAATATCTATGAGACAGGCTTATGAGAAGGTGTTGGTCTCTGTCTATCTTATTAGAAAAGATAGTTCGGGTATTAAATTTAATTCCGGCCATCTTTTTTTTCTATCATTTATTTGAATGTTCGATGCCCGCGTATTTTCAGATTTGGTGTGTTTGTTTTCCCCATGCTACTTTGAGATTATGTTTTTCTCTTTTTGTCTCGTAGTTTTATGGTGTAATTCCCAAATTTTTGTTGATTTATTCTTTTCCTCCTTATTTGTTATTTTATGTTGTCACGAGTATAGGGTTCGGATGTATGAAAATGGTTTGTTTTGTTTTCGCTCGCTTTTGTCGGAGTAAGTATTATTTTTCGTCTATTATATTTTTAGGTTTTCTTGAACTTTTTATATTGTAAACAATTAGGTATGTATATTTAGGTTCGGCGTATTAGTATAACTATCGTATATTTGTTCGGGTGAGTATTTTTCTTGTACTTTTTAACTTTTCAGTCATTTTCGAAACTGGGTAAGTACTTTAGTTACCTTTTTGATTATTTTTCTTGATTTTACTATTTTCTTTTCTTGCAGGTTGGAACTTGAATTTGTCATTTTTGTCACTATTTAGAATCAGATTTTCTTTTTTTTTTTTTGTGTTACCAAACTAATTACTTGAATTTTCCTGAGTTTTCTCGTTCCAGATACCCTGTTGACGATTTTCGTGTTCATGCGTGCAGCATTAAAATATCTGAATTTAGAGAATTTCTAGTTGGTAAATCTTTTGAAACGTAATATTTCATCAATTAGAGTTTATCTGAATCAGTTTCTAACAAATATAACAGTTTGTATGTTTGTCCTATGTGACCATATTTCACGTTGGTGAATGGGAGTATTACTAGTTGGGATACCTCACTTTTTCATTAACTGACCGGTGTCCTAGCTAATCTACATTTTTACTGCCTATCCGTAGGTGGTTGTTTCGCTATGTTTCGGAATTATGCGGTTGAGTGGTTGGCATACTAGATATTTCCTTTATTTACTAAAGAACCTTTATTTCATCCCTCTATAATTTCTCCTAAGCATTTCTTAGCAACATTTGTTCCTTTCGGAATAGGGTGTTGTCTATGTTAAGAGAATGTTTTGTGGATTGTAGAAATTTTCGAATTGGTTCGTTTGGATGAAGTTCTAAACCTGTGTCATACAAGTGTGTATGAATGTATAAGAAGAATTTCACTATTATACTTAGTGGGTGACGAAGTGGATTTTCCTACAAATTAAGAAAAACCAGAAGTATTTTTTTCCAAGAAAAACAATTTTTTTTGGTTTTCCCAAATTTGACCTGCTCAGGCCAATTATCAATTAGGAGATTATCCCTTTTTTATTTTTTATTACATACCATCCGATTTTAATCAAATAATAAAAAAAAAAAGAATTAACATTTTACCTTATTTACTAGTTTTACTTTTGATTTCTCAAAAACTAAAATACATTTTGGCATCCGGTTTTCTGTTTTTGACTAAAAATTAATAAGAGCATTGAATTTTGAAAATTAAAATAATAGTTAATTACATAAAATTTTGAAAAAAATTAGTTTGAACATTTTTTTTTTTAATTTTTTTTCAAAATTTTGAGTTTGAAAATTAATTTTTTTAAAACTGTTCACTCAAACAACTTAATTTAGAAACAAAATAAAAGAGTAGTTTTCTGGCTTTTCAAAAAGATATAACAAGTCTTTGTATCATTCACCGTTGTTTTTAAATATTTTTTTTTTCTGATTTAAGTCAATTTTTTAGAAAATTGCCCCTCCCGCCTAAACGGGGGGAAATAGCCCCACCTACACGCTCAAACTTTTTGGTGCATCTTATATACCAATCACCCTGTATAATTACCAGACAATATTTTAGGTAGGTAAGGAAGCTCTCCCAAGACTCAAATTTATACAAAACTAGATTTATTTGGAAAATAAATCGGAAATGTTGGAAATTATCTCTGATGGATTTGGAAAAGAAGCCAAAAAGCATGATGAAATTGGGCTACAATAAAAATATATTCTGACCTAATTTCCATATAACGTTTTGGAAATAGACCGCATAAACTTTGCATATATACCCAACCTCGAACCCACCCCAAATCCCAGGGAGATTGCACCTACTTCTTCCTTTTTTTTTTGCTGATGGTAATAAAGTTAGCACCAAAGACACAAAATGTGAGCATGACGCCTCTCTACAATCCTCATGCTTTGGGCTCACTATTAAGGGGTAACCATAATAGTCAAAAGCAAAAGGAAGCTGTCATAATTCTACGTCAAAGTTTCTTGAGTGCAGTCAATTCCTTGAATCGACAATAATGGTGCAAACGCAAGCAAATATTTCACATGCATTTGGCTGGTAGTAAAAAATATGTATACGTAAATAATTTCGCTATGGAGTGCTCTTTACGTAAGGAGGAAAAAGTGAACGAAAACTGAACGAACCTGAAAAATCCAACATTATATATACACTATGTATGTATATATTTTCCTACGATTTCGTATACGCACTGTTTCCACTATTATGCTTACCCAAGTATTTACGCTCTTAAGAGTGTATGCGCGTTTCGTTATATGCACCAGTTAAACGGCAGAAAAAAAAACTTTCTGACATTTTTTCCAAGACATGGTTTTTTATAATTTTCGGACTGGCAAATAAATTTTTGTTTTAAGGAAAAAAACGTTTTGTTTTAAGGAAAAAACGTCAGAAACCAAGTATTGTTTTGCATTTTTTCTATAAAAAAAATCGTTGCTTAATTTTCCCTGCTCTAACGTAGTTTCTAGAAGCCAATTATGAGGGCGGGCTGCCCCCTGCTTATGTTCATTAAATATAGAATTTCGGGTATAAAGATTCAAGTTTGGGTTCATACTAAGTTGTTGTTCTGTTCACTATAGAATTTTCGGTGGGTGTTACTAAACGTCAAATTATAAAAAAAATTTTGTTCATTTATATTTTTTGGGTGATTTCACGTTTCGTGATCATTTTAATTTTTAGGTGATTTTCCAATCATTTTTTTGTTTTTTGCGATAGACGGTTGTTGGATCCGGTGAAACCATGTGTTTCTTATGAATTCTACTCGCCGGAAAGTCAATCAGCCTTTGATCATTATGTCAGGTGCTGTCGGGAAGACTATATAATTCTAGCGTATGTTTTTTCACCCACCAAGTTTTTTCAAATGCCTTCCTTAAAAAAAAATTACGAAAACTTAAAAACTTAAATCTTTAAATAAAAAAAAAAGGTATAGGTGTGTACCTACTTTGATTAGTTTTCCATTATAAAGTCAGGTGGAAATTTTCAAAAGGCACTTGATGATATTCGGTATTAAGTAGTGTGGGATTTTTACCGCACTAAAACCACCTGGAATCATGACCAATCTATGAAAGATCGACAAGTGATTTTTCTTTTTTAGTTTAAATTCGCATTGAAGGAAGTTTAAAGATTTTATACTTTCTTGTCGCTCATGAGGCTTGGTTCTTCTTAGTCTCCGAAAATTACTACGTACATTGAAGATGGTCTTCATTTCGGAGTTTGTGTGACTATAAGTAGTCGCTGATTCTGTGATACAGCGTGTTTTCTAACTACTTCTGTACCCATTTCTATTTGGAGGTCACGATATAAATCGCTATTTTTTACATACTAAGAGCGTTTACTATTCCATGGAGGACTTTTTTTTGGAATGTTTAAATGGTATCAGCATTTGTTTTTTTTTTTTGTACAACCCCAGAGTTGGATGCCATACATCTGAACAAGTTTTATTATACCTGCTTATATAATATAAATTTGTTTTTAAAGGATAAGGTAGAGGTTTTTCCCAGTAACCAGTACATTTTTTTTTATTTCACGTGTAGTTCTTATCTTTTTTTCTTGATGTGCTCTTTAAATTTAAGCTTCGAATACAAAGTCATTCCAAGGTATTTGGCCGTATTGGAATAAGGTAAGATTATCAAGCTTTTTATTAAAAGTTTATATGCGTTGATTTTGTTTCATTTATTCTGATATGCCATTGTTGTGTCCGCAGTCTCTTAATTTGTCGACTGCCTATAGCAATTTCTCTGTTGCCTTCCCAACTCATTTATCAGACTCAGACATCGTTTGCAAAAGTGGCCATCATGATCGCATTGTTGTCCACTGGAATATCCCTTGTAAATGTATAACAAATACAGGGGTGGAATCGCGTAAGATGATAGTTGATTGTCATATTTTTGATCATCACTTGTGATCAAATTGATTTTTCCTTCTGCGTAAGGTGATCACATCCTTTAATTCAACTCAATTCAACTTTGTTCAATTTGTCAGTGATATTTGTGAAAAACATTGTTGCCGTAGTCATATTTTAAAGAAAATTCATTGAAATTGTTAATTTTTTTGTGAATAAAAGCAATAATTCTAAATTTAAACATTTATTTTCGATTTTTGTATACTCATATGGTAAAAGAAATATTGTTTTTGATGATTTGGTGACTATATTGAAAAAAAAGTTGAAAATTTTATAATGTTTTGAATGCGTGTGGTAACTCTAGTCACATTGCCACAAAAATGAAAATGAAACGTCAATTTCATGAGAAGATGACTATTTTGGTGATTGGTTTTTAGCTATCACTGTGATGATCACCTTACGCAGACAGAAAGTGTAGATTTTGACTGTCACATATCACAAATCACCTTAGCCGATTCCACCCCAGAGTTAGTTCTAAGACACTTTCTTGTGGTACACCGGCTTCGATTTTCTTCCATGTTCCAAATACTCTTGTTCGTACCGTAATCTAAAGAGTTGGTCGGTTATATATAATTTAAGTATCGAGGGGTTTGTCACTAGCCAGTTTAGTGGTTCAATGATTGCAATATTTCAAATGACTTCATATGATTTCAGGTGATTTTAAGCAGTATTTAAATTGATTTCAAAATTTTGTGATTGCATTGATTTCAAATAAATTTCATGATTTCAAATGATTGCAAATTAATTCAAGTGATTTCATAGTGATTTCAATTCGTGATTTCAGTATGGCATTTTTGATTTCATGATTGCAAAAAAACTTAAAGTGATTTCAAATATTTTCAATGATTGCAAAAAATCATTTGAAATCAATAACCAACATTTTTTTTTAATTTCATCACTTGAAATAGTGATTGCATCTTATTTCAACGTGATTTGAAATGATTACAACTACAAGTGGTCAGGTGATTTCATTCGTGACAAACCCCTCGTTAAGTATTTCATATATAGTATACTGCCTGGGAAGAGGTCTCTGTGCAGTTTGTACTCAAGTTCCAAATGCCAAACCTTGTCAAAGACTTGAGCAACATCTAAAAATAGAGTGGAACATACTTATTTTTCAAGGAGTAAAAATCCTTCAATCTGAAAGACACACCTCAAAAAGGTATAACACGGCATTCACAACATTTCATCCGTCTACATGCTTTCTAGTTAACTCCAACAACAAAACAAAGTGCTTTATTTTTACTAAATATATTGTTTTTTTATTTAAATTTAAAATATTATAACTAGGCGTTTAATGTTTTGTATTTAAGTATTTAAAATTTAACTAATTTAGATTATTTTTTATAATGTTTGATCATTTGTTTTACTTAATTTATTTTGAATAACGTAAGTTTAACAATTATTGAACCATTATGTGCAAACATGTTCTATTTATATTTTTTTAAATAAATCGAAGGAAGAACAAAATTTCATCCAAAATAATTAAAGCAATCTTAATTGGTCAAAATAATTTTCAATAATTGTTTTCTTTTTTTAAAGTGATTTTGCAACAACATCCATAATTTGATGTACCTAGGTATATCCTGGAATATTTATTTCTAAATCCAAACTGATGATTTGGTATCAGCTCTTCTATTATTTTTCTAAGCCTATTTAGGAGCAGTTTTTTGAAAACTTTTGCCATAATTGGTATAAACGATATTGGTCTGTTAAGTTGTTACTTCTGTTGGTGACTTACCTTGCTTTGGTACAACAATGACTTCTGTAAATTTCCAATGTTGCGGAACAAAACGGAGTTTAAGGCATGCATTTATTATGTATTGGAGTTTTTTGAAAGCTATATTGTTATAGTTGGCATTTCTTTCAAAACCTGAGCAGTTAGATCATAATCTATACAAAATCAAGTTTATTTAACCCAGCCTAGAATTTTATTTAAAGTAAAGTCCATACAAAATTTCGTCTTAAATTTTTAAAGCACTTATGATTAATTAATGCATTTTAAATCAATTAAAATATATAATCCCCACAGTTTTGTTGTTAATTAAAATTTTAATATTGTTCCAATTGCAATACATCGAAAGGAAATTTACTACGCTATATTAAGCAATTTCGAAATTATCTATATTGGATTATTGCCTCTGAATAATCAGCTCAAATACAATCATTCATATCAACGAGAGATGAAATATTTTCCCAAACATTTTTAATTAACAACTTGTCCCATTATTTTAATCACATTACAACAAATAATTTTGATGATTTTTTTTCCATTGTGCCCATGCAAAATATCTGAAAACCTAAAAAAAATTCATTGTTGTCATTGTTCAACATGAGATGTTATTTTTGTTTAAAAATTACTCATCCTTCGTGACATCGATTGTTTTGCAATTAAAAAACCCTACCCAATGTTGAATAATATTTTTTTATCTTTTTTTTATTTCATTTATAATAAAGCTTCTGTACTCAATTCACACATTTGCATATAAAATTTAATTAATCATGGTCAAAATCATAAACGAAATTATTGTAAATTAACGCAAAATCCATTTTCAGTCAGCATCAACCAAACTTAAACTAAAAAAAAACACACAAACAAATAAATCTGTGATTACTGTGTTTTTTCCCAAGCGTATTAAAAAATCACAATCAGGATAATCTCCTAAAAAGTGACAGAAAAACCGAACAAACTATTTGTATTACAATATAATTAATAATAATTGCCAAACCAAATCAGTTTCATACTCATCCTCTGATTTAAAATCATTCTCTGCACATTGCGCCCCCTGATGGTCACACTCTTAAACAATCATTATCGACTGCAGCTTACAACTGGTAATGCAATCACAGGATGTGAGTGTGACAACTATACCAACAACACTCTCATCGCAAATGCTTGTCACGTGTTGTGCGGGCAGCTCGGTTAGGGGCCATAGTTAAGGGTGTAGGAAATCATTTGAATGGAAGATAGGATCTTCTTTTCATTATTTTACGCCATTTTATTGTGTTCAAGTTTGTTTTTTTTTTAAATGACCGCAGTCAAAGCCAATTGAATTGACACTAACCCACTTTATGGAAAAGGGAAGTTTGTTGGTAGATTCACCGGAACTGCTTCCGTCCAATTCTATGGTCACTTTTTTGAACAAACAAAATTATTACGAACTCGATTTGTACCAGTATTGGGCTGGATATTATACGCCACTAACCCACCCACAGCACACACACACACACGTAATGAGAATGGGCATGAAGTTGCAACCATATATATGAGAGACGTGGCATGGCAGTGAATTTGCTTTCTGCAACGAAACCACTAACTGGATTGTGTAAATTCAATCACTGGACGGCCACAAATTCCGGGAATATTGGTCAACGAAATTCTGTGGATATATACTACCAAATTGCCAAGTTCCTCTTTTCGTCGCTTCCGATCCGACGTGACCCTTTCGTTGAGGAGCCACCAATCACCATATGTGCGTATGTTGTATGCCTTTTGCTTATACTAACAAGGCCAGGATTTTACCATGAAGTCTAAAAAAAAAGGTGCGGCAAGACTAGAAAGTGAATGTCGATGAATGAGTACGAATAAATGGATTCAAGAGGAGGTGGTGGTATAGCTATTGGCCGTTTGTCAGCCACACACAAAAACCAGTGAAAACGATTGCTTTTGCGGAATCAATATTGCATTGCAAATTTTTAGCGGAAAAGAAATCCGATATGGTACACTGAGAAAAATATTTGATGGTTTGTTAATTCAATCGAATATTAATTTATAACAATTTTAAATAATTAAGGAGAGGAGTTAATGCACTTTTTAAAGTTCTGATACTCTTGGACTGAATTAATTTAAAGAATCGTAAACAATTCAAAGTTTTCTGATGGTTAACCAAAGTAGAACTCAAATCTCAAACAAAATCCAACAAAATATTTCTTTTTATCGATAAAGAACTTACGAATCCTTAGCATTCAGTATGTCAACCAAAATTAATAAGAGCTAGAAAAAACTCAAGAAGATATGATGAAATAGAAATTTCATGACAGTATCTATCTTGGCGATAAAAAACTAAAGGAGACATAGATTCCTATGTTATGGAAATATTATTAAAAAGGAAAAAATACAAAATTTCTCTGCTGGTGTTGCAATTACTGATCTCTACTGTGCTGGCAGTCAGCGCAACTACTTTTAGTAGATATGTACTACAAAAAAGGTATGCCAGATAAATCACTAAAGAAATGATATCTTTCGAAGAATGACATTTTTCGTAAAATAGAAATAATGCAACATGGAATATTCAGGAAGGTTTATCTTGAGAGTATACAGTTAAACATTTCAAGCGATTTCTTGTGAGTCATTGTACATTAATCCCATACAATAAGTAAGCTTATTGCAACCATTCCAGAATTTTTACTGATGTTACATTTTTGTGTTCCGGAATGGTTTACCTTTAATGGAAGCTTAAGCGCTGTATGCCCACCATCGAATAACGTTGATGCAATTCCAGACGACTAAAATGGTGCAATTTCATTTTTCAATCCAATTTCAGCGAGTATCAAATTAAGCATCAAGAAACTAATTCCAGGGGCTCCAGGTGCATCAGGAAAATAATTCCACCACAATTCATCAGAAATATATTGCCGTTCACGTACCAAATCTCTGTTTTGAACATTGTTTCAATCACTTCTTGTCAGTGCTGGTAGTCCAAAAGCTGGCAAAGAATGCTTTATTAAAATGTCATTCATTAGTATATCATCAGTAAGTACTCATGAATTTTTTGTCGGAAGGCGCACAAGTCGTTAAAATAAATGCAACAGCGTTCGAATTCGTGGCAGGAGACACATTAGAGCTGATGCTTCTGGCCAATGTGGTGTCGCATCAATGCTAATGTCGTCAGCCCTGACTGTATCAATCGATTTGTACCTACTTGACAACTTTACCGGGTATAGCTTCAATTACATTTGATGATTTATTTTGTTAGCATTACCTACTCTTCTTTTGAGCCCAAAAATATCTCAATTATTTCATTCTCTTGTCCACAGTTTTTACAATCTTTCTAGTATTTTTTTCGTGGTATTTTTAAAGTTTTAATTGCTTGGGGGTAATTTAATTTAATTGCTTGAAGGTATCCCTTGTCTTTGGTTTTATGGCGAATAATTGGTTTCCTGTAATCCTTTTGCTCCATGTGGATGATCTTAAAGTTCTTCGAACTTTTGTTCAAATCATTCAATTAAAAAGAGAATTAGAAATATGCTGGTTTTCAATAAATACACATACAATACAATTCTTTCGCTTGAACATCATTTGAAAAGTATATTTTAATGTTTTTTTTTACCAAAATGTCAATTTGTTTCGATAAATATATAAATTTTAAAAGATCGAAACACTATAGTCAACAGCAAATGATTTTCATAATTTTATTTCTTTCAGTGTAGGTACCACCAAAACCAATCAAACTCACTTTATTCAGTATCAGTTCCACTAAAAACCGATACAAATGCAATATTTTATATTGAAATTAAGGTGCATTCGATATATATTAAGCCCACTAACAATAAAAATAAACACAACTCCTCAAATCCGATTTGACGTTATAGGCTTCTACCACATCGGTTAAATTGACTTTATTACAACTTCAGCGCCTTTAACACCCTTCAACAGCGTTCCCTTTGTCAAAACCCATTGTTTAGTAATAAAAGCTTTAACAAGCGTATAAGCGTACGATTGGGTTGCTATATCATTTATGGCATGGCGGAAAAAAACTCTAATAGAAAAACAATGTAAACATCTACCTTGATGTTTTTTTTTTATATTAGGTATAGCTTGTGTCTATGGTCACTTATCCAATGTCCACAATTCTTCTTGCTTCAACCCACAATGTTCAGGACTCTTAACTGTCCAGTTTGCCTTTGAAATCCTTTGTTTATTTTTTTGTTTATTTTTTTTTTTTTTGTTTCTGTCTTCCCACCCTCGCTGGTTGTTTGAGTCCTTCATCCTGTTTCCATGCTCTATTGATATTTTTTTTCTCTTTTACCGCACTGCATGTGATCTGGGGAACGGAAACTACTTCTTGATTACTTTTATAGCCTCAAGGGTTGATGGGTGGTAAACTGTGGGTGTTGGCAAGGAAAATGCACGTTTTGAATATGCATCAAATCCTCCTTTGGTCACCTCAGTCTCCGTGTTGTTTCATGTAATATCATTAAGATGAAACATAGCAGCGGCTGGCCGTCGCGGCGGTTGCTTCAAGGAATGTTCTAGATGCGGTGATGCAGCTAGATGTTGATGTTGAGATATAGCTCCCAAGTGGAAACAAATCTGAAGAAAAAAACGTGTTCTGTTTTTTTATAAAAATTGTGAAACTAGGACACCGTGCGCAGTAATGAGAAGAGCTTCAATCCTCTATAAGCGGACTGTCTGGAAAAATTGCAATTTTTTTAGTCTGTCTATTTTTTGCTTTTCTTTTGGTTTGGCTTCACACCTAAAAAAAAAAGTGAAATAAACTTAAGGGCTTGTTAGTTTAAAGCAGTTTGTCTGAAGTTTTTTTTTTTTTTTTTATTTTGTGATACTGAGGTTTTATATAGTTTATGTTTTGAAGGCAAGCAACTATTTATATAATTATTTTTAAATTGAAATATTTTCAAGGACGAATTGCCCAATTAAGTGAGTGTTGGATAACAATATTCTTTGAGTTTGCAGACATAACCGCTATATCTATATAAAATGGGATGGAATGAAGCAAACAAAACGAAACTAAAAAATTGCGATATTGCGACCGTTATCTATTTAAATTGAATGTCATTTCTAATATAAGGACGATCACCTTACAAAAAATCGCATCAATTCCAAATGCGCCTGATATGCGCACATGTGCACATATAAGGGAATAGACAATGAAACGGAGAAAGACGACGAAAGACGAATTATAAGCTTTCGATGCAGAATACGTATTAGCAATGGACGAGTTATGATATTAAAATGGTCTCAGGCAATTTGCATATGAGCAGGTGGTTTACACTTGGCTATTACACATCTAAAAAGGAAGCATATAAAGCTGAAATGCATAAAACCTCAAGAACTGTTCGCGAGCTTTACAAGCAGAAGCAAAAAAGAAAGAACACGAGAACAACGCGATCGGGATATAAGTTGTCCTTCTGAAAACTTTTATAACTTGTTTTTTAATTGCAATCGTAAAAAAAATGTAACATGGCGTTACGATTATATAGAGAACACGAAAAAAAAAGGTCTGGCAAGTCTGTCCGCATCAGTCTAGATGTATCGGCTCCTACCCACAGCCTATACGGTTGGGCTTCAAACTTGGTACTCTGTATTTTTAGATCAATATGCCAAGGCGTATAATTTTTACCCTAGTTCTGATAATAACCATAGAAGCCTTACAGATAATCCAATTATTCTCAGTCGATTTTGAAATTTGTCTGAAAAGTTTTTCTTTAGAAACGTTTTTTTCTGAATTTGCTTATTAAAGGTACCTGCCATAGAACCATATTTTTAATAACGAATATCCTTTAAACGGCTGCATGGATTCTTACGAAATTAAGTTAAGCTTGATTAATACTGAAGAAAACAAAATATTGAGAAAAGTGTTTTTTATTATTTTTTTTTTAAACTAAACAAGTAAAGACGCAAAAAATTCTGCACATACGAGACTTGGCAACCATAGCATTGCAAACGTATAAATATTTCCAAGTTTTCAGCAGAACAATTAATGGATACAAAAAGTAAGAGGAAGTTCGTGCGACCCAATCGTGCCCTTTGCTTAAATGCAATTTTAAGTGTTTCGTTATTTATAACCTTATTTCGATCTTTGAAAGCTTATGAAGTTTATGGGTACCTATCGATTCAAAGATGCTCCTAGGATATTCTTGTTTGGACATGACACGATGACACACTGCTTATGGTAAGACCTTTTGTGGTTGATAAGACCCATACTTTTTAAGACATTCAAAAATAAGCAAACCAATGTAGTTACGTTTACTTAGATTTGTAAAAAAAAATGTATTAACACAATTTGTATACCTATTTCCTTAAATCTTTAAACAAAAAATATAAGTGCTTCACTTCCAGGAAAATTGCATTCACTATTTCACACAGCTAAAAAGCGTTGGCTTGACTAAAAAGTTTAAGTCTCCCCCAAGCCGACAACCACATGTCCATCTTTAATGTTTAATGAATAAAAACCATTATCAACAACTTTCCTGGTATGGCAAGTCTCAAACGTTGATGGGTTTATACCCTTGTTTAGCCGTGATAATCTGTTGTGGCTACAATAAGCGAACATATTGTTTGTGTGCTGTGTCGTGCACAATCGTCACAGCCATCACCTAGCTTCCGTTAAATTCTTTCTTTTTTTTATAAAGAATGTTGAAAAGTATATACCTACCTACCCTTTTTTTACTTTGTTTTGTCTCTTATACTGTCGTCCATCACTTTAATCCTTTTACTATTTTTTTTTTCTATTTTTCTTTAACCTTTTATGCACACTGAACCATGCAATTCTATAACTATACCTACGTCCTAACTGATACCAAGAAGGATCCTTTGTACCGGCATTGAATACTTCCTGCCGCTATTTCTCTTTCGGATATTTACATCAAATTACATACTAACTATTCTTTGCATACACGCATACACAACTAAAGAAAAACTATAGCTCTCTCTCATATAAAAATAAGGAAAACCCTTCTCACAACAGCGCCCCTGCCGACATGAAGTAAAAATAATATAAAAACAAAATCTTCCACTCTGTCTGATGTAAAAAGCTTTTCACGCTCTCACATCATCTGCCAATAACTCACTGTGGACCTACTTCCGGTATATAAGAAATCATGCATCTAATTCCGTCCCGGGTGGGCATCAGTACACCGTACTAACTTGACTGTTTTTTTTTTTTTTTCCTGAAATCCTCCTCATTCACCCTTCTTTCCTTCTTTTTGCGAAAAAGGAACGTCGAAACCAGCTAGTGCAGCTATAGTTTGTTTTTACATTTCCAGCCCAATTAACCACCTTTTCACTCATTCTTTGAGGCTTTTAACACCTTCAACATAGCCGTCGTTATCACCGACCGACGTGACGCTTCCAACACTAATAAACACTCTACCACTACTTCAACCCTCCTCGGTGCATTTGTATATATTACATAGAAAGGCGAGTGTGGCCTTGACCTTGTTACTCTGTCAAAAAAGCTCTGCACTGCACACACAAAAAGTACACGTGTAGTAAAGAACAAAACAAAAACCAACCCATACAAGGGTTGTGAGCACCCGTCCCCTACCCTTTAAAAATATAAAATTACTAATACATTTACACTCAGACGTCTATCACCCACTCTATAAAATTTACATTGATATAACTAAGAAGTAAAAATACATTTTACATTTTAAAATCTCAGAGAGACTCCTCTCGAATCGAGAACGCCCAAAATCAAAGAGAAACTTAAGTAAATGTTAGTTTACAGTTTAACCACCCCACCACCCACCGGTATAGTTTGTAAGTATTGTGTAACTCTCTAGCGGCACGTGCTCTACTCGCCGCCGCCGGCATCACTGTGAGAGACTTCCTTCCAAGCAATTCTACAGTTATTCCTCTCTTTTACTCTTTTTCAGTAAAAGTTAACAGAATGAGCTTTACATTTTACATGTATGTATACGCCAGCACTTATCCTGTTAACTTGGTCACAAAGTACTCTTGGAAATTCTCTTCATTCTTCCTTGAATGCAGTTACATTTCTGCCGTTATTTCATTATGCACTTCATACAAGGGTGGAGTGGTGCTTTCTGTTAGCTATTTTGAGTAACACAAGTAAATGGGTTGCACATGCATATTCCCAAAAAGCTTTTGCAGAACGCCCACACACAATTTTCCTGATTGAGCTTGCATTACCGCTATATGTATACATTGCTGGTTGCCAGCCAGACATTTCGCATATAAATTACTGACTACAACTATGTACTGTACATATACAGTTATGATGTTTTTTTTTTTTTTTTGAAGTGGCACGTGTAACGGAATGCAATGCAGTACATTAAAGGAATGAATTGCAAAGAGGAAAGATGAAAAAAAAGGAAAAGGCTTGAGATAGTTTTTTGTTGTTATTTTTCTTTGCTGGCGTTGTTGGTCGTGGGTAGATGTCACAAACTCTCTGATGAAAACCGACATCATACCCAAGCTCCTTCGACCCTTAGCCTCTTTGGGGTCACCCGCACCGCAACACCACCTCATTCGTTCTCAAAGCACAACCGACACCAACGAGGATGACGACGATGGAAACGGCAACGGCTGAAGAGTCGTCGTCGGCTTAATTCGGAATATTGTGGTGGCTAGGATGGTGTAATATTTTTCCTAGATTACTTCGTGTCCTAGTTTCAGTTTATCACAGACAAGCAGACAGACTGCGCCGCCTGGTGGTAGAGAATTGGAGCACACAGAGGCACACGAGGGAAAGATTGTAGGGCCACATGCTGATGCACTTTGTAATTGTATTAGTTATATTAAAACAGTTTTGCTTGTGTGTATTGGTTGCGCGTGCATTAAATGCATTATGGTGTGATGTAAGGTGTGAGTAAATCACCCATATTCTTGCGATGGAATTGTTCATAGCAAAAGTGGTTTTAGACGAAAAGGGACTTTTGAAGAAATAAAAGAAAAAAAAAACACATTCATTACTTGACGTTAGCTTTCGATCTAGTATACTGCTGTCAGCAAAGAGAGAAAATGAAAGAAGAAAAGTGGTGATGGGAGAATCGTGAAGACTCTAATGGCCATAATGGCAGGTGGTTTCTGACATAATTGTGGGTAAGCAGTTTTGCATCTTTACGTTTTTCCTTGATTATTTTTAGGGTTACATTTTTGGCTAAAATATTTCTCAGAAAATGTTTTTGTTAAATTGTAAGTTAAATTATAATAATATTTTAAGGATTTCGAAGTACGAGTTCCGTGCAATTCATTGGATTGATTGCTTGAAGCTATTCGTCTATATAATAAATAAAAAAATAAATACAATAATCTATAAAAAGGTTATATGGCAATCAAACAAGAATTCGAAAAGGATAGGTAGGTATATCCGTTTTATATTTAAATGCATAAGTATTTGGTCTCATTGCATAAAAAATAAAGAGTACAACTGGGTTGCACAACCTTGCGACTTCCTAATTGAATTGAACAATTTTTAATAAAAAATAAAATTTCCATTTTCAAATACTTTTTCCAAAATTTGTTTGCGGAACATTTATCCAGACTTTGCAGGACTATCTGAATACCAAACTTCATCAGAAACAATTAATGAATTTACGAAATAGTCGGTATAAAAAAAAAACTTTTCGCGCAGACGAAAATGTGTGATAGTTTTCTCATACAGAATCTGATACCAACTTCCATAGTTCTTGAAATTTGCGCTGGTTTTTGACACTGGCAATATTGGCATGTTCCAGTTTTTTTATATTGTTTCGATTTTTTCTTAGTTTGTGATCTCCAGCCACTTAACTCTCATAAATACTTTAGGGAAAGTTTTGATGTGTTATTGTCTCGCTATAGCTATGCTCACCTGAGTCTTATTTCCCTAGATGCGATTTGTCCCTATGATGTTGGCTCTAACAAAAAACTGGATTCAATTGAGGTTCTGAGGTCCCCGAACGGGGAACGGGGAAACATGTGTGAAAACAAAATAAAGAATTTTGTCCTCTCATCTGATGAATCAAAAAAATTTACAAGACAACCAGTTCCGTGCGATAAAGTTTAACACCTTATCCTCGAATCACTTCCACTCACGCACATTTTGCGCATGTTATATCCACTCTATAGACGTCTGGCAGGCTTGTTTTTCATCAACGGTTTTTTTTATTTTAATTAGCACTACCTGAATGTTATCTTAAGATTTTTATCATTTTTATTTTTTTAAACTTACGTACTGCATCTGAATATCAAATTATACATTTGATATGGTGTTCTCATTTAAATTCAATTTCGAAAAACTGGCAAAAAATATCAATGTCATCGTCGTGGATTCACAGACTAATACTTCTCTCTAAAAAAAAAATCATTTTAATTCACGCTATTCATGGGATTAAATTCTCGCATTTACGAAACGTTCTTAGCATTTATTTAGATGGATAGTTGATTTCAAGATTTCCTTCTCCATGAACTCTTCAAGAGATAGAGAAAATAATTTTTAATTTTCTCTTGTCTTACATAGGATTTTCTTACTTAGTAATTTTGTAGTAATCCTTTTATGGTTGTCCTCCTTCTTTAGTGTTTTTGCATCTGGTTGCACTTTTTGATTTAAATCCATTGCTTGATTTTTTTTCATTATAGAGACAGACAAGCATTGAACCTCATAATAAGGGATATTTTCTTTTATTCGTATTTCTCAAAAGTCGTTATTCGACAAGATATAGAATACATATATATTTATGTACTTAAAATGTATAGTCAGAATCAAATAAAAACAAAAATGGCTTGGTAAGTTCGTTACTTCTGTGTTTGAAAGGATATATATTTATATAAAAAAAGCCAACGAAAACTGAAAAACAAAAACAAACAACTCAAATTTAATTGGTTGATTGATTTTGTTTGTAATGTATAAAGTTGTTATATGGGTGATTCTCTGTTAAAAGTTCCTTTCTTGCATTGAAAATGTCTCCTATCTAAATTTAAGAAAAAAAAACTTTGCAGATTCAATTGTTGTTGTAAATTATGCAATAATTGATAATTTAAAAGCTGGACACTTGATTTTAAGACTTTTTTTATGATATTTTTTTTGCTACGGAAATGACACCATTTTACGGCTTACTATTGTCCCAAAAATGTTTAATATCTACATATGTTAACTAATTTCAAGATTCTGTAGTTTATCTATGAATAAATGAATGAAGGAATCTACACAAATAATTATAAAAACACATTTAAAATCATTTCCGTAACCACATCACCACGTCACTGTTATGATTACGTGACAGGTTACGGAAATGAGGAAAATCGATGTTTTTTACATTATCAACATGAAATAAAGAATGATTTTTTTTTTCAAATTTGGCATGAATAATTGTTCAACAGAACTACATTAAATTGATACAAAATCATCAATTTATATTTTACAAAGATAAAGTTATACTCACTACGGAAAATGACGCAACTTACTGAAACATGTAATTATCACAACCACTCACTTATAAATTACACACCAAACTGATTTCTCACCTGTTCTTTCGAATATAATTCAAAGAAAACATGATTGATTCTATTAATTTTTTTTATGTAACCAAATATTGGCAGTTTATTTAAATTTGAAAGCGTTTTAGTTTTTTTTTAACGGAAATGATGCAAATATGTGGGTACACGTATTTAAACCCTTCCAGATAGGTTGTTTTAAATGACTACATTTTCTTGTTTGTATAATTGTATTCATTATTATTTTTTTGAAAGTGGAACCTTACCATCTTAAGATTTTTAAAATTTAAGAACAACAGAAAGCCCCTTTTATCTTTTGAAACGAAGTGGGGACACGATGCGGAAATGATATTTAGGAGGTAAATAATTATTTTTATGCCAAAATGTTTGAAAATATTTAAAATTTAAACTTGGATGTAACGTGGCGGTTGGTAACGCTCTTAAATATCTCAAAATATTTCTAATTAAGAAAGAAAGATCATATTATGTATCAATAAAGCATTTAATATTTCTTCTGTTTAAAAGGCCAAATTCATTACTTTTTTTAAAAAAACTAGTTTTTCAAAATAGTGGCCTTAGCAGACCCCACCATTTGGAGATGTTTTTTTATTTGTACTCGTGAAAAACCCAATTTACAATATCCATAATCATAACATTGGATAGGTGTTCTACTGCAGACGAAATTCTTCGTCTACTGGCTTATTTTGAAAACTAAAATACAGCATTAACACAGTTGATTAGCAGTTTTCCGAAACTACATAATTTAAGAAGCCTAAAAGCATCTCACTTACACAATATTTCTAAATTTTATCTTACCACTCTCTTCTTGTAACTTTGAAACAGGCTAAAAGGCTGTCAAATCCTAAAAGAAACCAAGCAACCATTATTACATGAAAAGATATTACTTCAAATAAATTGTTTACCCAACACAATAGACCATTGTAATGACCTTCATCCAATATAATTTATTAGCTATTTATAAAAATGACATTTCACGACTAATTATTATTATTTTATGAACACTTTCACTACTTGCCACAGATCAATTACGGTTAAAGAGATGTTCATTTCATTTTGTCCCCACCCTACAAAGGGATGTGTTATGTTATTGATACATATAGTGGTAGACCATCATATCACTCATTGTTTGATTATCCAAACCTTTGTGTCCTTGTTTTAGCAAAACAACAAAATTTTCTTTTGATTTCACCATCCCTTTCATGGTTCTCATACGAGTGTGATCGTTTTTTGTAAGCACCACCATAGTGTCTGTCGATAATCAGGGACAAAGACAAATCCAAAGGATACAGCATCAACAAATTCATGGATATATATACGTGTTACCATATATATAGCACAATAGAGCACATCGTCCAACTCTTGAGAGCTTCTAACTCATAAACATCAACATTCCTTAGCCAAGTAGAATAATAGAGGGACAACAGGGGTGGAGTGATAAGGATTAAAAGAAAAAAGGCGCTTTAAACTAAGGTTTATTTAATTCTATAAAGTGGAATGTATTATCGTTTTTTTAATGAAATTAAGGTGAGTCGGAATTTTAATTTTTAGAAAGCCTTAACTAAAAATGATGTTCTCATTTTTCTATATCACTTAATTATTAACCAATATGTTGATGGAAAATCAGTGTAGGAACTTCTATTGCTAACGTATTATATAACGAATTAATAGGATACATAACTTCTTCCATTGAGCCCTTGATGTATTCCCCTTGACAAATCCTCTACTGTGCCAAAGTCTATAAAGTATTGTGGTTGTATAGATACCAACCAAAGGGTTTGCTTTTCCGGGACACAATTCTTTCGTCATCCATTTACTTCTTCTATACATTTTCCTCTGATATTATTATTTTCGCCTTTGTTGCTGACGCTTGTCCATTGTTTAGATTTACTACGAATAAAACGTCGCATCTCGTATCAGGATAAGCTGTAGTAGCTAGAAGATGAAAGTCCTTTGGAGATTCTCTCTCATATATCTTAGCCTGATTACTTGCACCATTGTGCATTTATATTGCTTTGATGATGGAGATGCGTCTACCAACGAACAGAAAACACTCCAGTCCGTTCGTCCTTTGAAAAGACACTTTCGGATATCGATTTTATTATTTTTGGTTGGCTTGGTCAATCATTGTTGTTACGTATTGGTTAAGAGGGGATGCAATGGTGTTGGCCGTTTACATTTTACAAAAGCTTTTGTGGTCGGTTGAATGTAAGTCGAATTATGGAGACTTTATAGACAATGAATATGCGAGCTATTGAGTTGATAGCTATATGAATTGATTTAGGAATTTGTACACAATCGGCTTAGTATAAGCTTACACTATCAATATAGTGTGACAAATATTGTAACAGATTTATGATTTAAATTTGATAAAAGTAATACAACAGAAGGAATCTGTAATGCTGTTGCTTATGACTGCTGATGCATTCATTTTTGATAGAAATATTTGTAGTTACAATTATACATTAAAATATTTAATTGGATTCGATTTTGCGAAGCCAAAATAATTTTCTACGGCTGAGTGGTTCGGCCGTTGGATATAATGCAACTGGACGGAAATGAGATTCTTATTCCATTTCCACTTGCCACTTCCGACTCAAAAAACCATTAGTTTCTTGGAAATAGCCCCCGACTTGAAATGAAAAGATAGAAACCAGTCAAGTCAGGTGCGAACACAAGGGGGGTTTGGGGGTTATCCACGCGCGTGGATTTTATGTTATAAAATATTGTACCTAAACCCAAATGTTTGATATGTATATTTTTTATCATTTTAATTACATAGTACATACTACATAAATACCCAAAAAAACATATAAGTTAAGTTCATTTTCCAACCCCCCCCCCCCTCCACAATTTTTTTTCTGCGTTCGCCCTTAAGTCACGTCCTATATATTTTTTACATTTGAGCGGCCTTAACCAGGGGTGGAATTGGCTAAGTTGATTTGTGATAAGTGACAGTCAAAATCTACACTTTCTGTCTGCGTAAGGTGATTATCACAGTGATAGCTAAAAAACAATCACAAAAATATTGTGATAGTCATCTTCTCATGAAATTGACGTTTCATTTTTATTTTTGTGGCAATGCGACTAGAGTTACCACACGCATACAAAACATTATAAAATTCTTTACTTTTTTTCAATTTTAGATCAAAAACAATATTTCTTTTACCATATAGTTATACAAAAATCGTTAAATTTAGAATTATTTTTTTTATTCACTAAAAAATTAACAATTTCAATGAATTTAATTGAAAATATGACTACGGCAACAATGTTTTTCACAAATGTCACTGACAAATTGAACAAAGTTGAATTGAGTTGAATTGGTGGATGTGATCACCTTACGCAAAAGGAAAAATCAATTTGATCACAAGTGATGATCAAAAATTTGACAATCAAATATCATCTTACGCACATTTCTCAGCAGGGCCTGAATATGTATGTGTAGAAATCTTAAGAGTTTTAATTCTTAAAAGAAAACTTTCAGCCGGCATTCAAACTTTATATCTCATTTATAAATATCGATCCTCATTTGATTGCACTAAATAAGGATGCGACGTCATCGGGCAACTATAATAGTTCTCGAGCGTTTTGATTATTTTCTTTTATGTTTTGTTGATGAACTTGTCCAAAAGTCTTGTAGGTAGTGTAAGAGTACAGGATCTTTTATGAAAGTGTCTAGCACTGTCTTGTTTATCCATATTTCTTTGAGGTGCCATGGAATGATCAAAACTGTCGATTTTAAAATGATAAAGCGTGCATGCTCTCATCTAAAAATGAATAGATGTCTGCCATTTTTTCAGCAATCCGGTTCTAAATTATTTTTGACGTCAGAAAAGCTATTTTCTATGCTCTCTTATGTGTGGCTGGCCTAATGGCCACATTGACACAGATACGCATAACACATTGCACCACTGCACATTTCGTGGCCACACATAAACAAATAAAAAGCGACTGGGTAGGACAAACTTGCTCTGGTGTAAGATTACTAACCTAAGGATACTAAGCAAGAAACTATAATAAATAATAGGAAGTTTGTTTCTATAGCGTTTTTATGGCAGGTACCGTTAATAAGGTGATTTTGGAAAACAAATTGTAACTAAAAACTTCGTTATTGGCAAAAAATCAGTCACACAAAATCTTATCAAAATCGATCTAATTTTTTTCGAGAAAAATCGGATTTCCTATAGAATTTATATGACAGGTACCGTTAATAAGGTGATTTTGAAAAAAAAATTCTAACGAAAAACTTCATTATTGGAAAAAAATCAGTCACAATAAATTTTATAAAAATCGATCGTATATTTTACGAGAAAAATTGGATTATCTTTAAATTGGATTTGCCAGGTACCGTTAATATGTAAAGTTATTCTGAAAAATTGAAAAACACGGCCTTCGGGGCTACAAATCCATTGTAAGAAATTTTATAAAAATCGATCGTATTTTTTACGAGAAAAATGGAATTGTCTAAAACGTTTGTATGGCTGGGTACCGTTAAAAATCTAGTTGTAAAAAAAAAAAAATTGTCGTAAAACATCACAGTTTTCAAAAAATCAGTCTTGTTAAATTTTTTTAAAAATCGATCGTATTTTTTCGAGAAAAATTGAATTATCTGTTATATGTTTATATGGCAGATACCGTTATTTTTCAGACCTAGGATAAAAATCAAAAATGCGCCAGGGCATTACTCGAAAAATACAGAGTACAAAGTTTAAAGAAAATCGGTCCATCCGTTTAGGCTGTAGGTGTCGATACATCCAGACTGGCAGACGGACAGAGAAGACAGACAGACAGAATTGTCGGACCTACTTTTTTGGTGTTCTCTACCATCGTAATGTCATGTTTGATTGTTATCTCAAAATTTTTTTTTTTGTACGAGTGCATTACTTATAGTAGATATACCTACCTATAATCTGCCTTTCATCATATTTAACAAATTTAAAATTTTATGATTTTACAGTTGATTACAAGCTCGTGCATTTCTTATACCGACTTTATCTTAAGTTTTTTGAAAAATTAATAATATGTTTTGGTTCTAATAATCTTAAAAATCTGCACACCATTTGTTTCCATTTAATTTGTTTCTTACAATTTCTAGGAATTTGGCACCTAAGTATGGAAACCTTTAAAAATCTAAATAGGTGAAACATCTTTAGCATTACCGGATATAAATGTAAATTTGACATTGAATCTTACTATGAATTTAGCGTCTTGTGCATCATAATTTAGCTCAGCTCAGTACTGTAATTTGTTAATATATGCTCGGATATATGTATTCACATGTACAAAGATACGAATATCTAAGTGAACCATGAATTAAATACCTGACTAACAAAATATGTACCTTGTTAGTACCTACTTAAAATATATTTTACTGACCTACCTTAAAATTGTTTCATAATACAAAATCTTAAAGATGACATCCATCTAACATTTTGATTCATGTAACCCAAAGTGAATGTGATCACCCACATAAAGAAAAAACTTACCACAAACCTAATTCCTGGCTAGACACTCCGACAAACGAAGCCATCGACCCTTTCTGCACACGAGATATTGTTTTGATGCCGTCGTTGTCAACGGCAGTGGCGGTGGGAGTACAAAAAAATATGCAAAGTAAGACATTGTCCCAGAACTCCCTTCTGACGTTTCTATAAAAAAAAAAGGAAATCCTGATACCAAACTTCCTTTTGTTGATACACCACTGCCGCGCTGTAGACTTTGCCGCCACTTTCAACACCACTTCCACTGTCTGCACTCCTGTTTACAAGAGGCGCTTCCTTATTGTTTCCTAATCTTCTATTACACTGCTGCACCATCGCCACTACGACCATCAGGATCAGAACAAAACTTCCACACCACTATTGCACACCTCCCTCCTTTTTGAGCGCCAGCCGCATTGAATTTGTCGCGACACAGTCAATAGATGTAATCTTCTAAAGAGACGGAGAGGTGATTTCCGAGTAGTAGTAGGCTGTTCCACTCCACTTCAGATTATAATTGCTCAGTGTGGAGCAACAGAGAGATGAACCATCTCTGCAAACAAATTTCTTGTTAGAGGATACGATTAGGGTTACCAGTGTTTATAAACATTGAAAACAAGTTTGTTTTCCTAATTTATTTACATAATATTGGTTAGTGGTAAAAGCGGCAATGGACGAATTTGTATGATGTTAAAGAAGAGTTTTACTATTTGAAATGAAAAAAATTGACAAAGGTTAAGAATCCATTTTATAATTTATAATTCTCAAAAAAAAAAAAATGAAAAAAATTGATGAACTTGCAAATATGATAACATTGATAACCAATTTCTTTTGAACCGAATTGTTGAACGTGATACCTGAACAATTTGTGGTTTCAGCTGAGCGGCGAAAAACAAAATTATACTCAGAAGGCACCCCTCTACCAAACATACAAAATTCTCACTGAGAGCACAAAATGCACAGTTTGAGTTTTTGTTTGTCTCGTTTTCCTGGATTAAATGCACATTCTACGTAAACGATGAGATGACATGAATTGGGCACTATAGCTACTGGCACTTCATGCCACAAAGTATATCTTGTCTATTCTTGGTGCCTTTGTTAGTTGGGGTTATCTGAATTCACAGGTTAATTCCAATGCGCAGCAATTTACCAAGTCAGGACTACATCTAGACCATCGTTCAAATTCAGTTCAATTTTTGGAAAATGCTAAGCTTGGTTTGGAATTGGCAGGAGTTGATATGAATTTATTTACCGGTAAACATTATTACACGTTTAACTAAAACTTCGAAGACTGAGCAAATCTAAAAATGCGTGGGTTCGAATCTCATGATGTCCATGTGAAAAAGTTTTTCATAATAAAATTGGATTAAAGCTCGGCACCACTAATAAGGAGACTGATGATAGGTATTGGCACTCCTTGAAATAGCTATATCTCCAGCCAAAAATGGAAAAACGAGTAATAAAATTCGTAAAAACGAGTAAATAAAATTCGTTTAAAAATTGGTGGTAGCGCCTTTAAGTTGTTGTTGTTGTTCAAAACATTTAATAAAAAATTAACAGAATGGTCAGTAATAAAAACTGACATTCTATAGTACGAATAGTACAATATAACAACAATAATAAGTATAACTAAAATAATCTTAGGGAATTGAGTGTAACTGGAATTAGAAGTTAAAATATTAAGACCCATTTTTAAATTGTACATCGATTTTAATACTTTAATAAAAACGCACTTTAAATCTTTTAATTGTTGGAGCAATAAAAGTCGTGTTTTGTTGGTAAGTGTTTAGTCACTTTAGCAAAATTTTGTATGGGATACGAAAAGTGGCGATAAATTGGTCAGTAATTAAAGTGAACATAAAAGTGAAGATAAAATCTTGGAATGCCTGAAAATTTTTGGCGCGAAATATAATGTAAATACATTTTTTGCTTAAAGGTGGTGGCACCTACAACATCTTAAGACATGGACTCCATATACAAAGATTATTAATGGTTGTGTTCATTGTGTTTTCCTTTAGGGCGGCGTGTTGCGGAAGAAGTAAGAAGCTTTCAACCTACGAAAGTTGCAAAAAAGGTTTGATGATTTTGAACTTTTCGCTTAAAAACAAATAAAAATTGGTTAAAGCAGATTTTTAAATAAAATTATATAATTTGGGATTTAATTTGGTAATATTCAAGCTAAATAATGATTATTTATCCGGTTTTTATTTGTTTGTAGTGGAAGGTGGGGTAGAAGTTGACCAACTCGGCATATTCAAATAGCCATACTTTGCAGACACATCCATAAAATTATTTGAAACTTCGGCTTGGCATATAGTCAAGAATACCAACTTTGAAATAAAATAAGAAAGTGGATACAAAAGTGAATATAGCGTTTTGTTGGTTCCTTCCAGTGCTGACTAACTAAAAATTACCAACACATCACGACTAAAATGTACTTCCTTGTTAAAACATCAGGCGATTTATATTTTATTAAAAGAAAACTTTTAAAGCTATACTCCTTTTCACATTTTGTATATAAGCTTACATTAGAATATGCGATAGGAGAATAAATATTTAATTTGTATACTGTCTAAGTGATATGTGTCTTTTGCTTTGAAATTTGAGTACCATGACGAATTCTTTAGTTTAAACTAAGCTTTTGAAATATATTTGGAATAAAGTGGAACTTAAGTTAATATATGTGTTAAATGTGATATAAAAATTTAGCAAGCCAAAAAAAATATAAACATTAAAATATAAAAAAAAGTAATATGGTCACACTATGAACAATGAAATAAACTCCAGACCGAATCCAGACCAAAAGACAATAAGGTGGCAAAAGAGATATGACGATTGTGTGAACTTCTGGGACGAAAACAACTCCACTTGGATGAGAAGGAGTTTCTCTGTTCACTGTAAATAATAAAAAGAATAAAAAATAAATGTGTTTGTTTCCCAGACACTGTCGGATCGGTGTACAATTAGGTCTTGCAGTCTACTGCAAGAGCCTACTGCTTACTTATGAATATGCGACAGCATTAGACGATGCACTCTGGAGCGGATGCATCGTGATCACACATACAACGCGTATTTCTGTCATCGTCTACGGGACGAAACTTTGAAGTGTCCCTGGAGGGAAAATATGGGCTTCAGTTCAAACTATACAGGATAAAAAGACACTTCGGTGTCTGACCCAATTAATGCTTTTACACCAAACAAGTAGAGAAAGAGATAAGTGCGACATTTCCTTTTTTGGGGGATATACATACACTATTTTCATTAACTGTTATGTTCTTTAGACGTCCGTCGCATTGGTCGGCTAGACAAACAGAGGAATACAGAAAATGCAAAGAGTATCTTTAAGAACTGTCATTGAGACAAGCTACAAGGCCCATCTCTAGGGATTTATAGGATATTCCTATGTGTGACTATGTTTTGGTTTTTGATTGTGTATAGAGTCATATTTATTGTTTGTTTTGATAGCTTGTACTTCTTAAATGTACATTGTGCCCTTAGCATGTAGGATGATATTTGATGCGTGTCACAGTTTCACAGAGTACTGTTTGTTTTGTTATACAAGGAGTTAAAGTTATATCAGTCATTATTATATCTCACAATGAATTTATTCTTGAAAGACAGGAACGCTTTTATTAATTTAGCGGTATATCAATTTAATATCTAATAATAATGGCACATTCCATAAAAGAAAACCGTTATAAAAAAATTTATTTCTCTTTAAAACTGCATTAACGATTCAAAACAAATTTCACATGAGCCGAGATTCAGCTAATTCAAACTTCCAGTGAGTGAGTGAGAAAAGTGGCGTGTTCCAGTGAGTAAAATGAAACGTCAGGTTACTCGCCTTACATTTCGGCCTTGCTTTGGAGTACTCATTTGCTCTAACGAATGAGCTTGCTCTTGTAGTAAGTTGCTACAAAAAAATATAATTTAATCAAAATAATTTTAAAGAAGAAATACGAAAATAATCACATGATTTTTTTTTAAAGTGCTAAAATTACTTTTTACAAAGATTCAACCAAAATCAAATTTTGAAGAAAATTCACAAACAAAAAATAATTACAAAATCGTTAGAGGGGTTTTTAAATAAATCGATATTTTTTATTGCATTTAATGTTCGAAAAATAAAAAAAATTAACTCAAGCCGTTTTCGAAGTATCGAATTTATAAAAAAATAAATTAAAAAAATTATTAAAATTAAAATTAAGCAGTTTCGAAAAATGTTGGTATTAAAACTTGATAAAGTCATATAGATATTTCTTAAAAAAAAAATATTGGGTTAAAATTGATCAATCCGTTCTCGAGTTAGCTCAAGGAAGAAATAACGATTCTAAGGGAGGTAACGTTAGGGTCTAGGGAGGAATCTAAGGGAGGTAACGAAGGCTTGCCAATTGTTTTTTGCAATTTAACTAAAGACAATTAGACAAAAACCGAGAAAAATAAGCTTTCTTTATAACGGTTATATGCGGCAGGTACCGTTATTGTTTGAGCTTGAAAAATTCAATTTATTTTCTAGGGAATGTTCTACAAACTTTGCACATTAAGTTTGAAGCAATTCGATTCAGCCGTTTAAACTGTAAATACTTTATACAAACAGACTGACAGACAAACAGAATTTCCGGACCCAGTTTTTTCGTCTTCTTTTCATCTCGTAATGTTATCTTTGTTTTTTATCTCAATTTTTTTTTTGCACGAAAGCATAACTTGCCTTATAGTACCTGTCGAAAGTCCAGCTGGCAGATTAAATGGACTTGATACTTGAAATCCTTCGTAAAATCATAGAAGCCATCTTCAAAGTAACCAATTTAAAATTCACTTGAATTCCTGGTTTGGTCTTAAGCCAATGGTTTATTAAAATTCCTTCTATATAATTCTTCTGTATTTTTATTTCTCAGACATTTTTATATTTTATTACAAAACTAAAACTTTTTTTTTTAAATCCAAATTTCAAACAGATATGTACTTCCTTGTGAGAAAAATATAGGGCACGACTGATGGATCGCACAAACTTGCTCTCGTGGCAAGTTACTTTCGTGTTGGAGACTACAAAATTCATATGAAAGGTTCAAAAAAAAAAAAAAAGAAGAAGCAAACAAACAGAACCCTCAGACAGAATCAAGTGGTATAATTTAGACAAAGCTAAGGAAGAAGCTTTTATCTCTATGATAAAAAATGCTCTGTACCAAACCATCAACAGAGCTAGAAATGAAGAGTGTGATGCACAAAATATGTGGAATTCTTTGCAACGTACTTGCCTCCAGAAAGCGAAATCACTGCTAGGAACTGCAAAAGGACAACACCATCAACGGGACAAAGAAACATGGTGGTGGAGCGATGAAGCCAAAGCAGTGATGGCGAGGAAAAAATCGACTTTCAAAGCATGGTCAATGTGCCCCTCTCATAACGTAGATGAAAAAGCACGTCTAAATTTTGAAAAAAGATGGGAGAAATCGGTCTTAGATGGCTCATGATGGTTCTTATCTCCAAACTTATCAGCGGTAACCAAATTTTCCCAATTTACAAATTGAAGGATGATACACGAACTGCAATAACTACCGTTCAATCATCGTTGCGCGTGTATTGGATGCCCGCTTGTAAAAAATAATAAAGCTGTCTAATAACCAATGCGGGTTTGTCTCGGTTAAATCAACCACAGATGCAATTCAGAGTGTAAGAATCAGAAGCGACGTGCATGCTTTGTAGATTTTGAAAAAGCGTTCGATCGGCAACCACGAGATCTGATATGGGTGGCCCTAAGGAAACGGGGTGTTCCAGAAATGAGGATGATCATAGATATGTACGAGCATGTCAAAACAAAAGTTAGATGCACTGCAGAAGTTACCGAAAATTTCCCAAGGAAGCGTCTTGAGTCCTTTGCTCTTTATAACAGTCCTTGACTTTCTATACTTGAAGGTAAGGTGAGACACCCAAAAATTGTTGAGTTGTTCTTTGCCGATTATGGAGCCATCATAAGTGAAAATAATATATCCTTGCAACGAGCACTAGATCTATGGGTGGACGCTTTAAAGGTAAACGGATATCGCATAAGCGCTAAAAAGACAGAATATCTATGTTCCCCATTTTCTGATCTAACCAGGCCTATCCCGGACATTTATTTAAACGGAACAGTGGTTTCCAAGTGCGAAAAGTTTAAATATCTTGGATCTATCATCAACAATAAAGCATCTGATGATGACGATTCAACCATCGCGTAAGCGTAGGGTGGATGAAATGGCGTGAGAACTCTGCCATCTTCTGTGACCGAAAAATTCCCCCTAAGCTGAAAGGAAAGCTCTACACTGCATAGTAGTTCGTCCAGCACTTAGATACGGTTCACAATGTTGGATAATGTACAAGAAATATGAAAGCAAATTGACGGCTACTGAGATGAAGATGCTTCGCATGACAGCAGGAGTAACAAAATCTAGATCGAATCCGAAGTAAAAAGATCAGAAGAAGCCTTCACGTTAAAAATTCTATCGTTTGATAAAATACAGCAAGATAAACTCAGCTGGTACTGTCACGTACTTAGGAGAGACGCCGAGAACCCCGTCCAAAAGGCACTTTCATACAACGTTTCGGTACAATCGCGGAAGAGAGGCAGGCCCAAGAATTCCTGGAAAAAAAACAAACAATAGCGACACCAGAATTCAGTTGTCCTCATCCATAACCGGGAAGCTTGCCGACATTTTCTGAGGTCAACCCGACGAACCCCACAAGCAGATCAGTATAAGTAAATTGGTGAAGTAGGAAAGTTGTGATTACACTCGACATCATAACATCGTCGGAAAGGGCGAAAAAGAAGATGTATCGGTTTTTCCAAAAGAAACTTTTTCAGAAATTACTTTTTTTTTTTTTGAGTATTATTTCAGCTTAGCAGCAGTTTTTTACACTCGACATCATAACATCGTCGGAAAGGGCGAAAAAGAAGATGTATCGGTTTTTCCAAAAGAAACTTTTTCAGAAATTACTTTTTTTTTTTTTGAGTATTATTTCAGCTTAGCAGCAGTTTTTTTGTTGTACTATTTAAGCTTAGCAGCTTAAATTTCGTCAAAATCGGTGACATCGTTGAAAAGATAGTCGCTGCAATAAGAAACAGTTGTAAGGTACTGTTAGTAAGTTGAAAAAAAAATTCCGACGAAAGACATCAACATTGGCAACAAACTCATATAAAATTTTATCGAAATCGATCGTATTTTTTTCAAGAAAAATTATTTTTATGGGTAGGGGTCGAAATTCTGCCTGGATCAAAATTCTGCTTTTCAAAACTCTGCTTATCATAATTCCGCAAATAATAAATAAAAAGAATTGGAAAATGTTAAAAAGCAACCTTTTTTGTTTATTATTTGCAAAAATTTGATAAGCAGAATTTTGAAAATTGTGCATAGTATTTTAAAATGGTTTTTGAATGGGATTCTCAAAATTCAAAACACTGAGTACTTAGCACTTGGATGCAGTAATCTGTTTGTGCGACCCAGTCGTGATTTGTTTGAAATCTATTTATTTATATATTTGATAATTGTAGTTTTCATATTAAATTTTTGATCTTTTATGTGATAATTTTGATTATGATATTTTAACGATTAATATGTTGACATGAGTTGATGTAAGAAATTCAGTGGTGGTGAAAATATACATAGAAAACATATACAAATGTATTAATTCAAGATTTTTATTTACGAGATTGGCTATTTTCTGACCAAACATAATCGAAAAAACTTGCCCGACCATCAGTTTTGCAAAGGTTAAACCTATCGATTAGTGTCAATTTTGCCCAAAGCCGTGATGAGGAAGGATATCTTACAATCAAACCTTATCGTACTGAATTTAAACATACCTACATACTATGTATATGCATTGCACGAAAATATTTGTCAGATAGTTCATAATAATTGACTGCGGTACTATTTTTACCTTGACATACGTCAATGATAGATTGCCTAAATAAACGAAACTGCGTGGTTGATGGATAAAATAATGATTATTTTAATCACTCTCATGATGATACATGAGTCTTTTTTTTTTTCTTCAATCGTCGACATAATGTGAGTTATCCGTAGCTGCAAAAATGTTTTTCAAAAGTAGGCTTCTCATCACAGAGACAGACGTGTCAAATATGCCTGCGGGAGTTGACTGACTATGATCTTCTAAGGACCAACGAACATATTATACGAAATGACAGAAAGCTTGATGCAGCAACGTTAATGAAAAGGGTGGGTTTCTGCTAAGCAACGCCTTTCTTGGGTTATTTTTTGTTTGTCCTTTGGAAGAGCCTATACGCCTTTTAACCCCCTGCTTCAATTCCCATTTGTGGAAATATATACCTTCTTTCCCCACAAAACTTAGTTTGTAAAAAAAAAATACACCACCACCGCATACTACACCACCCCCAACTGTATGTAATTGGGGAGACGACAGTTGAGGGTGGCAATACCTTCCACTCATCCCTTAAACAGGATGGTGTGGATTGTGTGTCACTGTTGAAGTGCTCGCATTTGCGTTGATGCCTCCTTAATAGGCAGCTTTCAAAAGGGTGCTGAGCTGAGCTGAGCGGGTGTGGGTGGAGTTGCCCTTTGGGAAATTCAGATAGCGGCGCTTCAGGGGGAACTGAATGCACCCATGTTGGTTCATTCGCTGATGTTGCAAGGATTCACTTATTATTTTTTCCTTATTTTTTTTTTTTTTTTGTCTCCTTATTAAAATATGTCTACATATAAATGATGTATTTTCCAAGGAGGACACCAGTTTAACGATATGAGCTATAAACTACAAGAGTTAGGACCAAATAAGTGCATGATAAGCATTTAATTAAAAATGAAAAATTAATTAGTATTTGATCTGGAGGAGAGCATCTTTAGAATGCTATTCATATCCTTTTGTGGGTAAAATTAAATCCACATCAGTTTGTAAGTGGAATTTTGGAGAGCTTGATGTCTACCAAATAGCTTTTTAAGACTTCTCATCATATTGCAAATAAATGAATGAATAATTGTAAATTGTGGGATTTTGATTTGCTTAAGAGTTTTTCTTTCTTAAGATATTGTTTTAGGTTATGAAGAGGTATAAATGATGGTTTCTTGAATAGGTACACCCTAGAAGTAGATATCTAAGATTCAAGTTTTCTTCTTCGTAAATGTCATTTGGATAATATTTATGAAGTTAATTTCTTTTCAAAAACCTCACAAAAAGTGTTATGTAGAAGAGGAAGAAGAAGAAATTGAGCTAGCTAAAATTCATTTAGTCATTGTCTTCATTTGTTGCTAATTAGACCTTTATTATCCTATAATAAATAGCAACATATTTAGGATTATTTACCTGTGTTGTTAGTGAGATGAACTTCAGAAAAAGTCCACAAGCCTCCAAGTTTCGAAATGTTTCACGGATTGGTGGCTTTTTTTTAATAATAATTGGTATCTAATAGAGTCTGTAATTTGGAATTTCAATACTAGGTTAAAAAGTATCGAAAAAGTATCGAAGTGGAACCGTTATCAAGAAACTTGTTTTTCTCGAAAACTGATCTTACGATTCGCATTTAATTTAATATGAGTGATACGGCATTTGGTTAAAACCAGACAAAAGAGAACACTATTTCGAGAACCAAAATGTTGATCCAATTAACATTTAACAATCAAAAACATCTGTAGAACTTCTACTTAAACAAATTTAAATTGCTGTATTAGGGAGAACATTCCAAATCAACATTGGAGGAGTACCTCAAGGTGCAATCCGAAGTCACCACTCCTTTTTTAGCAATCTATAGAAAATATTTAATGAAATTCACGGAAATTCATAACAAATCAAATAAATGGCAAAACTGAATCGCACAAACTTGATGGCACATGATTGCAAGTTACATGAGGGCTTAACTAAAAAAAAACTAACAAAATAATGTTACTGTCAGATAAAATTGTTCTTGAAAATTTAAAATTAATCAAAACACAAACGGCATATATCTACAAAAGAATCGTATTAAATTTTATTTAAATTTCTAAATCCATACCTTAAGGTAAAATTTTAAGAATTGTTTAAAAAAAAACATTTCAGAAAAATTTAAGAAACTTTTCAGAAATGCTTCTTTTATTGTGGAAGCTTGAAGAAACATGCCTTAAATGCTTCTTGTTTCCCATTTTGTCATGCACGTGAAATTTTCAGATGTTCAAAACTTGTGCCATTTCCGAAACATTTTATTAAACGTCCAGACCAGAACGGCATTATAAAATAATCATTTAAGATACATTTCGGAAATGTTTCTTTCGGCTGGACACACCATTACAAAAATTCAAACCAAAATCAAAGTATGCAAATAATTCAAACCAAAATCAAAGTATGCAAATAATTTCTTTACTAAATATGAAATTATCAAAAAAAAAAAACAATGTTCAAAATCGTTGAGCGGTTTTCTAAATCGATTTTTTTTAAATAATTTTTTTGACAATATTTTTCTAAAAAAAAGTTAACTAGGTAGGTAACTATAGGAAATTTTAGAACTTAAATTATTATGCCTTAAAATTAAATTTCATAAAAATCCATCAACAGGTTTTTGAAATATTGAATTAACAAGAACTGTTTTTTTTTTTAACTATTTAAAACTTAACAAAAAAAATAGTTTACAAACATTTTTACGCCATTTTATTTAAAATAGCTACGGCAATTTCAGTATTCAATTTTGTTCAAATCGCTTTCGCCGTTATCGAGATAGTCAAAATTTAAAAATACCGTTATATAGGAGATACCGTTAAACGAATTTTCTTGAAAGTTTGGTTTCCAATGTCTGATAGACTTTTGAAACTTTATTTCCAATGTAAAATGTTGCTGAAATCGTTAGAGTCGTTTCCGATAAAAACAGAATTTTCAATAACGGTTAAAGGGCAGGTACCATTATTTTTAGACCTACGGTTACCTGAAAATGCTCTGGGCGTATTACCATAAAAAACTTATTTACAAGTAAATCGGCCGATAGACACCAAATAGAATTTCCGGACCCACTTTTTTCCTCATCTCTATCATGTTATGGCATGTTTGATTGTTATCATGTTATGTCATTTTTGATTGTTATCTTAAATTTTATTTTAATGATTATAAATAAAAGTTTGTTTATAATTTACATAAAGTAAAGTATTACATATATATGTTTGCAATTATTTTATCGGTATAGATACATCATCATCATCGGCTCGACAACCGTGGTCCGGTCCTGGCCTCCTTCAACAAGTCTCTCCACCTATCCCGCTCTCGAGCCGACGTCATCCAGTTTCGCACCCCAAGGCTCCGGGCGTCCTGGTCTACGCCATCTCTCCAGCGCAAGCATGGTCTACCACGCTGTCGTCTGCCATAGAATGTACCACAAAGAATTTTCCGAGCAGGTTCCTCTTCACTCATGCGAGCTAGGTGCCCTGCCCACCGGAGTCTACCGAACCTAATTTTTGTCACGATATCTGCTTCAAGGTAGGTTGCGTACAATTCATGATTGTACCGTCTCCGGAATCGTCCTTCCTCACATATGGGGCCAACAATTCTCCTTAAGATTTTTCTCTCGAACGCGGCTAAGAGGTCGGAGTGCCTTTTGCTAAGCACCCAAGTCTCAAATCCATATGTGAGTACTGGCAGGACCATGGTCCTTTACAGCAGTAGTTTTGAAGTTATGGTGAGATTTCTGGATTTGAAGAGCTTTGACAGACTGTAGTAGGCTCTGTTGGATTTGAGAAGCCGCCCGCGTATTACTTCTTCTATATTGTTATCGGCTGCTACTATTGACCCAAGGAAGGTATTTAAAGGATTGCACCACTTCAAATTCGTGCTCCGCTACCTTGATTGTTTGACCAACTGTTCCTCTCGCATTCGACGCCACCATGTACTTTGTTTTACCTTCACTAATGTGCAGACCCAGATTTTGTGCCGCCTGCTCGATCTGGATGAAGGAATCGTGTACAGCTTGCTCGGTTCTTCCGATGATGTCGATGTCGTCTGCGTAATCCAGTATCGGTATAGATACAATTATACAGAATTAATCACAAACCCAATAAGGTGTATCCAACTAGTACATATTTGAAATTCATACCTACAATCTCTTATATGTAGCTTAAAATATGTCCATACCAAGGCAACATTTCAAGAAACGTTGTTTAAAAAATGTTTCTAAAATGTTTCACAAATATTTCCTATTGGTTAAAAAACATTCAGAAATATTTCTTTTTGTGCGCCGTTTGCAGAAACATTTTTAAAATTTTTCTGAAATGTTTCCTGTTTTCCATTTTGTCATTCACGTGGCATGTTGAGATTCTTAAAACTATTTTCGAAATACTGAAAGTTTCTAATCGCGAACGAAAAATAGAGAAAAATTTCAGAAATATCGTCCATATCCATTATAAAAACATTTAATAAACATTTTAGAAATGTTTTCCATTTATTAAATGTTTCTGAAATGTTTCTTTGGGCTGGAAACACCTATACATTAAAAAAAACAAGTATTTTATATTTTTCCTTACAAAGAGCAATCCGAATTCCGAGTGCGGTAAGTATAAGTAAGGTCCATTTGCTGAGACGAAACTGAAGCGTTTATGTGGCTGAATATTTTACTTTAAATTTAAGCGATTACATAAGAAATTCCTTGCTTCCATTTTTTCCAATTGCATTCAAATCTCTGGCTTAACGAATAAATACTGATAAAACTAAATAGAGATTCCTAGAAAAATTTAAAAAATGAACGAAATTGTAACACAACAATGAAAAAGTTCAACCAACTGCTAAATTCCCCACAGGACATTCGATAAAGAGATTTTCCTTTGATATACATATAGACATTGAATGGATTTGAAAATTCTAAACACAACTTTAATTTACAATAACAATCGATTCATTGAGATGGAATTGAAGAAAGTATTCAAACTTCAAACCCATCATCTGAATTCCAAAGGATCCTTTGATTTGGTCAAAGGCAATAGAGTGCGAGAAAGTGTGTGTAGATGAAGAGGCAATGGGATTCAAGTAGCCTCTTGTTCTCGTATATCAATGAAATAAAAATACCTAAGAAAACACTTCGTGGAATATTTCCTTGGTATAATCGCCACTCGGGGGGCAAACCTCATCCTATTCAACTGGACATTTAAAACGATTTGTGTTTTTTTTTTCGTTCGATCTATTTGCAGACCAGGATATTTGCAGAAGAAGGAGGTTGTAACCACGAGGCACGATTTCTATTTAAAACTATTTTCATTGAATCGTGATTTTCATTTGATCAATGGTATTTGAGAGTTGATATGAACTATGTATTTTGGGTTTTTTGTTGAGATGACGACGAGAAAGAGGAGAGATTTGAGTTCTCATTGATCATGTTTTGCATAAAAGAAGAATGGATGAGTTTTTAAATGAATAGCTTAAATTAAGCAAACATGGTAAAAGTAATAGGGTAGCAGGTAGAAGAAAATGAGGGTACGTACAACACCGGGTACTAATATTTGGAACTGCAACTGCAACGTTATAAAAGATGTAAGCTGACAATTTTAGTTATCTAGATTTTTTTGGTAGCGAAGTGAGAATTGGTCGAGTATATTTTTATTTTAAGTTTTTCGATTCTGTAAGAATATAACATCTTTATTCTCTTTCATTTGGTATCAAATTACCTTCTTGCAAACGACTTGGAAATTAATTTAACCAACTTTTAATAAAACAAAATTTTTGCATTTTCAAAAAAACTTTTTATTTTCAAAAAAATACCTACTTTTTTCCAAATTTTTTTTGTCGAATATTTATCAAGCGTTGCAGGACTATCTGAATATCAAAAGTCGGTATAAAAAACAATTCTATGGGAGGTACTGTTTAAAAGCTTGTTCCGAATTTTTTTTCTGATGAAAGGCTTTGTCTTTGGCAACAAATCAATCATGCAAAGTTTTATCAAAATTGATCGTATTTTTTTTTCGAGAAAAATTGGATTTTCTTTTACGGTTATATGGCAGGTGGCCGTTGTTTTTTAGGCTAGAACAAACATTTCAATTTTTCCTCTAGGGGAATGGTCAATGAACAGTACATATCAAATTCGAAGCTAATCGGTTCAGTCGTTTGGGCTGTATGTACTGATACAACCAGACTGACGGACATAAATACTGACAGACAGACATACAGAGAGATAGACTGAATTTCCGGACCCACTCTTTTCCACTTCTCTATCATCGTAATGTCATGTTTGATTGTTATCTCAAACATTTTTTTTTTGTACGAATGCATAGCTGTAGCTGTTAGAAAAGTTCACTCAAGTTCAACTTTGGCGTGCGCTGCTTGCTACCTTTTGACATTTGCGCTACATACATCAGCTACAGCGTACATCATTCTGTTCAGCCAGTTAATGTTAATTCGCGTAAGTAAGCATGAGCTACTGTCAAAAAAGCTGGTAAAAATGAGCGAATACATACAGTCATAAACATGAGGTACGCATGTGCTGTGCAATCTGAACCCCTCTTAAGCGACCTTTACACGGTCAGTCATTTACACATATAATCCGTCATCAGGCAAAATCAAAAGGGTTTTGATTTTTCGTCAAACAAATACACGCATCCAGACTTATTTTTACAAACACTATATTACAGGTTGATGTCAAATGACTGACCGTGTAAAGGTCACTTTACATATGTAATTTTGACAGCTGTGGGTATTTGACAATCCGAAAAAAATTAATGGCATTTAACCAAAAAATTACTACGAATCAATAAATCAATAAATTTATCAAATAATTATGCATTTTTAACACAATCAAAAGAAACTTAAAAGTTAGTGATTTTCACATGTTTCACAAGTTTATTATAGCTATTCATCATGTTTGTATTAACATGACGAAACAGTTCGTTTAATTTTGACAGTAGGTCAAGCTAGCTCATGCGCATTATAGTTCTATCTTAATACAGTTGACAGTTAATATAGTTGATACTGTATGTGTATGAATTAAAATGAAAGGAAAGGGATGCCAATGCGTAAGGGGCCAGTTATAGCTATTAGCATTGAGTTTATACAAATGGAGGAATCAAGATGGTTTCAAACTCACCGCAGTAGATGTCGCTATAAATGAGCATATCAAGTAATTATTATTGCCCTAATTCCTTGTAACGAATAACACTTAAACCGAACCGAACAAAATTCTTCTGCGTATACATTTGTATTTGTTTTTCATTATTTCTCTTGCCTTTTAACTCAAGAATAATTGCGTAGGATGTCGCTACTATCAAAAACAAGTTGATAGTAGCGACATCCTACGAGCAGTATTTGAAACTTACACAAGATTTCTCTATGTGTATTAACTCAATGCTATTAGCTATCATGGAAATGCATCATTGAAAATTTTCTTTTTCAATTTTAAGGTGAATTATACAACAATGGTGGTGTTAATTGGTATTAAAAGGAAGGTAATGAATTAGAGATTTTTTCTATTAAAAAAATATCTCAACATGTTGATGACAAGCTACATGATACTCAACAAGAGCTAGTTCCTATTCAGAAAACTGTAATTGTTGGTTTTATTTTAAGGATTTATGTATTAAAGATGTTAGCTGTGGCTAGAGATTGGGAAGAGACTCATGAAAGGACTTATAAAGACAAAATGTAAACTTATGTACCTACTCCAAATTGTTAAACAAAATATAAAATTATAGTGAATTGCTTAATTTTACATTGCTCTCCCAGTTCCTAAAACTAAACATTTTCTCATAACACCAAGGTACCTACATAAAAGGGGAATCATTTTAACATACACTGATGACCGCATCACTTCCGCTTGAAGTGTGCAAAAACCATTCAAACTTTTGCAAACGTAATTTTAATGTCACTACCGCTTCCGTGTGACAGAATAGCGCGAGTACCATCTCATCAGGGAACCACAACGAAAAAACTGTCAGTCAGCTAACAAAACCTTACCAGCAATTCAGCTTTCTATATACCTACATCCTCCTTATTCCACCACAAATATTATGCAGCTCGCATTATGAACTTTTCAAATGAGATTTTCCACTTTTCCCAAACTAAATTTCATTTGATTTTAATAATGAAATATCTTTCTCATTTGAATCCGACTATATACGTTTTGAAACGAACGGACCAAAGTCGTGTCCATAAAACCTCGTGCTTTACACACATTCACGTCCTCAACAGGAAATGTCGCCGTTCATTGTATGATGGCAGAGAAAGTATAAGTGTGCCACCATCCCATTAATGCGAACCCCATGGCCACCCTTAGCCCTCTACTTTGGAATGAAAACATCCACAGGATGCGTGTTTTGAATTCAAAAATTGGAAAAATATTTGTGCTTTGAGTTTTTCCTTTTTGCGGGTGAGTTTCTTTCCCTCGAGATAAATCTGAATCCGAATCTGAATCCGATGTGCCGCCGCCGCCCGTCGAGGCATATCACTGCAGCCAGAAACTAGGATTGCGAGTTGGCAAATTGCATTTGTCTTAACTTTCCTAACTTAACTTTAGAAAAAGTCAACAAGGACCAAATATAATCTCATTTTCGAAGGTTTTTTTTTATTTTTGTATTTATTTCGTTTTTCAAATACAAAATGAAAATGAGGTGAAACCACCTCTCTCTTTGAATGCAATAGTTTTTGGAAACATAAATATGGAGATTGGGTTTTTTTTTCCTTCACTTTAATCTCAGAACTTTCATTATCCTTAAAGGAACTTTGCAAAACTGCAATAATAATGAAGCTTTGATTATGATTAGGAGGTCCTTCCTTCTTATAACCCACAAGCAGCATACACATGTGGCAAATGCCTTCCGTAATCATATTATATATTATATATATACCATGAATTACGAAAGTACAAAATTTTGGAATAACATTAACGGTAACGAGTGAACGTGCCCTCGAAGGATGACATAATTGCTGACTTCGCTCGGTTGAACTTTTGTCTATCAAAATTTCACGGATGACCAGAAGGATTTTCATTTTCATATTTTTTTTTTTTTATTTATTTCGTTTTATGAATTTTCGTCCCTATATAATATTATGTTGACCCAGGAGCAAAACACATGGTCACACATATTTTCTGAACTAACAAGCTAAATATGTCCATTTAAAGTTTATGTAGGTACTTTGGACTTTGGACAGCACCACCGACAATTTATATGCTTGCGAAATTTTTTGACATGTATTTTAATAAGTTTTTGTAACAACTACTGATCCGTACGTGCATAAGTTATGATGATGGCTGTATGTCCTTGGTGACGGAACATCAGGATGTCTATAAATGCATATATGTACATATATATGGTTAAAAAGTGGAGGGAGTTCTGAAATTTTTGACAATTTATCGTCTTTTGAAAGAGAATTTTCAAGGATAATACAGAAAATTATGATTGACGTTCTGTGCTTGAGTTGAACAAAATTTTGTGGACTAAGGGAAATATCCCGTTCCTTAAAGTTTTTAAAGACTGATGGGATCCACCGTACTTTTTTTTTCTTTTATTAATTTATATAATATTAACATAGAAATATACTTTTACATTTAACTCGAATACGGATTTGAATACACGTTATGGCCGCACGAAGAAAAACATATTTATTTTTGTCCGATTATGGGTATACGGATGGCTTTTTATAAAACTTTCAACATTTTGGATCAAAAACAAAGTATACTTCTAGGCGTTGAATAAAATAAAAATAATCAATTTGCGTTGGGATTCAAAATTTAAAAGAGACCGGAAGTGGTAATTTTATGACCAAACGCACCTAAAAGAGTTTGCCCGACTATCAGTTTTGCAAAACTTGGAGCTAAACCATTCGGTTAGTGTTAATTTTTCAGAAAGTCGCATTGAAATAGGTAATCTTGCCCTCGCCTCATTTACTAACAGAGTATACCTATACGTACATATACCTATAGGCACCTTCTATCTATCTATCTATCTATCTATCTACATTAGGGTGCCCACAAAAATCGGTTTTCGAAAATGGCTCGGGGGAACCCCCTAAAATGATCGTCCTTTGCAGATATTTAGATAGACAAAATTTGAGTTGGATTGGATAACTCTAAATGGTGCCGATAATCGCTCATAGTTTCAAAATTCTCGTTTATGTTGTTTTCGTTTTTTTTATTTTTTTTTATTTTTTTTTTATTAAAAAATAAAAAAAAAATGATTGTAGGCCATGCGTCTCATCGAAAAAAAGATTGTTAACAACCCTCAAATCGTCAAGTTATGACATCAGTATTATTTTAATTTTAATTTTTAAATTCAACCTGAAAGAATCAGAAGGAATTTTCATAAGAGAAGTCCTTTTTTGTGGAAAAAGATAGAATTCCGTCAAAATACAAAAACAATGCAACTAAACGACTATAAAAGCTCTGAAAAACCCATTGTCAAGAAAAAAAAACACTGAAAACCACGTTTTTTTTTAAGCTTTCAGCGATTATCGGCACCATTTAGAGCTATCCAATCGAGCTATCTTGGCTATTTTGGCTATCTGAATATCTGCAAAAGCTGATCATTTAAGGGGTTTGATGACAAAAACAAATTTCTTCGAGCGTTGCGGTCACTCTAATCTATATAATATATAAAAATAAGTTTGGTGTCTGTTTGAACACGCATAACTCGGTTGTAGTTTATCATCCGATTTGCGTGGAATTTTTTTTATTCTTATTAAACCAGATAAGAACACAACGAGCTAAAAATTCAAAATTTTGAAAATTTGGAAAGTTATACGAAAAATGACGAATGCGGCACATGGACATAACTATTCTCGGGACATAAGTCCAAAATGCTTTTTTTTAACTCATGTCCTACTTTGATGGTAAGGGGGGATATGCTGCCTCCCCTGCAACCTCCTGCTTGGCCCACTATAGGATTTGGGGTGGGTGCGAGCTTGGGTGGGTGCAAGTTTGGTATTGAAATTTTGAACTTATGTCTCCCTTCAAAAATAAAATTTATTGGATATATGTCTCACTTTATTGGGACATAATTCCAAAATTCGGTTTTAGACTTATGTCCCATCAAAGTGGGACATAAGTTCAAAAAAAATCATTTTGGACTTATGTCCCGAGGAGTAATGGCCCTGCGCCGACGAATGCTTCTATCTGCGATTGCTGTTGGTTACTTACTGGTCCAACTTTGTTCAATAACCTGCCGGCTGTTTTGACGTTTTGACACGTTGATGGTGTGCCTTGCTAAACTTTAAGAATCCAGCCAGCGAATGAATTCGCTTGCCAACGACAAGCGATGCAACATTTTCTGCGTTTCCGACTCAAATTCGAACATTGTTCGCCATTATCATCTTCACATGTTTTCCATCGATCACAATATATTTTTGATAAAAATACAAGAATGACTTGGTCGACTTTATTTTAGATAGAGTTCACAACATCAAATCCTGAACTTAAAATGTGAGATCCGCAACGAGGCACTGCTGTCGATTGAAGACATGTGTCTGGTCATGTGGGTGAGGTCATGTGAGTAAATTAGGAATGTCAAAGCCGGACTATAACATAATACGCACTGACAAAATATGAAATACGAAAGAAAAATTATGGTTTTCAGAGTAATTTTTGAATTTTTTGGATAAATGTCTACCACCTCATAATTAGCAAAATGCAACTGAAGTCAGCTCTGTCATTATAATGTTGAGCTATCTAAACCAACCAAAATTGTGAAAAGGGACCCAGTTGGCGGTGGAAAAAAAAATGAACAACCTCATCAAAGGAATCATAATCAATGCATATAGTTCAAAGGCAAGAAGTGCTATTGGATTTTACCGATGATACCGACAATTAAGCGCATTCAGTCTCCCTTTTGGCATGAAAACAAGCAAATAGTAAGGCCATTGAAAATGTCTGGCTTTAATCTAGAATTTCCTTTATTTTCTCATTGACAATTATACGTGGAGTGTTTGCATATCGGAAAGCCATTTGCATCATTTGTTTACGCAGCAGATAATAAAACAAACAACATTGTTTATATCAAAGTGTTAAACTGACCTAAAATTTGTAAAATATTAGTATCCATGCAAATGAAATACATTGTAATCAATTTCATTCCAAAGTATTTTCACTCTTTAAAAAAACATGCTAGACTTTTGAAAGGGGCATTTAATCAATTTTAGGCGGAACAAAGTTCGCCGGGTCAGCTAGTATTTTATAAAAATTTTATTTTTTGAACCTAAAGTTGTCATTCTGGCAGACTGTATAAGCCATGCTTATATATGATGTATTAAAATGTTTTGTATAGCGATTAAATAGTCATTAAACATCTGAAAACAAAACTATCAGACTCTAATGGTTCCACCAAGACGCTCATTTTTAAAAAGTGTTTGTTGAAACACAGCTCCTTCGCGAGAAATCTGTGTTTCAACAAAAACATTATTATTTTTATTGTCATACACCATTGAAATCCCTACTTTACAACTTTTTAACAATGTAGAGAAAGAGAATTATTTCGTTGATTCCAATGAAAATGAATTATTCCGTCAATTCCAATGATTCACTTCATCGTATTTGTTTCTTCTACTACGGGTGTTCGAACTTATTGCACTCTCGCTGCTTCTTCTTGTGCCATCTGAATACAAACGCAATTGGTGATGTGCTGTAACAGTCATGTCACAATGTCATCTTCAGTTGAGCTGATCTACAATTTGAGCTGAGCTGTTAGTTGGGCTAAGCTGTTAGTTGAGCTGAGCTGAGCTGAGCTTACAGTTGGGCTAAAATGATCTGAACTACTAAGTTTGTGTAACGATTAATAGCGTTTTTCATTTACGAAAAGATTTGCTATTTCCTTCAAAAGATTTGATCTTTTTGCCATTTCGGTGTTTCATTTAAATGAAAAGAGGTGAAAAAGAGCAAATCTCAACAAGAAAGAAGCAATCTCCCGAATTTGGAATTTTCGCTTGCGTTCTTTTTTATTCTAAAACTATTGGATAGCTTAAGGTAAAGGTATATGACTGCATTCAAATTCATAATATTTTTCATAAATCTTACATTTTTTTAACGACTTTGTACAAATGTTCAAGTAAACAAACAATGGTAATGAATAATGATACTTGTAATTGAATAGAAGTGTAAAATATAAATGATGGCTTATTATTGCTTCAAGCATAATAAAAACAAAGCTATCCTAGTGATTGTATGATGATCGTTTGGAACGCAGGCATATTATTCACACAGCCTATTACCTAGTTTAAATGCAGAGTCGAAAGATCGAGTTTTAGTTGAAACGAAATTCCAACACAGGTATTTCAGCAAACTAGTTGAAAGCTTGAGGAGTTGAGTTAAGTGCGAAAAAGTTGAAATGACAGGAGAATACTTGCGTTGCTTTGTAGGCATTAAGGCAAAAAGATTGAGTTTTCGAGAAATAATATTTTTATTGCTCTTACACGTTATGCGCATACTTTTCAACAACAAATATTCATTCGTTAATATGCATTTGATCACATTCAGAAATAATTGTGTATTCAACATTTCAACCCAGGTATTTCATTTAATTTTCGACTCAACACCACTGCTCGAGTGCGATCGATACCTAGTTTATATGCGTCTTTGAACCCAGTTGTACTTAGGTTGAACCTTTTGTAAACGGGGATGAGTTGGAACGAAATGGAATTCAACTCGATCGCACTCGAGCAGTGGTGTTGAGTCGAAAATTAAATGAAATACCTGGGTTGAAATGTTGAATACACAATTATTTCTGCATGTGATCAAATGCATATTAACGAATGAATATATGTTGTTGAAAAGTATGCGCATAACTTGTAAGAGCAATAAAAATATTGTTTTCTCGAAAACTCAATCTTTTTGCCTTAATGTCTACAAAGCAACGCAAGTATTCTCCTGTCATTTCAACTTTTTCGCACTTAACTCAACTCCTCAAGCTTTAAACTAGTTTGCTGAAATACCTGTGTTGGAATTTCGTTTCAACTAAAACTCGATCTTTTGACTCTGCATATAAACTAGGTACGAGTTGAATTCCATTTCGTTTCAACTCATCCCCGTTTACAAAAGGTTGAACCTAAGTTCAACCTGGGTTCAAAGACGCATATAAACTAGGTATATGAGTGTTTTATTTCTGTCTGCACACTACGAAAACAGCAGCCCAACATGTTTCGTTTTAAAGAGCACTTCTTGATTTTTAGGGCAAATCTTTGAGATTTAAATGAAAAACGCTATAAGTCTCAAATTTCCCAGTCTAAACACGGTCTTTGATCTTTCATTTTTCCTCTTCTAACAAGTTTTTCCATTTTGTACCTATCTTCTCTGTCGTTTTTTTTTTTTATTTCTGTTCTATCATTGAAGTTCATAATAATGATCTCTTTATATAACGACATCCTACGAGCAGTATTTGAAACTTACACATGATTTCTCCAACTGTGCAGAGAAATGTAAATCCAGTTCATCTCCATCTATAAAAAAATATTTAATTTCCCTTAAAAATTCCCTAATGAAAAACAAAAATCATCTCTGGCAATGCTTTCTAAAATGACACATCAAAAAAAATTCCCTTTTCACAAAACACACTCGCCCATTTCAATCTGTCAAATGAAATGAAACACAATTGAATCGAAACACAAAACGAAGAAAATTTACAGAAAAAGGAAAAACGTCGTCAAAAAGTAATTTTTTCTAATCTAGAAATTCGTGCGGTCTTCTTAGTGTATTTCGGTTTAAATAAAAAATTAGCAAACTATCTTTGGAAATAATGAGAATTTGAATATCACTCAACAAATATAATTTGCATTTAAAAGAAAAAAACACAAGTGGAGTAGACTCGCGAATAGAATAAACTAGTACGAATATCAACCAGAAATTTATCTGTCATTCGCTTTTTTCCAGTGAAATCGAGTTTTATTTTATTTTTTGCACAATCATTTCGCAGAAAATTATATATTTTAGCAAAAAAGTGTGGTTATTTGTGTGCTGCAGTTGGAAGAATATAGATTTATTCAATAATCATTGTGGATAATTAAGTTGTAAGGCGAGATTATTGATTCCGCATTAAGGTTAGTGCAATTTTTCATTTCTCTTTTTTATTCTTTTTTATTCCTTCTCTATGTCTATGCCATCTGTCACCTCACCTTCCACCCCATCAACCCCCAGTACCTCTTACTTTATCGTCCACCACCACCCTTCCAATTTTAGCCGCATATTCATTTGTCTTCTGCGTCTTCTATAGACTTCGTTTGTGCCACCCCCTATAAACGAACTTACGAACAGCAACTACCGGCCGAGGAGCAATATCAAGCGATAGCGAAGAAAATTCACAGCTGCTTAATTAATTCGAACTTCAAGCTTAAAAATAGGTAATGGGACGGTTAAGTTGTGTTTTAGTCAGCGAGGAGATGAAAAGTTATGTAATTTGAGGTTATAGCGCCGATGATAGGGTGTTCCTGCACCCAGGTTGCAACTATGACGATACACATTAAAAACAGTCGTTAGCGGCATTCTTACGTCAGTTCCAAACGTCATTCGTCATACCCAACAAACACACTAACATAAAAAGAGGCTGGGCTAGGAGTTTAAAGCTTCATTATCGATTTTCCTCATAACCCCATTAATGAGTTCTGGGTTGGGGCTGGTCTAGATGGCGCGGCATTGATGACACGCGGCGACTCCCGGCACATCGAGAGTCATAAAACAAAATTACCTTCTAGAACCTTTAAAAGTTTGTAGGTACATAAATATATTCGTTGTTCTTCATTCCAAAGAAGAGGAGACAAAGAAATATGTACCTACAAATTGTTTGACGTAAATTCATGGTTCCTTACCACGCAGGAACCGGCTTTTTATTGAATGTCATTCTTTGGGCTTCTTCTGGGGTAAAAACCAGTTCCTTGTGCGGAATAATCGCAAAACACAAATGGAAATGCTGCACAAATCGACCCATGGAGTATGTGCCCTAAAAACAGTGCAAATTATTATGTTGTTGGGGATAATTTAGTGAAATGAATACGGAGTTGGATTGATGATGCGGCACTTATCGAATTGTTTAGAAGTTGAGAGGGAAGAGTCAAAAAGTTCTTATTAGAGAAAATAATAAAACTCAAAAAAGAGGAAAACAGAAAAAGTTTTTTTTTATGGTTTTGGTTGTGCAGGTAGGTACTTTGTAGCCGTTATGATATATTACATCAGTATTATAGAATGAGATAAGAAAGAAAACATTTGGTTCTTAGGCATTAATAAAGTTATAGGTTTCACGAATCAATTGATAGGTAAAACTTTTCGATGCAGTGGATTAAATAGGCCATCCTAAAAACTTGTTAAAATTTTACGATCTATAATTTTTTTTATATTATGTAACATAAAGCTACGTGCATAATAATATTTGCAAAAGAAAATGAAAACAATCAATTATTGAGTCATCAGACTACTTTTGATTATTGTCCCTCATCTATTTACGATGAGCTTCGTTATTCGAAAAACATGTATATTTAATTGCCTGGATTAGAAATTGAAATTGGAAAAAAAAAATTCAAAAAATACTACTATATTGTATGCAATTTTTTATGGAAAGTGGAAACTTTAAAAATATTTAAAAATATAAATAAGTGTTTGCTCGCTTTAAAATTGTGAAATATATTTGTTTTTAAGTGTATATCTATCGAAAAAAGTATCCGCCTTTTGTTGTTGTTTCATTCTAGTTCTTTCTATTTCTTCCGTTGCGTTGTTTTTGCATTATTTGCAATCATTTTGATCGTAGAAACATATTAAAAATTTGTGAACACATAACGCAATTATTTTACAATACTGTCATAACTTAAAATTAAAACAAAAAATGAGATGACTTCATAAATCTTTTTTTTATTATTCAAGGCGACAAAATATTAATATTTTTAAAATCTAGAACAGAAAGTGAATAATCAATTAAAATATCCCAGCAAATTTATTTATTTATTATGATTTGTTTAGGCAAGATATAATATCTTATAAACTAGTTTACAGCTTTAATGATATGTTAGATAAAGAAGAAAAAGACTACTTCAATAAACGATTTAAAATTTATAAGAATAGTAAATATATACAGATACATTTCATGAACTGCATATATAGTGTAATTATTTTGTAAAGTTAATTAATATTATTAATCATAAATTGAAATTAATGATTATTATATTATATTATAAATTTATAAATTTATAAATCTCCATTTAATTTTTTATTAAAAGAAAGAACAAAAAATGCTGTATAAAGAAAAAAAGATAACAGTATTAACAACACTGGAAGTAAATAAGTAACTCTCGCCGAAACTGTGCTTCGCCCCCCAATCTCCTAACATGCTGTTGCAGAGTATTCCACAGGTGAACACCATTGATGAAAAACTGCCTCCTGGACAAAAGATAATTATAGCGCGGATGTATTAATGTCATCAGATGTTTTAGATCTTCAAAACACGAAAACTTGATTAAAGTAGTGATCTCCTTAGATAGTTCTTCGACAGTAAATCAATAAAGCTTCCAATATCTTTAAGACAAAAGTGGTTTGTAAAGCGTTTGTAAAGCCGCAAAATATTTATCAATACGTGAATAAGGCAATCATTCCAAAAATGCTCCTAAAGTCAACTCAGAGTTCATCATATTATATTAATAAGCTTTAAAGGCATATGACTTATTTTATATTGACAACACTATCAAGTCTCAACGAATTCATTTGTGTGTTACAAATTCTACAGAATTGGAGGAAATCTCAAATTTACCAGCAAATTAGAACGACTAAAATAAGCAGGAGGTTTTAGTAGAAGCGGAAAGAACCTGACGTTATATGTTTCATTACAATTCTACCCAATACAGATTTTACTAGCCGGATTTAATTGCTTTTTATTCTACTACTACATATCTCACCAATGATCACTTCGCTTCTAATTTTGATTTTAAAAGCACAAATCTTTTACATTCACTTGAAATCATTTGTATTTTGTTTTCTTCCATGATTGATAATTGTACAAATAATTTTTTTTTTTGGTTTATAAAATTATAAAATAAAATTATTTTGAATACAAATTCTACAATTGGTTCAGAAAAATGAGACGTATACTACCCATCATCAAAAAATTCAATTTTATACTAATTTGAAATTAAATTAAATTGAAAATCAGTTCAAAATGTAGTGAACATGAATTAATGATTAATCGTATTATTTAATTAACAGGTAATCAAAATAATTTTTCTATCATTATAGAGTGAGTTCAAGGCATTAAATTTTTTTTAATATACATTTTGTATAAACAAAAAACCCACACTATACCCTATAAAATCTCATTTCATAGTCTTAGAACATTAAGACTTTTGCCGATTGGTTTCACTTGGAAATTTGCTCTTTACCCCACAGTTAGTTGAGCTAAACCTCTTTCCTCACTTTGTTTTATTCTACGTATTGTTAAATGTTTGCATTGCTTGACCTCGAAAAACACTGTTTTTTTTTTGCAAATAGATACACCGAGAGAACAAGAGTAAAATAAAATCTGTTCAACTATCCATAAAGCTATTATTGTGTTCCCCATTGTAAGAAAAAAAAAAAAACTAATAATAATAGCGAACTATAAATAGCATCAACCCCTCTGACTGTTTAACCAACCAAGCTCTCTTATTACTTTTCCATTCTTGGTCTCTTTAAATTAAAAATATGTATGAGTAGTTGGGGGTTAAGCTGATAGCACATTTAAGTTTAACTCATGGAAATATCCAGTATTAAGAAGGTGTAATGTTTACGTTTCCTCTATGCCCGCAATATCAGTGTTGTACTCGTTATGTACGTTTGATCAAAATTTGTTAAACTTGTGTCGCTAGACTAGCTTCAAAGCACTATAGAATCTGTGGAATGAGGCACGAAACGTAAGGCGCGAATCTTTGTTAGTTCATTCTTGTCAAAACCTTATAAGAAATATAAAACAAATAGTGTTCTGTTTATTGTGATTTTTGTCGTTTGTACAAAAAATTATATTTAAAAGAAATAAGATCAAAAAACAAAATAAACAAATCACAATTTTAAAATGAAATGTCTGGCACTTGACATAAAAAGATCTTACAAAATATTTTCGATCCCAGAAAAGTAGATAATCCTCAAATTCATCTTCAAAGTGACAACTACTATTAATTTTGTTTTTATTTTTTGTTTTTATGTTTTTTTCTAAATAAATACATACCAAACATTTTGTTTATCAATTTATTGTCTTCAGTATGTTCACGTTGTTGTTGCTTATTATTTTATTTTTATTTTTTAATTGCATTTTTTGTGCAGAATTGCTTAAAACCCACATCTAATATTTTGTTGTTTTGTATTTTTGATTAAACTGTTTATTTTGATATTTATGTTTCATTTCATTATTTTTTTAAAATGATATCAGTCAAGAGAGTTCAGTCATTATTGATTAACATTTGGGATCTTTTGATTGTATTTTTCAATCGCCGGACGATGAATTGTTATTAAAGTCTAAAGCGGTTGTGCAATCTTGTGAGCCAATGCCAATATTCCAAATCTTCTTGGCAATGTGTTACACAGTTTTGTTTGAATAACATTTTTATCAGCTTCAATATATGCATATGCGGCAGTGAAAATTCATTCATCATTCTGTACGTACGTTGCCGTACTAAATTAGCGAGAACAAGGAATTTTTATGTCGAAATGTTCAGTTTCAGTACAAAGTACAATAAGTAAAGTTTACGTACGTAAATTTGACAGTCGACCAAATACATGTGAAATTTTTGTGCGTTTATATCCGACATTATGGGCTTCAGTGAATTGACGGCACTTATGGAAACTTGACGTATAGTATTGTTATGAATTTAGCTTCCGTTGGCTTTCGACTATTATGGTTAGCCCTTAAGGGTCTCAAAAGTTGATATAGTACGGCACTTTTATCAGTTGAGGGTAAAACATTCTGCAGGCAGCGAATGGGTGGCCAGGGTACTAAGGAGCGATTAGATATTTATGGATGGCTAATTGATGCTTCTGTATCTTTTGGTAAACCAAACCGTTGTGGTGCGATGCAGTTAAGTTTTTTTCAGAGATAAAGTAAAATTATGTTCTGCCGATTCTACAAACTTTAAAATTCCATTTTGACTTTTGTTTAAAAATAGAATAATTTTACCAATAAAAAATATGGGTGGGTCTTGACTCTAGGTACTTACTGTCAAAAGGCCAGTATTGAATTCTTTACGTTTATTTTACGTTTAGCTATATATTCTTCAAATGCAAATGAAAATTGTAAACTCGATTCAATTCAAATCATATAAGACTCTGCATTAACAAATCAAGCACTTAAACCCTATCAAGTCACCTTCAAAAACTCATTGAATATTACATTTTGCTTTGATAAAGGTTGATGTGCAAACATACTTCCTCATTAACACTTCTATATTCGACTCAATTTACTTCATTCATCATAGATTGGTTTTGAAATGTCATCCTGAATTCTCAATAAATCAATCACAATGTTCGCTCCATATATCTACTTCCCACATAAGGCATTATATAGGCCCTGCAATGTTACATTGCCAACAACCACCTATTTTTCAATTTAATGCTTTTGAAATTTGCTCTCTTATGGCAAAATCGATAAATCATATAAATCAAACAGCCATATTGCAATATGATCTGAAAGCAATGATGACATTCCTCGCTCGTCTTACATTTATGTTCGAAATGTTGAAATTACTGTCGCATTGACGAGTAGGTACTTCAACACTTTGTGGAGTGCACACTTCATGGGTTCCCTTATCGACGTGTCGTCGTCGTTGTCGTCTGCATTTCTTTCAATTCAATTATCAAGTGGATAACAGCAAACTAGAGTAAGGTTACCAATGACTACTGCATATTTTACACGACTTACACAATATTATATCTGTATGCTCAGAAAAGAGGTATTTATCTGTCTACTCAATGTTAAGAGATGACTATTTATCACATTATGCGAATCTAGTAACGAATGACACATTCATTGCATCAAAATGAACCACATAAAAGGTTTAACATCTAGAAAAAAAAATAGTATTATAATAGGCCACTCGCGTAATAAAACTTCAATCCAATCATACTTGTGTCCGAAAAGTCTCTAGTTTTCATTTAAACTATACATTATGATGTATCGAAATGAAACTTTGAAAATTCAATTTGTCACTTCTCGTGCACTTCACTAACGCCTGGCTGTGTGATAATTATAATCAGCTGTCATATGACTTATGGTGTTATGCGGCGCTTTAGCTTGTGGCGTTTAAATAACTCATTCATTCTTCAGACTTTTTTTTTTCTCGTGTTTATATGGAGAGTGTGCCGCACGAGTAGTTTCCGATCTCGTCAATTACACCTTCCGCTAAATTGACAAATTGATTTTAATTACATCATATAACTTGCATTCAATTGAAATTGAAACACGATACAGACTTAAGCAAGCAATAGGCTAAAATGAAATGACAGACGTTGTGGTCGGGGGTCTATGTTTGGTTTATCTCATGTTACGCGACAAACTTTTAGGTCGCGTTGGTTAAATTGTTTGTTTACTAGTTTAAGGTCCGCACTGGACCGTTAAGGTATTTGTATGCATCATGGCTTTTTTAAAGATTTGCGTACATTGAAAGGCGACAGGTTTTCAAAATTTACGCAATGTTAATACATATGTATCTCAAATTTCAAATGCTATTTTACGGTTAACCAAGTTTAAACGTTGAAAGATTGTTTGACACAAGATTGTCATAATCGATAATGATTTGTATTAAGTGCTCAAGGTAGATAAGGATGTTCTTAAGTCAAATAAAAAAATTAAATTAAATAATTGTTTAGAACTATAAAAAAAAACATTACAAGCTAAACTGATTATTTTACAGTCAAATCTTAGTAAAGTAAAACAAAAGTTAAAGGCACGGCTGGGTTGCAAGAACTTGATCTTGTAGTTAAATAGGATTAGCGACTTGCAAAGTATATTGCAAGTCCCCATTTGGAAACCAGTTTCAACTAATTTTATATCAGTATCCTCTACGCCTCTCCACTTTAGTACAAGTCCAAGGTTTTAAAATCGTTCTATGTAACAGAACTAGAATTCCAAATGAGTTGACTCTTGTGTGAAGGGCCTAAGAAATGAAAGTATGATGAGTATAGGGTTGTCGAAGACACCGCTCACAGCGTAATTTTCATGGGCAACAGAGATTTTCTCGTATTCTATCAGTACGTGGGCTTTTGACGCCTCTTCTGTTACATGTTACTTCAAATTCTTTAAGGTGAGCAGAAGTGTTTGCGTAGGGGGGCCGAGAAATCTAGGAATAATTCAGTAAAAAAAAAGTTTCAAGTAAATATTTCACGATCTGGAACAGTATCGTTTTATGGCTTATTCTAATGTATTGTGTATCAACAGGGCACGTCAGTGTTTAATCGTTTTGAGGAAAAAAATTAGGCGTGTCCCACCAAATTAAATCTCACTGAAATCTGAATGTCAATTTGACAGAAGCAGAATCCTTCTCTGTGCAAATATAGCATTGGTAAACACATGTTGTTGTTCAAAAACATTCAATGAAAATTAACAAAATGGTCAGCAATAAAAACTGACATTCTATAGAACGAATAGTACAATATAACAACAATAAACACATGTTTTGTCATTTTTTATCTCGGTTCTTTTTCATTATTTATTTTTTTGAATTTTATTATTTGAATGGCTTTAAAAAATGCCAAACATTTTGCTTGCATTTTCTGAGTGCGAAACTTCACAGAGCTCACTAAGAATTTTGTCGCATCTTATGAAAGTCATCCTGTGTAACCCCCAGTTACACCATACAATTTTAAATAATATGAATCTAAGTCACTTTTAATATATTCGTTTTTAAAAACAGAATATTATAGCACGACCGTTCATGAAAAATCAATTTCTCATGATTGTGCATAATTTTATTATCTCATAACATAAATCATCTTTCTGTCTATTAAACCAGATTTAACTAGAACAAAGTCTCGAAATTGAATCAAGACCTAGAAGTTTTCTTAAGTTCAAATATTATTAATTTAATTCTACAGACTAAAAAACTATTATTCATTACATATTTGATGGTCATCTAATTCACCATACAGTGGTCATTTATGTCAAATGCAAGTAAGCAACCACAATGTCACCACAAAACTACCGTGATTTATTACATCAACCGATCATAAACATTCCAGTCTTATGCAGTTTTTTTCAACTAATAGATACATTGTATAGTATGTGGTTTGAACATGTTGTTTTGTTTACCTTATTTTTTTGACATTCATTTGACAGTTGCATATCTAATTACATTTTCATTCCATGTTTGGAATGTCATTCGTTTTTGGTATGCGTATAAATCTGATGGTGAATAATAAAAATAATAATTAAATACGTATGGGGAGCTTCAAAACTACTTAAACCGCACTTAACCTTGATCTTAATCATTTAACCAAACAAGGTATTTTAAACAAACAAAACAACCTTATAAGTATTGCATTTAGTGCAGCACATACCTAAAGATAGTTGTCGTATAGTTTAATTTATTCAAACTTATTGTTTGTTTTGAAATATCCTCCATTGAATATAATAATTAGTACCTCAACTATGTTTATCGTTTACATTAACTTGCAATATTTATTGCCCTCTCTGAAGTTGTAATTCGACAATATTCCTCATTTCGTTTAAACAAAAACTGAAAAAAAAAACTCGACTAAAACAATATTTATCTTTTTGTACAGTGATTCGTTTGGACTCTTTCCTCTGAACTGCGAGAATTCAATTTGCATTTTCATTGAAAAACCTCAACTGACGTTCACATACGCAACGCAATTCCGACGCAGAGTGAAACGAGTTCTATACGGTTTAAGTGCGTTCGCAGCGAGTATGTCTCCACGCATCTAAAAATAGCACCACCAAATCAAAATTGCTTTTTTATTCGTCGCGTTTTTTGTTGGCCTGCAAATTTATATACGGATATAAATTTTGAACCCTCATTAGTCATCTCTTTTTAAATTCACAACCCATATCCACCCCACTGTATAGGACAGTGGGAACAGAGGTAAGACAGTCAATCTCAAAAGGGATGTGCGACACCATTGTCACTTGTATTGTTTTTTGTATTTTTCTTCTTGTCTTTATTTTTTATTTCTATTTCTTCATTTGCCACAATTGCAATTTGTAATTTTATTCTTTCGTCTTCTTGAGTCTTGTTCTAAATTTAGATACTTGGGAGCAACAGTTTACAGAGTATCTTATAGATAGTGAACATCAGTACGTAGACCTGTGTCGTAGATCACTAGACAGAGTCGTTTTTAGATATTGTGGTATTATATATGTTTTTTGTAATTATTATTATTGTATCTATTATATAGATACAAGATAGAAACGTGTATGCTATTCCTATTTGTTTGCTAATATATACATTTTTGAGTCAATTAACTTGGTGCTGTAATTAAAAGAAAAAAATTCTTTATAAAACTATACCTAACTAATGAATGTAAAAGTGATTGCAACATACCGAGATGCACCACGTAATAATGGGAGCTGCAATACGACAGACGAGTGACACTACTCGTGTGTGAGAAAATATAAAATAATTTGTGATTATTTTTTTCATAAATGTGAGTGGGCAGAGTAAAATTTAGTTGTAAATTTTGTTGTGTGATGAAAATGTAAACATGGAAATGGTATTTTAAACTATAGGAAATATATAATGATGAATGCAGTTGAAAGATTTAAAAATTAGACAGCTATTTAAGTCGGAAGTGCTTGTTTTGCATATTAATTAATTAATGACAACAGACAATTATGTACGTAAATATATTTTTATTGCATTTTTGGTTTTTATTAACACAGCACTTGATGTCAAAAATGATTTGTTAAACTTGAAAAAATTTCAAAAGACATAGGTATTTGTAGGGATATTAATACTTGGATCTTCAGCAAAAACATAAATATTGCATGTCTTTAAAATAAGGTTTAAAAATGCTTTGAAAACGATTATTTATATACCAAGTTGTATAAAAACATTCTACAACCATAATCCACAACAAGTTACCAAATTTTCTAAAAATTATGTTATATGTATGTATATATTATGATATACATTTTGTGAACGTCTGTTTGTTGTTACATCAAACATTTTAAATAGTTTGTGAGATATAATTTTTGAAACTTGCATAAATATTCATCTTAACCAACTAACCAATAATAAACTAAATCGATAATTATTAAGACAATCGCGTTCGCATTGCCAATTTTGATTTTAAAATCTGATTCAACGCACTAGGTACCTCTAATCATTTTAAAGTCAAAACTGTCAATACGGTCGCTTCCTCGGAAATAAAAAAAAATTAAATGTCACTGACACTTGTTGTTTGAACAATCATCGATTTGTTTGTTTTTTCAATCAGATTTAAACTTCATTGATAACGTGTAACTTAACCACTTTAATACAAAATAAAATGAGTAGAAAGAACAATTGAGCTTTAACACAATATTCTTAGTGGTAGAAAAAAAATTACGTGGGTTCGAGTCCCAATCATCGGGAAAATCAAATGAAGTGTTTTTTGATTAAACATGAGATTGAATAGTGCGCCATAAAATAGCTATAAATTCTGGCAAAATAGTGTTCGTGCACATAGATTTGTTGGTTAATTCAGACTTCTTAATGTATATAAATTATGGAGAGTAAGCTAAACAGCCTAACTGTACTATGAATGATACGAAAAACCCTTCAAACTCATTTTTATCACATTATGGTGTAGACGGGTTTAAACTATTTTGACAAAAACATGTTAAAGAAACTTTAAATGAGATGGTATCTGTTAACTATTTTCGTCCTTAACCTCTAAGATTTATTTCTTTTGCTCTTAAGTTTTTTGCATTTCTGCAAATGCAGAGTTTTAAGCCAGAAGTCAAAACTTGTGATATTCTAATACTAGGATTGAAACTAGACCAACTTTTATTCTTAATTAGCTTGTGACACAAAATTTGTTAAAAAGTTTAACAGATTTAGTGTCACATAGCATTTTAAGATTCAATTCAACTTATATTTGAATTGAATATATTTATATAAATTATAGTAGAACTTTACCAAGCCTTAGAAACAAGTAAAAAAAGGTAAATTGATTGTTGATTGAATAAGACATATATCACATATATGTATGTATAAATAACTTGGAAGCGGTCGTTTTCAAAGATTCAATTGACAGTTTTAAATTGGAAAATTAATGAGTCTTATTTGTGATTGATTAACCAGTTGATGATACAATCAGGTGCGCAATCGATATATTATTTTGATATATCGATATTCAATAAGTGCATTTGATTGATTTTAAAATAATCATCGCATACCTACTATTTTTTCATTTGATCTGTGAACTTTGAGTGGTTTTCGATTTGATTTCGAGTTGGATAGATAGATAGTGATAAATGATAATAATGATAATGATAGAAAAATTGAAAACAACAAAAATTGTTCCTGTCTTCTTAAGTTAAGTAATCAGAATTGAGTCAAAAAACTTTTTTCTCGTCAATGTTTTCTGAACTTCAGTTCTTGCAATGTTGACCTTGACTGGTTGTTTCGAACTCAAGTGCAAATGTTTTATGAAATAATTTTTGTAAACATTTTATAATTATGTGCTCTGAAACAAGAGTTTGTTCATGTAGCGTAAATGTTTTGGTTGGAAAATTAAAAATTATTATAATTTCAACTACAAAAATCATGCTATAGCTAAAACCTTTGGATTATTTTTTGTAAGGTTATCTTAAAAACCACATCTGAAACGATATAACCATTAAATGTTCATCCCAAGCCTTTTGTTCGAAATTGCCCTCAAAACTTAAGAAAAAGTTATTTTTGATCGGCGATCATTTTTTTTAATTTATTTTTTTATTGCCGATCAATTTTGCGGACCTGGATTTTTCGACAGACTTACCCCTCCTTGTACTACCACCAATGCAATAATCAGCTGTCGGTTTGGTGAATGGGTTTTATTTGATTTTAATTGTGATAAATTGTGTGCAAAATATTTAAGAGATTCTCTTGAAAAATTAAAGTTTGAAAATTCAAGTTTGAAAATTCAAGTTTGAAAATACAAGTTTGAAAATTCAAGTTTGAAAATTCAAGTTTGAAAATTCAAGTTTGAAAATTGAATTTTGAAAATTAAAGTTTGAAAATTGAAAGTTGATGTTTGAAAATTTAAATTTGAAAATTGGAGTTTGAACATTGAAATTTTAAAATTGCAGTTTGAAAAGTTTGGAAATTGAAATTTGAAAATTGAAATTTGAACATTGAAATTTGAAAATTGAAGTTTGAAAATTGAAATTTGAAAATTGAAATTTGAAGTTTGAAAATGAAGTTTTAAAATTGAAATTTGAAAATTGAAGTTTTAAAATAGAAGTTTTAAAATTGAAGTTAAAAAATGTTTGAAAATTGAAGAGTTGTGTGTGAGAGAGAGAGAGAGAGAGAGAGGGAGAGAGAGAGAGAGAGAGAGAGAGAGAGAGAGAGAGAGAGAGAACTCTTATGAACCAGTTACTTTATTTCTTTTCTAATTCTTGTTTAGTTTTTATAAATAAGTTTTTTTAAGAGTAGACGCGTTGTAAAGTAGGAGTTACTTTAATCCGTCACAAAAACGTGTTTATAAATGAGGCTATAACTGTGTATTTTTTGTTCGATCTCACACGGCCGTGTTTAAAAAAACGTCATCCGGTCAACTTATTCAAAATAAGATTGCCTAAAAATACATGTTTTTTTTTTTTAATTACGATTTATAAACGACGTATCAAAATAATGCTAATGTATCAAAATAAATTAATAGCGAACCATTAAACATTTTGCACCGAAGAATAACCGTAAAATTTCAGATTTTTTTTATTAACTCTTTGGAAAAAGCCGTTTAAAGTGCTTTCCGGAGATAATTTGAATCACATATTAATTTAATATAGGTAGTGTCTTATTTGTAAAGATTGGCACTGTCCAATTCCCTCGAAGGATTGATATGATGTCATTTAATTTCAAAAAAAATGTCTACCTTTTTCAATACGTGAACATACTGAACATACTATACCTTAGGACAAAACTGCAAAAGCTTGAATTTAGTGTAACCGCTTGTAAGAACACCCGAGAAAATTTATATGAACAGCGAGAGATGGACAATCGGGCGTATGTGTAACAAAATTGAGTTTTGCCATTTATATCTAAAACCATGGAAATGTTACCATAGGGTTTACCAACATTTTTTTACATTGAGTCAGAAAAAATCGAATATTAATTGGTTTTTATTGATAATTAACAATAAAGCATTCGTTTTGTGCGAAGGGGAGTAGAATTTCTTTACAAAAATGTTAAACTTGAATACAAAAAAAAAATAGAAAACTTGAATACAAAAAACAACCATAAAACGGAAATACCAAATTTGTCACCACCAAAACTTTTCCCAATAAGTATACGAATCTAATTAAAATCACACTTTCCTGGAATTTATAAATTCTCAAGTTTGCACCTCATTATGCAATTTGACGTCAACAAGTTTTATAAAAAAAAAATTATTTAAATTTCTTTAAACATATTAGCATCAAGTTCAAGCGCTTGAAAATGACGACAGTGAAAAAAATGTAAAAAAAACAGATAGTAGACAACAAACTAACACAAAACAATTCATTAAATATATAATAACATCACGTGCCTTATCTAATGTTTACTAAAATATGTGCTTTAACTGTTTCATTTCGGTGCTGTTTAGCGTTGTAATCTTCAGATATTGCGAACCCTTTGAATCTCTTAGTTATTAATGGCTTCATTGATGCGCTACTGAAACATAAATCAAAATCTGTCAAATCAAGGAAAGAAAATACAAATTTAACTGCCAGCGGCGCGGCGGCATCGCTGCCGCCTCGGCCCAGTCGCGTCATGGCGGTAGCTTTATCTCGGACGTGGATGTCGACAATTTTATTGACAGATAGGTTGTCGGTTATTTTAGTCGGAATACTAAAAATAAAACGTATAATCTTTTGTTTGTAAAAATAAAAACGCAAAAGCGAAAACATGGTAAAGAAAACAATCCATTGTTGGAGCACATTTTCAAAAGTAGAGGTAGACCGCAAAAATGTGGTATTTATTCACAATGAAATTACTTTGATTCACCACATCACATCAAGCACTTGAGCGCATAAACAGTTTAAATATAGCTGATTATTTTATTTTTTTTTCTGAGAGCATAAATCAAATCTAAAAATAAGTAAAATTACTTAGTCGCGCATACAATATAAATATATAAGCTGTCGCAGAGATGCTTTTTCATCGGATTCAATTGAGATACAACTAGTATCTTTTATCTTTTGTGTGCTTCGTTGTACTGTTCTCCATTCTACTTAAATCCGAGCATAATGAAGTAAATTCAACATATTTTTGTTGTAAGCGTTACTGTGTTTTTTTTATTGTTAATCATATATGATGGCCTTCAGCTTCTTCAGTTTAAATTGGATTTGGTTTTGTGTGATGTGACATAAATGACATAACGACTGAGAGCACGTTTTAAGTTTGACAACCCATAAGATGTTGTCGAGTGTGGAATTGAATCAATTCATGGTCAGTTTTTTTGCAGTACAAATTGGTGACAGTATCTTTATAAAATGTCATTGAAAAAAAAACATTTGCGAATAACCCAAAATATTTTAACGAATATGTCAAAATGTTTGTGTTTTTTTTTTTTTTTAATGCATTAATTGCTGAAATCAGAAACTTGGAACTTGGCGTCATTTGTGTCATAAACAAAGATATGTTTAATTTTGTTTGAAATTGTTTACGAATCTGTAAGTGCCGATGAAATAACATTTTGCGATTCTTTTTGATTGGTGCGATAAAAAGATTTACGCATTGAAATTTTCGGTAACGCCAAACGAAAAACGGACTCGGAAATCAAATCAAATTTTCGATTTAGCTTTATTTCGCTTTGGTTAACGAAATAAGAATAATTTTGCATTATTTCGTTCACAATCAACAAGAATAAGGTATATAAAGTTTACGGCGTATAACAATGAGGGATGTACATATGTATAAGGGGAACATGGTGCCTCTTCAATTCCGTGCTATGGTTCACTATTTGTCATAATGGTTCGTTTATTTTTAAGACAATTGCAGTCTTAAGGAGATTTCATATGTGAGCGACCATTGTCCAATTAATGGATGAATATTCGATAATTTTGGCGTTTCTTTCACATGACAATATTTTATTTGCTGCAAACGAGCACCGTCAACCACATATCAAACAAAATTAAAATTAGGTTATTTTCGACGGTAGTCGCGGGCGAACAATTTATTCGTTCGGATGTGGAAGGCGAATAGAACAGTTCGTGGAACTAAACTTGTAGTTTGCGCCGAACAATTTGTTTTATCAAAATTTACTTATTTAATAGAATACGGAAGTGTATGTGTATGTTTTAAAAACTTAATGCCCATAAAATTCTCTCTCTTTTAATTGATGTTGTTTAAGTCAAGAAATTAATTGTGAAAATGTTTAAAATCTCAATTTTTAGTTCATCGTTGGCTCGTTGGTCACTCTCATATGAATACTTCATTAAATGCTTGGGCGAGTATTGGTTTATTGTAAAAAAAGTCGAGGTCTTAATCAAACATGACAATACAATAAAGAAGGCTAAAAAATTGGTCTGTCTATGCAGGTGGGCGCTTATGTGCGTATGGTCGATTGTATGTTCACCGAGCGTTTGGACGGTTTTGCTTCAAACCTCGTGTGTACTACTTTTTGGTGATTCCCTAAGTGCCAGGTTATTTTTGAACCTAGACGTCTGCCGTGAGCGTTCAACACACTATCCACATCATGAAGCACTTTCGGTTGTAGAAACTATACTTGCTAGAAACTATACACAACCATAATATTTTTAAACTAAAAACTTGATTTGTATCCAGATTTCCAACAGTATCTGTTTTTGAGCTTCGACTGTTGTTCTTTGGGATCGCAAGTTTCCTCAAGTAGGATCCCATTCGTTTCATATAATAGTTTGGACTGTCGTTATGTTTGTTTTTGCCTCCAGCCTCTCTTCGTTATAGTAAATGCATTTATCTAGTGGATAGATAATTATCGTGGCAGATTTATTAGAACCTTCTCAATTCTTGAAATACTTACAATGTGGCTAAACATCATTTTTGTATAATAAGAAGTGTGACCATACTGATGAAATAATACTTATGGTTATGGTATAATTTATCCATAAAATTCATACTTACCCTGATATTATATCTTTTTTTTACATTCTTGTTGGTTATCTATTAATTTGCTTTATTTCTCTAACCATTCAACTGCAAATTAGTCTGCCCTTTCATTTAAATCAAATAAACTTCCACACGGAAATGAGGAAAAACGACCTCACATAAATATCACCGCCTCACGTTATCCAACTAATTTACCTTTCATCAAATAAATAATATTCCGCTTGAATGAAAAATATTTTCCTCTTGATTTATTGCCCGACCACCCGAGAGGCGGCAGCACGCATTATATTCTCACCCACCCATAATTGCAGGCGCAATGCACAAGCTTAATATTTTTTGTAAATAGTATCTATTTATTATAAAATTATATACATATACATATATACATTTATTGCATTGAAGTCACTTAAAAGTGCACACCAGTAGAATATAGCACATCCTGATATTTTGTTTTTGACGTAAATTGCTAAAAGGTTTATCTAGCAATCATTATGAATGAATGGCATTTAAAATAATTTTCTGACATTCAGATGATTTGTGTGGACTAAATTTGTTGTTATTTTTTAAATTTTATTATCTTTCTGTATGCCAATTTTGTAAGACTCTCAGTAAAAGTCTTAAACTGCAGTCGATTGTGTAAATGATGGCGCCAAGGCATTTCCTTCAAAAGAGATATATAAAATAAGTACATAATCAACATCCGGGTAAATCAACTTCCAATATTAAGTAAGTGGAATTCAGTGCCTTTACTGTGAACTATTTTACATCAATATTTATTATAATACCCACCTTACTCATTGAGGACAACCCTTTAATTCTTTATTACGTGAATTATTTATTTTTCAATAAAAAAAAAAAGTTGAAATACCTTAAGCTATTAAATATTACATTTTTATAGCAAGTTCAATAAACAACAAAGTACATAATGATTTTCAACTTTACGTAGCTAGTTACATTTATACATTTTTACGTGATTTATGTCCATTTATTTAACTCAAGTAAAATCCAATGGGTTTATGAATAATTCGTTGTTGTCAATAAAAATTTTATCATAGAGAAACAAATAATTTTTATTTTTTTTACTGTTTTGAATATATTTTATTGAATTTTTGTGCTTCCACACTAATTGATGGTAAATAATTTTTGTTATTTTAAGGGTAGTCACGATAACATTTTTTTTAAAATGGAATAAATAACTATTAATAAATAACATAAACATTTTTATCATTGACTACGTGCCCAATTTTTTTATTTAAACGTTTTAGCTTTGAATACAAAATTTTAGTGGTTGTTTATTTAAATAAATATTATTAAGAATTCCTAACTGTGATAAATAATTAAATATTGTTACCACTGGAGTGACTGTATTTAGGATATCATAATAATGTAACGTAAATTTTTTTAGATCATTTTTTATCCACGTTTTATTAATAAACAAAATATACCTTTTATCTGTTGATCAGTTACTAAACTACATAGCATTATACCCGCTCGGATAATCTGAAAATTTCAACGAAATCGGTCCAACAGTTTTCGAGTCTACGTTTGCCATTTTCTTGAGATCTTTCTTCTCAACTTTTGAATACCACATCGCAGCATGGGAGTGAATTTTAACTGCGATGGTAAAATTGAGTAGTGCAATAATTATGTGTTAGAGATCCAGGTTCAACTCCTGGCCCAGGCAAAAAATCAGTAATATGTTTTTTTCGAATAATCAACCATGAGACAGTAAAGACGAGCGACACTAATAAAAAAGAAGTCTGGCGATTGGCGTGGCAGCCATGAAATAGCTATAGCTGCTGCCAAAAACAGTGTTGGTATCCACAGGTTGTTGTTATCTTCTCAATGTATCTTAATTTAATTATGGAGCGGAAGCTACGCTGTCTAACTGCAGTATGTAATCATACAAAAAACCCTTCAACTTAATAAACTGTTCAAATAATATTTCAGCGATGCATTGAAGTATAAAAAATGTTTTTGACTTATAAAATCTGCTTGAAATTTTTTAAACTTTTTGTTATGACCTATCAATCGACACAGTAGATAATTAGAAAGTGCACTTTTAGCACTATTCACTATTCTTACAATATAAAATAAAAAACACGACTGGGTCGCACAAACTTGCTTATATAGAAGACTTCTAATGGAAGTTGTAGTCTTTCAATTTTTTTTTAAATTAATTCTTTCAATAAATTTAAAATTCAATTATAAAAAAAAATTTGGAGTATGACAATTTCATCTAATTAATAATTTTCATGGGAAAACTAAATTTATTAATCTTTTTAAGAAACGTTATTAAAAAATTAAATACGCATTATCTTTTGGCTATCTATTTGGCTATAGATCCGCTCAGTTGTTAACAAGAAAGTCAAAATTCGAAAAAAACCGTTATATGTCAATTTTTCCTAAGGAAATATGGTTCAAACTATCTGTCAGGTATTTAATGCCGTATCACTTATGTCAAATTTTATCAAAACCTTTGCAGCCGTTTTGGAGAAAAACAAGGACCGATATATTGCAGGTAGCGTTAATTTTAGGCGTAGAACAAAAACTCCGATAATCCCCCTGACGGTCACCCTAAAAACCCTATATACAAGTAAATACGATACATTCTGAGAAAAATTAATAAGTGGAGTATTGTGAAAACCAGTCACAATTTACTTCTTTCTTAGAAAACTTGTTTCGTTTTAAAGCCAATAATATTTATCAAAAAGATTTATTTTCCGGAACCTTGTCTGTTTTTTTTTAAATATCCTATCAGTCATATATACTTATATTACCTATCAGTAAACCATGTCATTTTATATTTCAAGCCCTATTTTAAGTATCGCCTCATAAAATTCTGACTCAACACAATCACTTAACAGTTAATGACAAAAAAAAAAACGTCACTCGTTTATTGCATGCTTTAGGAAATTTTTGAATAACTAATTGCGCAGAACTTAGTAGGTACAATCACTGAAAATATTGAAATATCTGTAAGTAATCATTACACTTTACACTTATATTGTAAATTTTAAATTCAAGTGGCTATTAGTGGTGAGTCAGTTAGCGTGTTAAATTCAAATACCTTTTAAAATTACTCAATGGCGTATTTTTAACATGAACTGATTTAATGGTTCACTTTTTGCCAAATGCAGTGACTTAATATTGAATTTGTTTGTTTTTGAAAACTTTTCTAAATTTATGACTCAGAAATTTTGTAAATCGAAAAAATTTACTAAAAGTAAAATCTTATAAAAAAAACTTTCTAAAAGAAACATCTTACAGTAAAACACTGAAATTAATCTGTTTACATTAACTTGTCCTGAAAGTTCGAAGTTTTTTATGGCATTACGGAGAGTTTAAAAACTCATATCCTTCTAAAGATGATATCACTCGGTTAATGTATCGATTGAATTATTCTCAAAAAGTGTTTGCAAATTTATTTGTTATCGAGTAATTTTATAACGGTTATCGTTATCACTGGGTATCTTTTTGTGTTTTTATTTGTCGATGACGTCTGTACAAAACTCATACCAACATAATATATGTAGTTCACTGTGGCGTATACGTACTTTTTTTTTTCTTTTTTTTTTGTGTATTTACTCCCCGATGATTCAAATTGAAGAAATAATTTAAAAATAAAAATATGGGAAATGTTCTTCAATATTGAGAATTTTATCATGCTGCGTTAACAGCGAAATCAGGATGAATTGTTGTGTAAACGAACGTGTCGCTCAAGTAACAAAGAGGATTACATAAATACACGTAAACAAAATATTCGTGAATAAAGTACTACTCTCCTTTTATTCACTTTTTATACTTGAATTGATTAAATATAAAAATTTTTAAATGCAGTTTGCAAATTTATTATTTTTGAATCCATTTTCAAGATGTTATAATCATTTGCCAGGCCGAATTAGATGAAAATGTTCCATCATTAAATATTATATAAATTATTCATCGTACAGCAATATCACTTTATTATATTTTTTAGCTCATTTTTTTTTAATTAGCATAAACATTGCAAAATTCTTAGAATGATTTTTTTTTGTATTAATATTTATTTTAAATTTCTATTTAAATTAATGGCTGATGAGCATACCAATGTGAGTAAATTTGTATAAACAGACAATTTTATTAGCAAGTCAGGTTTCCAATGCGAATTTCGTCGATATTTTGTTTTTGTTTTGAAATGTTTATAATTTGGAACATATAAGAAAAACCCTGAAACTCCCACTTGTAATTTTTGTCCATTGCTCCGATCTCAATGATGTTTTTTATTTTCTGTATAATAAAAGAAATAAATCTTTTACCTCCTCCTATTCAACACCTTCAAATCTTGACCACAAAAAATGAGATTATGAGGCCATGACCTGACAATTGGCCGAGGAATTGGCAAAACATAAAGGTTTAAAAAATCAATGTCATAACTTATAATGCAATTCTTACTAAAAAATAGATGAATAGAAAAATTAAATTTAAATTATCTGTGCCAACTTATGTCAAAAAGAGATACATATCTACTTAGTTATATCTGCAACATTATTATTTTTTACAGTCAACATTTGTTGTCATCGCCGGTATCAAATGCAAATAAATCACACACTTAGATTTGAGTACCTGTCAACGTTCGGGTAATTTTTTTTTTATTTTATATTTTGTTTTCGTTTGTAGTCTTTAATGTTTTTTTTTATAATATAATGTAAACTTTACGTATTCTTATACTGGGTGCTTCAAACGTTTTTTTTTAAAAAGTTGTGCACCTGTTGAATGCAATGGAGGTAAAACATAATGGGCTTCTTCAGAAGAATGTGCGTGATTATTAAAACCAAAAAAGATAAAAAATCGTTAGTCTTCGCGACGAATGAACTTCAGCTTTGATGAGAACCTATTTCGATAAAGACATTGAAGTTTTTAATTTTGTATCAACACTCATGGGAAATTTAATTAAAATTGTTTGACTTTGACTTCACTATAGGTTTCCCTACAAACCCCCAATACCAAGTTTTAAGAAAGTCACCCAATCATTTACGTTGAAGATCATCATACGGATTTACTGACACAAAGCCACACAAATAGACAACTTTTTACGTTCTGTTACTTGAATACTTACTTGCTTAATGAAAATTATGTGTTTAAAAAAGAATAATACGTGCTTTATTTTAATATGTCGAAAAATGACGACCAAAACCCGCCTCCGAATTGTAGAATGATAATATGACCTCTAGTCATATTATGCATCATCTTATAGACTTGAGACTTCAAATTTTATCACATATACTGCAACTTTAATTCAAATAAAGTTTTGTCTATCTAGAAATTGGTATTAGGGTAATGTCAATATATCTATAGCTTGTATCAATAAAGGTCTGATATCACCATATAAACAAAGGGGAATAAGAATATCTAGCGCCTTCCATGTATAGGAAAACCACTGTACAGATTTCCCTATCGAAACAAGATTTAATTTTTCTGACTAAATCATATAGTATATAGTCGATATGTATGTACAATGTTCCGTTAATGAGTTTTTTTTTTTTCTAAATTCGTATGAAAAATTTTAAATATGTAAACTGATAAAATTTGTTGACATTTAATTGTAGTATTTTATTTACGTCATTGGCCTCATAAAAGAAGTTAAGAGAAGGCTTTTACTTTCTGTTGATTTGTTTTATCAAAAAAAATCACATTATTCTGAATGACGTTTGCAGTGTCGTCAACATAGGGATATGCCAATCTATTCATATATTGTTACTAGATGTATGTACTCTTTTTTTTCTTTAGCTTAGATACAGTTTGAAATATAAAAAAGCTGATCAAATTTTCTGAACCATTTTTGTATTATTTATCTTTTTGTTTTTAATGTAAACATTGACAATAAAATACAAGGTGACTCAAACTCACTTATTTAAAGTTGTTTGCTATATATTACCTTTTTAAATGACGCGAATTTTTTTTTTTTTACTCTTAAGTCTTTTCCATGATATCCGTCAAGTTTGGCCATTGTTGATAGTAGATTATCATTTGAGCTCTGTTTACTGCATTCTTAATCATTTTGGCAATTGGCATAAGTTCTCACACTTTGACTTGCACTCGAATACCCGTCACTTAATAAAAAAAAAGAAGAAGTGTGGATCTACATATAAATATCAAAACATTAAATTGACAGTTGAAAAAAATTTAAAGCATCTTCCGTTAAGCTGATACATTTTCGGTCACCCTGTATATAAAAAAGATCTACTCCGAAATTTAAAATATAAGATTCATAGCGCCACAATAAACTTTCCAGTTTAAACATTCGCTTGAGAACAATTTTATTCTTTCAACAAAGAAAACATATTATATTGTACTTTAGTCTTTAAACTGCGTATACTGTAATCACGTGTATACATTTCCAACTAATAAAAATTGTTAATTTCTTGGTACTATATAATCTCAAGTAAAAACAATTAGTATCTACCTAAGTTAAGTGTAATATTATAATCAATTTGTTGCACCTCAGTCAACAAAGATCTATATAAACACAAGAAAAAATTAATTCAACTTACAAAGTGTGATACGGTTTCCTTTAAATAGAAAACGCGAATCTTAAAAATCGTGAATAAACTTATTTGAGTGTAATTAAAAAGTTTATTTTTAGCAATCAGTTATTTGTAGATTTGCAAAAGAATTTTAACACATCGCTAAATTGTCCATGTTTTTATTTACAGATTTAATCAACGCGCCACTTGCCACGGGTGTAAATTCTCTCTTTCTTGGAACAAATACTAAACAATTATACAACCGTATTTATTGTTGAAGCATTAAACCTTAACAGTGCTTAGGTAGGTATTTTTTTTTTTTTTTGCTGGAATTAAGTTGATAGTTTGCAGGATTGTTTTCAACTAAAGAGTTAGGTATTATCTACAGACTTTTTCTTTTGCACTTTTACATAATTAAGCTTGGCTAAAGATTTACATTTGCTGATTCGTATCGTGAATAAATCAATAGTAATATATAAAAAAAAAACTAAAAGAAAACTTATAATATTGATAAGAAGCAAGCTGTTAATATAATAAAGTAAAGTAGTATAAAAGTATAAAATTTGATAAAGTCATTTCTTTAAAAAAATTAAGGATTACACTTTTCCAAAAAAAAAGGGAGTCAAATTATTTCGGGATTCAAAATTCTAATAGAATTTATTATCAAATATTGCTTTAACATTTATGTAGTTTGACAAATATGCACGAATTTTATTTTGACGTTTGCAGAATACTCATTAGAACTGTCATCGCAAAGCATTAAACTGACTCTTTGATATTTTAATAGTTTGACAGATCTGTTCAAACTTAATTTCGACGTTTGTGGAGTATTCAATACAAATAGTCGTGGAAATGCAATAAGTCGCTCGTTAACATTCATAAAAAATGTAATAAATTACTTTTTGACACTTTGTTGTTTGGCATATTATGCTCGTAAACTGTCATGAGAAAGTAATAAATTATTGTTTATTTTTCTCTATAGTTTTATAGAATTGAACGAACTTAACTTGTAATTTTGAGGAATTGGTTTACAATGCGAAATGTTATCGAAAAACATTTGAAGATTTGACAATTAACAAATATGCACGAACTTAATTCTGACGTTTGCCGTCTATGGCGGTTTCACAGAATTAAAATAAAAAGTAGTAGAATTGAAATGCAATTCAACACATGTGTGAAAAATATAAGAAAACAATATTGATTCTATGAACAAACCCCATTCACTATTTGTTATAAGTTCATGTCATCTTGGATTTTTAGTAGTCTTTGTTGCTGTCGTGCCAAACATTACTATTATTGAAAGGTGGTTTTATGGTTACATACTGCAGTTAGGATGCGTAGCTTGCACTCCATAATTCAATTTGCATTGAGAAGTGGGTGAATTAGACAACAACAACCTGTGGACAACAACACTATTTTTGGCAAAAATTCAATAAACATGAGATTGTAAATGAACGAGCGACACTAATTAACAAAAAAGAGTCTGATGATTGGCGGTGGCAGTCATGAAATAGCTATAACTCCTGCCAAAAATTATGTTGGTGTCCACAGGTTGTTGTTGTCTAATTCATCCACTTTGCATTATTATTATTGTTGTCAAACCATCTTTTGCTCTTCTTCACTTCTTCTTTTTTGATGGTGTTATGATTTAGAATGGGATCAAAACTTTCCCACTTCACAATTTCAATACAGTTTTTCTTGTGGGGATTGTCCCCTTAGAAAACGTTGGCAAGCTTCCCGGTTATGGATTGAAAGATCAAATTTCCTTCATATTAACTTGTCCAGTAATATTGTATGTTTTAAAACGAGAACTTTTGTTTGAGAGTCTCGACTGTATTGAATGTCTTGAAACCTCATTATGCCTTCCGATTACCCTGTAAACTCGTGGACGTATTGTCAAACTTTTTGTCGGTAAAAATAATCTTATTGTTATTATTTTTTTTATTTGTACAAATCCGTTAAACAAATAATAATCTTTTTTGACGCAATTGGAAGTTTAAGAAACACGTGTTGAGTAAAATATTTTATCACAACATTAAAAACAAACAAGAATTAAAACTGACAACTGGATAATAATTGTTTATCATCTAATTTTTATTATTTAAGTTTTTTTTTTATTGTTCATTTAAATAAACAATTTGGTACTTTTCTTATTATTTTGGCTGAAAAAAGCTTGTCATAATCATTTCAACTTTTTTATTTCAATTGATGAGACCAAAATATGCTTTCTAATTTCTCATTAATCAAATTCAATTAAAATTGTTTTAATATTTTAATTAAAGATTCTTCTTGTTGGAGAATTATTATTTATTTGATTTCACTTTCCCAACAACATTTTTTCACATCTCATTGATTTTTTGAGAAATGTAAATTTTCTTTACTACAAAAAAAAATTATAGGATTGCAAGATTTTTTCCCTTTCCCTTTAATCACACACAATGACTATTTGTTTTTTCTTGAAATGTCCAATTTAAAAAGTAGGTCATAAATCATTTATAATAACACGTCAACTATCTACACTGCAATCAATTAAATACATTCAATCCATACGCAATGTCTTAATAAATCTAATCAGATAAATCAAAAGTCAGTACTTAACAACTTTCTAAAAAAAAAGTAATTATTTTTTACAATAAATTCCCATGCCAACTCTAGTTATCTAGTCTAATAGATATATTTTCCAAGCAAAAACGATTAAAAACAACAACAACAATGACATATAAATGGCGCCATTAACCGACTCACCAAAACAATAATTTTCATGGTTTCTTTCTTTCGCCCAAGTCAACAACTATGCACCACGCCAAGCCAAGTTGACTTTGAACTTGCTTTTGAAAAAAAAAAAAAAATTGAAATGTCACGTGAATTCCTTAAACGATCGAGAGAACAACAATTTATATGATAAATCTTGAAGGAAAGTTTTGCCAACCAAAAATGAAATGTGCTTTCAAATAAACCACCCTTACATTTAATGGGGTGGCTTTAAAATGATGTTATTTTACTTTTTACCCATACTAATATAGAGAGTGGCTAGCGCCTGCGCTTGACATGGTTCCGCACTCGGTAAATCTAAATTGAACATGAAAAGTCTTATGGCTTAAATTGTATGATGGATTGTTAAATTGATGTTATTATTATTGTGTACTTGAAAATAGGGTATTCTTAGTTTGTTTTGTTGTTTAAAAAAAAAATATTAATCTTGTATTGTATGCGGAAGTAAAAATGACTTAAATTTCAAATAAAAGGTTGTAATGTCATTATTGATATATTGTATCTTTCATTATTAACTTTTAATGATGTTTTTCCTTTATTTTGAATAAAATCTTTAAAAAAAATTAACAATCCTAAAGAAAAATTGATAAATTAATAAAAATAAAATAAAGAAAATTAAATTAGAATGTTACTTAATACCCAACAGTGTATATTTTCTATATGCAAAAGTAAAGTAAAAAAATATTTCTTTTCCTTTGCATTTTATCTTATATTCAAATAAGTTATTTAAAAGCTGAACAATATTAATTTTTTATTTTTCGATTCTCAAATAATTTAATAATTTTCTGAACCATCCCTTAAAAATGCAAAATCTTCTTCCCCCTATCGATGGATTTGTCCCTTCTTTCTAATGTCATAAAATCTGATTATTTATGAAATATCTTGACAACAACTCAACAACTCCATTGTCCATGTTTTATGTATCACATAAGATACACATCGCTCAAATTGTACATGGTTTTAAGCGTTCATGAGTCACATTTGATACAAAATCACAAGTTATTAAAACAAATCCTTAATTGAATTTAAATCTTAATGTTCAATGATTTTTCTAAGAAAAAAGTCGGAACGGGTTTTTTTTTGGTTTTGATACATTGCTCAATGCGGCATGGATGCTGAAATGCAGGTGCAGATTGAATGCTTTTAAATGTAATAGAAAAGAAAGTAAAACTGGCAGTCTTTTTTTTTAAGCTGAATTCTGAATGTAGGGGTATAAAAAATCAATTTTGTATGGGAACAGTTAACGACCGGAAGTTTTGGCTTTTGTTACAATAACTCCACTTATGATTTGATTGGTTTTCTTACAAAAAAAACTGGCATCAAACTTATTTTTTTATTAAAAATACATGCTTTCATTATTTATTGATGAGTCTTTTCTACGCTAGATTAGAAATTATTTTTTCACCGCTCAATACAAGTGTTATCTGATAGTTTCAAATCTTAAAATCTAAGAATTAATGCTGCTATACCCCAGGGCTACGTTGTTTTCCGACGTTCACTGCCTGAACACAATAGCGACTGTACTGCAACTGGAATAGCTGGCAAAATACCGAACACCAACATATTCAATATTACGAACACAACGCGATGCAACTATACTCGGTGCTGCAGTCGGTGCTGTACAAGCTCACCAACTTTCAACTTTCGTTCGTACTGCACTTTTGACGTTTTAAAATAAATTAAAAAAAAAAGCAATCAACCGTTCCACGACCGCATATGTTGTGAAGAAATATTTTATCTAATCAGTAAAAATGAAAAGAAGTTAATGAAAGTGAACTCAATTTTGTTTCTTTTGATAATTTTGCAATCAAATTTTAATCGGCTCATACAAATGATATAAAATGTGAGAAACGAGATGTACGACACTTCTTGACATCTGTTCCAGTTACAGTTGCAACAGTTTATTGTGTTCAGGCAGTTAAGCGGAACATAGTCTAAAATTGCCATTATTTATTAGTGTGCTTAGATCGAATAGCCAAGGTATGTGCGTCACTAACCAAATTCTGTGAAACTACCACAAATTTTACGTCACCGAAAACGCTGCAAATTCCTAAAATTTTCTACGACAAATTAGCAATCTGCAGTTTTCAATATTTGTTTGATAACTTTAAGTGACACTCTATTAATCACAAGTAGGTACACACTATTAATCTTATTCGAGTTCAATTATATCTTTATTTCTACCATTTTAAAAACATTGTAGTGGTTAAGCTCCTTAAAAATCTTTCTTAAATGTTTTCCACACTCATATTATTTCACATTAAATTTAACTTCATCCCAAGATCCGTATTATTCGTAGAGCCAGCGATCAAAATACTTACATCATTAGATTGATCGATAACCGCTTCTATGGAAAAGGGTTATCGCTGATTCTAAAAGATCTAACCACTTCTCAATTTATTAATCTTTAAATTAGTTTAGTTCAAAGTAAAAACCATTCATCAATTTCATCAAACTTTTTTTTTGAACATTTGTAATTGTTGGCAAAATTATCCTGTTTGAGCAAAATTGTATACTTTTAGTTAGAATACTTTTAAAATTCTCCAAGTTTGTTGTAAAATAATCGTAGGGTATGTTTTTGTAATATGTTTTAAAATGTTCACCTTGTGTTTTTTGCAAAATTAAATTTTCGCTCATTGCAAAAACACTCTCAGCGTGTACTATAGCATTTGCTTGAGACTATTACCTGCGTCATGGCCACGATACTTTACTACAACAAATTCAAGCCGTCTCTATAGCCTCACTTTAGCTAAAGTATGTCGATCGACCAAGAGGGACTTCTCGACGAACATAATTATTGCAAGTTCAGTTGAGCTAAAGTGTATATATTTAAATTTTTCCGCTCTAAACGGTGTACGATAGATGCGCGACGACGACGTCGACGGACAGTGTCGGCAACTGCAACCGCAATTAACATTCATGATGTTATGTACTTAAATAGTGTGTAGAAATGTCGGCGGCCAATAGTCGATTTGTTTTGGTCACTAGCGTCGGATAAAAATTACAACAAGACGATAGAACGGGCACGTGAAATCAGTTGGCACCTATGGCATCAATTTGTGTTTTTTGCATAACTTCTCATAGATACAGTATCTTGAGCTAATTTTTTTTTTTTTGATTTCTGATATCTAATATTTGATTTAGGTGTGTTAATCACTGATTGATGATTTCTTGTTAAAATTGACTCTTAAAAAAATTGTAGGAGTGTGTTGATTTTTTTTGTTTTTTCTTTAAGTTTATATTCCAATTTAACTGTTGACTGTTGTGTTGGGTTGCACGCGCGCTTTTAATTTAAAGTACGCATATAACCGCTGATTCAGACAACCCACCGTAAAAAAAATATTCACATATCTTTAGTCGTGTATCTTCTTTATATCGGTCAATGTTTACTCAATAAACAAAAAAAAAGGCAGTATTTAATGAATAAATTTAATGTCAGAATTATCACAAGAAATAAATCCGCGGAAGTAAACGAATATGAACGCTGTTGATTGATTGTGAATCTCAGTAGGAGTTCTCAGATTCTGCGCGATTAATCTCAAGTATTTTGATAAACAAAAATTATAGTGTTTAAAAATTTAAATATTTACCTACCTAGTGTTTTTAATTAATTCTCAAATAACAAGAATATCACAAAAGTAGTGTTTGAGTGAGTGTGATCGTGTGATATTGTGATATAAGCATCAGCTTCTGTCATCCTTGCTAAAGGGATATGAAAATATTCGACGTATTATGTTTTAAACAAAGTTTGTGATTTTTATTTTAAACAACAAAATTAATATCATTTAACAATATCATTGCTTCTATTACTAATAATATATTTATTTTTAAATTACCTTCTCGTTCTACACACTGACAATCAATTTAAACATAAAAAAAATAAAGTGTCTACTCTGTCTTGTAATAAGCAAGGGTAGCTAGGTGATTTCGAGGGAATGTTTTTTTGTTTTTATTTTTTCTATGCGGTAATTGCAATGCGACATTATTGCAATTAGTAAACATTAGCTGATATGTGGTTGTTTTGAATTTTTTTTTTTTAGATTTTTCCCACGCGGTTATTTAATGCATATAGTATCTATACAAGTTGTAAAATGTGTATAGAGGAATGACATTTTTGTTTTTAAAAATAGATTACTGTTTTTATTTATTTTTTTACATTTATTTTCTGTCTGTTGATTAATGATATACAAATTTAAAATATTAAGCCAAACATTTCAATATAAATAAGCGGTTGTTTTCTATTCTAGCTGTTGGCGATTTATGCAAATTTTGAATTAATTTTATTTGATTTTTATGACATTGGTGGTGACATCTTGTAAATGAATATTATGTGAGATTTTTTTTTTAAACAAATCATTAATTGCAAGCTTTAGGTATCTCATTTTTAGATAAGTTATGTTAAGAAAGAACATCGTTGCAAAAAAAAAAAAAATTGCGGAAATGTTAGTAAACAAGTGTTTATTTAGTTTCGTACTTTAAATATGTTTATAAATAATTGTGTATAATTATTAAAAACTGTAAGGACATACCTGAATGCGTGATTTTGTCGTTGATTAAGATTTGGTTCATGCGGACGGAAAATTTATTGGGAAAATAAAATAGCTCTACTTAATATTATCATATTATGTTTCAGGTTATGTTTTAAGCTTTTTCTGGCTATTTGTTTCTTAAAGTTAAAGTTCTTTAAGCTTTGCATATTTTGTCTATTCTATATTTATACTTGTATAAGCTTGTCCTTGCTTAGAATCATATACATTTTACACATGTGTGATTAATACAGGGTATCACATGACTTTATAAAATCTTTTGGGAAGCTAAGATTCTGACAGTCAGTTATGATTCCATGATATATGTACCTTTAAGTTAGCACCTACTTATGTTAATATGTAGTTAAGGTTATTGTTTGCCAATTATGAACATTCTTGGAATTGGCGGATGAAAATTGAGTACAAATGAAACGTTGACATGACATGACAAAATTCTCACTTTAAAACTCTGCTCACAAACTTCATCAACTGTAACTTTGGTTCTAAAAAATAATATTTGCCATTAAAAAATACGTCAGTAACTAAATTCAACAATCTTTCGGGGTTTTTTTTTTTTTTTTTTTTTTGAAGCAGATTTTGAACAAAACCATTGTTATGTAAAAAAATATTGATATCGGTTTGCAGCGTAAGAATAAAGGATTAAATTAAATAAACGTCAACAGATGTTCGTTTCGGGAATATGTCATTTACCTGTTGTGAATTACTTTCAATGTGTCTATATAACATGTTTACTTACTCATCAATAGTACCTCCTAGTATTGACTTCGTGTAACACATTCAATAAGAATCCAAGGTTTTAATTCAAGAAAGGGATTATGTGATATTATGTGAATGCTGGTGTCTTCCCCTCATTCTTCCTGAACCAATTTGGTGTTCGTCACCTAAGAACTAATACTATAATAAAAAGCTGAAGTCACAAGATACTTTTTTGGTGTACACCAACTCTTTTTTGAAAATTCTTCGGTGACTTCTAAGGGAATCTTACTCTTATTGCTCAAACATTAATATGATCATTCTCAACTTCCATGCATTTTCGATACATCCATAGCATATACATTTTTTTGATATTGGTTATTTTATTATCTTCCAATACAACCTAAACCAATTGGTTTTCGAGTCGGTTTGAATAATTTGCCATAAATTTATCATTCATTCAAATCCTGCAAATAAAATATTAAAGTTTAACTTTTTTTCAACCTTGAAAACGTTGGTTAAGTTCAGATATGAAAATATAGTGTAGAATAAGTCTATTCTCCCCTATTTAGGCGGTAGGTGCAATTTTATATACAAAAAGAAGATTATGCATGTTGCATTAACCATTTTATATGGTTCATAATACCGCTTAAAGTATCTCGGCTAATTATGTTACTTTTTTTTTGTGTATATGGAGTCAATTTTCCAATTGTTTTGCCACTGCATAAAGCCAACTTTTTGATTTGCTCCACATGAATTAGAAAAAATAGACAAACGCTTTAGCTACAGGTATTGTAGTCAAAAAAAAGAAACAAGATCTTAAAGTTTACAATATTGCTTACGTTTGGTGTGACCTAATTTTTCTCTTCTACTTGCACAATAAAATTATATAAATATGAACGCAGATAATAACAATTTAGTCATGACTTCATGCACATAAAACATCATTTTTTAAAGACGTATTTAAAGTGTTTACGTGTGTGTATTTCCATTTTCACAAGCAATCATAAAATTAATGTCTATGTCATAAAATTTAAGTTCTGTCAATATTTTGTCGATTTATTTAAAATAATAATCAAATTGTCATATTTGCGCGCCAATAATATTTTTACTTGTTTGTTTTCTTAACATTATATCGTTTCTTATATGTATTTTTTCTTAAATCAGTAGCATGTTTGTATACTGAAAAACATTTTAAATATTTGTGATTATTTTGATTTGAATCATTTTGTAAATATTTTTGGAAATAACATTAGAATTTTTTTTTTTTGACATTTCCTGTGTGAGTTTATTAAAGAAAATAATATCCTGTAGATATATCTAATTTGGAAGTAATTAATTTAATTTGTAACATCTGTCTCCGGAAATATTCTTTGACGTACAAAATGGGTATATGATAAGTGTACAGGGTGCCTAGAAAAAAGCTATTCAAAATAATAATTTACAAAACGAATTTTTGTTTTTTGTTAATTTTTGTTTCTCCTTAAAAATTAACAATGTTATTTAAATAAACAAATATGCAAATACCCTTTGTTATACTAGGATAAAGTTACTTTTATAACACATGGTATAATAACTTATTATTCGATGGTAAACAAAACATAAAAATACAGTGCGTCCTCTATCAAAGTAACCTTCGATATCTGTAAATCTTTAATAAAAACAAAACAAAATTGTTGTTGCAATATCTTCAATTAATTAATATAACGCTTTACAATACTTTTACCAAGTTGTTAAATTTCAAAATATAAAAATTAATAACTTCCTTAAAAGAATTAAAAACAAAACAAAAATAGCCTAAAATATTCGTGTTTAGTTCTAAGGACTCCACCAATGTCTCTACTTGTAAACAAAAATTGAATATCTTTAGTCGCAGTCATAATATCGCTTCATAAACAAAAATGTACCGTTTTTTCACGTTTCACCTAACTGACGATTCCATAAAAAACAACAACAAGTACAAATACAGTACAATCTCGGTAAAAGTAACATCTTTCAATATCTGCAAATCCTTGGCAATTTACATAATTTAACATACAGGGTGTCCCGCAACTCAACGTCAAGCGGGTACCGGGTGATAGGGTAAGTTATACTCGTACTGCATATAGTAAGAAAAAAAAATTATCTGGCTGGATTACGTAATAATAGCAATATTTAGAAAAATTATGAAAATCGATACCCAGGGCCACATTTTTATATACTGTGGTCACAAATTTTGATATTTTTCAGTGATTTTTTTCTACGTAATCCTTAATAATCATGCTATTGAATGCAATCTCGAAATTCAAAATAAATATTGTAAGTTTCGCTAGAAAAATGAAGTTTGACTGAGTCATTTTTCAAACAAATTTTGTAAGCAAACTTCAACACATTATATTTCAAGTTATTTAAAAAATTGGCCCATTTTATCAAGTTTTCAAAATAGTTCAACATTTGCCACTTGCTGCTGCCATAATCACGTTACCATCATTTAAACCATTTTCGAGCAAGTAAAATTTTAATTTTTTTAAATAGGAAAGTATAATACCTTATTGATATAGGACTCCAGTAAGCCATTCGCTTAAAATATTGTTTAAGCTGCTCAAGTAGTTAACATACTAAAAGTCCTGATCCCTGGGAGGTTATCATAAGGAGGGCGAGGAGTATAAAGCCCCCAAAAAGGGGCTTTTGGGGACTTACGCCTATACCACGGAAATAGTTTGTCGTAGCGAATTTTTTTAAGAACAAACAAAAGCCCAAATAGAATTAAGTAGGTAAATAAATACTAAAACAAATAAATTTATAAAAAAATAATAACAAAAAAAAAGGACCAACAATTATTGGAATATTTTTCCGAGCTTCTTGGTAAAAACTTTGATTTTATCGAATCGCATTTTTTAAATTTTAAAGATTCTTATATTTTTTTCGCAATTCGGGAATCTTATTGTGTTCATATTAATCGCTGTCGTATAGTCTTCGCATAAGGTCCGGTTCACTCACAACTATCGTACAGTTTTAAAAATTTAGTATTAGTGCATTCCTGAAGCGAACTTTATATCGTTTACGATTCTAGGGGCAAAATAGTATGGCGGTCAGTGAAAAGAATAACTCACATTTCATAAGTATGACACATAACCTAAATTTATAATTCTAAAAATGTTATATGCAACTTAATTGAAAAAAAAAAAAAAACGCTGAGTCCTGATTTTCTTATTCTTATAAAACAACACTTACAAACCCTGCTTTAATAAATTAAATTTTAATCTAATTGAAAGACATATCACTCCATTTTTATAATTAACAATGTTTATGATTGTTATGACAGTCTCAGAATCAAGCGCGTGATTGACTTAAAGTCACATGACCACAATTGCACGTTTTTTTATTAATTTGTCTCAAAGATTCTTCTAAGAATTTCTTTATCGATAATTTTTCAACGATAATAGGTATGTACATACCAACACTTTTTTCTTTCATTTAATGACCTAATAAACTCATTTAATGTTAATATGTGATTAAAGTTAAAGAAACATCAATAAATATGACGCAATTTATGATTTCAATTAAAAATAATTTCCTAACATTCGAAATCACTTATGAGTCACTTGCTCGTTTTTTTTTTTTAATAATTCCTATAAAACACCCCTGACCACAGTCAAGATAGTTTTTCTTATCATTGATGGTCTGTTTGGAATAAAAATATTAACCATCAACAATGTTCTTTAATTTACTTAACTAATCGTGATAAGATTTTTTTTGTTTGTTCTCCCAAAAATAAATTTTGATAATGATTGATGGATTTGATTATGGCAAGTTTATCTTTACTCAATGTTAATCTATCTTTTATACGTTAAAAATAAACAACCTTAACATAAACTTATCTATCCCCACTTGAAATATTATAATCAAACATCATTCGACTACAACTATGCGTCGTCCGCATCACATCATTGTCGTTCGTTGTAGTCTTTGGATTTAGTCGATGAAAAATATTGTTAAGCTTTCATTCATATACTGTGCGTAGTACGTGTTCGAGAATAATTCAGATCAATCACCTTTTTATGAACCGCAACAGGATTCGTAGTACATTCTGTAAGCATTTGAAGAAAAAAAAAACAACGTTATCTGTCATGTGCGATAAAGCTTATCAGTAAAAATAAAACAAACCTGTCAAAACTTTCTGTCATCGAACATCATCGATATTATTATCAATTTCGAATTCGCCATCGTGTCTTTGTCGCTGTACGAGTTCATTCATTTATCGATTTGCATCGAAGGCAGTTGACCGAGTCAAATAACAAAATATTAATCGAAAGTAGTTTACTAATTTGTTAAGTGAATTCGGAAATTCAACATTTCAATTAAGAAAGTGTGAACTTTACGAACAGCAATCGTTATCATTATTGGTCGTTGATACATCTTGTCAAGTGCTTGAAAGAGTTGGTTGATATATATGCCTATAATATATATATATATAGCATAAACAGTTCGGTCGATTAAAATCGATTTGTGGCAATTTTATTCATGTGACCACGACGACGACGACGCGACGCATAACGTTGCCGGTAAAATCAGCTGGTGGTGCAATTGTGGGACACTGTTCGAGACGGTTTTTCTTTTCGTTGTCGTTTCGCCATAAACAAGAAAATTGTTCATTTTCTACTTTTTTTTTCGATTTCGATTTTTTTAATAATTGTTTCCACTTTCTTTTAATCATATTGTGTGTGGTTAGATGAAGATCACTTGATTTTAATTATCGTTAAGAGCAACTCTGTTGCTATCGGGGATTATAATTAAACAAATAATAATTTTGTGAGTATTTATTTGTTCTAAATTCCATGCTGCTCATCGCTATTAAATAATATTGTTGATATAAAAAAAAATTCTGTGTGTGTCTGTGGTTCCCTTCGTTAAACAATGTTAATTTATGTGTGAAAACTTATTAACTAAATTCAAACTATAAAAAGTGACAAATGGGTTTGGTTTTGGTTTTTAATGTAATCAAATACACCTTCTGCATGGGTTTAACTTAATATTATGTTATAATTAAGGGACCAACATTATATATCATTTTGTGGTATTTTTTGACAAATTCAAATCATGTCATGTTTATTGTTTATATAATTAACATGAACAATATTATACAAATTGTGTCCAGGTTGAGTGACTTATAGATAGATTAGAATGTTGACATCGGTTCTTTTTTATGCATAGGTAGGGCATTCGGTATTTAAATATAAAGAAATTTATCTGATTAAAACTTTGAAGTTTAAATTTAGCTAAATAGGTAGATTATTCGATATCCATACTGACAAACAAAACAGCATTATTTCTAAATTAAATCTGAAACCAGTGATTCATGAAGATATATTTTTTTTTTCTATCAGATTTTTTTTTATCAAATTTCTAGGAGTGTGGATCAATTCCAGCAAAAATAAAATGCACGACTGGGTTGCACAAACTTACTCTCGGGCCAAGTTACCTTCGTGTGAACGACTGGGAAATTAGTCGACTTTTTACCGTTGACAATAAAGCACTTACCTATATAAAATTTTATCAAAATTGATCGAAATTTTTTCCAGAAATTTGGAATTATCGGTGCCGTTTATATGGTAGGTACCGTTATTTCATGACTTAGGATAAAAATAAAAAAAACGTCCGGGGATATTACTCACAAAATACTTTTTGCCAAGGTCGAAGAAAATCGGCCCAACCGTTTAGGCTGTAGGTATCGATACAGACAGATGGACAGACAGAATTTGCAGACCCTCTTTTTTCGACTTCGCTTTCATCGTAAAAATTTTTTTTATTTTGCACGAATACATAACTTGCCTTATAAGTACCTATTATCGCAAGTCTTCCGCATTTCAACCGTTTTGGCAACTCCAAATGTATTCCGAAATAAAAAATAGACGAAGTTTGAGGGATATATGTATCAAAAATCAAACCACCTACTTGCAAAATTTTCAATTCGCAGTTTTGCGTTTTCTTGGCGAAAAAAATATCCAAATATCGATTCAAAAAGATGCTGATGGATGTGACCTTTCCATGCAATTTTGTACTCATATTCTAAATCGCGTCTCTTCTTTTCCACTATTTCACATTGAATATGCACGATCGATTTGAAATCAATTAAAAATCGACAAAATTGATTTGTGGAACATGTCTCCGAAGACATGAAATCAAAATCGATAATTATTTCGCTTGTTTTCCGATGTGTTTTATTTCATTTTAAGGAGAAAAAACATTAATCAAAAAAAAAATATTTTTTTAAAGAAAAGTGAAGAAAAGAGAAAAAAGAAGATTTTTCAAAGTTACTAACAAAATCTAGTTTTGAAGCGGTATGAATGCTTCAAAGAGATTTCGAAATATTTTTGCTCGAAATCTAGATTTTGATTCGGTTTGAAAATCCTATAAAGTTGGTTAATTTTTTCTGCGATTTGGAAGGGTGTCTTTGGTTTTCATGGATTTTTCCGGTAGCAATAACTCTCATTCATTCACAAGTGACATTGAAACAATAACTGGACAAAAATTCAGACGAGCCAAAATATTGCCGGAAAACCGGTTGCTAGCTTCTAGACTATATATGTAGTTAAAAATTAAAGTTTTCCACAAAATTAAATTGAATTGCTTGATAGATTTCTTTATTTGATACCAAATGAAAGAGAATAAAAATATAATTCTTACAGGATCAAATATCAAGAAATGGAATTTTGTGAGTAACACCCAACATCAAATAATTCATGATATCAAAACAGAGCATCCTACCCCTATTTGCCTGTCGGCATAATATATAGACACAGCTACAGTTTATTTAAAATTTGTATAAATGTCGTAACTTAGAAACCCATTACATCACATACAAAAAATACCTTAATTGATAAGGAAAAGCAGAAAATGTAATTCACCATGCCTACTGCTATTCAGTATTTCTGTTGTTCATTCGTCATTTTATGAAAATACATTTTGAAAGTCAAGAACAATTTTCTCTTAAAACATATTGTTTTTTTTTCACGAATTAATGACATACAATTATTGCAAACAGTTGGTGTCTGTCTGATCCAAGAAATGAGACAAAAAAAAATCATTTTCAGTTAAAAAACAAATCAAATTGATGATAATGTCACCGAAAAAAAAAACAAAATAAGTATTTATTTGTGTACACATTTGTGTTGTCTTGTATTTTTTTAAATTTATAAAAAAAAACAATCCCACTTCTGAATCGAAAACCAGACGCTTAACTTTCATTGCTCTGTTTTTATTTTTTTATTTTGTAATATTGACGAACCCATGTTGTGAAGGACATTTCAACACCAAACAATCAATTCTTCCCATTCTAACAAAATTATCCAGTTAACTCAAACGGAATGCCATTGTTACACGCGGTAAACTTCGTTGAATAGTTTTTTTGTTTTCTTTATTTCGAATGTTTAAAAAAAATCCACATACAAATTGGTACCTACTGTAAAAAAACACTGAAGGTATTATAAGAGATGTATATATCGTCGTATAAATACAGACAAATAAACATATCTGGATTCTGTGTAAGCGGATAAATATTTGAGTTTCTGTTACAATTTGATTGTGCAACGTTACAACTTGGGGGTGGTGGCTTGACAATACAAACAAAAAATGTCTTTTTTTTTCGTTCTTACAATGCGAAGCTTTATTGTTGGAGATATTGTTGCCAATATTGTAAATGAAATAAAGTGATGTGGTGTGTCGCACGTACTTGCTCCCATGGTGGTTAAGTTTATTTAAATTGTTTTCAAACTGCATTACCCACATAGCCAAGAGTAATTTTTGATTTATGGCTACTAAAACCTACTAAAACCTACACACTGACAGAATGACTTTACCAGTCTATCTTTTCTATAATCGAAACTTAATATTTAGTCAAATGAAACAAATTTTTTGTATGAATGCATTAGTATTACCTTTAAGGTAGGTAGGCATTTACAGGATATATTACAAAGTAAAAAGTTTGCATTGAAATGGATTCTCATATTAAGTCGAAACTTATTTTTAGAGTTTTGTTATTAATTACTCGAGGGATATATAATAAGCTTTTATATCGAAAAATGACAGAATATTGTTATTTTTGCTGTCAAACAAATCAATTTTAATTGAATTACTGCAACATTCAGTCGGTATAAGCTTGTTATCCTTTTTCGAATATATTTCATAAATGTATAGGCCATTGTATTGAGTTAATCTGTTTAATATAATAACAAATAAAACTTTCAATAGAGCGATGGTGGAAATTGATTGTTCTTAACATTTTGAAAAAAGTAAACACTTGTTTTTTCCACAGTAAAAAATAATTAAAATTTATTTTATTGATTTACAAAATTAAATGAAGTCCTAAGAAGACGAAACGCGTCGATTTAATTTTGTAAATCAATAAAACAAATTTTAATTATTTTTTACTTGGGAAAAAACAAGTGCTTACTTTTTTTTTCGAAATGTTCAGAACAAATAAAAAGTCGTGTGTAGGTTTGGTAACCATAAATGTTTTTTTGACGTAAGTGAGTATACCTAAATATGTGGAATAAACAAAGTAAACATAAAACTGTTGTCTAAAGTTTGTCAAACTTTGATTATTAAAGGATGCGTTCAATAGATAAAGAAATACATAGATCAAATATCTGTACCCCTTTTGCCCAGCAAACTGATTTTTCGAATTACTTTGTTGATTTCTAAAGTAATGATACAGAATCCGAGGCAATTGAATGAGAAATTAAGGGACTGCAAAAATATTGTTTTTAGTCCAAGAAGTTTTCAACATTTCACTTGGTATATCTGGTGCACTTTTCGATTTTTCTTAAAAATCGTCAATTACTTTCAAAATCATTTTTTTTTAAGTGTACTTTGCTGATTGCAAGAATAATAATGCCGTCAATTGAATAACCAATCGTTGGACAAATCAATTGTTTTAACCGTCAACAAAAATATTTTTTAACGATCGATTTTGTAAAAATTGTAAAAAGGCAAGATTTTTATTGGAACAAATTTTTCAAAAAAAAAAAAAAAAAAACTTTTACAGTACATGCCATTAAACCGTTTATTTTTTTTTATATAGATTAGTACTATCACGTAAATGGGTAAACCGGTTAAACGATTTACATCATTTGAGGCCATGACTGTTATGATACTAATGCGTTAACCACCTAAAGCCTACATAAGTATGATAACAACACAGAGCCTATGTAGACCCAAAGAAAAATGGAAGTAAAATTTCAAGCATGTTTAGATTGAATCTAAGAACACGTCCTTCTTAGCATACTCAATTTAACTCCGTCTTTCTTCTTTTAACCAAAAAGTACTCAATGTAAGAAAGAACGGAGTTAAAATAACTTCTATACAATTTATTTAACTCCGTCTTTTCTTAAACTTAAAAATTGAACTACTCAAAGAAAGAATGCGTTAATATTGATTTAAATCCGACATATCTAATTATAGTATAAACACGATTGCGATGAAAAGAAGTTCGAAGTTTGTTAATTTAAGTATGTTTCTGAGTGTAAAACTACCCCAATCGTACTATTATGAAATAAATGTCATTCTGTCACAACCTTTAAAACAGTACGTTTCATTACATGGTCTCAGAAGTGGCACTAGTCAACCATACTAGACTAACTAAGTTTAAAGAACCGAAATGTGGCTGTACACTAAAAACCAGCACAATATTTTATACTGCCGTATATTAATAAATTAATAAATTTCTTCTTAATATAATTATTGAATAGTTAATAATAGTAATGAATTATGTACTCAAAGGCAATCGTTTTAGCTAGGCCTCTATGTTTCTGACTGTGCTATTTTTCAAACACAGAATTTTTCTGAATTTAAACAAAAATGCCGTAATAAAAAATAAAATGTAATTTAAGTCCAATTTTTGAGAAAACTAGTCCATGTATTACTAATGTTCTGAAACCAACTAGAATCGTAATTGATTGCCTTTACGTTGAGTGTGGAAAAATGTTAATCCATGGATTAGTTAACTCGAAAATAAGACTTTAAATTACAGTTTTATTTTTATTAATAAGGCTAATAGTGTTTTGAGCTACAAGAGCGAGTTCTTACAACACATAGTCGTGCCCTTTAGTTTGTCTTCCTTATCATTGCCATTTTATGTTTGGTATATATTATTTTTACGAATGCTTAACTTGCAAGTTAAACTGACCAATTGAAAAAATTTATCTTGACAAAACTTTTAGATTTTTAGCCTTTATTGCACAAGAATCATTTTCTAATAAAAAAGAATTGATAAGATAATTTTCTTTTGCCTGCTATACTTACTAATTTTACTAACCAATACATTTCCTCTATTTCCATCCATTTCTATCATCTTCTGCTTCTATTTTCTATAATTCTTTTTTCCTTTTGCTATATTATCCATAAAAAAATCATAAAATATAAAATACAAAACAAAACAAAAATCACTCAAATGAAAAACAAATACCATAAGAGGCTTCTCTTTAACTGACTATTTCAGAAGTTGCATTCTCCACCAAATCAGCAACAACCTACTTCAAGCACGGAACTACACCCTTTATTTGCGGTTTCCAACGGGACAAGCGGGAATCACAACCGCCGCCTGTAACAACAACACGACGACCACCAGACAATCTAAGTGTTATCGTCCAGCAACCAACTCTAACTGCCAACAATAAAAGGATTATTCGCCGCATTAATTCTTCGACAGCATATTCCAAGTCATCAAGCACATCGATTCGGTCCAACAGTTCAACAGAAAAAATGGCCGCTAATAATATTGCTCCTCCACCAGTTGGTGTTGCTGAAAAAATTCCATGGCCCAACAGTAAGGATGACTATGAGTTGCGTGACGTTATTGGTGTGGGTGCCACAGCTGTGGTACATGCTGCTCTCTGCCTGCCTCGAAATGAGAAATGTGCCATTAAACGCATAAATCTCGAAAAATGGAATACATCCATGGACGAACTCTTAAAGGAGATTCAAGCGATGTCTTCTTGCAATCATGAGAACGTTGTAACCTACCACACAAGCTTTGTGGTTCGTGAAGAATTATGGCTTGTTTTGCGGTTACTCGAGGGTGGCAGTCTACTGGACATCATCAAACACAAATTGCGAACGTCAAATTGCAAGCATGGCGTTTTTGACGAGCCCACTATTGCGACTGTCCTTAAAGAAGTACTCAAAGGCTTGGAGTACTTCCACCTGAATGGACAAATTCACAGAGATATCAAAGCTGGTAATATTTTGCTAGGTGACGATGGCACTGTTCAAATTGCTGATTTCGGTGTGAGCGCCTGGCTTGCCACTGGTCGAGACTTATCACGCCAAAAGGTCAGGCACACTTTCGTTGGGACGCCTTGTTGGATGGCACCCGAAGTCATGGAGCAAGATCATGGATATGATTTCAAGGCGGATATTTGGTCCTTCGGTATTACTGCAATCGAAATGGCGACAGGAACTGCTCCCTACCATAAGTACCCGCCGATGAAGGTTCTCATGCTGACACTACAAAATGATCCCCCCACCCTAGACACTGGCGCGGAAGACAAAGATCAGTACAAAGCCTACGGAAAGACGTTTCGTAAAATGATCGTCGAATGTCTGCAGAAGGAACCATCCAAGCGACCAACTGCAAACGAATTGCTGAAACACGCTTTCTTCAAAAAAGCCAAGGATCGCAAATATCTCACCCAAACCCTGCTCACGACAGGCCCTTCAATGGAAACCCGCGTGCATAAAGCATCTCGTCGTCAACCTGGAGCTTCGGGACGACTTCACCGAACAGTCACCGGTGAATGGGTGTGGTCCAGTGAAGAAGAGGACAATGGCAAGCATTCCTCAGACTCCGAATCTGATGATCGTCCGATCAACCGTCTCGAGCAAGCTGACTCATCGGACAGCGAACGTGAAGAACCATCGGAATTCTCCGAGCGGACCATCACGTGCACCTCAGAGCCCGCTGATTCAGGTACAAGTGAGGCAGCAGTATCAGCAGCAGCGAATGCGGCGGCGGCTACGTTAATTGCAGCATCAGGTGAAGCTCCACCAGTGAATCTTGTGCTGCGAATGAGGAACGTCAAACGAGAGTTACATGATATTCGATTCGAATTTGCTGTCGGCAAAGACTCCGCAGATGGAATTGCCGCCGAACTAGTTGAAGCTAGTCTTGTCGATAATTTGGACACAAATCCTATGGCTATTAACCTCCAGAAGCTGATAGAGCAGCAAAATCAAATGAAGTCTATTACGTTCCAACTGAGTTCTGGTATCCAGCCGGGTGAAGTGCCCGACGAAAAATCCCTAGTTGGCTTTGCCCAAATATCGATAATAGACTAAAAAGGCTATTTGCCTATGATTTACTAATCCCCTATGTCTCCTATTGCCAGTTTCTGGCGATTCACCTTAATATTATAATTATTTTTTTGTTTTTGTTTTAAATAAATAAAATTTATTGAAACCTCCTTCTCCCATCCTTATCCTTTCATGTCAGCGCAATGAAATGTTAAAATGCAAGTATAATGTATCACTTCTATTTATAAAATATTATTACTTATTACATATTTCATAATTATTAATTTCTTTCTTTAAATATAATTTAATTAAATAAATTAAGCTAAAATTTAGCTCCTACTTTCAAGAATAGATAAGCTTAACAAAAAAAAATAAAAGCCACTGTTTCATTTCTATTTTTGTTAACTATTATGTTTTTTTTTTCATTAAATAAAACAAAAATTATAAATTAATTAAAATGAAAATGCAAAAATAAAATCCCTATAATATTTAATTTAGTTTTAATTGTTAAACAAAAAAAAATAGATGTAATGTTCATAATTTGCAAAGCTTAATGCAAGTAAAAAAAAACACTTTAAAATAATAAATTGCTTAATTGATTGATTGTAATATTAATTTAAAGAAAAAATAAATTAACACGAAAATAGTACTGAAATGCTGACTAAATTTTATATAAAGCTCTAGAAAAGGTAAAAATTAGAAGAAAATCAAATAATAACCAATAATTTTCGTTAGACAAAAGCAAAAACTAAATAAGAATAACAATGAAATTAGAAAGTATAATTTAAAAAAAAATCATTTAATGTACACACTTTTCACTACGAAAATACATAACTAAATTAAATTAATGCCTTTGCAAAGTGAAACCAATTTTTAAAACAACAAAAATTAAAATATTATATCTAGAAACAAATATTTTTGTGTTTATTTTTTTATTTGTTTTATTTTAAATAAGATTGAATTTATCAGTTCAAGATTGATTCATTGTTTTTATTAGTTTTGTGGTAAATGGTTTTGCATGCGAATCTCTTTCATATTTAGCCTTGCTGAAAAAAGATTGTTCTTTTTAAAAATGGCTTTAAGTCATCACGACGAAAGAAGTAAGTTTGATGCTGAAGTATAATTGACCATTAGAAAATATCACGTAAGTTTTAAAATCTTCAGATAATATAACGTTTTTTTTTAAATAATTTATTTTTCGTTCAATGTGTCTCTACTTCGTCCAGTTCCCTTTTTCATTATTATGTGATATTTTCTTTTTTTTTTTTGTTTTCAATTAAGTAAATAAAGTTATTTGAAATTTAAAGATTACTTTAGGAATCGTTTGCGGTAACTTGTCCCCAGTTAAATTTCTATTTCCTTCAGGGTTTCCATGCTTCCTGTTTCCTGTAAAACTTTTCCTCTTAACGAATTGCTATTTCCGCAAGTAATGAATTATATCGGATGCACAGTAGTATCTGCCCTTCCATTTTATCATATCATCATTGAGTTTCGGACAATAATGTATTTTTCATGGAAAATTCGAATCAAATTTGAATATCGCGCCGTTCTTATGAATTGTAGAAATAATTTCGTGGAAGGCTCCCAGAAGTGCATTTTATTTTGAATGCAGGTTTTGCAAACTTAAAATCCTATCAAAGTTAAAAATTGCTTAAAATTGGTTCCAAATCACCAGTTTGCTCATCTTGGGTTAACTTTAAATAAGGGTTATACTTAAATGAGTTTATTCGTAAACATTTTTACTATAAAGAGCTCATATAATTTATTTCGAAAACTGGTCAATTTTAATTTTTTTTTTTGAATTTTTTTTTGTCTGGGAAAAATGCCACCCATGGAAAGTTTCAAATTGCACCGAGGGATGGCAATGATTTAAAAAAAAAAAATCTAAAAGTTTGGATTTTTATTTAATCAAATTGCTACCTACTATATGTGTAGTTAAATATTATTAATATTAAAATTAATATTAAAAAAATGGGCCTGAGTCTTACTAATTGCTAAAGAGTCCCAAAGTTTTTTTCTTACCAATCCAATATGAGTTCTAATAACCACATTAAACAATTTATTTTTCTACTGACACTCATATTTTTATTTGGACACACGGATTTAATAAAAAAAAATCTGTATGCAAATCATGATTTCAGGGGCAAGAGGGATGAATGACCGATATCTTTTACCTTTTCTTATGTATGTTTTCTGATCTTGATGACACTTCGATTTTGTTATTGCACCAATTTGATACAATTAAAAAATCTAGAATCAATGTAAATTATTGAGGGTGTTTACATTTTGCCACGCGATACGTAAGAAAATCTTAATTCAAAGAAATGTAGCTGAATAAAGTTTTATTTGGTTTTGAGAAATTTTTAAACAAATGGAAAGATTATGTAAGTTCAGTTATATTTGGAACTTCAGGAATTTCAGTTCAATCAAGTGGGCTTTTGATTTATGTGTTGACACTGTGCAGTTTTATACTATGATTCATATGAAATCGGAGAATATTCAGTTACGATAAAGAATTATAACTCACTAGGACCTCTGCAAAACTATTTGTTAGATAAGAGCTGTTTTGTGGTAACACATCAGTTAGCCGATTCCAGAAAGTGATCCTCCGCGCTATTGGTAGCGAATTTGAAATTTTCTATTAAGAATTAAAATTCACCACTAAAAGCGCGACAGATATACAGATATACAGATATATATTAAATCATTAAAGGCTCCTCCTATAAAGTTTAGTAAAAATATGTAGGTCCTAACCATCACCATTTTAATTTTATCAAATAATGTATAACCACTTTATTAGCTTGTCAGTTATAAGGTTGTAACTTTCAGTAAACGATTTTTTTGTGGCATTCAAACAGTGATTGTGTTAATATGTTGTAACTCTTCTAAAGAGTGTGCTGTAATTTTGTCAACAATTTAGAAGGTGGTGTTAAAAAGATAATATTCGGAGATTTCCCTTTTTTTAAGTAAAGTATTCTTTATCATAATACGTTTGTATTAAATACTGTTTAGCATTGTGTTATCTTTTTTACCCCCTCCAAAACGACACTAGCTTTTTATCGCATTCGTTACAATCCTGAATTATGAATAAAACTAAAGGACAAGACAAACAAAACAAATTCAAACCAAAATCAAAGCATGCATACATAGCTAAATGAGTAAAAATATTTTTTTAAAATTCTTTAAACGCTTCTCGAAAAAATCGATTTTTTTCAAATAACATTTCGAAAATATTTTTCTAAAAAAAAGTGATTTTTTTTCACTTAATTTAGTGAACCTTAAAAGATAATTTCATAAAAATCCGTTAACAAGTTTCTGAAATATTGAATTAACAAAAACAATTTTTTTTTTAATTATTTAAAACTGGACAAAAATTTTTTTTAAAAAAAATAAGTAAAACCTTCAAAACTGTTTGTATTTTTTTTGGAACAGTTATTGAATCTTTATCGGAACTTTCAAAAAGTAAGTGCACATTGATAATAGTTACCTACTAAGGTACAAAATGTAGTTGCATGTAAAATTAACGAGTTGTTAAAATTTAATACTTTTTAAAAGTACAAATAATTATTTAAATTATGTTTAATTTATGATAATTATTGTTTTAATTAAAGAATATACTGTTAATCAGAAACGAATACCATCCCAAAAAAATATCTAAACAAAAAACAGGTAACAAAATAGTTACTTATATTGAACGAAATTAAATAACTTATAATTATTATTTTATATGGAATTATGTTTACAAAAAAAAAACTTTAATACAAATTCGAATGAATTTAGGGAAATAGTCATAAACATTAATGTTAAAACTGAAAAAAAAAATAGTTTGTCTAAAATGCAGACCAAAATTTAATAATATATCAATTACAATGGCTTTTGCCAAATTTGTATACCTACATGTCTCAGCACGACTCTAAACTGTTGTTTATAGATCTGAAATTTAAATAGAAGATAAAAGTAATACAAAGATCCTCATAATATTATATCCAAAATTGTCTATACTACGTGTGAATTTAATTTGAATGTTTCCTCATAATCTTTTTGTTTCTATTGGCCTAGCGCTTAATTTAAAAATAAAAACAAATCTTTTGACCAAAAAATGATTATTGTCCTTTTTTTTAAATAAACCTAATCCACAACTGCCTCTGTAGTCCTTTTATATGTTTAAAATAAAATGTATTAAACGTTTCTTAGCATTTGTTTAGAATTGTAATTTCAACTGTTTTTTGTAAAACCAAAAGAAAAATACTAATAAATTTGATTAAAGTATAATGGAAAGCAATACCTAGATGTTTTTTTTTCTCACTAATTGTGTGTTTTTCAATTTATGTTTTTCCTTTTCCATTGTAACAAGGAAATTTTCAACATTAAGGTCTTGTGCCAAATTGCGTTAAATTTGTTGTTAAATTTTATCACTTTTTAATCGGACGAATAAATGTAAACTTTTTGCTGTGTCAATTGAATTAAATAGATTTTTTTAAATATAAATTTCCCATTGAGATTCCTTGTGTTCAAGAGCCTATCCAGAAATGTTTAGATACCTTTAGTACGTTAATAACAACAGTTGACTAATGATAACAATTTTATTTAATTAATATTTGTTGTTCCTTTAATACAAAATTGATACGAATTTCATTCAAGTGTTTCTCAGTATTTATATAAATGCATAAACAGTGTTTTACAACGACACGAAGCTATCCAGATCGCTTTGGATACAATCGATAAAAAAAGAAGCAACATTGAAAGCGGCCGATAATAAAAAGATGATTAACCACTTCCTAAAATTTTAACGAGCTCCTGAGAAGGTTAATTTTTGACGTCTGTATTCACCACAATAGGGCTTTTTAACAGGTTCTCGTAATTCCGTCGAGTTGCCTCTTTCACACCACAGTTGTTCTCATGGGTAAAATTCTGTTAGCCTCCAATTCGTTTGGAGTGATTTTCTTGGTTTGACAGCCTCGTTAAAAGCTTAATAGTGTCGAAATTTAGCCATCGGTACAAATTTAACAGCACTTTTAACGCAAATGGCACATGGTCTGTGTATTTAAAAAGTTTCCAGAAAAAGATTTATGAAATGAAGGTAAGCTAATTAATTGTTTTAAATAATATTTTCTTAAAAAAATGGTTACTTTTTATATAGATATAGATATAGGTAGATTTGAACTGTACTAAATCTGGTTAAAAAAAAATTAACTGGATTAACCAAATTTCACCTTTTTTTAAAAAAGTGCTTTTAGTATTTTCTTAATTTCTGAAAAACTAAGATACATTTTGGCATCCGGTTTTCTGTTTTTGACTAAAAATTAATAAGAGCATTGAATTTTGAAAATAAAAATAGAAGTTAGTTACATAAAATTTTGAAAAAAATTAGTTTAAAAAATTTTTTTTTAATTTTTTTTTCAAAATTTTGAGTGAAAATTAATTTTTTAAAACTGTTCACTTAAACAACTTAATTTAAAAATAAAATAAAAGAGTAGTTTTCTGGCTTTCCAAAAAGATATAACAAGGCTTTGTATCATTCACCGTTGTTTTTAAATAATTTTTTTTCTGATTTATGTCAATTTTTTAGAAAATTTTTTTTTCTGATTTATGTCAATTTTTTAGAAAAATTTCCTGCATAAACGGGGGGAAATAGACCTCCCCTTCCATACGATTTTTTTTTGTCTTAACCCCACCTATACGCTTAAGCTTTTAGGTGCACCTTAAACCTATCACCCTGTTTGCATTTTTACATTTTAATTCATTTTTTATTTTTTCATTTTCTTATATCTATCTTAATGCTTGACAAAAAAATCTTAAACAACTAGCTTACATATTAACTTAACTAACTTACTGGCCCCATACGGGCGCTCTAAATTATACCATAATTATATTTAAAAAATTTCTTTCGGCGTAAAGACTATTTTAAATTTTAAATTCAATATAACTTAAACCTAAACAAGAAAATTCTTTAAAAACTTGTTTTCCATGAAATTATTTTAATTTTTATTTAAAAACTTAAAACTACCCTTTACCTAAATAAAACTAAATTAACCTAAATAAAACTAAAATATACGTAAATATACGGAAATACCTTAAAACTAATTAAAAATACTTAAAATAACTTAAAGCTAGAACAGCCACCAGCAACTACCAATCACCCTGTATATTGGGGCATATTCATAGACACTGTCTAAGTTGTTTTTAATAAAAACTCGAGTTTATCCTATCTAAATTACATACATGCTTAAACTAAGGCTAAGTGATGCATCAATGAATTTACCCTACAATAATCGCAATACAAAATTATTAAATCTTACAACATATCCTTTTTCTTCTTTTTTCGATGATGTTAATGACATCGAAAAGGACCAACTCTCTCAATTGATATGTTTGCCAAAAGGATGTGCTGGGCCGACCTCATAAAACGTCAGCAAACCTCACGATTTCGAATAGATTCTGTAGCACCATTTTTAATCCCAACTGATGAATGCTGGAATATTAATGTATGAACTGGTACTTGTTCATACATTAGTAATTTCCTTCGTTAAAAATTCATCGCTTGCAATTGAAGCCAGAAAGCACCAGAAGAATTTTTTCTTGGAAACGTGCAGTTCCAAAAATACCCTACAACGATAAAACGCCAAGCGCCCCCAGACGAATAGTGTTCAATGCGACGATAGACGTCACATAAGTATAATGTAGTACGTCTCGTCTAAGCCATTTATTTTGAAATAATTTTAAATCCTCCATCGTTGTTGTCTACAGGCCGTTCGTTGGCCTTATCTGTCCGGTAAGGGGTATTAATACATGCATTTGTTGTACAAACAGAAAAACAACCAACAAAATATATATATATATTTTTTTTTTTTTTTTTTTGTTTTTGAGAAAATTAAAATATTTATCTCGCGTTTAAATTAATTTCCTTCAAATGAAAATTTATACGATCTTGGCAACATTTTTAAATATTTGTGGTGATGTTTGTGATGCGATAGCGACGAAGACAGTTGTCTACAAATACATATTTATCAATTGCACTCGTGCTTTTGAAAGGCCGCAATATTTTAATTTTTGTTTTTTTTTTTTAATTTTTATGAAAATAATTAACTTTACGATTAACTCTATTAATGTGAAGTGAATTGAATTTGGGGTGTTTTTTTTTAAAGATTTTAGTTTATTTGACAAAAACAGGGAGATGCAATTTTCTAAAAAAAAACCTTCTCTACATGGATACTTGGCAGACTTCCGGATGAGGGGCCATTTAATTTTTTTTCAAATCGCCTATTAACCATCAATGAAAGAATACAAGATTACGACACCTTGGCATTTTCACTTTGTTGTTGTTTCACTTGTGACGTAAGCCTTGCACTCGTTTTCTTATTGGTTCTTGTAAAGTCATAAGAAGATTCCACCATTTATTTGTTTTTCTGTTTCTGGTTACGTCACAAGTGACAAAAACACAACAAAAAGCTGAAAAAAAACCAAGTGTCGAAATCTTGTATTCTTTCATTCATGACTATTAACTATAGCGCAAAGGACATCCGCCAGTTTTCATACAAATTTGGGCTGGTTTTATTTTAGCCGACAAGCAAAAAAATTAAAATTATAATCCAAGTCAATTGGCTGAGGAGATATTCACCCTCAAAATATCTCACTTGTCCTATTTCACCCAACCAATTGACCCGTTAAGGATATCAATAAGCTAGTCTATTGACCAATAAACTACAAATTGGACAAATTATGTACTATAAAATGGTAAGATACCTTCAAGTTCTCTTAGATTACAGAGAGTGAATCACCCTGTAAAAGTATGGATAAATAGGCAAGTGAGGGTGAATATGATAGAGAAGACAAGGCAATTCATAATTAAAAAAATGTTTAATATTTGTTGCGACTAAAATAGTGCTTTTGTTCAGTAAGCAGGGATACTTTCAAGTGGGATGAACTCATCTTCTATATATCTGAGTTGGTCTTCAAAACCTAAACCAACACTATTTTGATCACCCGATCGAAGCAGATTAGTCGTTGGCAAAGATTTTTTTAATTGCTGGTGACTACGTTTAGGTTGAGAACAGGGACGTACCAATAGGGGGATGTGGGAACGTGAATATGATGGTAAAGCACTAATTTAATTAGTTCGATATTATATATATGTACATAGGTACCATAGCTGAAACCTCAACAGAAAGAAGAGAAATGGTAATTTACTTTTCACCGATGCGCTAGGTGGAACTGGGAAGACATTTATCATAACGCGATGAAACAAACAAATCAAAAATTAGGAAGTTCTCATTCCGAGAATTCCGATAATCCCAATCGATATAAAAAGGCAAATCCTTGAGTGTTTGTGGTCTGAATTTTAATAATAAATGCTTTTCTCACTGCGCGGCGCCAACACGTTCACGTGTCCCAATCCGATTGTGTATTCTTTTATCTTAATAAAAAACTGAATTTGATTCAGCTATTTATTTAAAACATCATTTATTGATTCGGAGATGATACGAAGTTTGCTGCGTCAGCTAGTTTATTATAAATAAATAAATTGCTGTTGAAAGAATTCACGTGTTATATTCATTCAATTTTGCCGTGTAGATTTTCAATTTGGCATATTCATACTTAAATTGTTTTTAAGAAAAACTCGAGTTTATTCTATTTTGGTAAATAACATTTTTAAGCAAAACTGTAGTTTAAAAATAATTATGAATACGCGCCAATATGTTTGCATAGTTTTATGGAAATTCATCGATTATTCAAAACGTCTAGTTATTTTTTTACTTTTTTTTGGCATATTCCCAAAATAAGTCGGCAAATTTCTAATAAAAGTCAGCATTTCAATAAAACTCATCCGCCATTGCTCGTTCTCTCTGTACGTCCCTGGTTGGATTTAGATTTCTGGTTGTTGATTTCCAGTCATTTTTCCTTTAAAAAAAAGTTAAGTGGTATTCAGCATTACTGTTGTTTGACTAATTAGCGTAAAACATGGCTTATGGTTGTATATTCAATCAAATTTCAATTAATTTTATATTTTATTATACCCTCTGCTCTGTTTCGGTCTTCCGGATCATATTTGCATAGTGAAATACATGTACCTACCTATACAGAAACAACACAAAATCCAGCTTTAAATCTTGCAAAATTCCAAATATTTTTGACTGCAATATATTATTGGTGGTTCAAAAGAGAGGAAATCTGTTTACTTTTTTTCTAGGGACTTACTTAAAGCTTACGCAAATTTTACCAACGTGTTTTTTAGGAACGTTTACACTTTTGCTGAACTTACAGTAAAAAAATGCCTACATAAGTCGGAACAGGACTTCCCATTGAATAAGCTGTAACTAACTTCTGTAAGAGACTGAAGTCTTGTTAATACTGTTTCGTTTCGTTAACAGCTAAGCCTGTACTGTACGTATATTTACCTACAGAATTGTTTATACTAGAATTTACTTACACGATCAACTTACATGAGTTAAAATCACATGTTTAATCCTGACCTTACACAATACAAGATAGATTGACTGTCAATATGGTACTTATGCCGTTTTCCTTTACAAACAAATTTTCTGGTTTAAACAAATATTTGCACTTTATCATATTGATAATAAATCAATGAATCAAAGAGGGAGAGTGTAATATTCTTCAATCAGTTCATGTAATGCTGCATAATATGTAGGTGTTGTGAAATAATTGTTTCTATACTTATTGACATCCTAACCCAAGTCCATAATTCTAATTGAAGACGATATTTAAATTAATTTAAATGACAAACCATACATTTCCACTTATTTCGAATAGTGTTCCATAATAATCCAACAATAAGTGTGTCGTCTGGAATTCAATAATTGCACGTGGAACTAATTGCTTTATGGTGATATAATTAGTTCAACGTTTTTGATCGATTGATTTAGATTAGAATAATCAAGCTTTCGAAGATATTGAATCTATTTGAATTGTACATACATATGTAACTGCTAATGAGAAAATACTGTTTATTGTAGGTACCATCATCATGGCTGACTATTTTGATGAACTTGGACATGAACCAACCGGTCCTAATGGTCCCGAAGACTTTGCCAAGCATTTTAAGAGGCTTCAAGTGCTTGCAATCATGAATGGCATTGATATTGAGATTGAGGTTCCGGAGGCATCAAAAAAGGCGATCGCAAATTTGCCAGTTCATGAACTTTCTGAAGATGATCCAGATATGGAATGTGCTGTTTGTAAGCAACCAGGAGAACGAGGAGAAAAATATAAGATTCTTCCATGCAAACATGAATTTCATGAAGAATGTATTCTTCTTTGGTTGAAAAAAGTAAATTCAATGTTTTCTTTTTGTAAGTTTTATTTCATTTTAATGTTTTTTAAGGCTAATTCCTGTCCGATGTGCCGTTTTGAACTTGAAACTGATGACCCGGACTACGAAGAATTACGCAAGTTTCGTCAAGCAGAACCTGAACGCAGAGAGCGATTGAATGATTTGATGGATTCTATGTTTAGCTAAACGTTTTTAAATCATTATATTTAGATATTTTTTTTAAGGTTCAATGAAATAAAATAAAGTCTTGAGGGTTTAAGAGAAAACACATATTTTTAATATTATTATTACAGTCAAACCAGCTTAGTTTAAACACAATTGTAAACATTTTTTACCGCCTAAATAAAATAAAGGATACGCCTGGGTCGAACTCGCCCTTGCAGCAATCACTACATACACATATGTATCTCTCTAATGGTACAGTTTTAAAATTCTAAGAAATAAAGAAAATTTTGTGGATATTTCCAAGATCAATGTTTTCCACAAAATTCTATTATTTACATAATGTTATAAAAATGTCTTTTGTTTCGTGCCTTGCACATGAGCTGCGACCTGCGAATGCGAATAAATGTTTCAAGGCAATTTCAGGAGCAAATATCGATTTATTTTGGTTTTCACTTATCGATAATTTTAATAAACGATTTATTATAGACAAAACACCACATAAATGAGACAATTGTTTATTTTAATATTTTAACGTGAATTCACATCCACAAAATCAGGACGCATTCCACAAATCGGCGAATGAAAAACCCTGTTTGCGTATAAACGATTCGCAGCTGCCGGCGATCTCTCATGTGAATAAAATTTCAAAATCCGTGACTTTCCACAATTCGCAATTCGCTGGTGGTATAATAAAAACAATGAACCATATAAAACAAATTATTCGAAAACCGTCTTTTCGTTTAAAGGAGTTACAAACATTTTCATCTTAATATTATGCTATGCATGTTTTTTCAAACAAACAAACAAAAAATGTTCCCTAAAATTATGCTACAAAACTAGTACTATTACACAGCAACATGAAATCAATATAGGAAGACCATTGACGTATTAGGTATGGACCGCCAGTAGCCAACTTCACGCGTGTTCCAACATAACTAGGGGCGCCATCAACTACTAGCAGAGAATCTTTGTAGCAGTGATATGATTTTTTTAATTAATTATTTTCTATTGAAATATTTTGGTGGAAATTATTATAAAACGACTTTTATTTTACAAAACACATCCACTCCTTATGCCATGAGTTACTTACAGATGAATATATTATCGTTTTCATTTAAATTCTAATGGCGAAATTAGTACACGTATTTAACACTAAAAGATGATGGCGTTTTTAGGCTGTTTTTAGCTGGAACAACTTTTCTTGGCTGTTTGTATGAAAATTTCAACCGACTGGCGGTCCACATCTATTACGTCAATGAGGAAGACATATCGCGTAAAACTAAAGTGTGCGTGCTCCATGCTTTAAAAGCCTAGTACGCAGCTGAAGTGAAACGAAATTTCACGTCTCAAAAAACGCAGTCGAAATGTAAACGAAACGGTACCAGAAATTTTTGTATGTAGAGTTTCATTCACCATTTTCACAAGTGGAAAACGACCTTAGCCAACTTGCGGTGCGAAATTGAAAGCGGCTAGGGACAGAACTGGCTAGAGAGACATTTTGGGTAAGGCCGAAGTCCATATCCTAGACTCTGAGCGCATCTTAAGTAAAGTAAGTAAGTGCATAGGGGATCGTACGAAAATATCCGAATACCCCATAAATCGGGGTCCTCACTTGCAATATAATTAGCTGTATTTTATTATCCCCTCTGATTTGATCCGGATCAGATTCATGAAATATACGCAAACTACAACCACACAAGATCCAGCTTTGTTTCTAGATCTTGCAAAATTCCAATCCGTTCCGAATCAGAAGGGATAATAAAATACGGCTATTGATTGCTAGAAATACGGAAATCAAAATTTTCAATGGAGACCACACATTTTTGGCATTAAAATATTTTATGAAACCAATGTCTGGTAATATTGCTTGATGTCTGTGTTGAAAACCACCCATATTTATTTCTGAATTTTCTTTACCTTTTTGCAATAGATAGATAGATAAAATAATTTTATTTTCTAATAATTCATTATAAAAACATGATTTTGCTGGTATTTAAAATTAAATTTCACAATAACTTATTTTAAGTTGTTTGTCAGGTTCAAAAATGTGTTTACATTAAAAGCAAAGATAAGCGAGTTTTAACTAAATTCGTTTATAATAAGACTTCGATATTTAAGTGAGTTTTTGCAACAAAGGAAGAAATAATTTGACCACACAAAAAATAAATGTAAATTGTTGAAATACAGTATTTAATCAAGCTGACAATAAATATTTCTTGTGGGGCCACAGTGTAATACCGGATTGCTCAGGTTCGTTCGAATTTTCGTTCTCTTTTGCCTTCGTACGTAATAGCCTATTCACACTGACATCGAAATCTAGATTTCAAGCAAAGAGATTTCGTAATATAGTTGAGCTGTTCACACCGCACATAAACTAGATTTTGTTTGACGTTTCTGTCAATTTCTTAAAAATTTTCAAATATTGAATTATTGCGAAAAATTTTCAACTAGCCAAAAAATTAACGAAGAAAAATTCCAGTTAATTTTAATTCAAAATACGGATTTAATTAATAGTCTTAATTATTTGATAAGTGCAGTCCGATACAAAAAAAAAAGAAATCTCTTAATTTTGGAACTATTACAACTTCAAAAGGAAAGAGCGATCATAATGAAGGCCGTAGAGAAACGCAACCGACCGAGATTGCTGTGGACAAAGGTAATGTTCCTGTTTTAGGGCTACAGCATTTCGTATGATTATTATTTATGATTATTATTATTCTTTTAGAATATGGCCGTTTTTTCGGCTTCCACGGAGTTCGTGAATTTTTTCACCCCACAATCTCCACCAGGTATTCCTCATCATCCAGGCACCAAATCTTCTGTCTTTTTTTTGTTCCATTTTTTTCTGCCAGAAAACAATCAGAATTATAAATTTATTTATTTTATTTATAAAAATAAAATGAAAACTTACCAGACGCAACGGTAAACATTGACAAACACAAAAGTTTTTTTTTGTTTTTTTTTTTTACAGCAGCTGTCAAGTCTAGTCAGCATTTCGCTGAATATTTAAAAGGTGTGTTTGTTTTAAACAATTTTCATTTACAACTAGATTTTGAGGAGATTTCGTCGTAATCTACTAGATTTTGAAATCTGCAAATGTATGGGAAATCTACTTGATTTTGAAGAGATTTTGAACTTTTTGCTTGAAATCTAGATTTCGTTTTCGGTGTGAATAGGCTATAAAGAGCGCTCCATAGCGTTGTTTACGTACGTAAAATTGACAGCCAGCCAAATACAAAATATAAAAATTTTCTTATAGAAGATTCAAGAAAATGACTGCACTTAAGAAAACGTCACGTAGAATTTTGACAGTAGCTTCCTCTTGCTTCTGAATATTGTGGTTATGCCTTTATTCAAATAAATTAGTTCGACAAAGATTCAGCTCCGTCGTGTATGGCAAATTTAAGCGAAGATCGTTCTATTGTTTTTATTTTACACAATTGGGGCACTGTACCTTTCAAATAGAGCATACAATTAATAAATTAAAAAGCTATCAACTAAACACATGACGAAAATTTAACTTTGTTTCAATTTCTTAAAAATTGAAGTTTCGTTTTGCCTGTATCAGCCATTGAAGTACTAGATATATGCCAGTCGGTTGAAATTTTCATACAAACGGAGAAAAAAAAGATGTTCCAGCTAAAAGCGGACTAAGGCCGCCATCACCTTGTAGTGTTAAATACGTGTACTAATTTCGCCATAAGGAGTTTGATAACAATTTTCACCAAAATGTATCATGATTAAATAATTAATTAAAACAAACATAGCAATGCTACGCAGATTCCCCGCTAGTATTTAATGTGCCATTAAATACTAGCGGGGAGTCTGCGTAGCAGTCATGGGTATGGCGGTCCATGTCTAATACGTCAATGGTATCATCAATAGGGCTTTTTAGGTAACAACGATATATCTCTTTCTCGTTGGCAGAGCAGTGCCAAAATAAGCAGTACGCGGATGACAGCTGAGTATTTTTGTTATCATTGTTGAAAAATTGATATTTATATTTTGACGTTGTGTGCGGGCGAGTAAGAAAAAATGTCATTTAATGACACTTAGGACCCTGACTACACCATTCCTTTTTTCGTACGCGACGTGTTTCGTCTTTCTGACAGGTACGTTCTATGGTGATTAGACGGTTCGTTGATATTTGCCCGTTTCCATTCGTCATGTTGACGCAGGGAAGCAAAGTTTGACGCTGGAAAGCGAAGCTGTGAAAGTTGTGGTAGTTTTTTTTTATTGAAAAAAAACAAATATTATTGTAAAATATCATTGCTAATAGTTTGTTTTCAATAGTTGTTAACATTTTTACAACAAAATAATATCAAAATATTTAATATTCTAAATAATTCAATTTCGCTTTCCGGCGTCAAACAAGAAATGTCAAATTTCAACCAAAAATAGTCTTAAAATTTTCATACGTGCTTTTGTTACTTCTTTCCTCCTTCGTTTCTAAACCCCTCACCCAAAATGTCAAAAAAACGTATAACGAAACGTACTGAAAAAGGACTGGTCTAGATCATGTTCAGTTCAGAGAACGATCAGATCATGCTCTAAAAAACGTTCGAACTCTGTTTAGAGCTCGGATCTGAAGGAAAAAAGAAAATCCTTATCTTGTATATGGTAATTATCTTGTCTATGGACGGAACAAATGCATTTTCACAGTACTAATTTTGTATTATTAAATGGCAGCACTGTCATTTGCAATTTTATTGGAAACTTTCATCGCAACAGCTGTCAATTTGACAACATACTTTAAATTCAGCTGGAAAGAATTTACAGTTTGTTTTGAGTTTAGTGTGAGCGGTTTACGCGTTTTTAAAGTTTTAACTAATTTCGAAAAGTAATTCATTATTATATTTGTATTTATTCGTATTAAATTATAAACTAGAATTTTACTTGAATTGAATGATTAAATAAAATGTTACCAACAAGTAATACACAAGCAAAACTATTCGACAAGAAATTTGTCGCCTTGACCTTACGGGATGTTAGGCGGTGTGAGAAATGCAAGCGTGGATATGATACAAAGTACAGAGTATCTGCAGGTAAATCGTAATCGAATGATTTTGTTTCTAATAAATATATTAATTAAAATAGTAAATTAAGTTGTTTAATAACAAAGATGCATCTTCATTGAAATTTATGTGAAATGCGCACTAAACAGTTAAATGCCGAATGCTATCACAAGCAGTGCGCATGTCTCATTTCTATGTGCAAAAATTTCTATATTTTGTTATTGTTGCTGGGGCTCGCACAGCAGCACAATACACATTAGAAAACAACAAAAACAGCAGTAGCACTAGTTGATTATCAAAATAGCTTGACTTCAAAATGTTGCTTAAATTGTTTAATGCAATTTTTGTACATTACATATCGAAAAAGCTAGGAATATATTTTTCAATTTCACACTCAGCTTCAATTGCGATTTGTTTAAATGCTGAAGCTACATGCTTGATTTTTTCACAAATAAAGTGATACCGCAACCGCACATCAAAAGTGTTTGGTGCTCTTAAGGAAGTCGGCTCTTTTCCATACGAATACGATTCATGTTGCGTTCTTATATTCATGTACATAGAGAGTTGATTATTTTAAAGCTAAGGATTCCACATCCAAACATAAAAAATTAATAGTTTCTTCCTTGGAAACAAATTTTGACGTTTATCGTGCTGCGAATGTATTTGAGGATGACTTTTCCTGGATTCTCGTGCGTTAACATGGTCAATTCGTAAGCTGATAACTTCAGTTGGGCTATATTTTTCTAGTTTATCAGGCTTTGCAACCATGTAGTTATGATTGGAAACAACCATATTGGCACGGAACCTTGATCAATCTGTTATTATTCGATTGACTGCTTATAATACATGTTGCAATAAAGGTAGACTGGAAAGTGTTGTAGATATCAATTTTTTACTTGTCCGTTTTCTTTATGTTACCAGGTTTGCACCCATCACCACTACAGCAAATGACTCTTAGAATGTTATGCGTCCGGAGGACGTACAAAATTGGTCATAGTTAATTAAATGTAATGCCATTCGTTGAAAAGATCCCTAAATAAAGAACACATATTACCCTATGGTGTTCATTTGATACGATCAGTTCCTACTAATGCAAGATACTGAAATAGCAAAAATCAATAGTGGCCATGTTTTCGTGCCGGTGAGTGTACATTCTGCATTATTAAAATGCCTGCCTAAAGTATACTGCATCAGTTTAAGGGACTAGTCCCTGCCTCGTATCCAATCGCCCAGATAAGACATTTGTCGCCTATAGTTTAAATTAACAAAATACAGCACAACCAACTGAACTGACGTTCTGTTACAGTCGCAAAGAGGAAAACGAAGTCCTCAGAACTCCTGCTAAACATGTGTAGCAAAAAACGCCAGCTTTTGGACTCAGACTTTGGAACAACAATCGGAATGGCTGTAAAAGAATGCAATCATTTCGGTATTGCAGTTATTTAAATTAAAAGACTTATTTTGGAGAAGTACTTTGACTTCATTTGAGCACTTCGACTTAAAAAAAAACTGGTAATTTTGAAGTTCTTACTAAAATAATGTTTAGACTAGCAGTCAAAAGTCTTAAAGTAAAAAGAGTGCAATAATTTTTACTGCTTGAGTTCTTTGAATCTTTTACATTATTTTGAATGCTTGAAGTTTTTTTACTGTGTGAACTCTTTTGCCTATTGGAACTCTTGACTGCTTGAAGTGTTTTTACTGGGATTTTTCGTTGCATTGATGGGTAATTATCAACTCCAAATTCAAAATGGTTTTTTGTATGTAGAATTTCAATCATTGTGAAAAATATTCTACCATTCTATTGATTGTATTTAATTAATGCATATCAATGATAGCTATAACTTGCTCCTTAAAGTGTGTGTCCATTTGATAGTAGGAAAGCTGCGAGCAGATCTGGAGAGCAAACTCACAAGTGGACACAGAACCAAAAATATCTCGCGGATAGTTGACTTTTTACTCTCGACAATCCAAATTTTTGAGAGTATCTCGCAAGTGGACACAGGTCTTGACTGGATCACTGTCGGAGACTAGTTCGCAGAGTTCCAACACGTTTCGTATTCTGAGAGCAGCTGTCCGAGAGTCAACATGGCAAAACAGTGAATGTAGCAAACATATCACTGTCCCTACATACAAATGATAACTAGCAGAAGAAATCTAATATTAAGTGGACAGTGTTATGAAAATACTCAGAAAATAAATTGTCGGAATTCTAAAAGAGAACTCGCTATATTAAAATACCGAAAATATTACTCTCAAATGGACAGCCGTGTGGCTGTAACATAAGTTACTCTCGAGAGTTATCTTGCGAAAGTATTCTCAAATGGAAAGGCACCTTTACAGTGCTTCGTTACCTGCTGAAATCAAAGTTCCAAAGGTGGTCCAATAAATACATTATTGAATATAAAGGATTTATATCATTACCTCGATTTATGTCCACTTGCAAGTAAAGAAATTTATTGTAAAAATCTCATTTTTTTCGTTCATTCGCTGGTCGTTCTCATATGAACACTCCTAGTCGTGACTTTATGATTCGCATATTCTTTAGACATGATATTTTATTAATGACATTCGCTAACTTAAACATTAACATAACAATCTGGGAGTTCTAGTTGTACAAGTACATAGTATGCATATCAGCAGATAACAAATTTATAGTCAAAAGTTTAATTTCAATTTTATATAAAATATGTTTTATAAAAAAATACTTTAAACATTCTAATAAAGAATGCAATTGTCCTTTCTACTAAGATTGTTTAATATTACTGTCCAACATATCTATGCTGCTTTATTATTATAATTTTTTTAATTTTTTTTTTTTTTTTAGATAACAAGCCAAATAGCAGCCGACCAGTGCTTCTAAACTGTGGTCATAATATATGTGAAAATTGTATCTACCAAAACCGCAACAATCTTAAATGTGCTGTTTGTCAAATACCAACTGAATTTGAACACACACGATGGTTAAAAAATAGCTACGATTTAAATTTTTGCCTTCTCGGCCAATTGGTAAATTCGTTATCATTCCTGTCATCTGAACCTGTTGGGCATAATGTGACCGCAGGTATGTTAGCGTCCGAATCTTTTGTTCAAAAATGCAGTGAATGTGAACAATCTGCTGCAATTGGTATTTGTTTAAATTGCAAAGTTGATTTTTGCAAACGATGTTTTACTGGTGTTCATCAAAACAGTAAAGTTCTTAAAAAGCACAAACTGTCAGAGTTTGAGATGCAAACATTGCAATTGAAATTGCCAAATGAAAAGTTTTGTAAAATGCACAAAAGAATTTGCGATAAATTTTGCATAGATTGTCAGAAAATATATTGCACGCAGTGCATTCGAATTACACACTGTTCACATCATGTCAGTCCTTTAAATTTTGAGGTAAGTGTTGCAAATCATATGAATGTTTAAAAATAAATTATTTTGCTTAAATTAATTACTATTTAGAATGCAAAGCATAAAGATAAAATTATCAGCTTCTTGGAGACAATGAAACCAACACGAGAAAATATAAGAAAGGCACAAAAGGTAAGTTTTTTTTTTAGTTATGTCGTTTTATTTTTTTTGTATTAAATAAATAATACAATAGTTTAATTACAACACTATTTATATAAATAGTTTATACATACAATAGGCGTGTTTGAGAATCGTAATTTACATGTTAACATTGTTTTTTTTTACATCGGCGGCAGCAACGACTGCATAGTAAATGTCTGTAGTGCAGCGCAGCCCATGGAAAATTAAAATTTATTAACTTTTTGAATAAAAATTCTTATTAAATAAAAGGCTTATAAACAACAGCAATAATGTTCATTCTGATGAAATGGCAGGTTTCATTATTTTGTCGAAAACTCATATCTAGGCGTAGTTAAAAGCAGATTTAGTTACAATATTATTATTTGGATTAAAAACAGAATTGAAGTGTTTCGACAATTTAAATCTGACTTTATTATTATATGGTTTCTCATTACTTCTTGTATGTTTGAAACATGGAAGACATTGTTAATGGTTTATTTTCAAGTTATCATTTTGTTTGTTTATATCTTGTCAATTTTTATTTTATGTATAACAAACCTATACCTCCAATTTAAGTTTATCATTTGTAATTGATATTACTAATTCAGTTTTATCTGTTTTTCCAATGAGAATTAATTTACTGAATAGCTAGTTAACGGAAAAGGAACAAAATTCCACAATAGTTTGAAACTTCAGAAAATTAACTTAATTACGATTGAATAAGAATTTCTAAGTTAAACAAGGCTAAAAAGTTGAAAACAATAAAAAAAATTTCCGCAATATTTTAATTTACAAGCAACTTACTTATTGAGGCAACTTCATATTGAGAATATTCAAAATAATAAGCAATTACCTTATAATTAGTAATGAATGTTTCCAAGTATGAAATCTTAAAAATAAATGCTGGTGTGTCAAAGCTCCGTTTTGTCTTTGACTATTTTTTATTTTCTTCAGCCATGTTCTGTATGAAGTTTCTAACTCATACATTGTTTCGCTGAAGACAGCACCTACAGTTTTTCATATTCGTTTCCAGATTTTATACCCTGTTTTTCGTGTGTTGAATTCGTGTTCGTTGCTTCACAAAAATCAATGCTACGTTCGGATTACCAACAATTTTTAATATAAATCTTACATTTCCTTAAATATACAAATTGTTTGTAAAAGTTAGAAGCTCCATAAAGTTTTTATTGTTGTTGAAAGACGAATTAAATGTCATAGGATCAACATAATAACATTGGCGCAACTTTCAAAACGTAAAGCATATTTTTTTTAATACGAGGCGGAAATATTAATAACCATAGCTATTCACTTTATTAAAAGCTCAAATGTGGGATAGAACTACCCACAAACGCTGTGTGAATTGCACAACAACATCTCTCACTGGAAATTATTACTGGAACAACAAAAAGTAAAAAAGTTAGTGAACTGTAATGTTAAAATTAAGTTAATTTCCTAAACATTCATTTTTGGGAAAACATTTTTTAGGCCGTACGATGCATTTTTTTTTTAGATTTTTGATTGATATTGATTGAATATTCTTTTTACGAACCTTTCTTCACAGTTAGAATCCAAAAATATAGTTAATAGATACTATCATAGTAATCTTCCTTAAAACCTCTAATATGTCTTCCAGTCTTAATATTTTACAAACGAATAAATAGTTTTTATTTTCTAAACTAAACTACATATACATAGATCCTTCATTAAATTCTATATAACATTTATCACACTACACACGCACACATTTGAGAATCAGTAAACGAAATAAAATACTTAAGTATTCACAGAACTATATCCATTTTCGGGTATCAGATGTCCAGAAGTTCCATCTGACTTAATTTCTATCACTTCGACTTTCTCAACGCTGACTTTATCCCCCAACAATGTCGGGTCATTACTGTTCGCTTCGTCCTCTTCTAATTGTACATTAAATGGCGACGCTGTTGTCGATACAACAATCGGCTGTTGACTCAATGGCAATTCTTTTGTTGTTTCTTCAATAGGAATGTCTGTACCCTGAGCACTTGAAGCACTACTGGAACTGCTTGCACGGCTAGCAATGCGACCTGTTTCTTCATCTATCAAAAGATTCTTTTCCGAACTTTGTTCGCCTACGGTTGATAAATTGTCCCCACTAAGTCCATCATCCTTTTCAGGTTTCTTCTTTGGGGTGTTTCCATGTTCGATTGGACCTTGTGTAACATCATCAACACTATCTTCCGTGTCGTCACCACCACGACCCTTAAGTTTTTCGCGACTCATTTTATCTTCCATCTCTTTGAACTTCAGAGCCAAATACCTGGAAAACAATAAAAGTTCAAAAGCCATTAAACACAATTACAGTATGTATAGGATTTGTTTGTGTGTGTGTGTGTGTGTGCAGATTAAACAACCCAGGAAACTGTAATTTATCATCAATATACACATACTTATCAACAAGGGGCCCACTATAGTCCTCGGGAAACTTCGGTGTAAATGGCAGGATGTACTTGTAAAGGCGCTCATTTAACACATATAGTTGTGGAGTGGTTGCACATTTGACGTTGAACCACCAGTCGCAAGTCAGAGCAATCTGAAACAAACAAAAAAGAATTAAAGAAGAAAATAAAAGCGATGACAAAGTTTGCAGTAATTTTTGGCTGGGAGCTAATAAATTTATAATGTTACGACAAGAAGTTCTCTCTCTTAGCACGAAGTGATTTTCCAATTAAGCACTAAATGAAGCAAAAAGGTTACTCGATTTAAACCTCTGTTAATTAGCCAGGTGGTGTATGATGAAGAATAAAGATGTACTACAGTGTTCTTAAGAGTTGAGCTTTTATGTCGTAGATACATAACTCTTTCGTACATTTAAAAAGAACGAATTAGTGATTCTAGGAGTTCTGACTTAAATTACTTAATTGAGTTAATGAAGTATATTTGGCTTGAGGGTGGATTTTGTAAAGAGTTACAACGACAGAAAATACAATTGCATTTTCATTATAAATGTGCATTCGTTAGGAAGGATTTAATATTTAAATAGGAAAACAATGAAATTATTTGTAAGCAGATAAATAGAATTCATCAAGTATATTAACCCCACTTATTTTTGTTTTCATGATTTGTATGATAAAATGTTTCTAATGATTCAACATAACCTATGAATTATTTAATCTTTGCTAACGTGTTTTTAAGACGATTATCATACAATTCTGTAACGTGTCAGCTTTATATGTAGCTTGTTCTCTAATTACAATAAAGCGAAAAAGCTTGGGTATCCCGAATCTATAGACAACATGAAAGCACTTGTGATGAAAGGATCTGTTTGACTCGCTTAAATTTTTTCTTTTCCCACGGTGTTTATGATCTCAAATGGAACAAATTATCATTCTATGGATCTGCTTAGGTAGTCTGTCGGATTGACCTCAGAAAACGTCTTTGGATTGTTCCTTCTTCTTCTTTGCGATTTACTTTTTTCAAAATTCTGGTTAAACAAAATAGTGTTTTCGAAATTCTGTGTATATTTTCTTCTTTTTTTTTTGACGATGTTAATGATCTCGAATGAGACCACAACTATCCCACTTAACCCTTCATCGAAGGATCAGCTAGTGCTGTTTGCCGGATTGAGCTCAGAAAACTTCTGGCAAGGTTTTAGATTGTTCAATGTCTACCCGGTGGCTCCATTGCCCATCAACAATGACACGAATACCTTCCTGTCATCAGATAATCCAATGGAGACCAACAATCCGATGTTGGTTTCCGTTGGATAATCTGATGATAAGCCGATATTCGTGTCATCGTTAATGTGCAATGGAGCCACCGGGCTAACACCAACCGAATGCTGGATCGTTGTACATGTTTCTACAGATGATAATTTAAGTCTTCGCATGTTTTCGACACTTACACAGCCTCGGTTTTATTGTTTAATCCACTTTTACTACGCCCAAGGGTTCGCGTGCACGATTTAGATAAAGCTTTGAGGTGTTATTTTGTCGCAAGGCTCTGTTTGGTTATTCATTCATTTGATGTATCCCTTAGTCGCCCCTTACGGCAAGCGTAATACTTACTTACTTATGCTGGTTCAACTAGAGTGTTGTCCTGCTAGGCCTCTTTTAATATGTCCCTCCAGCCGACTCGATCCCTAGCCTGTCGTCTCCAATTTTGCACTCCAAGTAGTCGGAGATCTCATTCTACCTGGTTGCTCCATCGATGATGAGGTCTACCTTGGCTTCTGACTCCCTCTGGTTTGGCATTGAAGACTTTACGTGCTAGAGCGTTGATGTCCATTCGCTCTACATGGCCAAGCCATCTTAGTCGTTGTTGACGAATCTTTCTAGCTAGGCTTATGTCGCTGTACAGCCCGTATAGTTCGTCGTTGTATCTTCTTCGCAAGCCTAATACACTGCTGGGATATTCTGACCTGTCAACGCACGGGGGAAATTTCTATACAAAATGAAAATAAACCACCTTTTTACATTGTTCCGTTTACGCAACTTCGTTGGTCTGGTTATGTGCAGTTCTCCGGCCCAATTTCAAGTACCAAGGCCAGCTTTGCAAATTTAGAATCTCCTATTAAAAAGCAGAACTTTAGTCATACCTTTGAAAACAGAATGTAGACTCGCTTTTATGAAAAATCTTCACTTGTTTTTGATCCGGAGCTTAAATTTACTTCTCATGTCGATTACATGATTTCCATAGCCAATGCAACGCTTGGCTTTATTATAAGAAATTCCAAAGATTTCACTGATCCGTACTCTCTGAAGTCGTTATATATCGCTTTTGTTCGTTCTGTTTTATAAGACTGCCTTATTACTTGGTGTCCCTACTACAACAACACCATGCTTCGTGTTGAAAAAGTTCACGAAATTCGCACTAAGAAAACTTTACTCGTTTGCTGAAATGCCTTCATATGAAACAAGATGTCAGCTTATTGGTTTGAAACCTCTTGATATAAGGAGATCGTACTATTTCACTATGTTTGCACGTAATATCATATCTGGTCATTTTGATTGTATTTTAAAAAAGTAAATTATTGTTATTAAATGTATTAACCACCATGTTTTTATTACATCGATCTACAAAAGTTTAATGTGCTTGATAGATTTAAATAATGAAAATAATAATTAAGGGTCACACATTTTTTAAGCAGTCTGAGATTGTTGAATCATATACTTCAGTTTATTTTTTGTAAAAAAAGAGTGCTAAGGAACAATTTCAAAAGAGTTCGAAAGCAATAAAAATGATAATGCTCGGCCAGTTGCACATAAAATATAATATTTTGAATTTCTGGAGAGTTAATATCATTAACTTGCATACTTTAAGGCAAAATAATAAAAATATTTCGATTATTCAACCACTTTAAGGAAAAATGAACTCATCGTTGAATGTGTTCTTGTTTATATTTACATAAATACAACACACCTTTCCTCTTGAAAATCCATTAGTTACCTACCTTTTATGTAGTACTAACTTTCTACAAAGTATTGGACTTCTATGTAAGTCTACAGGCTTCAACTAAACATACTCGTATTTTGTTTAATAATACTCGAAACCAGATAGCCTGCAGCAATTTTGTACTACAAGCGGTCTACAGAATATAATTGAATTCATTACACAAGTAATGCATAACTACCTCAGCCGAAAACTATATTGATTCAATGTACACAAGAAATGTTAACATGTCTCCTGGGTTCTGAGTGGAATATCCAAAGTTCCTTACAAAGTTTACTCCTAAACTGAAATTCTCCATTATATATGTATATGTTCATCTTGAGGGCTCCTTCAAGAAACAAAGTCTCAAAACAATGTTTAAATTAAACCCAAGCAGTATAGACAAAATGCAACTAATGTTTGAGCCACAACTTGCACATGAATATTACCCACCTGACTGAAGATTGTGCCATTGGGGCACAAGAATGACGCCTTGCCACCGTTCAGGTCACAGTAATGCCAAACTTGGCAATTAGTTTCCGGATCACCAAAGAATCCCTTGTACCTTTGCTGTTGGCAATCGAAGGATGTTGCTGGAATACTGTCCAAGGTGGGGTAATCGATTCCGGGTCGTCCTGAATTGGGTCCTGGTTTGGCGCTGGGAACTTTCAAGAGTGAATAAGAAAATACGTTATTATAAGATTTGACAAGTGTTAATGGATTTACTTGGAGCACTTAGGTCCTGCTGAGCTGGTGTACCTTCGTCCTCTTCGTTGTTGTAGTCGTAATCCTGTTCGTGATGTTGGGGTGGATCATCGACAATGGTCTGGCTGCCCTTAAGGTTGTGCAAAATCCTAATTAGTGTTCTTATCGAATTGTCAATATTATCGGGGGTGAGTGTGTGTGGCAGGTGATTACTTTCTTGTAACTTTCTTAGAATCTCTGCCAGCGATAGAGTTTTTAAATCGGGCAATGGGTCTTTGGGTGGTGAAGGTTCGGGAGTTTCGTATTTATGTGATGGCTTCAACTTGACTGGCTTGGGGGAAGCTGTGGGAAAAAGTTGCGTGTGTTTCGGATTCGTTGACACAAAAACCATCGCCGGAAGAGGAGTGGGAGAAATGGCATGTAATCGCAGAGTTGGTTGATTTTTATACAATGGACGTGGCGATGAAACGACGACTTCGACAGGTGGAGGTGCTGGCATAGGATTGCTATTCAAAAGCAATGGAGGTGGACGAATGCCATGACGTTGTTGGTCTTTTTCCTGGGATATTGAATGCTCCTCAATTTCCTGCTTTGGATCGTCAATGATGTACTCGATATATTTGTTCGGATTGCTGTGGAGGAGAAAGGACACGATTTGAAATTCAGCATGTAACCGTCTGACACAAAGTGGTACACTCATCACTCACCTTGCGTATTGATGAGATTGCAACTGCTGTTGCTGAGGATGAGACGATGGTGAGGGTGGAGTATATCTATGTTGAGATTGTTTGTTGGGATGTAAAATCTGTTCGGGGTTGGTTATCACTTCCGGATGCTGGTAGACGACATGGTTGATGGGGCTGTGTTGGGGATACTTTTCATTAAAGCGATTCTGATTATGATGATTGTCGGGATGGACATCGACTGATTGCGTCGTCGATGGATACTGTGAGGTGGTCGACGGAGACGACGATACGGAATGGACAGGACTAGCAGTTGTACTCAAGTCATAGGAGTAAAAATGATGATGATTTTGCTGTTGTACTGGTTGTTGAATCTGATAGTGAGGCTGTTGTAAATTCTTCTCCAGTTGATGTTGCTTCTCTTGGTGATGGTGTTCTTGGAGCTGCTGCTGCTGCTTGTATCGCAACTGCTGTCGTAAGTAGTTGACATATTTTTGCTGTGGTGTTAGAGTGTCGGCATTTGAAAACTGCTGCTGATCAAAGCGATGTTGCTGTTGTTGATGCTGCTGTTGATGTGAATGACGACTCTCTGTTGGCAAATCACTTATAATTCGATAGGTAGGACTGCAGTGAGAAACAAAAGGATAGAAAGGATAAGAAATGATTTATTCAAAAATACAAATGCTGTTGTGTTGTGCGTGGACATTACAATCTCTTGTTATGGGTATTGTATATATGAAGGGTTGGCAGTGTATAGAAGAAGAATTATTACTGGCGCGACTGAAATTTGTCAAGCAAGTGACATTTTCGTTAAAGCTTCCCACGAATGAATTGTGTGAGGACAATGTTATATAAAGATTTTACATTTTAGAGAAAGCAATTGTGTGCCACATTTGCAGTGATGAGCATATGATTTGAATTTAAATTAAGGCGGAGGCGTATGTCAGTGCAATATTGAGTTTCGTAAATTAATGCCTACGTGTGGTTTCGAACATGTTTGATTTTCAATCACATAAAAAAGCAAATACATCAATATTTTCTCTTCAAACATGATAAAAACAACACTTTTGTATTTTATAAAGGGGAGACTATTATGGATCAAAATTATAAGAAACTATAAACTTCGTCTGACTTATGTATATTTATATAGACTTAAGGTATGTAAAGATGATGCTACTAAAAAATAACTGTTTCCTAAAAATGCTTTAGAAAATAGCATATAAAGATGAAATCTTTTATGTTAAGGTTATCACTACCCTTATAATGTTTTATTAAAACTGTGCTGGCATTTAGGAAATCCGAAGAGGGTAAAGGAGGAGATGCAGATCTAGTTTGACTTGAACGTCTGAGCATAATAATCAGATGGGAAACGCAGGTAAGGTAAATCATTACATTTTCGAGTAGTACGGTAAAAAAAGAATCTGTAATTATTAATTACACATTTATGAAAAACGACCCTAGTATTACGGTGTCATTGTTTACGGAACGAACACAACTGACTATTTCATCAGAGCACTCTCAATTAAAGAATCGATGAAAGAATGAAAACAATATATGAAAAATTTCGACTAGGTTCAAAGAAAATGAATGTTTAAATTATCGAACTATCTCCTATACTTTTTATAGCCCTGTTTTGAATTCTGTTCAATAACTTAAGATATGCGAGATGCCCCTGGCCAAACATGAAAATCATGCTCTATATTTGGGTGTATATACATACACCCAAGAACGTACGTATTGTAAATTGACATCAGATCAGAGGGGTCATAAATTGCTTGTTCTTTTAAGAAAACTTTTTTATTTGGTATTTGAAGTTTTGAGACATTGAGTTTTGATTTTTTTTTTTCAGAAGAAGCTTAACGGTACCTGCCATAGAACTGTTTTTTTTACTTGCGATTATAGGTACTATAAGGCAAGTTATGCATTCGTGCAAACAAAAAAAAAATTGAGATAACAATCAAACATGACATTACGATGATAGCGAAGACGAAAAAAGTGGGTCTTGAAATTCTGTCTGTCTGTCTGTATTTCAGTCTGTATGTATCAGCACCTACCTATTAAGGGTACCTCCCATAGAACCGTTATTTTTTTCTTGAGCTATCTCATAAAGGGGTTCATCGATTTTAAACCAAACATTTTTTTTCAATACCATTATTTTGAAAAAAATCTTAATTTTAGTTTTGATTAATTTTTTAATTTATTTTTTTTTTTGTAAATTCGATATTTGGAAAACGGCTTGACATTTTTTTTTTATTTTTTGTGCATAAAATGCAAACAATTAAGCACTTAAAATGGCGTTCTTCAAATTTGTAAAAAAAACTTTTTTATAAAAAATATTAAGTAAACATCAATTTATTTAAAAACCGCTCTAACAATTTTGGAATAATTTTTTTTGTAAACTTATATTTAAACAACAACATTTTCTGCATACTTTGATTTTGGCTTGAATCTTTGTAAACAGAAGTTTTAGAACTTTTGTGTAAAATTCATATGATAGTTTTTCCTTTGATTAGGTATAAATAAAAAAAAAATATTTTATTTTATTTTCGTGGCAACTTGTCACAAGAACAAGTACGACACAGTCGTGCACCACAAGGGCAAGTTCGTGCGACCCAGTCGTGCACTTTATTTTACCTTTCCTTCATATAATATTTTTACTTGCGATTATACAAGGCAAGTTTTGAATTCGTGCAAAAAAAAAATTTTTATGATAACAATCAAACATGACGCAACAAAGTCGAAAAAAGTGAGTCTGTAAAGTCTGTCTATGTACCTGTCTGTGAGTCTGTTTGTCATTCGCACATGCAGCCTAAACGGTTGGGCCGATATCAACAACAACATTTTCTGCATACTTTGATTTTGGCTTGAATCTTTGTAAACAGAAGTTTTAGAACTTTTGTGTAAAATTCATATGATAGTTTTTCCTTTGATTAGGTATAAATAAAAAAAAAATATTTTATTTTATTTTCGTGGCAACTTGTCACAAGAACAAGTACGACACAGTCGTGCACCACAAGGGCAAGTTCGTGCGACCCAGTCGTGCACTTTATTTTACCTTTCCTTCATATAATATTTTTACTTGCGATTATACAAGGCAAGTTTTGAATTCGTGCAAAAAAAAAATTTTTATGATAACAATCAAACATGACGCAACAAAGTCGAAAAAAGTGAGTCTGTAAAGTCTGTCTATGTACCTGTCTGTGAGTCTGTTTGTCATTCGCACATGCAGCCTAAACGGTTGGGCCGATATCCTTTAAAATTTTTCTTTATGGTGACCGTCGCGTCAGGGGTGATATTGCATTGAACACCCTTCAGAAAGTTTGAACCGTATTTCCTGAGATACAGTTCTGACGGTACCTACCATATAACGTTTTTTTTTTTTTTTATTTTGACTTTCTCGTTAACGACGGATCTTAACCAAATAGTATTTTTAGAAAGGCTTAATATTTGCATAACCTTTCTAAAAAAATTAAATTCATTCTATAAATAATTTTTTTTTAACGACCCAGTCGTGCCCTTTATCAAAGCTGGAATCTTATTCTTTAGTAAAATGTTCGACTTAAGTGGTTTAAGGTAATGGCTTTTAAGAGAAAAAAAACCAAGGTCAACATATTTTAGTTTCTAGTCAAATACTGCAAAACCGGTGATCAGAGCTGTTTTAGCTTCTGAGAAATAAAAAAAAATTAAAGGTACTTTTGTTCCAGAAAGCATTTTTTCCTATCTATGTTTGACTTAAGGTAACATTATTAAATGAGCGGATACAAAAACTATTTACTCGCTGGATTAGAATGTATAGAATACATTCTAATCCAGCGAGTAAATAGTTTTTTTGATTGTTTGTGCATTTAGTTTCGATAGCTAAGTTCAAAAAAACTAAATTACCTTAACTAAACGGATCAATGCACAACTATCAAGCTGGATTTGAACGTTACTGCTCTAAAATGAAATAAAGTACACGTCAAAAACTTTCATTTTGAAGTCAAGTTTTCATAAAAAAGTGCCCACAATTCTACTTCAATTTACACCATCGTTAAGTGTTGATATAAATCCAATAAATTATAATTTTCGACTTAAAACAACAATCACCCAAAATAATAAAAACATACTTTGAAATTGCAACCTACCTTAATTTAAAGAGATATATTCAACTCATCACAATATTCAACCCCTAATGTCTTCTTTTCATTTTTAGATAATATTTACTTTTCACTTGGTAAGCTGTTAGTCCCCTTAGACACGTCAATTACTCTTTAAACTTACACTAAACCCATTCACTAACCAGAAACTCCCTCCTACTACCAGAGGTTGCTACTTTACAACAATTATTTACTTTTGTATTTTACGTACCTATGTGGTGGACCTGGAGTCGATACGGTCACATATTGCACGTGCTGTCGGTCCTTTTGGGGAACTTGTGACAAAGTTTTTGGCACCAGTTGCGAAGAGGACACCGGAGAAGCTGGTATATTAACAACAATCTCTGCTTGCGGTCGATTTCGAAGGTAGTCCTCTGAATTTTGTTGTTTATGACCAACACCACCACCTGAATGAGACTGCAGGTGTTGGAGCTGCTGATGCTGCTGCTCGTCTGCCAGCTCATTGTATAGATGAAGCTGTTGCTGTTGGTTAAGGTGCTGCTGTTTATGTTGTTGTTGTTGTTCACGAAGGTCGATTGATGTTGGTGCCGCTGTGGGCTTGTAATTAATATTGTTACCTTGTTGCTCGTTGGTATAAACAATTGGTATAAATCGACCCGGAACACTGTTTGTCGGTGAAAATGGTGTTAAATTTATCTTTTGCGAATGAAATTGCTGAATTACATGTGACTTTTGCTGTGAAATTGAAACAAAACAGCAAACTATAGAATTTAATGAATGGAAAAATAGAAGATTTATTGACAATATAGATAAGATTCACTGATGATCTTAAAAAAAATATAGTTATTTCTTAATGTCTTGAATCCAAGCCAAGAGTCAAGTCGGATAGCACGTTGACGAATCACTATTCTGTCAGTCGTCAAAACCAATGTCTCGAAATCGAAATTCATATTCGTATAGGTTTTTGAATTCGTCTAATACTCTTATGAATCATTATGACACGTTTTGTAAGAAAATATCTTTATGGCTCCATATTTAATTGAGTTTCTTCTCTCCGGCAACAAATTCAATTGACGTTATCGAATAGTTGACATAAATATCAACAAATCTAATGGAAAATGCTTTCAAGTAGATTACCTTTGATAATTTTTCTTCTTTGTATGAATGTGGAAAAAGGATTCGTTGAGTGACTGCAACAGCAGGAGGTGCAGGTGGTACAATTGAATGTTGCAGCTGTGGCACTTTTACCGCGAGGTTGCTCTTCTCTTTCACCTGAGTAGGGGGATGCTGACCACCATAGGCAATTGTTTGAAAGACAGCTTGTGGCGAGTGGTGATGATTGTGATGAGACTGTTGTTGTTGTTGTTGTTGCTGTTGATGGTGCTGGTTATTTATTGGTACCTTCATGTGGACATAAGCAGTTGGAATGGGTATGGATGGAGCTGCAGGTGAATGCTGTTGCTTTTGAGATTTCTGTGGTGATTGATAGTGAAGTTGTTGTTTTGATGGTGGCTATTCAATGAGAGATGAAGGATAGACAACAAAATTTTATTGAATTTGATTCTAATTTATTTAAACACAATTATTTTCTAAAATAGTTTTATATAAATGTACATAATACATTTGTTTCTGGTTTTGGTTTAATCAAGTTATATATCACTAATTCTAATGTTCCGATTTTCAATTGCACTGCAAATAATTACGTTCAGATTTAGTCATTTGAAATTAGAATTTAGATTTGGAGTTTAGGTAACACTCTTGACAATGCGTGTGCATCATCAGAAATCGGGGTATGCAATCAGTCAAACTTACCATTTGAACAACATATTGTTGGTTGACTGGATATTCAGTTTGTGATGGCGAATAAAATGCAATGTATGGTATTAATCGACGAGTGCGTTCCGAAGCACTCATTTCGGAGCCGAGAGTTCGATTTGTGGTAAATGCCATATTTATTGGAATAAAACCGCCCTCAGTGGTCCTCATTATGGCGCTTGATGCATTTCTCAGTCCAGCTTCTGGTGAAACTTGTATGGCAATGGATCCGACAGGCACTAAATTAAAAAAAAGAAAAACACATATGTTGTAGATTCGACTGTGTACTTTTTTGTTTTGTTTTAAGATTTTTCTTTGTAATTTTAAAGCATTTTACTAAGTGAGTAGTTTGTATATACTCAGAAAAGAAGACAACGGTCTTATAAATTGTTTGGAAAATTCGCTTTCGACAGGGTCGATTGCAAACGCCTCTTGACCGACTACATAGAAGTACCACAAGGTACTTTAGTTTACTTAGGGCTTGTTTCACAATATCTGAATATGTTTCAGTTAATTTACTTGGCAGTTAAATTCAGTGTTATTTTTTTTTGTTTTCTGTAAAAAAAAATTTCAAATTTAGTAGTTATATAGCACTACACCAAATGATGAAGCAATTGAGTTTATGTCAGTTCCGCTTAAATATTATGTATCAGAATTGGTCTGTATTACTTATCATCATATCGGCTCTATGATCTACATATTTTTCCTTAACAATATAAGTCGTGCTAATGCTTTCTTTTAATAAAAGTTCCTTTCTTAAATCATATTGTTTTTCAATCAAATAAATGCAATGTCAGGAACTGCTTTGATTACGTCTTTCGCCAATTTATATAATCATTACATCGGCGTTAATAGTGCAGTAGTAAGTGCTCATAATTCATCAATTGTTTATTTTATCTCCATAAATTGAAACTGCTGTGCGATTTCAATTCAAAAACATTCATTCATCATCATCATAGCAATAAATCACACAGAGAGTAAACATTATAAGTCTTTGATTGTTAAAAGGAAGCAAATTCGTTTCAAATTACATTATACTTTCAGTTTTCGCAATTCCTGACAACACACGATCATTAGTTTTGTTTTTGGTTTTTCTCTTAGGTAAATTCTCACTATAAAATTCGTGACGTATATCATTCTTCATCAATTTATTGTTTATAGATTCGCGCTTGAGTGATTTTATGGTGCGGGAGGACAAACTTAAGAGCTTGAAGTTACAAAATTATAAGTAAAGACACAAGTAAGAAATCAAAGAATGCTCCCGCAGTGACAGTAATAATTTGCACCTTGTTTTTTTTTCTATTCTCCCCGCAAGTGTAAACACGATTAAACTGTGTACTTCACTAGGTTAGCTAGATCAATATTGAATAAGATGTATTTCACCAGTACAATACATTGGTTCAGATATTCTATTAAGAATCGAAGTAATTCCCAGAAACGGCTGTCATTTTTCCATTTTATGCAGTTATTTTGTCAAGTCATAAAAACATTAACTTTTCAATTATATATCTTAATCAAAAAAAACATCTTTTTTTTTTGAAAAGAGTAGGTATCTATTTCCTTAGATCATATAGGGAATAGCGGTGCTGCTCCTATTTTACAAATGTTTAAGTAAGTAGGTATTAGTGTTAAGCGACCTTTACACGGCCAGTCAATTGACATCAATTTGTAATATAGTGTTTGAAAAAATAAGTAGTATGCGTGCATTTGTTTGACGAAAGATCAAAACCCTTTTGATTTTGCCTGATGAGTTTTCTCAAAAATTCATAACTGACTTTAAAAAAAAAACCTAAATAGGAGATTTGTCTAGATTTGTAAAATGAAAAGCACAAAATTTGATACACAGTTTTAATAATTTTATTATTTTTTTATAATTTTGATAATAAGATTTACGTCATTTGAAATAATTAACCGTTTTAAGGCCAAAAACATCCAAAAACCTTCTGTTGCCGCATTTGATGTTGCCATTTTATAAATCCATTGCATTATTCTCAAATAACCATGAACAATTTAATATTTCTTTCAAATCCCAGCGTACATTCGGCTCGGGTTCCAACAGCACTTTGACAACCGATTTGGCTTGTTCACTTATGACTTTTATATATTTTCTTCGAAATGAATACTTTCTGTTTATTTGATCTTGCAATAGATTTTTTATATTTCGATCGTCAAATGGCATTTTTTTGTTGAGCATTATAAACAAAATAACTCCCAGTGACCACACATCAGCTAATTTCGGATCATAGGGATGTCCACCAACTACTTCAGGCGCTGCATAAGCTGCTGATCCACAATAAGTTTCTGATAAAATTGATAGTCCATTCTGATCGGTGCAATAACGAGCAAATCCAAAATCTGCTAGTTTGATATTCATCCGCTGGGAGAGAAGAACATTCTCACATTTTAAATCACGATGTGCAATATTATGATTGTGAAGATATCGTAAAGCTTTTGCTATTTGTAAAAACCATGCTTTACTCTGAAGCTCTCCAATGTAGTCGTGCTTCAAAATATGAGTCAATAGATCACCATTTTCTGCATACTGCATAAAGATAAATATTTTCGGACCACGTTCCAAAATACTATGAACTTGAACTATATTTGGATGGTCGATTTTCATTAGAATATCAAGTTCTCGGGGGAAAAATTTATTCAAATAGTCCTTGGGGGCTTTCTTTTTATTGATAATTTTGCATGCCAAATTTAATTGTCTTCCATTTTTGTCCTCACAGTTGGCCGAGATAACAGTGGCATAACTACCTTCGCCAATTTTTGAACCAATATTGTAACCTCTCATAGCAAGATCATCCATTTCAGAAGTTTTTGCAGTAAATGAACGTATGGATTTGCTTCCTGGTTTAGCCATCATTCGAGAAGATACTTAATTTGTTAAAACATAAAACACGATATTATAATTTGAGTCAATTGTTGCACGAGAATTTCTTTTAAAACAAAAAATAGAACAAGATTTGATATAAGTTCTAATAAATTTGATAGAAAATAAACAAATAATATAAAACTAATCAACTGCTGAATTTTTACGTACGGCTTCCTAGGATAACTTGGAAAGAAGTAACAATTTTTAAATGATCGGTTGAACTTCATGTTGTTGCTCATACATATAGCATGTTTAAACTGTGCGCAATATTGAATGTTCTGAAACAGGTCTTCCACCAATACTGTTGATATTTATGTGGTTGCTGGATTATTTGTTTATCGTCTGGTTTCCTCAGCATATGGACCAATTCAACACTATTTTCTTTGCAGTGTGTCGGTCCAGTTCTTTACTTAACTTCGGGAGTACGGACAAAACGGTGTTACTACTCTAGTTTTTTTAGTTCTGCAAGTCAATAAAATTTTGTCGTCAACATTATCCGACAATGTTTTTTCATCCTTCCTTCGGAGTGTGAGTGTGTCACATTTGTGATATTCGGGAATTTCTTGGTTTTGTTTGTCCTGACACAATTTCGGTACATCACCAACCTGATGCAACAAAGCCTCAATAAATTATGCAGCATTAATATCCAACATTTGACGCTTTGCCGCTGAGTATGGTAGCGAAACTTTGGCGTATATTTGAATCAATTACAAAAAAATGCATGCTTAAAATTAAGTGATGATAGAAGGTCGAACAAAAGCAACTTCTGGAATGTTGGTTTCATGCTTACAATCTAGATCTAGATGAACAACAATTGAACAATAATTTCCAACATTTATAAAATAAAGTTTCTTTGAAATGTTTAACAATTATAAATACACAACAAGCTCTTACTTACAAAACCAATTATCTAAATGTTTTACTTCCCTGCACCATATATAACTCACGAGTATCTTTGCATTTTAGAACAGACATCTGGCCGACAAGAAACCACGATCTAATGACCTGTTTCCGAAGGCTTGGCAAAACAGCTCATACAGATCTCGTGCAAAGATCTATCGCTTTGTAAAAAAAACGATCTCACTTCAAATAACCAATGAACGACCTTGCTGTGAGAATATTTTTAACTTACATCGCACACAACAGTCATGGAGTACACAACCTTCTAGTATATAGTCTCAGTTGGTTAAAAGTTGTTTTCAAAGCTCGCCCCTCCATCCTTAGGTGCTGTGCATTGGCGTTTAATATTTTATACAATTGCTGAAAAGGTATTTGGTGGTTAATCACAATTCCAAACCATTTAAATGTCGATCTCATTCTACTATGTATATCTACTTCTTGACGGGTGAACAGAGACATTTAGACAGACAGTCAACATGATAAATAACTAAGCCGGCCCGTTTTGTGGCCAAATCAAATAGAATTGTTGCTGATCGTTTTTAGTTAACATTGCTGCTGTTTTTTTGTGAATAGACATTAAGTCGTGGAGTTTTTGACTTACTTATTTTTTTTTTTTATTTTTGTATATTCACGGATGCAGTTGGACTCGTGCCCTCGAAACGAAAGTATACCTATTTCAATTCGATGAAACTCCGCCATTCACTTATCACGATTTCCGGATACAAAAAAGTCTTGATCTTATTAACTGATCAAGTATGGATCGTTTTAAATGGCTTGAAAAAACGAGGCTGTTTTGTTTAGGTTTTGTAGCTTATTCTGAGTTTGGCTTCTGATAGAGTTGATCCTCTAAAAATTGATGAAAATTAGTATAGAAAAAAATTGGTCCTCTAGAAATTGGTGGTGATTGCTATAAAAATTTGAAATCCAGAAATTGATGAAAACGGATAGGATTATGGATAAGGATCAACGCAATGCAATTACATAAAATGCTCAAGCAGGTTCTTCTGGAAGTCAATTCCTGATCTGTGAAACTGAAATGATAAATTTTAAATTTGATTTTCGATTTGCGAAAAGAGTCAAAAGCGACCCACCATACCCTACCAATAAATTGCGATAACTAAAGAAAAGGTTGTGACGCATTAAAATCAAGGTTGTCATCGACAGATTCAGAAATAAACGTGTGTGGGTAAAAAAAACTTTTTGAGGACTATAAAAACGTTCCTATACATTGAAACGCATAATTTTTTACTTATTCTAATAATCTTAAAAAAAACATATTATTTTCTAATTAAGAATGACATATGCATACACGAATAAAGACATTTATCGATTTTTTTCGGCTGCAAATAAAAAAAAAACTTTTGTTTGGTAACGGAGTGGACATTTTCGTGTCGTGGTGATATAAGTAACGCGTTGGTAGTACCAAATAAGCGTTTTTTTGTAATTCGTAATTCGTTTTCGGTGATTCGTTATAACCGATTAACACAACTTGTAAGAACCTTTGACGGGACTTCAAAATTAGTTTCATTTCCGGTTTAGTCAATTAACAGTATTTTGGCCCATGTACTAACAATATTAGTACAAATTAAATTGGAAAAGCAGAGCTTTCCTCGCCATTCAGTATTAATTGTGGAAATAGCTGACAAAGGTAAAACATCAAGTTCGAGGTGTTAAAAAGAATTTTCAAAAAAAAGGGTCATACAAAGTTGTATTCGCTATGGAATAGGTTTATGTACCATCTTATAGATTTTCTAATCCAAGTTTCCAATGTAAAATTTCAGCGTAAAAAATATTATGCAGGTGTGTAAGTTAGGGGAGACGGACGTAACACCGAAATCCAAAAGACCGAAAACCCAAAAGACCGAAAACCCAAAATACCGAAAACCCAAAAGAACGAAAACCTAAAATACCGAAAACACAAAAGACCGACAGGCCAAATGACCGAAATTAATATTGATTTTTTTTTTCAAAATTAAATTTTTTTTTTAAATAGGTAATTTCACTGAAAAAAAAAACAAAATATTTTTTAAATCATTAACAAAATCCTCTCACCTCAATTCAGAAAAAAGGATTACCCAATCTTAACTGTTGAGGGCATAAGTTGGCCTAGGTACTGTTGAATTTGGTAACTTTGGAATCAGACGTTTGCCAGACGAGCGGAGCAACGAAGTTGCGTGAGCGGGACTGACTGCAGAAAGGGAGTTAAAATTCCATGAACCCGCGAAGCGGGCCACCCAGGTACTGTTGAATTTGAAAATTTTGGACTCAGGCGCCCGCCAGACGACTGGACATACCCTTAGCGGAGCAACGAAGAGCGGGACTGACTACAGAAAGGGAGTTAAAATCCCTTGAACCAACCAGGTGCTGTTTAACATGGAAACATTGGACTCAGGCGTCTGCCAGACGACTGGATATAACTTAAGCGGAGCAACGAAGTTGCGTGAGCGGAACTGACTACATAAAAGAAGTAAGAGAACTTAGCCACCCTCAAAAGGTATATATGTATATAAAAAAAACGTAAAGAAAACACAAAAGCCCGTAAAAGTTCTCCCGAAATCCCGAAAAATTATTTAAAATTAAATCTTTTGGCTTTTCGGTATTTTGGGTTTTCGGTCTTTTGGCTTTTCGGTCTTTTGGATTTCAAGATTTTCCCCAACCCATAACTTAGCAATTATTTTTCGAAAACAAATTGTATTTTTTAACAAGCTTGATATCTAATTCGACCAAGAAGTAGATACATGGCGTTAAGTAACCTACCCACTTCTTTAAGAAGCTATGTATACATATTTGTTGAGCCAACTTAATGTCAAATTTCAAAACCGTAACTTTATGAAACCAATGTTATTTTCCAAAGAAAAAAATCGGGAAACGGTAATTAAGCTTATCAAGTTTAGCTTCTCTGGTTGGCTAAATTATTCCAATGGCTTCTGCAGTGGTTAAAATTCGCAAACAAAAATAAATATTATTGTTTTTTTTTCGCTGATGTGTGCTTGAAGGGTCTTTAGTTTCTTTGTTTGGGTTATGGCCGTATGGCTAATGAAAAACTCTGTATTAAAATATAAAGTCCTAATTGAGATTATTGATAATGATCTTCAAAAAACCAACCATCTTCATAGTTAGTTCAATTACTCCACGATATCTTTGAACATTGTTTGGGGAGTTCTTCAAACATGATAATCTCCTGTAAAATGTAGGCTGTTACTTTTCATCCTTAACTCCAAAATACAGAAGATTACGTTTGATACTTTATAAATCTAAAATAACACTTAAGATTGTCTTTAATACTGATTTCAGCCATTGTATTATTGTTATTCCAATATCTTAACATGGATGAATTTCCTTCAAGACAAAATCCAATTAATGAAACAAAAAACTATTCTTCATAACTTAACTTTCAAAGTTTAACTTAACTATCTCCATACATATATGTCTATAAAGGTAGTAAACCAGTAATCCAATAACCGACAAAGATTTGGATCTCAACAACTTCAAGTGGTACGCGCTCAGGAGGGTCGTTTGTGATCGTTGTTCCGACTTTCACATAAATATTAACCTATTGTGACTCCTGCTCCTGCTATACTATTATCGTCTCTTTTTATATCCATATAGAGATGCTCGAAGCAAAACACTTAAAAAGTCCGATGAATATAAATAGAGTCGTGACAATTATATTCCATGTTGGTGATCTGATTACAATACTACCAATCGTAAATTCACCAATCGCTTAACGTTATACCAAGCCATTTTGAATGTTATAGTTGAGCGGTGTTTGGTTATTTTCTTTTAAACTTTTTTTTTTTTTTTTTGCAAGTGTGTATGTTTGTTGATCGGTTGAATGCTTTTGTTTCGCAAGTCGATGGTGGTGATTTTTTTTATTGTGACAAAGTAATTATTTATCGGTTTTATGTTTTTTAACTTAACGCATAAACACTTTTGTTAAGTAAGGTAGAAATTAGTACAGAGGAAGTTTTTTTTATTAAAATAAAATATTTTGAAGTTTATTTCTATTAATTCAAAAACTATCGATGTTGTATCGATGAAATGGTCCTTAATGAATAAAATTCCAGTTGAACGCCTCTTCTTTGCACTTTAAAAATTCTGAGAACTTTTCGTGAAGTATTTCGTTCACGATTGTATTTTGATAATATGAATGTTTCCTCGGATTTTCTTAAGTAATTCCCCCTGTCATCTAGACATCTTCATATCAGCTGCTGTCAATTTGTTCTCATACTTGTTGATGTACTTTGAAAAGTATACCAGTATAACCATATATTTATTCTAGTTTCCGATACGTGTTTTCTTCAGAGGGCACATGGTGCTATAGAAGTTTATTTTCCACAATCTTCATTTTCAGATCTGTTGATGGTTTAACACAGTTAGAAATAAGTTTTTCAACTTTTTCCAGATTGTACCAATTGATATCTCAAGAATTTCTGTCTTTTTGTTCACCATCGGCTTAGTAAGTGATCATGCAGTGTACGCTCACAAACAGGAACATTTGCAATTGGCATGTTCTAAAGTTGGTTGTGAAAATCAACCTTAAACTTACTTTTTTCACTTGCTCACACCTAATTTGTATATCATACTAGCTGACCCGGTGAACTTCGTATCGTATCTTCGTATTTTAGTGCTTCTGACTTCGCAAAGCTTTTAATTTAAAAAAAACATTATTTTTTGAAATTTTAAATTAAAATAAGCTGACTCGGCATTGTTCTTGGTTAGTCCGTCTTTAGCCAACACAAACAAACTGGATGGTTTCCCCACGCGAGAACATGCCACATATAGTTGTCCGTGGGAAAAGCATGGTGTTCCCATATCTAAGCCACATACAGAGCACAAACTTTTTTCATAAACGCACATAAAATTAAGATCGAATACCAAATTTTAATTAAAACACTTGTAGTTCTTTTTACATTATTTTCATAGTAAGCTAACATAGTACCTACTGATTTAAGGCAAAATAAGGAGTCACCCTGGAAACTCGTATACAGCTTCATATTGGCGTACTAAAAGTAGTTGTGTGCAAAGGATAATGGCACTGACTGCTCCGAAGAACCACTGCCTAGTGACATTCACCTAATCCTTTTGTGTGCGTTGTTAGTTCTACAAAGATTGAAGGGGAAGTACAATATTTCGTCGAAACGAACGGCTAAGATGAGATGCACTTTTCATGACAATTATAGTCTTGGAAAATTTGTCACTTCCTCGCAAGAGGCCGGAGCAGGACCCCTGAAAAAACATAAGATGTACTCAGGGCTCGGACCCAGAACTACGAAAAGTGTTTCGCGTGTTTCGCGATTATCTCGGTTTCTCTCAAATAAGTAATGCTGACATCTATTATCAAAATTGTAGAGCATACAATTTGCGACAAATTTCGTAAAAAAATATTTTTTGTCATGCCCTCAACTGTTTTAAGATAGAGGGCGGAAACCGTATCGCGCCACTCAGCTATACATACTGTAATGAAAGGTCGTGAGTTAGAAAAAAGTTGTTCCTTCGAAACATTGTCCAGGCTGCTGAAGGAGTTAACATACTAAAAGTCCCGACGTCTAGAAGGTGAGCCGTGAAAAAGGAAGGGTCATAAGGGCCATTTTTTTATCTTTCGCTTATAGCTTATATTAAATTACAGCTCATAAAATTTACTACAACATTTTGTTATTTGATTTTTTTTTTGAAGTCTCAACCGTTTGCGAGCTATGCATCGCTTAAGAGAAAATTCTTACTCAGTGTTTATTTACATGAGATCAATTAATTAACTGAGAGTTAAAACTATTTTTTGTCAGATTAATAAATTGTATAGATAAATAATTATTGCACTGGAAATTAATGATAAATTTACGATGATAGTAAAATTAACATCAGAGTTGCACAAAAAAATTAAAATAATACGTATAACAGTCACTGCTACGGTAGATACACAAATAAAACCAAAAGAAATGGCTGAAAAATGTATAGTGAGTGAGAGAGTAGACCGACTTCGTCCTCATCCCTACTCCGTGATGTTTGCTGGATGAGTGGTGACACCTGACGGGGATAACTAATCGATTGATAATTGATCAGTTGTCGACCGGTGAGGGCGGGAGATCAAATTAAATTGGGTTGATCAGAGTAATATGAATTTTTTCATTCTATAAGTCATGACAAAATAAAAAAAATCCTTGCAAAATAAATTAAATTAAAGTTTTTAATTGACTAATAAAAAATAGGGGTTGATCGTAGAGGGGTGAAATTTAAGGGTTGTATGTATTTTTGTATGCTGTACCATAAAAAAATTAAAAAAAAAAATTTGTCCAAAAAAATAAAAAAAAATAATTTAGGGGTGGGCCACCCTTAACATTTAGGGGGATGAAAAATAGATGTCCGATTCTCCACCCTGGCCGATACGCATTCTTCGGATGACGAAAATCGGTCGAGCCGTTTCAGAGGAGATAGATTACAAACACCGTGACAGGAGAATTTTATATATAAGATATAAGCATCAATAGTGTCAGAGATATCAAACGCCCATGGTCACTATATTTCGAAATAGCAAAAAATACGTTACTAAATCACTCTCCCGCAATGATGATACCGATACCTTTTTTGTTCACGGTATTAAAACATTTCTAAAACGTTACAAATTGCGGTTTCGAAGCTAAAAAAAATTTAACGCTAAGCTTATGGTGCTTCGTTTTGATGTTCGAAGAATGAAAAACAATTATTAGCTCGATTTTTTTCTTGAAACTTTTCAACCTAGGTTAAGGAGAGATCATTGAAGTTAGTTCTCAACAATGTTCAACTCAGCCGTTGAGATTAAACTTTAATAGTCGATGTATAACGTTCCACACCAAACTGCTAAGAAAAACAAAAGTGTGGGGCCTACTATAGTTGACATTAATTAACCCGAAATGAAAGTCACATGTTGTAATAGCCCAGCTTGAGTACCCCTTTTTGTTTGTGGTCGAAAAAGCTGATTTTTTACGTTAAAACCCATAAACCACAAGGATTTGGTTAATTTGTGTTCAATATGAAACAACAAAAAAAAAAAAAAAGAAATAGAGAAACGAATACACGGATATACAAAGACATGAAATCCATGCGATACTTTTTTTTATCCAATTTAACTCAGCTCGCATGTGGTCTCTGTGGGTACAGCGGTGACTTTGGGTCAGTTTCGATAGTAAATGCATTGAGGCAGAACATTGAACATATGACTTTAATGTTTATGCGAGGCGTTAAGGTGCACTTCTGTATATAGTTGCATAATATTCATAGTCAGTTTCAGAGGTTGCAATACGAGTAATGAAAGATCACAGTCAATTAAATGACTGCTATGAATCAACGTGTGCATATAAATAATAATTTTTGTTCCCATTTTGAATTCGTAATGGGCTTACTGTAAATACATATATACATATATATCAATTTACGGTTCCATTTGTTTTCTTGATTTAAGCGCCAAATGATCATAATTTGCATTTCTCAAAACAATATTGTATTTCCTGCTTTCAAAATTTTGGGGCTTAATCAACTTTAATGGTCGCGTGCGTTTTTCAAGCTCATTTGCAAATTATACAAGACAACCAAACAACTTGAAACTGGTTCAGATGTGTGAACCGTGATATGTTTTTTTTTTTTATTTTTGTATAATTGAATTTGATTGATAGTAACGAAAGATATAATTATATGCTGTTTTTTTTTCGAAGTTGTTTTGGCCATACATTGTAAGATTTGATTGGAGCTTTGGCTATTAAGTAAAAGGTGTTAATAGCCAAATGTCAATTTTTTTTTTGTTAAGGCAAATTATACTAATTGTTTTGGTTCGTCTTTTGTTTCCATTTAAATTTACATAATGAAGTATTATATTTTTGTAACAGTAGTGTTTTATTTTTAATATACAAGCATTAAAATCAGAGTTTGATCTTTAGGTTACAGTTCCGGTTGTTGTCTATAGGTTTTTTATATTCATTAATCTTGAAAGAGTAGATAGTCGTTCTTGAAAAAGTATGTATACATTACATACCTGCCTTACTTGCTATATAAATGTATATAACCCGCATTGAATCTAACAAGGTTTTAATCCATGAGTGAACATTTTTTGGGTAGATTTTGTATGTAGGGTTTTATGGTTAATATGCCCAGAGCTTTTTACTTGCGATTATAGGTACTATAAGGCAAGTTATGCATTCGTGGAAAAAAAAATTGAGATAACAATCAAACATGACATTACGATGACAGCGAAGACATAAAAAGTGGGTCTGGAAATTCTGTCTGTCTGCCTGTATGTATCAGCACCTACAGCCAAAACGGCTTAACCGATTTACTTCAAATTTGGTGTATAGGGTTTGTAGACCATTCCTTAGAGGAGAAATAAAAAATTTATTTTAGTTCAAAAAATAACGGTACCTACCATATAACGGTTTTAAAAAGCTTAATTTTCACGAAAACGGCTCCAACGATTTTCTTCAAAAAAATTACTGATAGTTTCTGACTGATTTCCTTTTGTTAGATCGCAAAAAAAAATTTGAAGCCTATTGAGGGTACTTCCCATAGAACCCTTATTTTTTCTTGAGCTATCTCATAAACGTGTAAATCGATTTAAAACTAAACATTTTTTTAGAAAGGTCTAGATGACTTGAACAAATTTCAATACCAACATTTTGGAAAAAAGCTTAATTTTAGTTTTAATAAATTTTTTAATTTTTTTTTTGTAAATTCAATATTTGGAAAACGCCTTAACAAATTTTCCATATCTTACAAAAATCGATTTTTGTAAGATATGGGTTTGGAACTGAAAAAAAATTTCTTCAAATTTTTCGTATATATCCCGTTTGTAACAATTTAAAGAAGAACAATTTCTTCTGACAGCAAAGTTATTTTATTTGTTTGTTTGGTTATTCACTCAGACAACTTGCCACAAGAGTAAGTTTGTGCGACTCAGTCGGGCCCTTTACTTTATTTTGTGAAGAAATAGAAAATTATGAAAAAATGTTAGGTACGTATGTATTACGTAGTTATGTATTTGAATTCTTGGGTAATATTAACAAAGGGTTTATGTATTTCTTACAATAATTTGAATCCATTTTCAAATTGACAATACTTAATTTATACTCAAGGGTTTAAAACAAATACTAAAAAAAAAAAACAATAATCTTGAAAGGCATAACAAAAATTTAACTATTCAAAATTAAACACTTTATTTCTTTGAATCCAAAGCCTTCATATTTTATGACAATATAAGACTAATTTATGTAAGTTAAAACAATATCTCAACCATGAGATGATAAATGCTTCTTTTCACAATACACGTTTGATAAAATGCTAAATGGTGTTCGAGAGTCAATAAATATGACAAAAGAAATGCATTTAAGTGTAGTGTCAAATATTACAGATTATAAATTATTTAAAATATATGTTTCATTAAATTAAATTTAGTATTTCACTTGTTATCTTCGTATTATACATCATTTTAAAAAAATCAACATTAAGTTGCGTGTAACAGGAAATACATTAGTTTTTTTTGAAACAAAGGCGTTGCATTCAACTACTTTCTACATAAATTTAAAATTCTGTTGAAAATGAAATAGATTTAATTATATGCATTTAACAAAGATAAATACATAAGTAACGAATCATTGTGGCGCAAAGTTATCTAAGTGGCTTTGATTGTTAAAGAATCTAATTTTCATTAACGATCTTCTGTTTGAAACTTTTAATTTCTAATTGTTTCGAATAACGACAATTCAGCTTTTCATATTTGTTTCTAGATTTAGAGCAAGGTGTGAAGAGGTATACCTACTGTTGAGTAACTCATTAAATTAAAACCTTGACAATCTATCCAATATTAGGAACAAACAACTTCACTTCGTCGATCTAAGAAACTAATAATTTTTCTTTTTCAAAAATATTAAAAAAAAAAAAAACTAAAAACAAAATTATAAAAGTTCGCAAAAGATTGCATACAACAAATTTCATTAAAAACTGTTTTAAAAAAAATTATTGTTTCATTTAAAAAAAAAATTATATGAAAAAAATTATATGAAAAACTAGGTTAAATAAAATATACATTTTTAGTTTCTATGTCCTTTAATTAACTTCCAAAAAAAAACTAATATTTAATTCGAAGACTGTCTAATCACATTTCAATGCTACAAGATTGATTGATTTAGGGCCAATCTTTTCAGCTCTGGTTAAATCTTTGGTTTGTTCACCATAGAATTTTCTTAACCAGTTGTTTCGAAAGTCGGTTAGCCACAGTTCGTCTTTTCACCATTTTATCTACTTTGGTTACCAAACCAGAGATAGTTCCAGTTTTCCAGTGGTCCAGTTGTGAAACGGAATGTCTGGTTATGTTTGTTTATACTTTTTTGAATGCGAGAGAAAGAGATCGAAGATCTTGTCAATAATTGATAACAGCCTGTCTCGTTTCAATGTACATGGATAAACTGAATTGATTCATTCACGAACGAAAGGAAAACAAAAAAATATACATAAAATATAGGGGTGGAATTTATTAAGATGGTAGATCATCATTTTTTTTAATTTTATTCTTTACGATTAGTAATAATGACCAATAAGTATCTAATATATTATTTAACATTCAACACAAATGTGAAAAAAATAATCGCTTACCATAGAATTTCTGTGGTTAACCAAGCAAAATTGACTGGTTAACGAAATCTCTGTTAACCATAGATTCTCTGGTTAAAATTTTGCTGAAAAGACCAAATCTCTGTTAACCGACTGGAATAATGACACTAACCACGGAAAATTAGCTGGTTAACGTAATCTATGGTAACCATAGATTCTCTGGTTAAGATTTTGTTGAAAAGACAGAATCTATGGTTACCAGCTGAAATAATCAGTGATTAAACCTAACCAGAGCTGAAAAGACTGGCCCTTATAGCACAAACAACTTAAGTACTTAAACACTACACACAGTCCCATCATACAAAAATTACTTCATAAATCTCCAGCGAAGAAGTAGAATTAAAAATATTTACCGGGAGTTATATTGTTTTTGACAGATTCTCACGGGAAATTAAATGCTGCTGTTAACTTTTATAAAATTGTCGGTATAAAAAATACGACTTGCGTGTTAAATTAACATCACACATATTCAACAACGGAAGGACATGTTAAATGATTAAAATTTATATGCGTGCAACGACAACCGCAAATACCGTAAATACTACAAACTGACCCAGTTAACATAATTTGTCATTATAATTTTGATTGTTTAGTAATTTATGTTTCAATGAAAGAAAATAGTCATTAATTTTTTTGAGTACAAGAAACCAATTCAATAAAAAATAATGTTGTTTTTGATGAAGGAGAACATTGTTGTTGGTGACCATGAGTATAGAGTTTAGTTAGTACCAGAAAGCATGGCATGCACAATACTCTACCCATGTCTCATGTGTATCTAATCTACCTACCTACTTTATTGTAATTATCTATAATTAAAAGTTTATTACCAATTTAGTGGAAATGAACAATTGGTTAGATTAATGCAATAATGTTGAATAAAGAATCCATCGTTTCTGAGAAGCGAAACATGCCTAAACTTACTGACCTTGTGACAAGAAAACAGTATCCACAATTGAATACGAATGTGATATTGGCAGATTCCGAAAAGTAGTTTTGTATAACTTTCCGACACATTTCGGGCAATAACTAAGCCAAGAAGAAGAATATTTGTTTTCCAAGCCTTAAGAATTCAAGGATTGTCTGCATAAATACAGTCTTTTACATAGCCACACAAAAAGAAATCCAAAACATCTACAAAATGCTAAGAAAATGTTATTCCAATTTGAGATGTGAACAGGCTTGTTGAATCCAGCTACATATATAACATCGATTTGAGCAATGTTTAGAATTCATGTTGGCGACCTTCCTCATTCTCTTAAAATTCATTCTCTTTCAATTGATGTTGTTTTAGTTAAGAACTTTATTATATTAAAATATTCAATCGGTGGTCGCTCTCTCATGAACACTTATTAACATGCAAATTTTTTACTTCCCGATATACGAACATTTTGTTTTTTAATGTATCCACCAAGTGAAAAATGAGCCTTGTCACTGAAGGAAATGTGCAGAAATCGAGCATCCAAACGCTGATGTCAAAGCACCCCATCGGCGGCGCGTGTAAAATGGTAAACCTTTAAATTAACATATAGGCGCAAAATTATATTCAATTTACCTCAAAACTTTAGAAAATTTAGGCAGAAATTACATGTTTGGATGTTTGCATGGTCTTAAGATTGATTCATACTTCCGCTGCTATGAAGCTTGTCAAGTGCAAAATGTATTAGCTCACTAAGGCCCAGTTTTTCAGTGCGTGATTATATCAGGGTTATAGATTAACCTCGAATTAACGCTGTTGAAAACATCTTTTTCAGCCAGTTTGGGATCCCGAATTAACTCTGAGTTAACTCACCAATTTAGCTGGGTTAACTCTGAGTTAACTCGGGATCTCAAACTGGCTGAAAAGCGTGTTTCCAACAGATTCAAACTCGAGGTTAACCTAACCCTGTTATTAATCTCGCACTGAAAAACTTGGTGTGTGGATATTTCCCTGAGGCATTATTACATTAAATTTAACTAATGGAGCATTCATAAACACTGTTTAAGCTGTTTTTTTAAGAAAAACTCGAAAAATTAAATACAATTTATCTTTTTCCAAACCACCAAGGTGAATGATATACGGTTAAAAATTCACAACACTTTACTTCACATTTCACTTCACATTAATTCCACAATAAAAATCAGGCTACGAAAATTTACGTAAATAACAAAAAAAAAAAAACGTCAGTAAACTTACCAACCGCTACGAAAATCTGCACAAATAACTTTTTAAATAAAACAGCTTACATATTTGTAACTGCATTTTCCATACACTGAAAGAAATGGAGTAGATCAAAACCAACACTCCACGGTAAAACCCATCATTGAGAACTTTGTGAAATAAAAAGTTCCTCAACCAGAACCCAAGAAAAAAAAAAACGCAACGACTTACCAAATTAACAAAGGTAACTCTAAAAGTATGTTGGTATTTAATGAGGGTTGAAAAGAATAAATTGACTTTTTAGTACGTGTTAAACTGTGCGCTGTTCAGGTCGTGGGATCTGTGAAAACATTCTTTATATGAAGATTCACTTTTTCACGGGAATCGAAATGTACTCTATATTCAAAACGAACAAAGTATATAAGAAAATGAATTGAACTGTCGGTATTAACATTTTTGATAAATTGTGATGAACTGTGAACACCGCAGATTTAAGATTTTTGTTGTTTTGTTGTAACAAAGTAGTGACATATTTATATTTGAAAATAAATGAGATCTAAAATGAATCCAAAATTTTGTTCCTCGAATTGTATTTTATCATGACCATTCAATACAAATCCGCCCACTACAATTATCTATACATCAAATTGTTAGCTGCTACTTACACCTCTCATTAAATTAATCGGTTCAATAGCCTTCATCATAATAATTGATGCTGTTTGTCTAAAACGCTTTACTCAAATTTTTCTCAAGTGGTCTATATTTAATCATTTAAATAGCACTAACACTTCATCATGTTATATTTTAAAATCGGCCTTCACTTTTAAATAACTTACCACCTAACACGTCTGATTTAACCATCACTTCAACATATTTGGCTTTCACATCACTAGCCCAGACCGCCACAAGACATGACCAAAAAAATTTAATTAGAAATTGCCTTCACAAATCAACTAAGCTCACTGCAACCGTGTTATTTCGTTTGTCCGACTGCCTGATGCCAAACCAGCCTAGTTATTCCCAAATCTGTAAAATGAATCTCATTTCTTTTAACTTATAGCCACCGACTGCAACTTGCCTCGTAATTTTGAAGTTTAACTATGCAACCAGATATATGTATACCTATAAATTTATATATACGTATTATAGAAGTCAGTCCACACGTAGGTACATTGTCGTCCGTCCAAAGTCGTCCCAAGAAACGAGTACGCTACCATAGACACATACTGTGCTGATGGTCTACAATCTACATCATTACGAATAATCCCATATAGGTATACGTAATTCCATTAAATTTAAGTGCACACACCGCAAATGTTGCACCAGTCAGAAGCACTCGTCCAAATATCCCGCTCCACATTCTCAAGCTAAGTCCGATTTTGAATATCTTCGATATCGTCTCTTGCAATCGACTATACAAACAACGGAGAGGTTATCGGAAATTTATCGATGCCAAGACAACCAAAACCAAAGCCAGCAGCGCCAAAGAACACTTTAAGAAAACTGCCAAAGTTTTCTCGGCTTTGAAATTAAATTACATGTCCCTTTTGGGTCGCATATTCCAAAGATTTAGAATTGCACAACTTTTGGACACGATATGGATATGATGATGATGATGATGCAAGCGCTCCCAGGAATGGTACATCACGAACTCTCTCAAGTACCACCTCTAATTAGTTCATTTCAAGACACATAATGTTGTGATATTAAGCTTAAACCAAATAATGGCTAACAGCAGCACACATTTGGTTATAGTTGGTATCTCTTCTTAAGATGACTCCACCTTGATATGGTAACGAAGAACTTTGGTTGATGAGTATGATGGGAGCTTTCCTCCTTAAGATGGTATAATTGATATTCATAATTATACAGGTATGTGCCGAGGATTTTCCAAATGGAATTACTTGTGATGGCCTTCGATAAATTGCTGCTGTTGCTTGGTCGAGTACCGATGCCGCTAACAGACGTGATACTCTATTTTGTTGGAATTTAAGGCTTGGAAGTGAATGTGGTTTATATACACAAGTGACAACATGTTGTAGAAAGTGGAATTTTACAAAATGTCCAAGGTATTGCATGCAACGAGTGAACATAGTTTTGGAAATAATAAATTGTTTTCTCTCATCAGCTGACATATATATAATGACATACATTATTATGATTGTTGGTTATGTTCTAACTCATTTGGAAAATAACACACTTCAGTCGAAAATTATTGAGCAGAACTGCACTTTTCAAAACTAAGCCATCTTTAAGTTTTTTTTTAATGTAAACTCTTATCTTCACTTTTATTGTTTGTTTATATTAAGGTTTCAAGGTTTAAGATGTTTGAGACACAAAAAGCAAATAAACATCGAAGAGCCAACTCGTTTTGTATTTTACGAAACAATACAAACTTTATGATGAAGTAATTAGTTTAAATTAGTTTTTCAAAAAAAAAAAAAAACAAACATAAAATTGAAGAGACATATTACCTTGGGCCCTGGAACTTCCTCCTCCCCATAGAACACTTAAGTTAGTGAGTGAAGATATCCAGTTATTACTTTTTGCATTACATCGGAATTAAATGTTAAAAAACTCGATAGGGGGTTGGCAACACTGTAACTACAGTTTATCGGTCACGTGTTGTTGAGCATTCAAAGCGTTTTTTTTTTTTGCTTAACAAAACTGCGTTAGATATAGTTCAACCAACGAATTTTTCAATATTACCAATAGTTTATTCAAAAAAATATTTTTAGTACATGGTTTGTGGGAAAGCTTTTTGTAAAACAGTGCGGGACCTATGAAATTTCTATGAGACAGGACAAAAAAAAAGGGCTCTGAAAGTTCCTATCAAGATTTGTTTAGTTTGTGTGCAAGATCTTACCAAATATATCCTTTTTAAAAAGCTTTTAAGAGCAATACAAGATAAAGTGTGGCCGTTATTTTAAAATGGACTAACAGTTGGCTTTCTGCAAATAAAAATGACAAATAAAAATTATTATAAAATTAACCCTACAAGGTGGTAACGCTGTTACTATTTCAATGTAACTTAAACGATTTATTATGCGTACTACAGCATCGCTCTTAAAGCTTTAATTCGAGATAGGCCTATGTAATACGCTGCAACCAAACTGAGATGCAAACATTCTAAGGGTATTCATCTATCGATGTAAAACGACTTAGACGATGTATTTGCCCATTGCCGCTGTAAACTAGCTGTCAAAATTTGTATGGGGAAATTTTCCCTCGGAATATGTTAACTTTCATTATAAATTCGATGCGGAAAGCGACGATGTAAAGAAGTAAAGTCGCCATTTTTGTTGTCATTATTTACGAAGGCGCGATTGTGCTATTGCAATCGCACAGTCGCAAAATAATATAAATTATTGTTTTAAATGAGAGCGCGCACACATGCGACTGAAAAATCGTAAATTTATCCATGTAAATATTTGGGATAAAAATAATCGCAAGTGCGTAGCCTTGCTCTTTAATTGCAGTAGGAAAAATTTGTTTTTTACAAATTTTCAAAAAAGGAAGAGAGAGAGAATAAAAAATATTTTAGAGAAGTGGGTGAATCAGAAAACAACAACAAACTGTGGACACCAACACTATTTTTGGCAGGAGTTATAGCTTTTTCATGGCCGTCAACGCCAATCATTAGACACCTTTTTATTTATAAGTGTCGCTCGTCCATTTACAATCTCATGTTTAATCGAAAAACACGTTATTGAATTTTTTTTTCTCGGCCGGGAATCGAACCTGGACCACACATGTTCATCGCACTACGCAATTCTACCATTGTAGGTACATGTTAACCTCAATTCAATTTGTGGTTATCAATCCTCTGAGAAGACGGCTATTTTATTTTATTATAGTGTACACATTTTGTTGTTGCTTCATTCTGGTTCTTTCTATTTTTCCCGTTCGATTTAAATGCCAACAATTCGTTGAACTGATAAGGAAGAGAATTTTTGAGTGAAAGATTTCTCAATATTATTTGAATTATCAAGCGCAAGCTACGAGGCCTAACTGTAGTATGTAATCATACAAAAACACCTTTCAAAAAATACAAAGTAGCACACTCAATATACCCAAATCGTCGTTTTGTCCAGTCTGAAGATGATAGTGACGTCATAATACGATTTATGTCAAAAGCTATCATGGGGCGTTCCTTAAAACTTATGAGGGAAAGATACATTTTTACATCAAACATTTCCGTCGTTGCCTGAGACAGACTTTTTTGCAAGGTTGTTGCAATCAATTGTGAATTCATTTACTTGAATCAGGACTGTAAAAGTCGGCATTCGTTTTCAAGCAAAACGCAATGCAAAGACTTAATTTTTGTTTTGCTGAAATTGATTGTTGTCCTCATACAAACCAAAAGGTTAACCTTAAAATTAAAAAAAATTATAAACCTGATCTAAAAAAAATCAGTTTTTTATCCAATTACATAATTATAACTTTTCTTTTATTTATTTTGCAGGTAAGCAATATGTTATTCGAATAACCCAACGTTTTGGTAAGATTTTATCCCATTTTTTAATTGCTATAATTTTGTGTGTAATTCTTTTACATCTGGGTATACTAAACATTTTTATAAAAAAAAAAACAATATTATTATTATTAAACCCCAATTGACACGCAACGTTTTAAACCGTTATAATGAATCAATTAAAACTCAAGTCACATGACCAAGAGAATTGTGTTAGCGCAGCTGCTAAAAAATTACTTTGTCCCCAAACTATGTAATTTTTCAAATAATTTTTCTTCGATGCAGACAATTAAAATTGTTAAATGCATGTAGCGTGATTTACAACGTTTGTCCCCGTACTGCCTTTACAAGGTTTTTGTTTTTATATTGTTTGTGTGATTTATTCGTTTGGTCTTTAAATTTTAAGCGAAAAACATTCTTGTACCGCGCTTTTAAAGTTACATTGATTTAAGTAAGATTTTTTTTTAATTACTTCAAAATGAATGAGCGACGATTCGCCACAGACGACGGACGATTGTATTAAAACCTGTCTCTTATCTTTGCTTTTATAATTATTATTAATATAAAACAAGGTAATTGAATCCATTGATGCATTACAAAGATTAACAAAAGGAATACAAAATCGCAAAAAAAAAAATCGAACTAATCCATCTAAATGTGAAACGTTGCATCTAAACTTTTATATCTAAAATCGAAGGACACGGCATTTTCATTGTTAGCCAGACACCTGGGTTTTAATTGAATGCATCAACCTCAACCGAAAACTAACTACTATACATTTGTCAGCCCATTGAGGCTAAAGTAAATGTTTATTCGGTCGAGCAATTCCGTCAATGCTATCGCATAATTCCATAATGCATTTAAATGCACTTTCCAAATCAAAATTTTCCAAATTGTGACCTTTTTTAGCCTTTGGTTGGTCATTTTGAATTAGAACCGCAGGCTCTGTATGTATAGGCAGGTTTTTTTTTGTGTGTTAATGTGACCGGGGCATTTTGATTTGTGAATGCAATCGGAATTCGCATACTTTATGTATAGTTTTGGAGGATAAATCCAACTGTACCTACATGCATTATAGCTGGAATTAATATTTTCAAGGGAATATAACGGCTGGTGCTTGCCATGCTAACTAATAAATTCTAAAATGCATGTTAGGGGTATAGAAGAAATTTTACATTTTTGTCTGTATTTAGGGGGAAAATTATTTTAATGATTTTGAGGACATATTAATGAAAATAGAAAGAGGTTTTTGTTTATTATTTTTTTACCATAGTTTAAACTTTAAATAAAATGTGTTTCACATTTTTTAGTGGTTCGTAATTCGGTCAGTGAGTCTTCAGTTTTTAAAATATTCTTTAAATTATTCTTTAAAATTATATGAATATGAAATAAATTTAATTTATCGCCGGCGAATCGCTTTATGATACTATACTACTACTACTTCAAAATCTTGCTTATTAGTTTACTGATTTTATTATAACTCATTGACATATATCATCTCTGTTTATTAATAATAGGGAAACTCTTGCAATTGTCAATTTCCATGTAATCCGGTGTTTTGGTTAGCCATGTTGTTGTTATTTCCTATGCTGATTAGAATCAGAATCGGGTATCGTTTTCATGTATTTTTTTATGCTGAATCGATTTGAGTTGCTCTTTTTTTTTTGTTTATATTTAATTTAATAAAAACAAATCATTTTACTGCAAAAAAAAGCAAAACAAATGTGAGCCCAATTGAAAGCAGAGAGTACAGAGATCATTGTGTGGAAAAGAGTTGGAAGAAATATTTGCACTGCCCTCCGACGCAAACCAGTATAAGGGTGCAACTATCTTTAAATTTTCTCTCGAAGAAGTATAGATTTGTTCTCCAAATTTAAAAAAAAACTGATCGAGTCTAACTGGATCGTTCAAGACATCGATTTAAAGATTGCAAATCAATACCAAATGATTTGGAGAAAAATATTTGTTCCTTAAAACTTATTTTGAGGCATGTTTATAACCGTAGAGAAGGCAAATTAAAACCTTTCTTTTCCAAGGACACCATTTATTACTTTGTTTATTTTGTAACCTAAATCATAAAGTACATGAGATGATGTTGTGACGGATGAAAATTAACGCATGAAAGTGAACGAAAACAATTTTGTATTTAACACATCGAGTGGGTTCTTTTATAATAAAAGCAGAGCTTTTATAAGCATTGTATTCATACTTTGGTCCTTTTCTCTTTCTTTTCTTAGGCCCTGGAGTCCTGGACCCGCAATGAGCGGCTGAGCGGCATTGCATTACATTTGAAGCTGTATGGTTGTGGCCACTTAGTCGTTGATCGACGGCACGTATAACTGAGCGGCAGAGCGATACCGCCACTGCTCAGCCAGGGATGATTATTTGCGTCATATGTAGGAGATCTACTTCATTTTTGCATGACTGCCGATCTGCTACGTAGCAACACATTTCTACTTCATTTGGATGTTTCGATTATTATAATAAAAATATATAAATTTAATGGCACTGACTGCTCCGAAAAACCACGGCTTAAGTGACTTACACTCTCAACCAATCCATTTGTGTGCGTTGTTAGTTCTACAGGATTGCAGGGGACCTACAATTTTCGACTGATAGGGCAACCAAAATAGTCGAAAGCAAACTCAAGCTAATGTCATAATTCTACGTCAAGTGTGCTAAGGTCTTAAGTGCCGTCAATTCCATGAGTCAACCATAATGGTCGAACGTAAACGCAACCAAATTCCATATGTGTTTGGCTGACTGTCAAATTTACGCAAGTAAACTGCACTCTGGAGAGCTCTTTATGTACGGAGGCAAAAGTGAACGAAAGCTTGCCGAAACTGAGCGATCCGACATTGTGTGCTCAGACCTCTGACGTGGTAGTCCGACACACTAAACATTACGCCAAGGGGCACTGCTTATTTCCTGGTCTCACGCCATTAAAAAAATTTAGTTTAGAACTAATATTGAAATATTAGTTCCTACTGCACTCACCAAAGAGTATTACATAGAAATAAACCTTATTCTTTGAACTTCTTCGTCATCGTAATAATAAGGAAAAATAATACTTACGTTTCGTTCGAATAGTCGATTTTTGCATTACAACATCAAACAATTGATGGCTATCGACATTCAAATGTTTGTTCTAGGTTATAAGTGATATAAGAACAATTTTGTCTTTTGTTTGTAACTATATGTGATAATTTTGTGATACCTAGGATAAATGTCAAAAATTTTAGTTTATTTAATAATTCTGTTATCTATTTAGTTTTTCGCCAGGCTACTTCGCACTTGGGTGCCGAACGAAGCCCATACGAATTAACGTCATTCTGGTGTAAGTTCAATTTCAAATGCGAATCAAAGCCACAATCCTATACTATTGGAAAATTTTGCAATTAATTTTCCAATTCAAATTAAAATCAAGATCACTTTCTAAAACGAACTTACACCATATGGTCTCAATTGAATTTCAAAATTGAATTTAAGCCATTATTAGATTATGGCTCTAATTCGCATTTCAAAGTGATTTAACACCTTTATTCAGTCATGAAATGTACGTTCTTTCGTGAGTTTCTTAAAATTACACATTTTTTCAGTAGAAACTGACCAAACTCAGTTTTCGGGGAAGATTTCTAAAAGTGTTTTTTTTTTTTTAAATGTGAATACATATTTCTGTTCTGAAAACATAATAATAGTTTTTAGTTCACAACCCTTTCGCCACTTTGAACAACAAATATTCCCTTCGTGTCATCAAATTGCTGTATCGCAACAGAGCCACTTACCCTAAACGTATATGCTGACATAATAACACCTAATAACCGTCTTGCATACCGTACCCTATTATTCAAGTAGAATCACTTTCCTGTGAAAGCATAGAGCATATTATTAATGGTAAACGACACAAACAAGCCACGTGTATACTATACGTATGTGCAACGTTTTGTTTTCTTTTGTCACATATCCAATCGCACAGTGCATCAAATATACTCATCACACTTACTGACACTTTTTTATTTACATATTTTTTTTTATGCTTTGCTTTTCTGCAGCAGAGCGTGATATTCTTTGCTTTGGTTTTTTTTTTTTTTGATTATGTCATTTATTGTTGGCATAACATCAACTCACTCATCATATCGTTTATTGTTTTGTATCTTTATGGTTGTCAACGATTTTAATGTTCATGTCTCAATCTCGATTTGTGTGCTCAAAATTAAAATAATAATGTTTTGTTCGATATTTTATCAATATACTCATTAAAAATTTAATATTTATTTATAAATTTGCATTTTTTTTTGTTTTTTTTTTATTTTTTTGTCAAATAACTTATAACCAAACTGAACCATGAATGACGACGTTAACAATGATTTTTTTTTGTATTGTTTTCTTAAAATAATAATTTAATTAAAATACGAATTTCGAGTAGGTATTAAAAAAAAAAAACAAATAAATAAAATTGCTTAGTATAAAACATATAGGAGGAAGTTTCTTTTTTGTTTAATTAATTCATCAATTGCATCGACAAGAGTGTCAGTCACAATCGACTTCGAAATTCATTTCCAAAATGACAATGGAATAATTGGGAGAATATTGCAGCGGCCATAGGAACATCGTATAGAATAGGTGTCCAATAAATCGACTTGTTCAGAAAAAAAGAATTAAATAACCTTCGGCTAGATTTTGTTGTAGAGTGCCAATACAATTTTTTTTTTTTTATTTTGTTGAAGGTTTGAAATTGTTTAAATGGAATGGAGTATGGTATATTCGAATAAACAATATCTTGTATATGAAACACGTAGGTATCTATGTATGTATATGAGATAAGAATTTATTGAATTTATTTTTTGATCGTTCTACCTACAAATTACAAATCAAAGTTGGCTTAGTTACAACAAGGAAACGTCTTGAGTCCTTGAATTTTTATTTTTTATATAATTCACTATTGTCATAAATAATTCTAAATAACAACTGAAAGCACCGTGTGATCATGCACTAAAAGTCATAATGTATCTTATATCCTTTGAATACAATCATCTGAAAAAACAAATGCCCATTTTCTCGGTCTGGCTGCTGCCATACCGCCACAATACCATTATAATACCATTTTGTTCCTTTTTTGCCTGCACCACTACTACTACAGTAAATCAACGAAGGAGCCAGACAGATGACGTAATCACGGCATGAAGCAGATGTTAAAATATATTTTGTAAAAGTTTGTCAGACGAAGAAAAAGACTGTAATTTTAAGTACGCCAGGCCAAGCCACTTCGGCGTTTATAAAAAGAAATTATAGTTATAAAGTTTAAAAACAGTTTTTTATTTAATTGTTCACAAAAGTTAGTGAAATTTGGAAAAAACATTTAATTGGTCACAGAAAGTTTTGACAACTATCTATACTTAAACCTACAGTGACAAGTTCGAAAGTGGAGAGGATAGTTTCATTACAAGTGAGAATTTTAGATCCTGGGAACGAAGGCCACAATATTTTTGAGGAAAATGAGTATCAACCGCATTAGCGCTAAAAGATAAAATAATTATGCTGCCCATTTTCTGATTTAAGCAGGCCTACTTCGGACATTTACCAGAATAGAAGAAGGCTGTCTAATTTTAAATGCTAAGCATCTTTTATACCAATTCAGCTTGTACCTTTATGAAATGTTTGATGATTTTTTGACAAAAATGTGGCTGTCTTATACGGTTGACGCCTTGGATCTCGGCTTTGAGTTCAGGAATGCTTTCTAGTTTATTCGCATTTAATAGACCCAGATTTCACAAACGCCGAAAGGAACAAATCGAACAGCCGACGCGGCGTAAGTTTTGAATACTTTCCGTAGGGCATTATTTTTCAATTGCTTACTTAGTTCAAAGCAAAATTTAATCAAAACAGAAAATTGATTTCCGCGCTGATGTTGTTTAATAGCAGCATCCAGGTAGATGAATTTATTGACCACCTCGAAATTGTACATGTCGATGTTTACGTTCTTGCTAAATTTGCGAAGTGATTCTAATATTCTTAATGAAAGCATATACTTCGTCTTATCGTCGTTCACAACAAGATCTATTTTGTTCGCTTCCGACGGGTTTTTCCGGCTTTAAACGATTTATGGATGAATTGCCAAATCTTACTGAACAGAATTGTCAACACAGTTTGACATTCTCAACTGTCAAACCATAGACAACAACCAACGAAACTTCTCATGCATTTAAAAAAACACCCTATACTTTCTCGAGAACAATGTTAAAACAGCTACATGACAGTGCCTTACTGCCTTTTATCAGTCCTCTGATGGTGGTTTGAAGGTTTCAGTTGAATCTCTTTCAATTTTGACGGTGCAGCGAGAATTTTCTAACGTCATCCTGATAAGTCTTATGATGTTCTTACCAATTTTTTGTTATATTTTTGTGGGCTTAATCAACTTTCTTTTCACAACGCTTTTTCAAATCCGAAACTTGTATCAGCCAAATTCCTATTCAGAATGAATTTTCTGGAAAAATCAAACTTAATTAAAGTGTTGACATTCTGGTCACACTCCAATAAGCAATCTCCAAGTATTTGCTCCTCGATTATATCATATCCCAGCATATTGCATGTCTCATTTCATCTTCTTACTAACCAAACCAAAAGAGAAATATTGTCATCTGAACTTTTATGCAACTGACCATATAGTAGCCTAATCCAGTTGTATGATTTTAAAGAATGGCAATATCCCACCAGTGGCCATTCACAAAAACATCACCCACATAATCCCATTCCAATTGCTTCATAATAATTCCGAAATGAATCGTGCACACAGGGTGATTAGCATACAAAAATCCTGAATCCCGAATACGTGCACCGGACACCAATGGAAATATTTTCTGCTACAGGTATTTTCCAGTTTGGCGTTGACGGTGGAATTAGATGTATTTACCTGTGGCCCCTATTCGTCCTGTCCGGCCAGACGGATGCCAACTGGTTATGAAATCAGTTGAAGCATTATCACATCAAAATCGGATCCAAAGAGAGTTATGGTGGGAGGGTTTGGTGCCTTCAAGTGCGGCTTCTGTTAAAATACATATATTATGATGTGGAACCCATCAGTTGGATGGTTGCACCATTTTCGTCTTCAGCTGCTGCTGGACAAGTGGACATCGGCACAGGGACCTCTTCCTTCTGGTAAAGAGTCGCTGTATATGCGTACCACATTGGTGAGGAATCTACTTTGGCTCACGTAATTGGCCTTCATGAATATCCATGGCTTTCATTCATCATCACGAATTGGCAATAAGTGGACACAAATCTGGGTATGGGTTGCACACGAATGTTGTGGATCTTTTTGCTGCATCATCATATGCATGCCAGCAACTTCTATAACAACTACAAGACAACAATATGTATCTCGGTGACTAGATAATTTACTAAAAAGATGGAAGAGGAGAATGTTCCACAGTTGGTCATTTGTCGGATAACGATAACGATGACGATGACGACGACGATGATTTTGTCGTGGACAAAAATGTCTAAAGGATTATACACGGTCGTCGTGGTCCTTTTTTTTGTGTTTCCTGGCTATTTGTGGCATACCCCGAAGGAAGTTGCAATTGCAGATTGAATTTTCTACTATCGTCGTCGCATTTCAAAGGAAGACCCAAACAAAAAAGGAGCTGGGGAAGTATACAAAACCAAACAAAAAGAAAGACAAACGTTGGTGGTGAAGGAAACCCAGATAACCATTAGAAAAATGTCCGAAAAACGTTTGCTACTGAACGCGACAAACTCTATAGGACTTTGTTAGTGCAACACATGACCTAAGGTGGGTGTAGCTATATGTAGGAGCACATGTTCTGAGGATTATATTGGTATAGCTTTTGCAAAAGACGAGAGTAATGGAAATTTCATTTCATGCAGATGAATTTGCAATTTTTTTTTGTATAACTGGTAGTTTTGTGGTGATACTATATGGTGATGTATCTAGAGGTGGTCGATTGTCAACGAATTGTCAAGTTGTCAGGTGATGAAAGGACATTCTTCCTCCTGGATAGAATTTTCCAAGTTTTTTTTTTTTTAAACATTGCTTTTGTCTTTTGTTGAGTGTGATGAGAAGAAAACGAAGCTTTTGTCACGCAATTATCACAAGATTGTTAACCACTAAGGTGATGGATCAATTCCAGAAGATGTGTTTTTGAGGAAAACTAGAAATTGGATGTTAGTGAAAACGATTACATGTTGAGATGGTGAAAAGATCGTATATATTCGATTTTTGTGTGAGGACACTCTATGGTATTTTGTAAGTGAGTTATCACATTTTTCTTTATCTCTTTTAAGTAGATTATGATGGGCTTACGAGAAGGCTGCTTGTGTGAAATGTATAACACTGTATAAGTTGGTTGTTCTGCATCACTATGAACTAACTTAGATGATTAACTGATGTAGATAGTGGCATTGGCATTATTGGCAATACAAATTGGAAAACTGAGAAAACATTTCCAAAAATCGATTTATAAAAAAAGTTCTGAGTAACTTTGTCATACGAGTTTACCACGAAATCTCGAAAGCAATAATCTAGAAAGCAAACATTTTGAGTGCAAAAATCTCTAAAACAAAAATCTCGAAAGCATAATCCCGAAATACAAAAATCTCGTAAAAAAAAAATCTCGAATGCAAAAATTTCGAATTAATAAAGGAATTTTTATGTATTAATCCGATATTATTAATAACTTGAGCTTTTAACATTTAATAAAATATACTCCTTTGTAATATGTACTTAGATGTATCCTTTCAAATCAAGAACCATCTTTGAAATGGAACCACAAGCGGTTCTTCTTGAATACCTTGAATACACTTTATGAATACATTTTTTTTCGAGACATAGTCTTTCGAGATTTTTGTTCATTCGAGATTTTTGTGCGTTCTTGATTTTTGTATTCGAGATTAAAAATTTGTTTTTTTCGAGATTTTTGACATTCGAGATTTTTGTCATTTGAGATAACGTCATGATCCCTTTTCATACTCTTCGTTGTTAGTCATTCAAAAGCAAGTTCTAAGAGAAAATGGATCCAGTTTGAATGTGTGCCATTATGAATGATGAGCCGTTGAAACAGTGAAATCACATTCAGTCAAAATGAAATATTTTGTAACAACTTTTTGACGTGAAAGAAGAAATTAATGTTAAAGGTAAATTGCATGTCACTTGATTAAGAACAGAACCCGTATTACGTATTACGATAATCGTTGAAAAACCCTCGTTTCCTTTAAATGCGACTACGTTAAACGATTATCGTTTAAGTTTCAACGATACTCTTTTCTTCTTACGAGTGCCATTTAGCTGTCGTTCAGCCTTCGTTCTCGTTGTTTTCAATATTTTTTTTGTGATGTGTTTATGTCTGACGAATATATACCATTTGGGAACAAAACGTGAATCCGAACAAACAAAAATAATAATACAACATTTTATTAACAATATTAAAAACACAACCATAATAAACGCACTTGCACTTATAATTAAACAACTTTCGGAATTAAAAAAAAAAAAAACTATTTGGTTTTTACACAAGTACACATTCTCCATGCTCTTCTTGTTGAAATATTTGTTAATAATTCTCCGTCTTCGCCGCTTGGAACAATGTTCACTATCCGAAAAGTAGAAATTAATAAACATTTTATTATTTTTTAAGATAATATTCCGCACTTCTTTAATTTCATACTCAAGTCTTTATTTATTCACCAAAGTGAAGTAAGATGTACTTTAAAAAAAATAGTATTTCTCCTTATTATCTGGCAACATTTTCGTGGATCCATTTTCGTTTTATGCAATCGCTTTTGTTGCAACTATCGTATCCTTGACTATCGTTATTTTTGCCGTTCGTTTCGTAATACGTAATAAGGGCCAATTTAATTTCACGATATATTTAAAACCTTCGCTAATTTGGGAAAAACTGATTGCAGAATAAATGAAGGATCTATTCAGTGACATTTACACGGTCAGTCATTTAACATCAATCTGTAAAATATAGTGTTTGTAAAAATAAGTCTGTATGCGTGCATTTGTTTGACGAAAAATCAAAATCCTTTTGATTTCTCTTGATGACTGATTATTTATGAGATTCCGTTTCCACTCCCTGTTTTTTTGTTTCAATTAATTAAGAAGAGCAGCTAAATTTACCTCCAATCCTGTAGAATTAATAACGCACACAAAGGGATTGGTTGAGAGTTGTAAGTCACTAGGCCGCGGTTCTTCTGAGCTGTCAGTACCACTAAATGTATTTTATAATTTTAGCTAAATTTACCTGTTATCATTTTTTTAAATCAAATAATAGTTGCTTGGAGTATAATATAAGGGAGCTTAGTTCAAGTAATAACTTCATACAATCCACAACTATGTGTAAAGAAAAGACATTAACCAAGGAGGAAACAGGCCTAATTCGAGCTTACCGGGAAGGTTTCCTTGCCAGCAAGATTGAAAGAGGCACCACTGTTGTACACAACTATTTTAAAAACCCAGGAAAGTATAAAAAACCGCAAAGGAAGAGTCAGCAAATCAACAACATGTCAGGAGTGGTGGAAGATACTGAAAACTGCTTCGAATTCAAGGTTCTCCGTAAATAAATTTTAGACAGACACTAAAGTTAAAGCCAGTAGATCGACTGTTTTTCGCGTGATACAGAAAGCCAAACATATTCGCCATACAAAATTGAAGAAAAAAACACAATTGAATGCGTCACGTAAAAGCCAGCGGCTTAATTTTGCAACAAGACACATCAAGGTGTTTATTCCCGATCTGTGAAACTGTGAAGTGATAAAAAATATATCATTTTTACAGAGACTTTTCATTTTATCACTTCATGAACTCGGATAATGCGATTCTCGAACTTATTATGATAAACAGCTGTCTTTATGTGTACTAAAAAATACTAAAGACGGTTTTAAAATATAAGTTTGAATAAAAAAAAAATGAGAACAAAGCATTGTTAAATGAAACATACCCGAGGTATCATTATAAAACGAAAATCAATTACGATTTACTAAATTTTAATTTGCCTTTTTTCTCTCAGTGTATAAGGTCTGTCAGGGTGTTTTCACTGTTCTTCACAGAACGATTTGACTGTGATAAGATATTTTTTTTTATATAATTTAGTCAAGAAAGGTCTTCCTCACTAAAACAGAAACAACTAACTAACTCTTACTACCATAACAACTTTAATAAACTTGTTTGAAATGTTTTTATAAATAAACACGATTTAAACGTTCTTTTAAATAGATTTATTATTTTAACTGTATTTAAATGGTTTTCCTTTGTTATATATTTTTTTTATTAAACTGTGTTGAGTCATAAATATAACTGTAATTATTTTGTTAGCTAAACATGTTAAGACAACAAATTAACATTCAAATAAATCCGGTCAAAAGATACATACCTAAATTAAAAGATTCATTGGTTTTATTTATTTTTATCAAATGAGTTCATCAACGATTTGCAATCACAATTAAATTTAAATTGATTCATTTGCACATTCATTCCAAATCATATGCCTTCATTGAAGGTACAGCTACCTCTGAAGGTAAAAAAAAAATAAATAGAAACAACCTAAGGTTAGGTATATGTATGTTGTGCATGTCTCTCTTAAAAAATTGTTCCAAATAGCATACCGATTACCACTGATTGGGTCTCCAAAGTGAAAGCAAAAACATTACTTAATTCAGAGTATCCGATTTATATCCTGGCATGCAAATTATCGTACATAGCTACTCCCTCAGACTTCAATTATTGAACAAACCTTCCTATCAAAATGTCTGTTGTTCGGTCAATTCGTACAGTTGATTGGATTGCTGCAATTTTGAAAGTAATCTCCTTAGGCACTTCGCCATCTGTCAATTGTTCACTATTGAAGTCTACTTTTAGATTGATTCGAATTGCGTTTGCATTCAACCTTCTCAACCTACTCCCTCCTCTTATTCTGGGGTTATGTTAATGTTGATTATTGTGAATTGCACAAATAAAGTGGCGAGGACAACAACGACGACAAAGATACGTTTACTGTTAGAAGAAACAAGAAAATGTACTCTTGTCTGATTAGATTTTAGCTACAGGTAAATTTGTAGATATGTATGTACTTTTTTTTTGTGTGATATGTAATAAATAATGTACGGACCAATTGGTTTCCGTTAAAGTTTTAAGATGTATCGTTAAGAGTTTAGAGAGGGTTTAAAACATTTAAGGGGACACATAACTTTACGTTTATCAAATTAAAGTCTGAAAGTTTTATTTAGATGCTGATTTATTTTAAACAGTAACAGACATTTTGAGACTTTGATTATGATTGATGAGTGTTTTAGGAATGGACAAGTGTTTTAAGAATGGACAATATGGACCGGCATCACAGTCGATGGAATGGTGTTGGACCAGATGGGATTCCTTCTCAATTATGGAAAATGATGTAAACCATCTGACCTAGGTGACTCACGATTCTAAATCTTAAAAATTATCAACAGTGGTTAAGTGCCTTATCATGGAAAAAAGTTAATAATCATGTGTTAGTTTTAAATACTGATCGTTAGGATGTTGTTACTATCGACTTATAAAGAAAAACAAATACAAATGTATGCAGAAGAATTTTGTGCGGTTCGGTTCAAGTATTTTTCTTTACAGAGATCTAGGGAAATAATAATTACTCGATATGCTCATTTAGTGACATCTACTTCAGTGAGTTCAATGGCGCAAAATTATAGTCCATTTAACTCGAAGCTTAATCACATTTAGTTTGACACTAGTCTAAAATTACATATTTGGCAATTATAGACAAGTTAAACTACACTTTATCTTTAAAGACTTGCATTAAAATTAAAATCATGAAAACCCTATTTTAATTTTGATAGTGTCACACTTGCTTCTCTCTGACTGCTGTCAAATTGTCATTTTCTTTAAACCAAAAAAAAAATTGCAAAATGTTTTCGGAGGACGAAGATTTTAAATTGTTTGAAGACATGAAACTGAAATTGTATACCCTTTATTTCGTAAAGCGGCATTACAGCTTTTCAACTTTTTAACGATATATGTTTCTAAGTTCTTAAAAAAAATAAATTTATTTTAATTTCAAAGAGGGAGAAAGTTGAAATTATACAGAAAATAGAATTCTTAAGCAAACGGCTGTATAGAAATATATATATTTATTTTCTCTCTCACTCCAAGGCATCAAAAAAACGTCAAACGAAATCCTTTGTTGGAAAACAAACCAAAAGTTGTGATTTTTGCAAGGAAAAGAGATCGGTCTTCTACAAAATTATAAACAAAATTATCTTGGAATAAAATTTCTTATTGTTTTTGATACTAAACAATTAACGTTTAGTAGCAGTTTCTAAGTGTTTTGAATAATAATTCGATTAAAAATAGTGGAATTGTTAGTGTAAATACGGGATTGAAGTGCGAGATTATACTCCGCCAGTACAAAATGCGATTGTTTTCCATCAAAGGATTTAGTTGTCATTTTTTTTCTTGATTCGATATTTGACTCTGAAGTATTCGGATACTACTCTATTATCATTTTATTGACACATTCCGGGCTGATGACAGATAGAAAAGTGTGTTTGCTTTGTTTTTTCAGCGAACTGTCACTGTTTAAGGCGTGTTCCGCACAAATAAGTTAGAGAAATATTGTAAGCCCCACACTAGTTGTTAGTACTTCAGAAAGAGTCTATAATTACTTTAAAGTTAGAGAATTGTTTCAAAGTTAAAATTAAGTTAAGAAGTGTGTCGTTAATTCCTTAAACTTAGGCTGACTATAATTTTGCGCCAATGCTTCTATCAATTTACATGAGAATTATTGATACACGAGACTTGGACAGATACCGTTCTATCAAGCTAATGCTAAAGATTGCTATAGAGCAGATATTGAATGGCCTTTTGGGGTATAAAATACGGTTATCTGGTGATAAAATTTTTTAATCGGAGTTCGTCAACAAAAAAGAAGCATCTTGAGTTCTTTGATTTTTATACAATCTTCAATCTTTCAATCGGAGTTCGTGTACAAAAAAAAAAGCATCTTGAGTTCTTTGATTTTTAAGACCTTTGAAGATGAAGTGGCGGACCCGAAATTAAATCAATAAATCTTTACTGATGGTGAAGCCATCACAATTTAAGATCCTTCGTGAACGTCCAACTTTACAATGAGCGTAGGTATATTTTTATGCGTTTTACAAAATATTTGACAGCTCATTTGGATGGGCGTGTTCGGTAAATCCAAATTAAATTGACAGCTGCTACTGTTTGTTTTGGTATTGGAATTTGACTCCTTCTTAATTCCTTCAATCGTTTTTTAACTCCTTTTTAATCCTTCTTTAATCCTTCTTTACTTCTTCTTAACTCCTTCTTTAATCCTTCTTTACTCTTTCCTGAAAAAGTTTGACAGTTCTTGAAAAAGGAAAATCTTTCCTATTATGTTTATTTGTAGGTATAATTATGTATATTTATTTGTTTTGATCTTTTTTTCTTGTACTTCATATTTGCTATTTCTAACTATTTTTGCTTTTTCCTGTAATAAGATTATTGTTTCACATTGTTTAAAAATCAAATATTAATGTTTTTAATATCCTTGTGCCTCGATCGGGTTTTAAACTCGAGTTCTTTCGCAAGACGTTCCTCTGCGCTACCTGCGCTAAAGACCACAAGTGTGATGCACATTTCGCATCAGATGGCGATTTTATTAATACAATTTGTAAAAAGAAATAAAGAAGTATTAAAAAACTAAAAAAATCTGATTTAATACCTCGACTACAAAATAACACCGTATTAAAAAAATGTCAGTTTAAGAAGTATTTAAGTATGCTTTAAGAAGAGTGAACATTTCAGTTCAAGTTCTTAAAAAAATACCTAGTTAAGGAGAAATAAAGAATGAATAAAGAAGCCATCAAGAAACTTATAACTTTTGCAGGTTCAATTGTACTTACACTAATTTATACACATAAATAAAAATTCAGTGTCTGTTTGTAATGTCAAAATAACTAAATAAGTATTTTACTACACGCATATGAAAGCATACACAGCCCTTATAACAAAACACACATTTTTTTGTCTGTCTGTTTGTTTGTCCTGGCTAATCTTGAGAACGGCTGGACCGAGTTTGACGGGACTTTCACCGACAGATAGATAATGTTGTAGCGCGGAACTTAGGCTATGTCATTCACTTTATAGATGGCTCTCAAGTCGCTTTTTAACAAGAAAAATCGCTTTTATGTCCGGTCAGAAACTATGCTTGCCAGATTTTGACGGGACGTGCCACTTACAGATAGCTGATGTTGTAGAGAGTGACTTAGATTATTTTAATTACCCTCTAGGCACTGGGGCTCTCTAGGTGGCGCTCGGATCTCTTTCGCATATTCTTAAATACGAACCGATCAGAAACCACTGGACCGATTTTAGCGGGACTTTCACTGACAAATAGCTGTTGTTTTACGAAATAACTTATGAAGTAAATTATCCCAAAGATGGCGCTCGGGTAGCTTTTTTGAAAACTCATATATGAGCTAAAAAGCATTTAGCAAAATGTTGGACCAATACGAATATAATTACTCTTTCAAAATCAATGTTTTCTCCCTTATTTTTTTCTGCGGCAGCAACGCGCCGGGTAACAGCTAGTATTATATATTTTCAACAATGAATCTCACGGATACTACCATCTCTTTCTCGGTTTCATTTCATTTGTAATCCAATTCAAACTAATTTCCATAAAATTGAATAATTATTTCCTGATCAATGTGCCAAATGAAGTGTAGTCTATGGGAACTCCATTGCAAAACTTATCGACTTGGTGCAACTGATTGTTGGTGCTCAAAAGTAAAGCAAATAAATTCAAGAACAGCCACATTGCGCGGGCAACAGACTATTTATCGTGCTGTTTGGATTACATAACCAAAATTCTTTAAATTGGTTCCAAGGTTTTTTGCTTTGCCTACAAGTTTTACTTGAAATATACTTCATCAATTTAAAATAAAACTTAATTGGTTTGGAAAAAAAGATCTAGTTGAACCGTCTTATTCTGGTTATAGAATAAGCTACAGCACAAATCGTTTAATTAAGCTTTTTTTAAATCTGGTTTAACATGCAAACCCATTTGGGTAATTTTTTTTTTAAATATTAATCGACAACATAAATTATTCAGATTTTTGGATTCAATTCCAAATAAAACCATTTTTGTCTGTCAGTGGTAAATATTTATCAACACGATATAACATTTTAACACCACAAATATAATTATTTCATCCTAATGCCATTGTGAATTAATTTGTTATATCTTCGATGTGGCTTGTGTCTTGGTTGCTGGCTGGATACGGGCATCAGCAATTTCGGTCTTGTGAAATCGAAATTGTTTCCACTATAATTACTTATTTATTGCACTATACTCGAATGTTCATGTACACATAGTGTAACAGACAAACTGATAATAATTGTAATACCAAAATTGGTATAAGACATCCACAATGCAGAACACATGCGTGACTGGATGCAGTCTATTTTTTTTTTAATCTATAAAAAGACAAGAAAAAGTCATGAGAAAATTGGGTTTCATATTTCAGTGTTGATAAACCCACTCATGCAACATAAAAACATCAAACTTAATTTGCATACTTTTTTTTTTGTTCACACTAATCTATAGTCACTGTGGTTATGTTAAGGATGCTTTTGAAGTATACCTACTGTTGTTTAGGTATCTATTAATAGAGAGAAAGAGATGCAATCAAATAAATTTCGGATTCAAATTTGTCTGACTTAATTGAATATTTAATCAAAAACTTTTGTGTACATTTTGCATTAATAAATCGTAAAATTATTTGAAATTATAACGAGTAAGGTTCAAGTTAAACACCATTAGAACTAATAAATATTAATTTTTTTTACGAACTTTTCTTTGGGTGATTTGGGTATGAAACTTTTAAAATTAAGGGTTTTTTAGAACTTTTTGAAAGCAATATTTTAATTTTAAAGAAAAAAAGGGTTGTCGCTTAGTGATTTAAATCACTTTTTTTCTGTTTTTAATTCTTTTATGTTTTTACGGTTCAATAATAAAGAGCAATTTCGATTTTGAAGTACAAATAGTTTTTATCTATGAAAATTCAAATAAATAGGAAAAAGTTTATGTGTGTGCCACTCCAATGTCCAGAGTTTTCATTTCGACGAAATTTTTTTTTCTTTTCTGTCCAATGTATTACATACGACTTACAGCATTCGATTTGTACCTGATGGTGTGCGTTCATGTATCATATATGATCATAAGAGATCGTTGAAGATGCCAACAAGTTTGACGACCTTGTTAAAAATAAGACAATAATCGAAATTAATTTTCTATATGTAATTTTTGAAATAAAAATAATCAAATGCCAAAACTCAGCAACAAAAAGGAAAAAAAAGAAATCTAGTAAGAACAAAGTCTTAATAAACAGTTGGTAACCCTATCGATATTTTTGAGTGATAAGATGCAATTTATAATGTAAAACCGATTTTTCCGCATAAGACATTAAATTGTTGAAAAATGAAAAGCATTTAATGAGCCAATCTCTAAAATTAAATGCGTGGTCAGTAAAAACTTCTAAATATTTATTCGGGTTCATTGTATTCTCGACTAAATCTCCTTGACCACTTAAAGAAAACTCCAGAACATTACTGCTCCACTCGATTGGCTTATGGTCTGCAAAACTGGTGCGAACTTTTTAACTAGTCTTTTCTGAATTCGAACATTTGTTTTTTTTTTTGTGATTCGCGAAACTCAAATGAACTTATATCAGTCCATAGAACGCTATTCTAGAATAACATAAATACTTAAGTTTTGTTTCAGTAAATAGCCCCTAGTCTCAACATTAAAAAATGTTTCCAGGGGTTTGTCATTTTGTTTCTTGGACTCACATGTCCGCTTTTTTCAGCTCATCTCATAAAGCTCGTGGATTTGTTTTTTTCATATTTACTACGACCTAGCCGCCAGAATCTGTATAGCTCTGACCCGATTATTTGTGATCTATTTAGGATTATTATATACCATGTCTATATAAAATAGCACTTCAATAATGCTCGAAATATTAAAATACCTTTACCATTTATTCAGCTTCTATTTTTATCTTTTTATATTTCATTTTGCATTTCAGTGAAATTATAATTAATTGTGGCACATAAAAAATTAATATTTGGCTCTGTAAGTCAACGTTCAAAAAGAAAAAAAAATCGCACGCTTCACGAACTAATTTGAATTGCATGTGCAAAAGGTTTCTTATACTTATGTACATACCTTAACCCTGGCATATTACACGGTTCATGGAGTTCGTATTTACATAACTTCAATCTTTTTAAGTTACAGGTTGTGCTTCTTCTTTTTTTTTTGCCGCCAAAGAAAGTATATTAATATTAATATTTTTTAGAAAGTATATTGGCAGATGTACGTCTATAAATCGCTTAATTAAAGTTCAAACAATAGACTCATTCACAATAAGTTATTGAATCGAAATTTGTCTGCATAAACAAAGTATGTTATTTCAACGTAATAAAAAAAACAAAGGCGTCATTTTAAGATTGTTGTTAAATGTTTGAATTAATGTATTTAATCTCATGAAAGGAATATTAAATAATACGATACACATGAAAAATTCACACACTAAATCCAAAAATTAAAAAAAAAAAAAAAAAAAAATGTGGTTAAAATTAAATTAAATTGAGTTTATTGTATAAAAAAAAGGGTAAGTACTTTATTTTTTATAAAAAGACTAATCGAATTAATATTTTTTTTTTTTAATTTTAAATTAAAGATATTACGTGTATTTATGTATAAAAATGATTAAAATATCTTCTGGAAAAAAAGACGCTAAGTATACAATTTGTTATTATTAATGCAAATTGAATGGAATGGATTTTAATTGTGAAAGGAAGAGTTTTTTTTTCTGTTTTTATTATTATTTAATAATATGATGTAGGTACTTTATAAGAGAGTTGATGCTCAAAGTGCGAACACATAAATGCATGAGCTCGGAATTGCGTCAGATTTTGTACTTCAATGTGAAAAAAAAATATAAGTATGTGTCGGTGGGAGCGCTTATGGTGTTCCGATCAAAGTGTCAACCATTAAATGGTTGTTTCTGGATAATTATCCATTAATCAAACTTATTTTTGCTGATTAAATGCGGCTTTTATTTTTATATGTGTGAATATATAAATAAACCTTTTACGATTGTTCATAATAGGGTTGTGATTCGATGATGAAAATATACCTACCTATAAGGTACTGCTTTATACAAGGTACTGCTTTATACAAGAATTAACAATAATTAAGCAAGTGTTTTTTTAATTTAATTTCCATTCACAGAACAGAAACAAAATGTATTAGTCATTATATTGTGTTAAATGATGAATTCGTAAAGATGAAAACAATTGAGACGTAGATGAAAAATACGAAAAAAGTGGATTTCTGTTTGTCTGTCTAAAAGTCAATATTAAATTGCAATATTAAATTGTTGATGGAACATAGTTTTTTGATGGCGATATTGAAGCTATAAAAACCTATTTTAGAAGCACTTTCAAAGTCAATTAGGTAGAAAATAATGCTATCTTATCACGATAAATCATGCTGATAACGATCAGTTAATTCTGCCATAAGAATAAGAAATAAAATAAGAAGTCATATTTTCATTTGAATAAGTGATAATTTATAATAATTGTTTTTTGTCAGTCCCCTGGTAACAAAATCTCAGTCCCCTGATTAACTTCTTTTTTTTTTCAAAATATTAATAATAAAATATTAATAATAGTCATAAAACTGTTTATTATTTTTTTTACTGGTACGCTTTTAATAATGTTATAGGACATTCTAAAATATAAGTAGAACTATTTTGTACGCCTTAAAACTTCTAAAAAAAATTTGTCGAAACTATGAGCATTTTATTCCTCTTTTTGTAGAATCACCCTAATAAAACCAATTTCTTTAATGTTTCGGGACTGTTTTTATAATTTCACTTTAAACGCTTGTTTCTGAAATGTTTCTCTGTTTCCCATTAGCGATGGGAATTTTTCAAAGTTTCGCAAATGACAAAGGAAAAAAATTAGTGTTTATTTCTGGGAAGCTACACGAATGTGGTTCCGACGTTTATGTCTACAGTATTTTCAATACTCACCTTAAGAAAATAAAGTGCACGATTGGGTCGCACGTTCTTGCTCTTGTGGTGCACGACTGGGTTGCACGTACTGGTTCTTGTTGCAAGTTGTCACGAAAATCAAATTAAATTTAATAATTTTTTTTTTAATATAATGCAAAAAAAAAAATTAAGAAATTTTCACAAAAGTGCTATCTTTTTACAAAGATTCAAGCCAAAATCAAAGTATGCAGAAAATTTTGTTGCCTAAATATAAGTTTACCAATGCATAAAAAATATTTTTTTTTTGTCAAGCCGTCTTCCAAATTTTGAATTTACAAAAAAATAAATAAGAAAATTAATTAAAAATTAAGCTTTTTTGCAAATTGAGAAAATCAAGCTTTTTTCAAAACCGTTATATGGCAGGTACCGTTAGTTTTTGAGCTAAAAAAAATTCAATTTCTCCTCTATGGAATGGTCTACAAACCCTACATCCGAAATTTAAAGTAAATCCGTTAAGTCGGTTAGGCTGTAGGTGCTGATACACACAGACTGACATTCAGACAGACAGACAGACATACCCACTTTATTCGTCTTCGCTATCATCGTAATGTCATGTTTGATTGTTATCCCAATTTTTTTTTTTTGCACGAATGCATAACTTCCCTTACCTATATTACCTATAATCGCAAGTATTTAAAACGTTAACAAATAAAATTGCATCCAAAAAAGTGACATCTTTTCTGACCACTATGCATCTTAAATCTTCTTAAACAAAATACAGAAAACTCAAGAGCTATTCAACTACTATTTAATGTTTATAATATTAACACGCTTAGGACCAGTCTTTTCAGCTCTGGTTATTTTTAACCATTGGTTATTTCAGTTGTTAATCATAGATTTTGTATGTGTTTCTATGGTTACCAGCTTAAATAACAAATGGTTAAATTTAACCACAGCTGAAAAGACTGGCCCTCAGTCTGTTGTAATAACCTAACCACATGTGTCTTTTTGAAAGCTTAAAGTAATAATAAAAATACAATAAAATTTCTAAAATACTTTTTAACTTTTATCTTTTATCACACCAATCAAAATGAGATTTTCGTACTGCACAATAAAACGTATCAAAACGACAATACAATGGAAAAAAAAAAAACACCTTTCGCCAGACGTGCGCAAACTATATGATTATATTTATTACCAATCCAGGAACCGTAATCCGCTCATAAGCACTTATTACGGCGTAATCTTGCGGTCTGATGTCGACCCGTATGTGGTTTGATGGGCCATCATATAACATTTGTTATTGTAAAAGTTCCGAATTCAATTTGCTTTGAGTAATTCACTTTTTTTTTAATGTATTTCAATTCGAATCACATCCGCAAAACTCTTGTTTGGAAGTCAAGAAAAAATTTGATTCGATTTCATTCCTACTTGTCAAGATGATCAATGAAACAGCATCCATTTAGCAATAATGACGACAAGCTAGATAAGAGTGTCATTGACTTCTTTGTCTAACAAATCGTGGGCACACACAACTTTCTTCCTCAAACAGCAAATAATACATTTACATTGAAACAATCTTCAGAAGCCAAAAAGATACTTTTAATCAGTCGTCGTCGGCAGTAGCGTTATGGTTATAAATTTATGTAAATTTAATGTTTCGCTTGAATGGATGATTCGACGGCTGCGCGCACAGCACACGTCTTCCTATCACGTTATAAGAAAAAAGGGGTATTTTTTGTTTTGCAGGAAACTGGTCTAACGCCTTGAGCCTAGAAAATAACAGTTAATCCTGTTCCTCGAGGTTTAAACTAGTTCCGTTGCCATTCACTATTACATTAAGTGGCTACTGTCTTGTCTGCGAGGTTTGACAAGTTTCGAAATATTTTCAAGATCAATGTTAAGTTTTCACTTTTCACTACTCTCGAGTCTCGGCAGTCAACACCTGGTTTTGTCGTCTGTGGACTTGGAAACCACTCTGAAGACCGATTGGACTGTCAAAGAAAGGCGGTGGTTCGTTAAGCTAGGAAAGTGCCTAAAGTGATTTCGCTGGTTCGTTGAACGAGTTTAATTATAGAGGATTTTTCCATAACTAATCTTGATGCACACTGGACACACCTTGTGATACACTTTTACTTATATGGTAGATGTGCTTTTTTTTTTTTTGTTTTTTAATATTTAACCGGTGCAAAATGTGAAAAGTGAGCTGTGGGTTGGGAGTTGGAAGTTAACTGCAATTTAATATAATTGGATGTAATGCTAGTTTAAATGAACTTCCTAGTTTGGACAACCTGCCAATAATACTTTTTCGTACATTGTAACTGCATGTAGGGTGGAGTTTTTTTTTCAAATGTCATAGTTAAATAGTCAGTTTGAAAGATTTAGATTAAAATAATTGACTCTAAATATATTACAAATGCATTTTTGAAAGTTGTTAAGATTGTGTTGTGTCTAAAGATATGAGTTTATTTTGTTGATATAGGAATAAAGTTTATATTAAAGACATTCAGAAAACAATTGATATACATATTTGTAGATAAATAACTCAATATCAAAATTAATTGAACTGAAACTTTAGGAAAAAGATTTTAAAATGTCACAAAAATTGATCAAACTATATTTAAAAAAAAAAAAAAAAAAACAACAAATATGTATGTAATTCGATCATTTAAAAATTCTAATTTTTTTTATTAGAATTGTGTTTCAGAATTTTGACTAAGCCGCCCCTATTGCGATTATAAATTGATAAATATTGAAATTTGGTACTTTGAAACTAAATCAATGAATAACCTGTTGTCGCCCAAAAGTTTTGAATATTCTTCGTATGCTCAAAAATATAAAGCAGAATTTTTCACTTTTTATGTGTCTGAAAACTGAGCTTTAAATTTTTTTTATTTGCTTGCTCATCATTCAGTTATGAGATGAACAGTTTGTTTTGAAGAATTGTGTTCATATTTTATGTAACTGCTCAGTTGAGAGGACGAACCAAATTTGTGGATTGCTTAGAAATAAAAACTGCCCTATTCAAATGATAAAAAAAATTTATACATAAAATATCAAATTTAATTTTTTAACAATAACTGATGATCGATTGATGATGGAAATAGAGGTGTTAGTTTTAGATAAGCTATTCAGAACTTTGTTTTGATGTAGATTCAGAGATTGTGAAGTTAAACAAGCCCTAAAGGGCTTAAAGGGGAAATAATGATTGTTTTTTTGGTAATTAATTGCTCAATAAATTGTAATAGATTTAATGTTAAAAATATGTGAAAATGAAAGATTTTTTGAGCCAAATATTAGCTTTTGTATAACGATCAATTATTACAATAATTCGAATTAATTAGACGATTTATTTTAGACTTGTTAATTGAAAAAAACTGTTTTTAAAATTACAAAATTAGAAAAACTTGAATAAATAAAAGAATCTCTGCTGAAGTTCTTAAAAGAATATTTGATATTGAAATGCTTTTAATACAAATGGATATTATTCTTAAATTTAAAAATAATAGAAATAGATTTATTTCCATATCTGCAATATTTATTCATCAAAAAAACAATCATTTTTAATGCAATCTATATCAGAACTGCCCATAGTGGTATGGAATAATACCAATTTTGTTGCATTATTAACATAAATAACATTGAACATTTTATAATAAATACTTTGTTAAATGAACATCTTGTGAGTTAAAACTTTTCTATTGATGTTTTTTTTTTTATTACTAAACTAGAACAGTGATTAATGATTATTACTATGATTACGGAATATCAAAATTCTCATTTTTAAACCTCATTTTTAAACCTAAACAAATGAAATTTAATTTCAGTCTTTTAATTAGATATTGATAAAAATACTACTTTTATTCTAATTGAAAAAAAAAAACAAATACAAAGTAAAAAGACACAAAATAAACACATTAAAGAAAGTGACCCTAATATACATAGAACACTCAGTGTTTTTTGTGAAAATGATGTGTAGAATTTTTATTTTTTGTTTTTTTTTAATTTAATTTTTTTTTTTTTATTTAATTTTTTTTTTTTTTTAATTTTTTTTTTTTATTTAATTTTTTTTTTTTTTATTTTTTTTTATTTTTTTTTTATTTGCAAAATTTTCTTGTTCCCAATATGGAATACGGCTTACTAATATGAAATCCGATTTCATTTTCGAAACACACTGATATTCCATATTAGGAACAAAGAGGTTCACTGCACAAATATACTAAAAATTAAACCTAATGACTCGAGAAAAAAAATTGTTTAAAGTTAACCCGATTACAAAATATAAGTAAAATTAACTCACAATAAGAATATGTGATGCACTTCACCAAAAAAATACTTTAAATTAGTGCGCACGTCTACAGCCGTCGCTCGCCAACCTCAAGAATACCAACAATTAATTTTTATATGAAAATAAAGATTGAACTGAAATTAATTAATGCGTATATAAATAAAGTAAAGTTTATGAATATTGCACTATTCCATATTAGGACCATATTCCATAATAGGTCAGAAAGCCATGTTTAGTACCATAGATTAGTGTAAACTGCAAGACTACCTTTTAAAAGATATCAGAAAAATTTTCGTTTCGTTGAATTCTGAAATTCCGAAACCAAACGAATTTACATCAACAACAATAATTTACTGGTGAATTTTATTTATTACCTATAAATTTGAAGATGAATATTTGCAAATATATTTTCCTAAAAAATCCCACACTACCTATCTAATAAAATAATGTTTTTTTTACTGTCACTCAAGAACTAAACAAATATTAATGCAAAAAAGGTTCCTATACGGTTTGTCCCAATTGCATAATTAATTTTTATCCAATATTTTTCTTTTTGAATCAACTAAGAACAAATTTGTATTTATTTATTTGCTGATTCATATCGACGGCGACGATGAGTAAACGCTAAACTAAATTTAATATATTATTTGAATTTATCTTTAAAGCTCTTATGCTAAATGTTAACTAAAATCTCGAACATTTTTTTTTATGACAGACAGAATATTCGATTTTATTTTTAATTACAAAATGTTATTACATACATTAAATATAAAAAAATATACTATTATATTTATTCTAAATTTCTTTATATTAAAATCCATAAGTTTCTAGACTTACCAAGTGCCAGCCATAAAAATCCTACCACAAAAATCATGTTTTTGCGGTGATGACAATTCTCGCCTTCAAAACAAGTTCCTTTTTATGTCTTTTTAATTTAATCCAATTGCCAACGAGGGTTAAAGATACCTTTTCTTAAAACATCCTCCTTAACTTCTTCTTACACTTGCAAAATTTATTTTGACTTTTAACATAAATTTGCTATTCAAATTTTCACTTTGGATTTATTTTCACAAACTTCTTCCAAACATATCTCACAGTCACAAATCAATTTCACCAACTAACGAATTAATTTCAAATTTAAAGAATCTCAAGACCGAAAAAGAAACCAACAATGCTAATCATCGAAAAAAAAAAATAAATAAAATCAACACCAACGATGGTCTCGAACCAACTTTATAAAAGATTTGATCAAAGCTAAACGCATACAATACGTTCTCGATCGACGACGGCTAAAAAGACACTAACGCTCTCACGTTAGTATCTTGGTAAATTTAATGGTAACGAAAGTGAATTAAATAAAAAATACCAAAACACGTTCGAGATACTCAGCAAACCGTTAACAGTTACAACAGTAGGTCTTCTTGTACGACGATGACGCGGTAAAAAATCTGAAGACCCCGCATAAAAGGTCGAACTACATTACCGACTAGATTGACAGCAGAAAAGCCGGCTTTTTCAACGATCGAGAGAGAATCAAAGAGACAAAATTGTTTACATCTCTCAATAAATGCTTCGAAGAGATTTAAATGGACTGTAAAAATAGCAATACTGCATGGCGCACGTTTAAACCATAAAAGAGATTCCGTCCTCTAATTGAAATGGTTGTCGTAGGTCATGATGATGGATACAGAAAACAGCGCCAAAAGTCACCAATTGAGAGCTTTGTCTATGTTATTTAGAGTGCGATAGAAATCTTTAATGAAACTGCCTGAAACTACTTGGCGGCACGACTCAAATGATGCACCAATCTTGCATCTTCATAATGTACTTCAAGACGAAGTTAGTTGGTTTGTTATAGGAAAATGTTTATCTAATTGAATTGTTGTGAAGATGTGAAAATTGTTGACGTTGTTGTTGTGAAGAGTGACTGACGAAAAGAGGTGCAGATTAAACAATATTGAACTGCTGAAGAAGATGCTGAAGCTGATCCAGTCAATTAGATGTGTTTTTTTAATGATTTTTATCGTTAAGATACTTTTTTTGTGTAATTTAATTGCTGTAGCGGTATCTAGATAATTAACTTGAACGAATGGAGTATTGAACAACTTGTTACGTGTTGATTTATGAATGTAGAAGTTAAATGATTCAACAATTATTGATTAATTAATCAAGTTGGGATTTTTCAATTAATTTCTTTTTTTTTTTTAAGAAAAAAAAAATTAAAATTTGAAGAATTTAACTTTCTATCTGTCAATGACATTTTTCTTTTGATTGGAAAATTTCTTCAAACGAAAAAAAAAAAAAATTAAAAAAAAATCAATTAAAGTTCGAAGACTTGCTGTGTTGTGTTTTTTATGAATATTGGTGTTAGAATTAGAATTAATTAGAAAAAAAAATTCAGAAATATAATATTTTTTTACCGGAATGCACGATGATTTATTTATCCTACGAAATTAGATACACTCCTAATGTCAATAAAGTCACATCTATTATTTAATGCTTTTTCTTTTGATAAATCATATAATGACATTACGATGATAGAGAAGTCTAAAAAAATTGGGCAGCACCTACAGCCTAAACGGCTAAACCGATTTGCTTCATATTTGGTATGTAGGGCTTGCGAGCCCATTCCTTAGAAGAGAAATTGAATTTTGTTAACTTAAAAAAATAAGGGTATCTGCCATTTAACCGTAATGTCGAAAACGGTCCCCAACGATTTTCTTCAAAAAATTAGAGATGGTTTTTATCTAATTGTCTTTTGATAAATTGCAAAAAAAATTTGCCACGCCTATTAAGTACCTCCCATAAAACCGTTATTTTTTTCTTCAGTTATCTTATGAACGGGTTACCGAATTTTAACTCAAAAAATACCTAGATAATAAAATCAAATTTTAGTACTAAATTTTGCAAAAATGTTTAGTTTTAATTTTAATTAATTTTTCAATTTATTTTTTTGTAAATTCAATATTTGGAAAACGGCTTGACCAAAAAATTTTATTTTTTGTACAATAAATGTCAACTATTTAGCACTTCAAATTGTCATACTTAAAAGTTGCAAAAAATAAAATTTATAAAAATTATTAAGTAAACATAGATTTATTTAAAAACCGCTCTAACGATTTTGTAATTATTTTCTTAGTAAACTTAATTTCTGCATAGTTTGATTTTGGTTTGAATCTCTGTAAAAGGGGTTTTAGTACTTTTCTGAAAAATTCGTATTATTTTTTACTTGCTCAATAGTATAGTATTGGCTTCGTGTAAAAAATCAAGGTTTTTATCAAACCTGACATTACGATACCAGAGAAGCCCAAAAAAGTAGGTTGTGCGTATGTGCGTATGTTTGGTTGTCTGTGCACCGACCTACAGCCTAAACGGGTTGAACGATTTATTTTAAATTTCGTATATAGCACTTCTTGGTTATTCCCTAGAGGAGTAATTCGAATTTTTGTTTTAGTCCGGCTATAACGGGTACCTGCCATATAACGTTTTCAGTTTTCCCAAATTTCTCAAAAACGGCTCTAACGATTTTAATAAAATTTGCTGTACGTTATATTTGCAGTAGTCTTAATATAACTGTATTTCAGGTTTTTGGCTAAAAATGCACATAACAGAGATTTGGTGTTTTTATAAATTTGGCCATAACTTGATAACGGCCAAGCCGATTCTTTTTAAATGCGGTATGGATTTTAATTCTGACATTTAGCACAAGATGACATTCAAAGTTTTTGGCAAAACAACCGTTTAATTATAGCTGCCATACAACTTGATCTCACGTTTAGGCCATTTTTTGATATTTTTCGAACTTTCTTTAGAATTTAATAAATTTAAATTTTTGTAGTCACATATAGTTTGCTACAAGAGCAAGTTCGTGCGACCCGGTCGTGCATTTTATATTTAAAAAAAATATTAAATTTTATTTTATTTTCGTGGCAAAACTTTCCTCAAAAACAAGTTCGTGCGACCCAGTGGTGCTTTTTATTTGTATTACATAATGCTTTCATCATGCAATCAAAAAAAAATTTCAGTTCCGGTTTAAAGCTTTTTTTCTGATAATGGTTTCAGTGGATATACTCGATTACGCCACTGCAAGAAACGAAAAATACTCTCGAGAAGTGTTTGAATTAACCAAGAACAACCTGTGTTGACGAACCCTTAGTAGTATATAAACGGGAATTATAACTATTTTACTTATTCCAAGTCTACCATCACACACCTTAAGTAGCTCTCAAAATTAATTCGATTTGGCTTTATTGCACTTGAAGCTAAATTATTGAATCATGTGCAGTTTAACATATTCAGGTCTACTTGCACTACGCAGTTCATCTCTTTAGTCACAGCTAAGCTTCATCTAATTGTGTTTATCAATCCACTGAGAAGTCAGAATTTTTTTAGCACACATTTCATAATTTATAATCTTTTAGGATTTGGTGTTTAGTCACGGTGATTTTATATAAATCACTTATTTTATCGATATAAATTTATTAATTCTTTATCTTTCTTCTCTTTCAGGTAAGTTTAATGCTACTAGTTATACAACAAACATTTGTAAGTATCTAAGTAATAAAATAATATAAAACTTATTTATTTAAAAAAAGAAAAATATAGCAACACAAAGCTATACATTTTGCAGGTTTTTATACTTGTTAAAGCCAAGAAGTCGACATTTTTTTAAGTTATTAAACTTATTAAAGCAAGAAAGTTGGAAATCCCAAAATAAATTCCAAAATAAGTCGGCAAATCCCTAATAAAATACGACGTTTCAATAAAATTCCACTTCCACCCCTTCCCCCCAGACTCGACCTACTAGTATGCCCAAAAAGGAAATTGGAGTAATTTTTCTTAATATTTTTTTTTGAAATAACAAATGCTCAAAAAACGCTTCATCAAACTTCATTATGTTCGAATAAAATATGAGAACATTTAATGAGATAATTTAATATTAAAGTGGAAAAATTACATCTATACACAACATAAATAAAAATTAAGTGTATGTTTCTAATGTCAAAATAAGAGCTACATATGCGGCACTTATAACAAAACATACATTTTTAAATGTTTGTCTGTCTGTCTGTCTGTTTGTCCTGGCTAATCTCGGGAACGGCCAGACCAATTTTGACGGGACTTTCACTGACTAATAGCTAATGTAATGCGGGTAAAATAGGCTATTAAACTCACTAGGTGGCGCTCGGGTCGATTTTTTTCTCATATTCGTATACATGAACCGATGAGAAACTATAGCTGGACTAATTTTGACGGGACTTTCACTGACAGATAGCTGATATTTTAGGAAATAACTTATTATATTTAAATTATCTCTATATAGCGCTGGGATAGCTTTTTCGAAAATTCTTATTTCTGGACCGACGGGAAAGGGATGGCCCGATTTTGAAGGGACTTTCAATGAAGGATAGCTGATGTTGGATGGTTTAACCAAGGCTATTTCAATTACCCAATAGATGGCGCTGAGGACGCTTTTTCGAAAATACATAGAGTTTGATGCCTTTGACCCACAATATAATGTTAAAATAATAAAAATAAAGCTTTTGGCAACATTTTGCCCCAATAAGATTTAAATAACTCTTTCAAAAACAATCTTCCTTATGCCTGCCTTAATATAATTAAAAGTTAACGCATACATACTCGTATAACGTTTAGCCACCGCACCATTGCAGGCAAGCTTTAAGAACTTTGACGACATACCACTTACGTAACCCCCATTAAAAAGTCTAACTTAAGAAATTGATCCCCAATTTTTTTCTTTTTGTCTGGAAGGTGCTATTTTCAGTCGTCTTCGCAAGACTTGTAATGTTATACTATTTCTTTTACAAAACCATCATTAACCATCTATGCGTGTAAATCAATCTATCTATTCATCAAATATTTTATTATTTAACCATCATACAAGCAACTAAATACCTCTCAGTAGCGTTTTGTAAACTATCTTTTCGACTTTCAACAAATATTTACCCAAAACACCATCATCTATTGTTATGAACTTCAACACGAACCGAAAACCATCAACTTTTACACCTCCTTCCGTTACAAATTGCGCCCACACGATTAAGTGTGAATACGCCAACAACGCCGGACGATGGACGTCCATTGTTATCAAGTCAAATCTCCGTCTAAAGGTCATTATGGCATGGTGCCTCTGGCATAACAGTCTGGCTTTATGAAAAAACACAACAAACTCCCAACCTCCTACAAGGAGGATTGTAGCTTTATCACTTTTTTTTATAAGGCCATTACTTTACGAAGAGATACCTTCACTCCTCCGGCAATCGTCGTCGTCTTCATATTGCAATCGTGCAGACGATATGAAAGTCGCGTGCCTAACTTCTCAGGTTGTGTTGTGCATCGTTTTCATTTTCAAACATCTTCTTTCTGGTAATTTTCCGATGGAGCATCCCATAAAAGCGATAATTCCAAGGTTACTTCTTTACTTATGCGAGAGACTGCAAGCACGGAAGGTTGCTATCGACTACAATCATGTTGTTGATGATCTTCACTGACAAATCAGAGCAACCGTTTTTTATGATATCGTTAGGTTGCCTTTTGTTATGATGACCATGTCAAGAGTTGTCTCGCGAAAGCTTGGTCTTCTTGGTGTAACCTCATCAAAAGAAAGTAGAGACTTGTATGCTTGACTTATTAATGACAGGTTGACATGGTGTGTTTATTTTTACAACTTAATTGAATGGAAATTCAAATACCAATAAAATAACAACAAAAAATAAAAGTAAAAGCGTGGAATTAATTGTGTACGTTGTTGGTTTTATGTTCACTGACTGCGAATCTTGACAAAACCAACAAAATACATCCGAACTCCGATGACAGTGTTTGCACTGCCAATCCCACATTTTACTTCACGGACAATCTGAAGTTGGTTTATTATAAGTGCATTGGAGCAGTTAAAGAGCGGATCGAATTTTGTGGTTTGAATTAAGTGTGTCATAATAAATCTTTTCGGGCGCTTAAGCTATGGGAATTTTCTATTCATCAGTGCACAGTGGGCAGGCTATGTAGCAAACATGGAAAACAAAACAAAACAAAAACTACGATTGCAAATTATAAATTATAAGTCCAGTCGGCAGAGACAAAATTTAGGTTCCGTAATGCAATACAGAATACCCATCCAATTTTATAATTGAAGATGGAACTTTAGTCTTTCAGGAGTATCAAAAAAAAAAAAAAAATGTCGGGATGGTGGGCGTTTGAGTTGGCCGCCATATTGAAAAACAATGGCGTATCCGACAAAAGAATCATTCAAACTATCGATAGAAAATTTGTTTTTCTTTTTTTCATGCCTAGAAATATTTGTTGTAGGTAAAACACTTTAGGAGTTATAGCGTATAACAGTTTTATTTAAGTTTTATAAATGGAAAATATTTCGTTCAAATTAAAAAAAAAAAAATAATATTACATAAGTGTTTTTGTTAATACAAATTATTTTTACCTACATTGAAAAAATTAATAAATGGACTAAAAAATAATTTCAGCTAAGTAGAAGACTAAGCATTAAATTTAGTGGACATTCGCACGAAACGCAATTTGAATTTATAATATTACACGCCGACTTTTCTTTTTCTCTGCCGACATTATTAATTTAACGATAAACAAAGTAGGCATGGGTTGATTTTTTGGTTTACAAAATACTTAAAAAATACCCAAAAGATAATACAATTTAGCTCTATGTCTTTATTTATTACCAATTTTAAGAATATACTGCCCCACTGTACGCATCGAAATGGGCGAACCTCTTTGCAATCACAACGATGTCAAGTGTCAAGGTGGGACTATAGGAGAGCAGCATATCGCATATCTGTTTATCGTTTTTGTATTTGTTGTAATTCTATGAGTGGTTTGTTTGGTTGGCTTGAATATAAGCAAATAGAGGCTAATGGGAAGGGCACACGATACTTGTTCTTTGTAGTACTTTTTTATTATTTAGTTTAACTGTATTTGTTCCATTATTTTGACACCCAATTTTGTAACCGTAATAAATGCATGTAATTTTCTTTAAGGCATTTATCTACGGCAAAGCTTTGATATTTCAACACCCAATAATAAAGGAGCAGCTAAATTTAAGATGACAATCAATTTATTATTTCAAATTGTGTAGTACTTTTGTTAAACTTCCGTTCTAACATATAGAGCATCTTGCCTTAGCGGGGTCAATGTGATTTTGGTTTCCTCTGAAATAAGTCAAGCTCACGGAACTTCGTTGCTCCGCAGGGGCAGTTCAACTAACTCGACGGCTCCAGTGAAGCTCAAACGGTTCGCACTCGTTTAAATACGTTCCTTCTTTCCGAGGGAACAACGATAAATCCAGCTTAAAGAACGAAAGATTTTAAATGACCACAAGTACTACTTTCATACCAAAAGGTTCAGCATTTGTTTGATAGCTTTTCTCATCTAATATTGGAACCAAACTTGGTATTTAAAACCATTTGTTTGAGAGTAACTTGTAACATCAATTCGGTATTGACGAATGTTTTAGAAACTACCGGACGGCCCAATAGAAGTAGTGTAGGATAGTTTTAGGTTAATGCTAAGACCTGTTATGTCTCCGACTTTTTTTCCTCAATGCCTTGAGTTGCATCAAAACAGAACAGATTTCCAACTTATGTTACGACTGATGTCGCCACGACTGCCGCAAAATGCTTAGGTTTTCTACAAAAGTGTTTTTAAGGTTTAAAATTCAAAGTTCCTTTAAAATAATTGATTAAATTGGAAGGATTATAGAAGAGAACTTTAAAAAGAATATGAGAGTATCGACGAGAGTCGAAGAAAAAATTTGTGTCGTTTGGACATCGCCGTAATTTTTGTTAACAGCTGCATTTCTACCCTGCCGCACTGCACGAATGTTAAATGTTCTACTAAGGCTCAATTTTGTCCTTCATTCATGATTTTAGAATTTCAAACCATTTCGGTATCTCCTATCGAAATACCCTAAAAATGATTTCCGTAAAATGATATAAAGCAACTTTTATACGGTCAGTCATTTGACATCCATTCGTAATATAGTGTTTGTGAAAATAAGTACATTTGTTTGACGAAAAATCATAATCCTTTTGATTTTGCCTGATGACTGATTATATGTGTAGAAGACTGACGTTCGCTGAATGAACGTGTAAAGGTCGCTTAAGACGTAGTTAAATTATAAAACGAATTCACTAAATACCAAAGTATTTTTTTTTGTGTTGCAACTGATGAAAACAACAATAAATGTTCAGTATTTTTCAAAGGATTCTATAAAGAATAAAAGATCTCTCATTCATATTTTTAATATGACTTTGTTGTTTTTAACATTCGATGACTTAAATGCTGTGTTATTTTGCTTCTCTTTAATATTTGATTTTTAAATTTAACCTCATAGTCCAATAATGTAACTTCTGAAATCTTTTATTAATCTCGGTAGTTTAATTATGAAATTTGTCTGTGATGCCAATAATAATTCAATTTTTTATCTACCTGGGCACATTTCAAATAAAATAAAATTTATTTGTGTTTAGATATCCAATCAAAAATAAATCAAAATTGATATGATTTGTCACAACTAATCTTTCGGATGTAAACACCAAAACCTCAAATAACAACTTAAAAGATTATCACCACAAAAATAATAACGATACAATATTTCGGTAGGTAGGAAAACTTAAAACAACAATCACTCAGTCTACACACATATGAATATCGAATTTTGTATTATTTTCGCCCAAAAGCACATATAAAATCCTGCAAATGAAATACTATATCATTTAAATTAATTCATCACACACAACATATCATGAACTCCATCAGAATATTACGGATAAATTTGCGTTTGTTGTCGTTGCGTTGCAACAAGAAGTGTCAACATAAATGCAAATAAAATTAATTGAAACATTTTGCCACCATGCATCCGAAGTTCATGCATTCGAATAAATTAATTTACTCTAAATATACAAATACTTTTGTGCCCAGTGATGGAATGTATGCAGATTTATCCTTAAATGATAATAATACCTACCTCAGGTGTGTATCCTTTTTTGCCAAAAAAAACAAAAAAAAAAAAAAAAAAATATCAAAAAGGCTCAGTTTATTCTCCCGTGACATGTCATGACACCAACAGACATGCATACAAACATTCCAACACATTCGGAATCGGAAATAGCACTTAATCCATCCAACTAGCAAAAGTACACTGCTTGACAAATAATTTCACAAACATTTTGTGCAAATTAAACAAAACCTACTCCAACAGACATTTTATGCAAATTTGAACTTGCGTGCAGATAGGACAACTGTGTGGAGACCTCAATTTAATTCGGATGGATTCGGCATCTTTTTAAATGAATTTGGTGCAAACTCTTTTATGTGTTTGGAATTGAAACTTCGACAATATTTCCTACAATCCAAGATACACAAAGATTGCAAATTATTTTTTATCAACAACGAATTTTGATATCCAGTGTGGTCATTGTAACATTCCTCGCGTGAGTGAATGAATGCTAACAGAATGATGAATGAACACATATAGGGTTTCAATATGTAACGCGGTATGTTTGCGTTATTGCATAACACTCCTCTTCCTCTTTGGTGGTCTCGATTGCAAGAGAAGTGTATAGCTTAGGTGTAAAGTGAATGCACTTTAAGAATGTGTTGCACTGTGTTAGCGTGTTTGCACTACATTCATTTTTCTTTTGATTTTCAATTAGTTTTTTATTGATAAATTTAACGGCATGTTTTTTTTATTTTAAATGATATTATGCTTCGTTAATTTTTTGTGGGTAACATAAGAGTTTGGTTTTGGTCAAAAAGATTTATGATTTTTTTTTTGGAGAAGAGATTTGAAATTTCTGGGCCATAAACTGTGCCGAAAGTACGGCCCTATTAAAGCAGTGTTACCTAATTAATCAAAATATGTTACAAAAAGTAAAATGAATTGAAAGTGAAAAAATAGTTTTATTTTTTATTACATTTCAACGCGTTTTTAGAAGAAGTATTATACAATTAAAGAGAAAATGAGAGTTTCTTGCATAAGCATTGTGAAAATGTAATGTTATTTTTGACAATATTGTCACCGCAGCAAAAATGAAAGGAAGAATGAAATCATGAAACTTTTTAAATTTCTCACAAGAAACAAGAAGCCACATTCGTCTCGAGTTCTTCTCGTTGTAGCTAATACTAAGAACGTTGACAATCACCCTTATTGCGATAGGCGTTCAACGCCATATAAAAACACGACAAAATGATTTTGCATTACGTAAGGCGTTCAACGACACTAGGCGTTTTTTGTTTTGTGGAATACATTTTATAAGTGACATTTGTCGTAATAGAGAATTTTTTTGTATTACGATAGTCGTTTTTAAATCAAAAACGTCTTTAAAAACGCCAAATTTTGTCGTTCAAGAATTTACAAACGACAGAGCCAAAAATACTCCTAAAATGTAAGTTTTAATTTGTTGTTTTTGTTTTTATAGTTGTTACAAGTTTCTTATTGGTCTCACGGAACAAAAAGAACGATGAATTCGTTAAAAATTTAACAAAAGGGAGTTTTTGAAGTTGAAGTCTTAGGTCTCAAAATATCGCCATATACTAATTACTATTTCTTGATAACTGCTCTAAATTTTGATGAAATTTGACATGAGTAATGTAGTACTAAAACCCTTTCTGATGGTTAAAGCCGGTATTACTAGAAAATAGTTTTAAGATACAGGCTAACGGTTTTTTTTTTAATTTTGAGTTTCTCTTTAAGCACTCAACATATCTTAATGAAATTTTATTTCTAAAGAGGCGTATTTTTTTTATAAACTGGATGTATGTACGATTTTGGTAAAAATTGTACTGTAATACCTTTATAAAAATTGATGGCATACCACGATTTTTTCGGAAAACTCTGGGTTGTTAGAAATTAACTTAAAATTTTTGTTATACATGTATATTTTTTTAAATTTTTAAATTAAATTAAATTATTTCATGTAAAATAATTGAGTGAAAATTTACAACATCCAAGAGAACCCTCGAGAGAACCACTCGTGCCTTTTTTCATTGACCTTTTAGGTAATTTGACACAAGAGCAAATTTGTCCGACACAGACGTGTCTTTTATGTTTGTCGTTCTTGTCATCGTCACAGCTGCTATGTTATTAATATACTCATTTACAAAAAAATATGTTTCAAAAATAATTTTGAATAAAAAACCGAGCTGTCCTGAGAATACTAACTTCTTATGAAAATTAAAACATTAGAAAATTGTTAAGTTTTTGTGTCTGTATTGTCATTTTTTAATTATAAAAAGCAAAAATGTTCAAAACTGATAGAATATAAATCTTCTATTCAAAATTTTCTATTTAATTTGTTGTGTCAAAATCAGCTCTCTCAATGGATCGTATGTGGAATCTAAGAGCGACAAGAAAAATGGGGTTTATGATACGCAATACCGTTTCGAAAGCGACACGACTAAAATAACGACAATTGGCGTTTAAGTGAAACGCCTATCGCAATGAGGGTGAATGTTACGAAATTCAATTGGTAAGTAATTAAAAATACATCCATTAGGTGGATTTCTATATTAATATTTTAATAAAGGGTTGTTGACATATTTTACACATCCGTCACAAGAAGCTATGTATATAAAATATCAGAAACACGCGTGGCATACACATATGGTTGGTGGCCCAATATTGGTAAAAAACTAAATGCTTCTCAGTGGAATTTGTCGACGGTAAATTAAAGGAAAACATATTTGTATGGAATGGCTCAAAAAGTCAAATCATTTTCGATAACAATCCTTTCTTTATATGCAAATCAAAGATCGAAAAAGTTCCGTTCGTTTTTTGGGATTGTTTGATTTAAATATTCGACAATGAGGGACTACCGAGCGTCAAAGAACAATTTAATGTTTACAGGTGACAATAAAAATATATTTACAAATAATAAAATGACAAAGAGCTGTTGATGAATCTCTAGATTTGTTGGATTAGAAATAACCTTTCGGACCGTTCAATACAGATATTATTGGATGGTTTTTCAAGTCTGAAATCTTCAATATAAATTCTGGTTTCCTCCATGGCTCCATTTTGTCTCCGACTCTCTTCATAATTTTTATCAATGTCTGAATCTTCTAATCCACTAAATTTTTTCTCTGACGACAGCACTCTATTCATTTTCAGATTCACAACCCAGCTTTTCGGTTGTGGAACTAGAGCGGCAGCTCATGAAATTTCGATCTCGACAGCATGTCTAATGAGAAATAAACAACCGCTTGGAATTAAATGCTTCAAAAACTCAATGTTGTCTTCTGTCGCTTAAGCGTAACATACCTTTTATGCCACTATCTATGAGTGGCAATTGTATAGAGGAAACTGAAAAGGTTTCCATTTTCGGTATGTGTATACGTCATATATTTGACGTTGCCAAAATGCTGCGAAATGCTTAGGTTTCTTACTAGAGCGAGGGCATAAATAAATTATATGCTCATTTTCCCGAAGTATTTCTAGCCGAGAGGGTGCATAGAGTTGAATTAAGGACAATAGACATTACATTTATTGTGATAAGATAAAATATCATATAAACATTACAGAAAAGATTTTACGTCGATTTTCAAGAGACTGAACCCCGATAAGCTATGCATCTAGTTGGGTAAGGAGGAATTTCGATGTTTCAACATATAACTTCCAAACTACAAACCTTGTAAATATTCTTTAAATACTTTCAATTCTCATGGAATGAATGTTGTAGTACGGCTTGAGCTCCTATAACTTATTTGAATCACCTAGATAGAATCCAGAAAAGAGCTTTAAAATTGATAGCAGATGTTGCAATTGCTTTTCAATCAATCTTATACTTTTGCAACATTGAAACAAGTCTTATTCTCAAACATTTAAAAAAAGAAATCAAGAATTTTTTTTTCCAAATGCTTTAATTTGTTATTTGTTTTTTTTTTTGTTATTTATTGAATTTAAATCACTCAAAGTCAATTTTCTTTTATTTCATGTTCAACAGTTAATTGCTCATTGCAAGGATGTTGGATCTTAATGTATGATGAATCATTCGTAAGCAAAGAACAAGTTATTGACTTCTCGGTTCTACAACTTATATTAAAACAGATAGTTAAGAACTATAAAACAAAACATAGAAGACAAGACTCTTCCTTGATGATGTACACCAATTTTGATTGGGAATTCTTCGGTCGCTCCTGGTGGTGATTTGCCTTTATTTTGACAATGGTTTTTCATAAATCAACTAATACGATTCGAAAATCACTTGAGTAATCGCGATGTTTTATTTTATTCTTATTGAATTTAGAGTTAAATTATCACAGTAGTAAGAAACTCGCCTTCAACATTTCTTTAACTTAAAATAAAAAATAGTAACCAAACCATTTGATATGTTACGACCAAGTTCAAATTCATTGTAACGATATCTTACAATTATGATAATAAAAAGCCAATAAAGTGTCAGGTTTTTGCCATTTAAGGTGAAAAACAAGTGTGATATTGGCTGTCAAATAAACAGGAACGAATGAATCAGTCTGTATTTAAGTGTGTTGTCGTTAGAAAGATAGCAGTAACACCATCTGTCTGCAAATATGTATACTTATTGATTCACTTTCGAATTGTAGACCTCTTCTTGCAGTAATGGCCCTTGTTATCACAGAAGATAGCTAATTAGAATTTACTAGATCACTCCATTTTGTCTTGCAATGAAAACTATTTTAATTACTTATAATCCCGGTAATTACTTATAAAAGCGGTTGTCTATCCAAAGATTTTTTTTCAAAAGGATCTTTAGGCTCCCATATAACACACCAAATTATGCGATACACGTCGAATCGGGATTGCCTCCAATGTATATTAGGAACCTTAAAGCTAACGCAGACTATATCATCAAAGTCATGCAAAGGCCGAACACCAATCTGCAGAAAAGAATTCTTTTAGTGTCATTAAGATGTCGATATACTCCTTTTAAAGATTGGTATGAATTGTCCTCGACACAAAACTATCCTCTGACTTTCTGTGTGGAAGATCTAGATTCGTGGAGAACTGCATTCTATGATTGCATTTCTACTCTCGATGAGCAAATATTTCTGGCTTTTAACGATAGGGCGAGGGAGTCTGTGTCGAGAACAATGTATAGCAAACTTAATCTCTGTTTGGGGGAAGCCAATTACTTTAGAGATGAATTTACTGTTTGGGAGATGAGTTTGATTTTTAAAGCTCGCACAGAATTGCTAGAGCTCAACTATAGGCCTCACAGAAATGATATTAGTCCCCACTGCACATTGTGTAATCTAAATCAAATTGAAAACATCTTCCACTTTTTGGCAATTTGTCCCATCTTACAAGAAATTCGGCGACTATACTTCAACAAGAGTTATCTATCGCTAGAGGAATGTTTAAGTGTTCTGAACGGAGAGAGTGGTTGGAAGCTGCTTATTCGGTTTATCTCACATTCGGTTGAGTATAGAAATACATATGTGAATCTATTTTAGGTACATACCTATGAAGATAGAATCTGATTTAATTTTGTTTTAGCTAAACTAAAAGCCTGAGTTTTGAGGATAAAACTTAATCTAATTTTGTTTTAGCTAAACTAAAAGCCTGTTTCAATTTAATTTCGTTTTAGCTAAACTAAAAGCCCGCGATACCAGTTGATATTTTAAGTCTTTAACTGCTTCCATATTCTGTTTTGTTTTAGGTAAACCTAATTTATTAAATGTAAAATAAAGCCAAACTTTTGTCTTAAAAATATGAATCAATATTATTATTTACTTTATTAATTTCGTTTTCGCTAAACTAAAAGCATATAAATTTAAGTCCTTTTTTGTTCTAGATTATGTTTAATTTATTTTTTTTTTCTGCTTCTTAATTTCAATTTTTTTGTCATAAATCTTTTTGTATACATTTTCTCTCAGATTATATAGATATATATTTAATTAACCGGCAGACGGCTTAGGGCCATGCTTGTATATCTTTTTAACTTTAAGTTTGTATTCTTCTGAAAAAAAAAAACAATAAAGATAATAATAATAATAATAATAATAATAATCCCGGTACTTCAAAATCATGTACATTATGAATTACTCAAAACACGAAAATGTGTATATGGAAAGAAAGTTCAACACATCTGCTGGTAAAATATCTTACGACTTTCACTTGTCAAAAAAAAAAAAATAATGTAACTAACAAATTTCCTTAACCATTGGTCCACCATGACCACATCAACTGTCGTCTTTACATTTGCACAGCTCCTAATGTCATGTCATCTCACAAATGTGGTCACACATACAAAAAAAAGTGCAACAGTAGATATTTGCAAAACCACGAACAATTTCAAAATCAAAATCACTTAGCAAATTTGCACACAACACGAACCAAACATTCTCTTTCATTCATTATTCCACATTGCTGTGTCGTCCATCTTCTTTGCACACTATCCGTTCAGCAGCTTGAATCTGGAACTGGTTGTGAACGTGCAGTGGACTTCCACGACAATACTTTTTCCGAGACGCATTTAATACGACTCAGCTAATTTTAATTATTGACTATCTAATAGATTTTTGCTGATGCCGCAGCTCTGGATACAAATCTTTTGTATGGCAATTCGTTTTCTGAAGCCAGAGGTGCCGCCGCGTCGCAGCCGTGCCGATGAGTTCTCTGTCCAGATGCATAATTTAATTATTGCAAGTTATTGTTGCTGTTCGATAAAGATCGGGTAATCAAACCTGTCACGGTATAATAGACTTTACGGAACTCCTTTTATGTAGAGACTTTGTTATGTTTTCAGATAATGTTGCAAACATTAGGTATTGCAATTTTCTGCAAGAAAGGTGACATTAAAAAAATTAAATACAGGAAGTCGGTTAAATTATTTTGTAATACAAACAATTTTTAAGAAATTAAAATATTTTAAAATCCAGAACTTGTCTCCTATTTTTCACTTCGATATATACAGATTTGCTTCTGGGGTTCGTCGAGTTGAAATATAATAAAACATCGGCAGGCTTTCCGACTATGGATTGTACAATTTTTATGACCAACTGAATGTGCATTTGTTTTTTCCAGGCGTTCTTAGGTCTGCATTTCTTTTGCGATGGGTAATTTTTGTCTCAAACAGGCACCGTGATTGATTCAAACAAGCTTCGTGGTCATTTTTTATCATTTTTTGACCAAAATGACCACACAGCTTTTTTAAATCAATCACATGCATGGTTGACGCAAAAACAACCAAGAATATTGGTTGATTTTTTTTTCGGTGTATCAGTCGAGTTTGTCGCGCTGTATTTCACTCACGATGGTATTCTTTTCGTGGAAGCTCTTTCGAATAATTCTTACTTCTAATTCGATCATGCTTTGTCACTACTGCTGAATGGTTCAAAAAATGGGTATCAGAGTCTTTTTGACGCTTTTCCCTCCAAAATGTTCAAACAAAATGTACTTACATCAAGTGGCCAAGATGAATCATCTTCACAATGCGAAAAAACAGTGCACGGGTGCCTGTCTGGTTGATTTGGAGAAAGCTTTCGACACCGTATGGTTAGAAGGTCTGTATCTAAAGCTGACCAGACTTGGTATTAGTAAATCATTATTGTATATACCTTATGATATGCTCAACGGTAGAAAGTTTGTTGTCAAGAGTGGCAGTGTAACGTCTACCAAAATATTTGAAATAAAAAATGGTCTGCAGCAGGGAGCGGTTAACTCGCCGATTCTTTTTAACATTTACACTAGCGATCTCATAAGTAGTCTAGTTCATGCAATTGTGTAAGCCGATAATCTAATAGCGTACAGAACAGATCCAAAAGTTGAAGTTATCAAAATTCTTTTGCAGCGTGACTTCGACAAGATTCAGCAATATTGCGAAAGTTGAAAATTAACTTTCAGAAATGCGAAAATATTCTGTTTAGAACCCCTTTGAAGTGCCTTGGCATCTGGCTGGATCAATATCTGTATTTCGACAGACATGTAGATGCTGCTCTGACCAGTATGTAAGCTATAGTTGTTGAGGTTTTTGTCTAGCAAGTAAGTAGTTATAAGAAAATTGAAATAAAAACTTAATATTATAAAACAAAAATTAATCATCTTCACAAATTATAGCTCCATCGTCGGCAAAGAATAACTGAGTCTCTTTCCAGTCCCTTGAACATTGTTTATAAACTGTGGTGACTCGGCATTTCTCCTTCTTTAAGCGCCAATTTTAATCGCAGTTCCTGACGAGTCTGGTTTGCATCAGCAGCGGGTAATGATATTTCTTACAACTACTGATACATGCTTTTCGTTCCGTATAGAGTACGGACATACTTACTTCTTTTTCGTTTCTTTCTTGAAACGTCTGTAAACCACTCAAGTCGTTTTTTGCGACGGGCACATTGAACAAGATTTGATTGTGTAAGTATTAAACGGTAGCTAACTGTTTTTTTTTATACCGACTATTTCGTAAATTTATTCACCGTTTTTGATGAAATTTTATATATTTTGGATTCAACTCTGGTTTCTAACTGCAAAAATATTGCTTTTCAAAAATAGCCGTCAGTATGTTTGCTGAATTGAACTCAATTCCTATACAGGGTGATTGGTTTAAGGTGCACCAAAAAACTTTAGCGTGTAGGGGGATCTATTTCCCCCCGTTTAGGCAGGGGGGGCAATTTTCAAAAAAATTGACTAAAATCAGAAAAAAAAATATTTAAAAACAAAAAAAAAATGATACAAAGCCTTGTTATATCTTTTTGGAAAGCCAGAAAACTACTCTTATTTTATTTTTAAATTAAGTTGTTTAAGTGAACAGTTTTAAAAAAAATAATTTTCAAACTCAAAATTTTGAAAAAAAAAATTTTAAACTAATTTTTTTCAAAATTTTATGTAATTAAATATTATTTTTATTTTCAAAATTCAATGCTTTTATTAATTTTTAGTCAAAAACAGAAAACCGTATGCCAAAATGTATCTTAGTTTTTGAGAAATTAAGAAAATACTAAAAGTACTTTTTGAAAAAAAGGTGAAATCTGGTTAATCTGGTTAAAAACAATTAACTGGATTAACCAGATATCACCTTTTTTTAAAAAAAGTGCTTTTAGTATTTTCTTAATTTCTCAAAAACTAAGATACATTTTGGCATCCGGTTTTCTGTTTTTGACTAAAAATTAATAAAAGCATTAAATTTTGAAAATAAAAATAATAGTTAATTACATAAAATTTTGAAAAAAAAATTGTTTAAAAATTTTTTCTTAATTTTTTTTTTCAAAATTTTGAGTTTGAAAATAATTTTTTAAAACTGTTCACTTAAACAACTTAATTTAAAAATAAAATCTGTTTTTGACTAAAAATTAATAAAAGCATTAAATTTTGAAAATAAAAATAATAGTTAATTACATAAAATTTTGAAAAAAAATTGTTTAAAAATGTTTTTTTAATTTTTTTTTTTTCAAAATTTTGAATTTGAAAATTAATTTTTTAAAACTGTTCACTTAAACAACTTAATTTAAAAATAAAATAAAAAAGTAGTTTTCTGGCTTTAAAAAAAGATATAACAAAGGCATTGTATCATTCGCCGTTGTTCTTAAATAATTTTTTTTCTGATTTAAGTCAATTTTTTAGAAAATTGCCCCTCCTGCCTAAACGGGGGGAAATAGACCCCCCTCCCATACGAATTTTTTCTTGTCTTAACCCCACCTACACGCTCAAGCTTTTTGGTGCACCTTAAACCAATCATCCTGTATATATCGACATTGGAGAATCTTCAAAGAACTTTTTTATGTCGTAATAATGGCATTTATAACATTTTCGAGATTTACTTGGTTGATTGAATAAAACCATCGCTAGGTCAAGAAACAGCGACAAAATCCCCACTTAGGTATTATTGCTTATCAAAAAACAAACCCTCTTTGTATTCGTGTGCCTGGTCCATATCCGACACGAGCACTTATATTTGCGCACATTTTTATATATAATTTCAATTGAATTAATTATTCCTCTTCACCTTAGTCATGGCGATTCCATCAGTTGCTCACGTAAGGATTAACGCAAATTCAAATAGATTTTATAAAACTTGCATAATAATTTAATATTTCCATTAAAGGACTTTAGGTTTAAATGTGGATTTTATTTTATTTCTTTGGTTTAATGGTCGTTTTACATTTTCGCATTTCAATTTGTATACCTGTTTGGATGGTGTGCAAATGTTAAATAGGAGAGGGTCCTGATGACCACCTTCATTGGTCTGTGTTTTATGTTGTGGAGATTTAATTTGTTTCTCTAGCTGTAGGTCTGAGTGAGATGGTCACAGTGCAATTGCTCGTATTTTCTCCATTTACCAAGCATTTAATGCAGGGGCGGCGCATGTGGCTGAGACAAAAGGGGGAGGTTGGACTCTGTGTTTTGAATCCTATGAATTGCCGGATAAAGGCTATTTGCACGTGTACACCACCAGGCGCGTCCTGACAGTTACCACAAAGCGTGGTGGTGCCGGTAAAGTCGGTTGTTGTTGGTGGTTTATGCTGAAGCCGATGCTTATGACCGCCACCTTCGCTGTGGCAGGACGAGAAAAAAAAATCCATGGCGTGCGTAATTGAAAACAAACTCCCTATCCAAGTGGAAAAGTATAGAAAAATAAAAAGGATTTTGTTAGTTTTTATTTTGTTGCTACAATTTGTATTTCTTTCTATTTTTTTTGTAGAATATATTGCTCTATTCCCTTTGGTTTTGCTTTTTGTATCCTTGCATTTTGTGATCTGTTTGTGATTGCTATATTCGACGACGATGAGAGGAGGGTAAAATAAATTAAGAAAATAAAAAAAAAAAAAAAAAAAACAGTGACTGGGTTTGAGAAGTGCAATGTATTTGTGTTCTATGAACTAACTGGTTGGGGTGCATGCACAAAGTGGCCAAAGAATACCATTCAATTTGTTAGTTGCCTTCGTCAAATAAAACAGACGAATGCATCCATATTTGTCTTTTTTTGCAATTTTAGTTTGATGCAATTTTGGCCTGCGCTCGTCGCGGTAAGTGAATTCGGTGGAAATATTTTTTTTTATTAACAAGGAGCGGCACTTTGTAAATCTTTTCAAGTGACGACTTATTGTTGTTATTTTTTTGAACTGATTTTTATTTATGCAATTTAATTTAATAGCAAAATATTGACAATTAAAGAATTGGCAAAAAAAAATCAAACATAGTTAGTGAGTGACCCAAAAACACTCACCCGATGATGTTATTTTATTATGTCTTCATTTTAGTTTTTACTTGAAATTATAGATACTATAAGGTAAGTTATGCATTCGTGCAAAAAAGACAATAATCAAACATGACTATGATTTAGAGAATACGAAAAAAGTAGGTCTGGAAATTCCGCCTGTCTGTCAGTCTGGTTGTATCAGCAACTACAGCCTAACCAGCTAAACCGATTTGCTTCAAATTTTGTTGGTAGACCATTCCTTGGAATAGAAATTGAATTTTTCGTAGGTCAAAAAATAACGGTACTTGCTATATAACCGTTATAAAGAAGGTTAATTTTTTCGAAAACGGTTTCAACGATTTTCTTCAAAAAAATTAGATATAGTTTTTGTCTGATTGTCTTTAATTCATCTGCGGAAAAAATTTGGCAAGTCTACTAACGGTACCTCCCATAAAACCGTTATTTTTTTACTTGAACGATCTCGTGAACGGATTAATCGATTTTGGCGCAATAAATTTTTTTAGAAAAATCTAAATGAATTTATCAAGTTTTGATACCAATGTTTAGCATATGTGCTTAATTTTAATTTTAATATTTTTTTCAATTTACTTGTTTTTTTTGTAAATTCGATATTTGGAAAATGGCTTGATTTAAAATTTGTAATAAAACTTTTTTATAAACATAATTAAAATTGTAATAATCGGTTTATTTAAAAACCGCTTTTGGAATTATTTCTAAACTTCAATTATTTCTAAACAATTTCAAGTTCGTGCCATCCAGTCGTGCACTTCATTTCATTTCCTCAAGCTACATCTGTCAAACTGGTTGTCCACCAAATTGCAATACATACAGAGAAAGTGACTAAGACTTTTGGCATCATCGGTCAATACTTTTTTTTTTGGGAACAACATTGGCCAGGCCATCACCGTCAACGGGGAACGCCTGATGATAACCCATTTCATTTGGCTTATTGGAAGACATTATTCTGGTTTCAGCATGATGGCATTAAGAGCCGCAAACCCATTTTCTTAATTCACATCAGGGGTGTAATTCACTATAACTACCGCCCTTAAAGCTGACATAATCAACGTCATTGGGCTCTGTCATGTAAAATTATACGAACATTTTAGTTGCCTTCTGAAAAAATAAAAACTAGATCTATGATTTCAGTTTTTTTTTTTATTTAATTTAAAAAATAGGAAACTTTGAATGAAAAACCCTTTTATCGATTTGACAGCTCTCTGTATGAAATAGATAAATATTAATTAATTGCGAAAAAAGAGACTAAACTTTGTCCTTCGCATTTCTAATCAGTAACCAGTCCCCTGAAAAATTGAAAATGTTAAAAATATTGATAACTTCTATATAGGTCTAAAGCGACTTTTACACGGTCAGTCAGAGAACGTCAGTCATCTATCTATACACATATAATCAGTTATGAGGCAAAATCAAAAAGGTTCTGATTTTTCGTCAAACAAATACACGCATACAGACTTATAACAAACACTTCATTGCAGATTGCAAATTGGGTTTGCATTTGGCGTCTGTTTGTTATGTCACTTTTAATAAATACATTTGTGCGATAAGTCGTGGATTAACCGTTTTTTTTTATCAGTCCCCTTGTGAGTACATATAAGTTTTGTATATAAGCATTGTATATAAAACAATAGTAAATTTACAACTCGAAACTATTGGGGTCTAGTTTCACCGTTCTCGGAGCGGAGGTAGCATCGAATTTATTTGACTTAAGAATTGGGATATTTCATGTATATAAAGAAATGAAGATAATTGTTTGCAAAGGGAGGTTCTGACAACAATATTGCGATTGACAAGCATAAATTATATTAAAAAATTGAAAATGTTTGAAGAGAGAGCCGATAATATTTTCGTATCTTTAGTAACTTTATTCAAGAATTTATACTTTCAACAACAAAAACTATATATTTTCGTAGCATAGTGTTTGTGTGTAGTTTAGTTCTCTTTTGAGAGAGTGGGTAGTTTTTCTGTCAAAAAATTAGGCTCGGATCTAAAAAGATGAAATGGAGATTTCCTGGTTTTAAAGTATGTTTCATTAATTAGTAAGCTTTTATCGGTCTATAAGTTGAGAAAACGTTAACAAAGTATTAAATTCTTTTTAAGACCGTGTTATATTGACTATAATTTTGCACCACTGTTTTTTTATTCTTTGAAATTAAACGTTTGTATATTTTTTGGTTAAAAAATGTAAAAAAAACTCAGTCCCCTGGCAATTTTATGAAAAAAAGGACTAAAATTCTTTTCAGAGGTCTGTGAAATTTTTAGAAGATGATGCATTTTAACGGGTTTTGCTATGCAATCTTAAATCGATGATCCAACATAACAACGATATTGAATCTATAAAAACCTAATTTAGAAGAATTTTCAGAGTCAATTAGGTCCAAGATATTGCTATCTTATAAAAATAAATCATGCTGACATCGATCAGTTTTTTCTGCCGTTTAAATAAAAAGTCATATTTTGATTTGAATAAGTGATCATTTATGAGATATAATTGTTTTTTATCAGTCCTCTGGTAACAAAATCTCAGTCCACCTTTTTTTGAATGCCATAAAATTGTTTTTTTTATTATTTTTGACTGGTCGATTACAATAATGTTGGAGGACATTCTAACATATAACTAAAACTAATTTTAAAAAATTTCCGAAAATGTGAGCATTTTATTCTATTTTTTGTAGAATCACCCAAACATCATCAATGTTTTCAGCTCAATTCAATTGACTCAATATGTTTTATAATGTTGTCTGCCAAGCAATACCTTTTGATGCAAATGTCATACTCGACTGAAAAAAAATATCAATTGTCACTTAGAAGTCACACTTGCAAAGTTTAGATGATTTTTTTTCATTTTTTGTGTCAAGATGAGATTAGATAACGTCCATGTGACCTGAAAAGTGCACATATTAAAGTTGCCTACACCCAGGAGGATTCCTGATGCCGTATCTCAACCGTCCTTGGCAGTCCTTGTAACGATTTTTATTCTCATCATGTCCATTCAAATCTACACTCACAAACTGAATTTCATATTTTGGGATGTTTTTATCAAGGTTGAGGAAATCTAACCAAAAGCGTTTCTTATGCTGCTTGCTCACACACAATTTAGAGATCACCATTTCTTGCATCATCAGTTTCTGAGACATCCAACGGAAACTACTGTTCAAAATAACCAAGATGGCAGGAACCTACGCATGGAATAATGTATCAATTTTTTTAATTTTGTGTAATGAAGGAAGTTCACTGTGGCGTATACGTAATTTTTATTAGCATAAATTATTTTTCAAACATAAATTTTGTAGAATATTTATTGCCAAGGAATATCTTCAATATACCATTTTTTTATTAAATTTTAAGTATTAATTTAAAATAAAAAACATTTTTTGTATGCCAATTGTTCTTAATATATTCCAAAACAAAAAAAAACTTCAAGTCATGTTTCTCATAATTGAATCCAAACAATTTTATTTTGTACTCTTCTTCTGTGTAAATCTAATTTGTGTCTTTCAAACCTTGACAATTATTCCAGTGCTCAGTAAAAAAAAAAAAAACAATGAAAGAAAAAAAAACTACATCACAAACACTTCATCGCCGTCATCAGTAGCACTCTTAATGAAGGCACTTTCTGTTTCTGCCACACAAATTCAGATACTCACCTGGCGGAACAGTCCCTACCTACCAAGCAGTAGTAGAAGTATTTTACAACCTAACAACGTGTTCAGCAGATCACTCTATCAGGCACTTTACCCACTTTCAAAGGTATCCATATCGGAATGGACGTGCAGCCCGAGTGGACATCTTCTCTTGATTATCTCGTTAGGCCCGACAATGGCCAACGACAGAATATTAAATCACTTACCATGTAAACATTGACATTCATTACCAACCAGCTTGTGGACTTTTTATTATTTTCAATTTCGTTCTTTGTCTTGTACAAATTATCTGATTTAATTTTTTTTTGTCGTTCGGTTATGTGTCCATCCAACGGATTGTGTTGCTCCTGACTAAAGTGTCATAGTGCAGCAGAACAACACTCTTTTGTGTGGCGCACTAACGAAATTACTTTCGAAACATATTTCTTTTGGCCAATTCTGTGCAGGACGGACTGTGATAGAAAAATCACAACATAAAAAAAGTCACACAACTCACCTGAATTGCTATTGTTTTGACGGCGCGGTTGCGATGCCGCTAAGCCATGGCTTTACTTTGGTTGACATCAATTTTTAGCAGGAACCAGGAACGTCGTTGGGTCGACCAACCGACCGATATGAAAGGCGCTGTTGCAGGACTAATATCTCCTCTTTCAGTGTTTGTCTTTGCTTAATGTCTCGTGGCGACTCCGTCCGGTACTCCGGTGGTGTTGTGTTCATTACTTTCGTTTCAATTTGCTGAGTTGTATGGTTTTACTCTTGGCTGCCAGATTGTTTCGTATTATAGTCCAGCTATGCCTTGTTTTGCTTGTTTGCAGATTTACGGTCATAACTTTGTGTTGATTTTAGCTTTTGTAAGCATTTTTTTCTTTTTGTAGAAAGTTTCATTCATGTCCACAAAAAATTCAGTGTATCGGAGTACTGTAATCCCAGACAAATTGGCTAAATTAAATTTTGTTTGCGAATGGAAAATTGAGGAGTTTTAAAAGGAAAGAAAAAATTATGCAAAAGTAATTTCGGGCTCAACCGGGATTTGAACCCGGGACCTCTCGCACCCAAAGCGAGAATCATACCCCTAGACCATTGAGCCACCTGAAGATTGTTTTGACCATTTTGTAGCACATTTCTGGTTGGCCAAATTGTTATGATAAAATGGTAGATTGCAGTGCAAACGATGTGTTGTTTTTTGTTGCATAGTTTTAGTTGGGTAAGTTTATGCGTGTGTCAATTTGTTAACAGAAGTAGACATTTAGGCGGAAATATTACAAGTTGATGTCTAATAATAATAATACAATGGGGCATATTCATAGTTGTTTTTAAACTCGGATTTTTCTTAGGCTGTGTTTAAACAATGTAATTCATATAGGATAAACTTGAGTTTTTCTTAAAAAGAACTTAAGCATTGTTTATAAATATGCCCCAATTTGTTTTTCTTTCATTGATCAAAATTTATAAACATACATACATACATACAATTAAAGTGCCTGTTTTTAAGTAAAAGCTGTTTAGATGATGCATGTAAAAGTATAATTTACGTACGTCGATTGTTTAAAATGTCGATTTTTATCACTTTTTTCGGAAAAAAAGTCGACAATTTTTTTTTTAATGACCAGTAAAATGACGGAAGCTAAAAGTCTCGATTTAAAAAATGTTGAACTCCTTAGTTAACAAGTCGGAAAAAATGTCGACATTTCAAAATCTCGAATTTCGAATTCCTTCAAAAAAGTCGGCAAAAATGTCGAAATGTCAATTTTCATAAAAAAAAAAATTGTCGGATATTTCAGTGATCAAAATGTCTGTTGATAAAAGATCGACAGTTCAAATATTGACTGTCAAAACATCAATTACTGACGAGATTTTGAAAGTCGAGGTTTGAAATAGTCGACATTTTGCACAGTCGAGATCTTGAATAAAGTCGGCATTGTGATCTATCGCAGTTTTTGACCAATCGACATATTATTTCTTAGAAATTCGATTTTGTGAAGTCGACCTGCAACGAGCTTGCTTTCAGAAAGCGAAGCGAAGAAATTACGAAGAGATTGTATGGGGATATTTCTTAAAAAAATGTTACGTAATAATATTATTATAGGCGCAACTATTTTTAAATTGCCGCTCAAAGAAGGAGATTTTTTCACCAAAGTTCATAAACAATTCTCAAGGCCAACTTCTTGTGGATGTCGACAAACTTCTTAACAGTTGTCGAAAGTACTGTGAATTAATTTAAAATGAACAGTTTGATAGGCTATGTTTTCCAAAAGCTGAAACAAACTATACGAAGAAGTACCGGATATCACAGTCGAAGAAGTCAGTTCGACGGCGGCGCACAGGGGCCCGTTTTTTGAAAAGTGCTTGCTAAAATAGGTTGCTCTATAATGCAAAACTTTTAATTTTACTGAATAAACAAATGTATGGAGCTCTAGTAATTGTAGAAATTATTTCATTTGGATTAATAGTTTGGCTTGTAGATCTAGTCAATGTTGAAAAAAAAAATTGTTTTTACTTTCAGTACAAAAACAAGGAAAAGGGCGTATAACAACCTTTGTTTTATTTTTTCTTTTAAAACGTTAATATTTGTTAACTATTAGATGAAAATCAGAAAATAAAAAAATTATAATTTGTTTTTAACTGTTTAATTTAATATTTTTTGAAACATCATTTTTTCGACTTTAAATACAGTAGAAAAAAAAGGTTCAAACGTAATCAAAAACAGCTTTACGGATAATAAATCCTAATATATTTCTAAACATAAGCCCAAAAACCCAGTTGCGTAAAATTGCATAGAACTAAGCTAAAGAGGTTTACATTGAAAATTGTTTTAGTAAATAGTTTTTTTAAATATTAATTTTCAAACTAAAGATTTTGAAAACAAATTCAAAACAAAATTTTCAAAAAAAATTTTTTTTTTAAATTTTATGTAATTAAGTACAACTTTTGTTTCCAAAAATCAATGCTCTTATTAGTTTTTAGTCAAATGCAGAAATCCGCATGCCAATTTGTTTTTAGGCATCACATTTTGTATTTTAGTTAGTTTATTTATTCCCTACTGTTTAACTTAAATTGCCCCAGCATACATCGAAATTGACTTTTGATCTTTGTAAATTAAAATACCAAAAATTAATGACATTAACTAAACTTCTTATTTCAACAGCAAATTCTGAGACACCCTCTGATTTTTTTTTTTTGAAACTCGTCATTTTGATAGCCTTGGTCATTTCTTAGAAGATACAAAAAATTGGTCTTATTATCATTCGTTTTACAGTAAAAATAATAATAAAACAAAAACAAATAACATGCAAACAAACAAACACTTTTGTCCCACTGTTTAATTGAAACCAGTTTGGTTTCTTTTTTCCTACTGTTTTATTTAAAATTAACTCTGATTACTTCAAAAATTGACTTTTGACCTTTTGTAAATTAAAATAACAATTATTTTAATCACCTTAACTTAAATTCTTATTTCAACAGCGAATTCTGAAACACCCTGTATATTTTTTTTTAAGCTCATCATTTTTGCAGCTTTGGAAATATCCTTTAACATAAAAAAATTGTGGCGATATCTCTTTTCGTTTAGGAGTTATCATTTTAGCAACCAAAAAAGTCGATTCGGGCCACTGTGCGGCGGGAAAAAACTCCAAAAAAGGGAAAAACGATTAGGTCGGACAGAATTTTCTATAAGTTGTTTAAAAAGAAATGTTTTTATTAAATCCAAATTCTATAGGTCAGGGGGTCGAAATTCAGTTTTTTGCAAATTTCTCGGAAAATATTAACTTTGTGAAAAAAAAATGTTTTGGTAAAAATTGTAGCGTATATAATTTTCTTTCAAAATGTTCTTCACACCTTTCATCGTACCATCAATTAGTTTCGAGAAAAAGTGTTAAATTGTTACAAAGTCTGTCAACACTGCACTTTTTCACTACTATTTGACGCTTTTGGCTTTATTTTTTTGTGGGTTTCCCATTAACTCTAATCCACATAAAAAATTAAATGCATGACTGGGTCGTTCGAACTTGCCCCTGTTGCAAACTATGGGACTACAAAACTGTTGATCCATGATTATGTATCATCATATTTTTCGTTATATGTTGTTAAGCTCAAAACTTTAAATTCCATCTTGTGCTGCAAATTTAACTTATGTGCCGTAACAAATATAAATAAAATTCGTTCAGGCGTTTTGAAGTACCGGCCAAATTTGTAAGAAGTTGTTAACACTAAATCTTTGTTATGTGAATTTTTAGCTTAAATCCTGAAATGCACTTACATTCAAAACCTTGCAAGTTAACGTACACAAAGTTTCATCAAAATCGTATGAGCCGTTTTCAAAAAATTCGGAAAAAACTATTATACAACAATCAGTTGGCCTTAGATATGGTATATTCTAAAAGGGGGTGCCGACGTTTCCTAAGATCAACACGATGAAGCCTGCAAGACAAATCTTTAGATAATGTTGTGAAGTGGAAGTGCGATCCCATTCGAGATCATAACATTATCTTCAGAAAAAATATATCTATGAAAAATTCTAATTTTCTTAGGTTTTTTTAATACATTTTCTTATCCATTCACATCCTACAATGCTTAAAAGTTAATTAAACCTGATTTGAATTCGAAATTTCGTATTACCCAGTTTGACACACGTTTTTCATTTATTACCTTCAAAATTTTATTAATAGTTAGCTGTTTTCTAATAAAATATTAAAACAAATATTATACTCTAGGAGTGAATTAATTTATTTCTCTTAAATAAAATGCAAATATAGGTACAGTAGATTAACTCATACTATTGTTTCCTTAAAAAAATTAAAACTATATTCATATATTTAATTTTTTGTTTTCTTAAATTAAAATTTCTATTTATTTATTTCTGTTGATTTCTGCAATGTTGACCGCGATAAAAAGAATGATTAAAGTCCTTGATGTATCGATATAGCGTGTGTGTGTGTGTGTGTTTTTTCTGAGAGTTAATTTCTTAAAGTAATTGCTTTGAATGTCAAAGCATTGCCATCTCGATATTTTATTATAAAAAAAAATACACAACATTTTGATAGCACATTCCAAAAAGAAAAGAAAAAATAATTAAAATTTCACATAAAGTGCCTAAAATTATACTTCTTCTTTTTTTTTTATATAAATTTATACAATTTTATTTTTTATGAGCGCTTCTTTATCACTTAATTTTCATTATTCGATTTATTTATTGAAAATATCATCGACCAGTTGCTTCGTGATGATGCGATGAGGCCGAGTCGGATTCACCTTTGGCCGCTGATAGAGTCTGGCATTGATGGCATAAAGCCTTGGCGATAGATCACAACGTACATTGAACCACCAATCGCATACAAACACCGCCTGCGAAAATTGTGTTCCATTTGGACAGAGGAAGCTTGCCTGTCGTCCATCTATGTCACAGTAGTGCCAACCTATTGGAAATCGAAAAAAAAAGAAAAAAAAAGACAAAAATCATTAATTCGAAATGGAAACCCATTTGTGTGTTTGTGACCGCACCTTGACATCTTGTTTCCATGTCGGCAAAAAATCCCGGATACGCCTGTTCATCACAATAGAAATTCGTATAGGGTATCGCCGATAGGATTGGGTAATCTGTTCCCGGTCGACCTGCAAGGAAATAGGATAAAATGAATATTTAGGACACATTCCATGAAATGCAATTATTTTGTGTTAAGAACAGATGCACAATATACCGCACCAAACATTTGCCCGCCCCCTAAATCGAAAAAATGCTTTCCAATCTCCAAACAAGCTAAATCGTGTCGTTTGTCTCAATCAAAATATTAACAAAGAACAAATAAATCTCGATTTTTTGAATCACTAGGGTTGGGACTGGGGATAGCTGCTCCTAATTTACTGCATGGGAGGAATTCCAAATGGAATCGAAGCCATTTAACGATTTTTATAAGTGCACTAACAGGATAGCGAATGTATTCTATTATTTTGTCCAATCGGACATGGTGGTGTGCCTAGAGGTGAAATGGAATCAAATAACAAAAAAAAAAAAAAAAATTTTTGCCAAAGAGCTACGATACTAATTTTCCCACAAAGTGAAAGGCTTGAGGGTACATTTGCCTGGTTATAACAACTAGTCAGGGGCAGTATAACCTTTATGGTTGTTGATTGGAAAAAGCATTTAAATCGAACATAAATTCACTTGTGTACTTCACAGAGTACATTATAGTGTTTGTCGCTTTGCTGTTACTTAATGAGTTTTTATTTGATTTTTTTATTAATTGATGATTCAATTTATGAGAAGCAAGAGAAGAACAAAATGATTGAAAATGGGCAGAGGTGGAGAGCACAAGAAAATATAAGCGTTTTTTTCTAAGCATAAGTCTTGCCAACTCCTACTCTGGCTTTCACGCGGTGACTCTACAATGTCTACCAATTACCTCTGAATTCTAGATTGGACAGAATCCTTTTAGTTTTAAAAAAATAAACAGTAAAAAGACTAAAAATAGCCAAATTAAATATTATTAAGTGGAGTGTATATGAATGAAATTCAATTTTAAAGGTTTTGTGGCCTTAACTCCAATCCAGAATCCTTTTGGTTCATATAGTTTTGCGGTTTGTGTGTAAGGTTAACTTCCAATTTTTATCATTTTCATATAAGTACGATGGGATTGAAACAACCATATCTATTGTACGATCTTTATTACATTTAAGTATTATAAAAGTAGAGACTTTTATGGTTTTGTACTACAGGAAGACGTATTAAGCTACGATCAACTAAGCGATTTGCTACAATGACAATCTGCTTCAAGGCTGAATTCGGTAGCATCAACTTGATTTGCTAACATCACACAGAGAAAAAGGACGAAATGGACAAAGATAGCTTCAACTAGCTTTTAGAAAACCGTTGTGTCCTAGTCAATGTCAATGTAAACTTGGAAATGGCAACTATAGCCTTCCCCTTCACGAAGACATCTCCTATAACGGACAAAAAATGACGAACTTTTCGGTGAGAAGAAACAGTAGTAGCAAGCACGCAATTTTAAAATTGAAAAAAAGCGAGGTTTAGAAGTTGAGAATAGCAATCAAAAAGCTCAAAAACTGTAGCGCCACTGGAGCTGATGGCTTGCCAGCCGGTCGATTTTAATCTGTTTTAAGAAAAGAAATAGAATCTACAATCCAACGAAATGAGCAAGTGCTTATTTGTTTTGTATGTGTATGGTGAAGAATATTCAAGAACGAGTTTCAAGTGTGGTACGGTGACATAAATCTAACCATAAGAACGCTTGGATTATGTACGTATAATGGACTACACTGCTCCAGTCCGTAGTATCTTCGAATCCACTCAAGTGAGAGTTCGCTGAATTATACCATACTTAGTATCAAAAACCGGCAAAACTGGAGGTGGTTAGGTTAATTTAGGATTAGCTTAAGAGACACATTAGTTTAGCAAACAGATTAACCCCAGACTAAAAAGGCTTTTAAAATGTGATGACTTGACAAAAAAGTCTGGAAAAAACAAATATTTATCTAAACTCGTCGTTTTAAAAATATTACCAGGTATTGATTTTCCCAATTCCAAATACTCCCTGACTGAAGGGCTTAAAAAGTTTGTTGGTATCGTTGGTACATCTTTTTCTTGAGATCCATTTTCTTCATTGTCTAAATCTTGTTGTGGTTCAGGTTCAAAATTAACGGGTTCCGGTGCTCGTGGTCTTTTCGCACGTTTTGAACGTACTGTTTCACGGCAATCTGAAAAGAAGCAAAAAATATTTACATAATTGATCTGTAAATGTTTTTTTAATTTCTAAATATAGTTAAATATTAATAACGAGTAAAATACAAATGTTTTCTATCTCAATTCATTCAGTTCATTGAGAACTTTTTTTTTTGAAATGGAAAAACTGTTTAATAATTTTTTGTATGGCGTTGGTAACATTAAACGTGTTATAACTCTGAATAGAAATTTGTAATTTGTAATCGGAAATAGGCATTTAATTCGATCCAAAAATGCAGTCCATTCTCGATACGGACTATAATAGAAGACACATACATCGTAGCACAAAATGTACCACCCTTCAGAAAAGATGCTATATGAGAAGTAAATAGATATAAAATTGAGGTCGGCAAGTCATGGAACTCCTTAGTAGAGTTTCAAGAATAAAGACAAAAAATAAAAAGTGCTCAAATGGAACTATGGAACATTTATCCCCTTAAGTTAGTTGCATTCACCCCTTTATGTAATTAGCAGTAATGCTTGCAATTTAACCAAGAGTTTAACCTCGTATACGTTATACTGTGATACTTCACTAGATTTTTCTTAAGTCGCACTACACGAATCTGAAATGCTTTACTCTGTCTTACACCCCGATTCTGCCGTTGTAAGGAGTCAGAAGTCACAAATGTCTGTCATTGATTTTTGTGAGGATGGTTTTGACTCGATAACATTTTCTGTATTCTGCCAAAAAAGTCGCAAAAATACTCACCACATCATGGTGAATATTTATTCGCGTTTCGGAACAGCTGTCAAAACAAAACATTAAAAAGTTTGTATTTTGTTCGTGAAAACATTTATCAAAATAAATTGTTCCACATAAAATAAATGAAATATGGTTTTTAGGAATAAAGGACCTGATAAATTACAAGCTTAAAGATTATAGAACATTTCAGTATTTACTACCTACAGTGAAAAAATGTGTGTGCTTGTACAAAACTTGCTCTGTTTATTAAAAACAAAAAAAAAAGTGATTACAAATAATAATGCCCAGTTTCACAGAGAGAGTTTAAACTGTAGTTTAATTAAAAACCTAAACGAAAGTTTAAACTTTTCGTTTAATTCGTTTCACATCGAAAACTTAAACTCCAGTTAGCTTAAAACAGTTGGCGAAACTCTGTGTTATGAAATCATGATTTATTGAGAAATAGTGATGCTATTGTATATTTTTTTATCAAATAAATGAAATCTCATTTTAAAAATAAAAAAAAAAATAAGAGAACTGTGAAAAAAAAAAAAAATACTAAAATATCATGTGCCAGAATTTACATCAAAATGGTGATGTATGTGTATTCTAAAACTATAAACGAAAAGGCGGCGTTTAAACGACGAAATGAAATCGTTTAACTTAAACAAAAAGTTTAACTCCAATCTGTGTTAAACGATAACTGTGAAACCAAAAAATTAAAAAAAAAACGGTAGTTTAAACTGAAAATAGATTTTAAACCCTCACTGTGAAACTGGACATAATAGTTTAATAAAATTGAAATCATTCTATTTTGTTTGAATTATAAATAAGAACCAAACAAATGTAAAAGCTAAAATCAAAACACAATTAAGATTTGTGCGTTGTGACCTGGGGGGTCATTCCGTGATTATCGCCAGACGGTATCATTTTCAACGTTCCTTTCTCTATCATACTTTTACGGTATCTATGAAACGATTATCGTTCGATCGTTTTAATTTTACGGAATAAGGCCCCTGCTCTCAAGGAGATCACAGTTTCGATTGGTTTAGTGATTCTCACAAGTTGTGATTGATTGGTAGAATACGAAAAAGTCACAACATCAATTTCAACTCTTTGTGTCAAATGTTGTGAATTGTGGGTTACCGCTGAGGTTGGAAAGAATTGGGCTGTTAGGAAATGTTTTTTTCCGTCAATTGTGATATTCCATTATTCAAGTCCATTATGCATCTCTCTTTCCATTTTTTTTTTTTTATATCCTTAAAAAATTATTTCGGTGTAGAAAAGATTCTTCTATCGGCAGGGAAAAGCAAATGTTGTTTGAGTGCCAAAACTTAGTGACCAAAAATCCAACAGAAAAAAACCTTTTCCACACAAATTAATTGGTCATTTAAATAATTTAATTTTAATAACCCAATATAATAATTATATTCTTATTCATCGCCTAAATTGTCTGATACAATATTGTGTATGTATGATTCATCTACTAATTTAGTAAAGGCAATTAGGTAATGTAATTTGCAATACAAACTTCAACTACCTAAAACTTCTTCGTCGTATCTAACCTTGAAAGAAAATCACTAGAATGTAATTTAAAAAAAAGAAAACAAGTAAAAAAACAACAATCAATTCAAATTAAAACCAACTTAACAATTATTTAAACCTTGTTCCTCTATAGTTCTTGTTCTTGCCAGACTTAATATGATTTCAATATTATGATTCATATCTTATTGTTGCTTAAAATAGATCAATCTTTCAACAATTCTACTGTTTATTCAAAAATAATTAATTTCAATCGACTTCCTTATAATTATTATACATACATTGAAGTATTTTTAATAATCAACCAAAAATTAATTAAATTCGCCTTTCGCATTAAAAATGTATCGTGCGATCAATTTAATTAAAAATAGAATTATTATGAAAGTCTCGCAATCATTTAATATTCGTGATTATCGAATTGAGGAACAAGGCGAAGGTCAGGGTTGTACTGCACTGCAACTTGTACACACAGGTGGAGTGTAATGGTTTTGTTTTTTTATAATAATAAAAAAAAAAACTTACTTTGTTGACCACCTTGTACGATCTTGGTTAAATTTTACTGTGAAAAAAGATAAATAAGTTTTGTCCAACTTCAAGTAAATTAAGAAAAAACTTGTCTCAAAAAAAAATCGTTGTAAAGTTAAAATTATTTTTAACCAACAATTGGAGGAAGCTCTTGTTAAACAACTGCACGTTGAAGCTTGAAGGTCAACAGCCTCGTTATTGCATCATTATATCTTTGCTGTGCAGTGGGGTGTCGAGTTGTTTGTCGTCGGTACAGGTAACAAGTACAACTAACTTTACCTGTATATTATGCGAATGTCAACAACCATGTGCGAATTTCATTGGAAACAACAGACAAGTTTAACGTTGTATTTTTTAAGAATAATTGTAATTTGCCTTGCCATGAGAGTTTTCATTCAACATTTTAAGACCAAAACTTCCGATTGTTGTTTTCACATTTATTCCTGAAAAAAAAGTTAAGATAGTTTTCAAACATGACAGATAAAAAGACGAAAAAAGTGGGTTTTTCTATTCTGTTTGTTAGTCTGGATATATGTACTGAACCTGGAGATGTATGAATTTAAAGCTAAAGCTTCAAGTATTAAAAAAAATTATTAACCAAAAACCGGCTACATTCAGAGTCTTAATTTTGCGCCACTTTAATAGGACACATTAATAAAAAAACATTTTAAAGAATTCTGATTGTTTTCATCACAAATATTACTTAAATTTAAATCCATTCAGAATTTTTTTGTTCAGCTGCGGTCGCTGGCTTAATCTGTTTCGCGGTTTAAAATGATAAGGTATAATTTATCGTATAGATTTCGATGTAACTTGAATTTCGGGCCCAATATGGTGGGACATAATTCCAAAATTCGATTTTGGAATTATGTCCCTGCGCCCGAATACTCAATTAAAGCTTTTAACCGGTTGCGTCGAAGAAACTGGAAGAATACTACGTTACATAAGAGACATAGAAGGGCCTCGTATAGTATACTCATTCTGACGAGATAGTAGCGATAAACAAATATGAAGAACAAATTTTTACTCTCGCTGATTAATAAATATGAGACTAAAGGACATGTTCTAAGAAGAAGGTGCAACACTGGCCTAAATTTATTTTACAGCCAAACTTATTTCATCGGGGTTTTGAAAACAAATGAGAATAAATCAAAGACTTTGGAAGCTCTCAAAACAGAATATCCAACATGAGTGCGATAACTTATGGCCCGAAGTTGCGAAGTTATGTCGTTTTAATTCAAAAACAACAAAAATTGGTTAGTATTCTCTAGGCACCCTGTAATCGCAATTAAAAACCATGTTCGTGTGTATAGTTAAGTGTTCGAAAACTAATTGCACGTTTAAATCAAATCCTTTTTTCGTATGCAAAGTTTATTGATGGCGATAAGCCAAACTTACATGTTAGTTAAACGATCTGGAAATATAATTTCGTTCTTCAGTCGAATATCTTAAATAATAAATATGTGTGTGTTTATGGTTTCAAATGTCAACATACCTACATTTTGTTTGCTAACCTCTGTATAGTAAAAATTCAAATCTGAAAACTATACATCCCTCGATATGTAAACGACATTAAAATTGCATGCGGTTGAAATGGAATACTCAATTACTCAAGTATCGAAAACCATCAAAGCATTATAATCTTTATTTTTCTTTTTTTAACATTGACATTTAATTTCGTAGTGGAATTGATTGAGGTGTCCTTCTGTGTAATTTTGCGGTTAAATAAAAAGGGATATTTAATGACACACTTGTATGTACATATAACGTGTAAAGCTTGTGTGTTTGGTTTTTGATTTTGAATGCCAAAATGTTGACATTGACATTAATTTTTTATAATAACAATATCATGTCCTGAATAGAGATTTCCTTGTTATCCACATGTATTGTATTTCTTTTTTTTTTTTTATTTGTATAATTTTAATGGGATGAGTTTTTGAAGATTTTAACGTTAAATTGTAAAAGTGACACAATATCATTTTATCGGAAGATGCTACAATTGTTGGAAATGACAGCAACTTTAATTTTTATTTTGTGTTTTATGTTGATTGTGGAATACTTCATTATTTCTTGAGTTATTTCGGTAAAAACTCATCATTAACAACGACATCTATTTCCATTTACATTTAAATGATTACGAAAACAAACAAAACTTGACTTGACTCTTTTCATAATTCACGTAGTGCGAATTCAGAATTAATTTTACAGGGTCATTTTGTGCTTAATTTGTTCGGCTTCGTGCAGATCCATGATAAAAAAATGTTTAGTTTTGCAAATTGATGAAAAAAATACTATAAAGGTCCAGAGCAAGATCACCTGATTTGAAAGTCTCCAGACTTTCTTTGCGGTCTATAAGAACAAGTCTATCACTATCTTGAAGCCATAAGAGATGCGGACTATCAGAGCGCAAAAAAGAAAACTCGCCAAAACGATTTAAAACTTTGGAAAAACAGTAAAAATTTTGGAAATATTGATACAAATGCTCTTGATCAACACATTAGTTCTACTCCTTAGCATATAATGTTTATAAAATGCAATTACCCGACGAGCAAATTCAATTTCAAAATGATAATCCAAATTTTATTTTTGACTTAGTACATTTGACAGAAAAAAAACACAAACTTTCTTCTGAATGGAATCTTGCAAAACTGATTTTCTGTCAAAAATTTCTGAACGGATTTCGCAGAAACAAATAAAGGATTACTTAAATAAAAATAACTTGCTACCACTAGTTCAATCTGGATTTAGAGCGAAGCACAGAAGCACCACCGCAGTTCTCAAGGACATATAAGTGTTGGTTTTGACTCTTGATAAACATGACATACGTTGCAGAAACATGTAATACAAATATCCGAATTCACGGGATTTGAATACCATCGAAAATGTTAGAGGATCGTTAACGCATCAAGTTTAGGTATCAGGTCAACAATATTCGAGTATATCCGAACTAACCCAAGCCATCGATTAAGCTTGGAGCTCGATTTCGCTTAATTAATTGGCCAATTTGATAACTTTCATTCCAAACAGTTGATAATTTTTTTTTAATTTAAAATATTCTAATTATAAACATATACCTTGAATTTAAGTAATGTTTGTAATAAAAATAATCAAGAATCTTTAAAATGTTATTTTATTAAAGTGTCCTATTCAAGTGGCACAAAGTTAGGATTTAGAAATTTTGCCGGTTTTTGGTTAATACTTTTCTGGTAACACTTCAAGCTTTAGCTTTAAAGCCATTATTTTAGAAGCAGTATAATTCAATTGCTCAGAACAGATTTCACACTTGACCATTTTTCCACTAAAATATTCAGTGGCACCAAACTGCAAAAAATAGTAAGTGATACGAAACGAAGTGTAAACCAGGTAAAATAGTGTTTGCTGATGTAGCCAATGTGTTGATACAAATTTGATGCGTTGGCCATCTGTTTGTCAATTGCTCATGAGTCATGATGCTACTAGTGCTGTTGCTAATTTAATCGGTTTCGCGCATAGTTTTGACGATTACTATTGTATTACGATAATGACTAAGTCCAAAAAAGTGTAAAAAGCAGATATTCTGTTCGTCTGTAACTCCCAGCTTATGCTGGACGTCGCCCATGAGGTTAGGCAATGAAAAATAAAAATCAACTAGCTCTCTATCCATTGTACCAAAACAATTCTTTCCTATCTTTCTATTCCTTCTAACTAGTGTCGTGCAACACCTGTTGCATTTAAAAAAGGCAATGTGCCTTACAGACACATAGTTAAAATATTATTATTAAAATATTATTATCTGTCTGACTCATGTCAACAAAGGTATCAAGATACTTCCTTGGTGTACTTCAAGCATAGATTGGGATTTCTGCATCCTTCGTTTTGGCTTGCTCGTACACACTGATAATCTACAAGTAGCTTGATTGACTTTTCAATTCGCCATTTCAAGGATCACGCTTCATCTTATATACATTGTGAGAACTTAACATCTCTCTATACTAATTGGGCATTTGGTTGCCTGTGATAACTTTGAAAGATTAAAATCGCGAGTCATGTAAGCCTGATGTCGCACGTCTTTTTGTAGTTCTTCGAAGGTATTGATCCCTTTAGAGTTTTTCACCGCACTTCGCCTATATAACGTATAAGTATAACCTTTGAAACTGTTCATTTAGAAGTCCCTCCCATGTCATCACCTACAAGAAGCATTTTGCAACCATTATCTACCATAAAAAACTTCGGTATTTTTAACATTTCTTACAACAGAAATAACTTATCATAAGAGCAACTTCGTCCGATCCAGTCGTGCTTTTTTAGTTATTTAAAAAAAGGTCTTAATGTCAGCACCTATTATAGGTCTCAAAAGAAAGTTTCAAAGCATTGGAAATCTTAAAACCATTCTTGAACCAAGATCAAATATCAGTTTCAATTTTCTCTAAGTTATTTAAGATAATGCTATAAATTTATTTTACACAAACATGAAGACAAGTAAAATTCAATTATTACCGAGCTTAATGGCTTGAAAACTAAAACACCACCTATTTGTTCACACACGTTAAGTAATCTCAATTCAAAACTCCAGAAATAAGACAGTAAAACACACATTTTGTGTAAAAAGCAGAAACAATATCACACATGATTTAGCAACAGGTCCATAACTCTTAGCATTACACGCCATGCATCGCCACAAACCTTACTTCTTCGTCGTATCCGGATGCAATTTAAAAATTTATATTTCCTGCACCCTAAACCTTTGGTGTAGATGGAACAAGTCATAGTTTCAACACAAACCAGTAACGGCAAAGTTCGTCCTTTATCTTCTTACATACATGCTGGGCTGAAAAGTCAAGTTCTCGTCCCTTCGCTTCGTTACGAATGTCTAAGCATAAGGCACCACCTACACCCTGGCAAAACACGTTATTATTATGGAGTGCAGTACCGTCGTCGTCGTATAGTCGTCGGAACCACACACACAACTTACATGGGTAACGTACATTTCACGTGAAAATTTTCTCCACGGATACGGAAGTAATCCTTCCGTTGTCTCGTCGTTGTAGCTTGAGGAATGTGCGATCTGTGCTTCTGGCAGAGATAGGAATTGCTTCAGTCGTTCTACTCGGTGGATGGCGGTGCAAACATCATCAATAATATATACAACAATGGGGTTGGCAAAGGCCCCATTTGTTGCATAACAAATAACACACGAATTCCTTCTCATCTTTGATGACACGGGAGGTAAGAAGTCTAAAGGTTACATCATGCTTTGGTTTGCTTAAAGACCACACGAAAGCGTTAAATCCTCTGCGCCAAAACTCGCTGGCTGGCTGTATCGATATAATTACCAAAAGTTAACTAAGTCATAGCTTGAAATTGGTAGACGTAGAGTCACCGTCTTTGTTGATATAATTGATAATGCTTTTTGGGTTGGTGATGGCTTTCTGGTCTTTGAATGACCATCACAAGTCGAAAATGACAACCAAAACGAAATTGATTGACGGCGAAATGATTAAAAGAGGCGGAATTAAATAGTGTTGATGGGAGAGGAACCAATTTTAGTCTTTTTGTGGATTTAATTGAGTTTTTTTTTTTTGAGGGTTTTGATTTCAAGGTCTTCGAATGTTGATCTGGATTAATGATTGAATTTCGTGTGGAAATAAAATTTGGAAAAGCTTTTTTAAATCTGGGCGTTGTTGTGCGAGAAAGTAATGCGATTCGGGAAATTTTTTTATGCGAGAAATTTATTCACATATGTTTTTTAAAGAATATTACGTGAATTTTTCCTGAATCGTTTCTCGGATCACTTTTTCGCAATATTGAACGGGCAGCGATACTTTGAATGAACATATTTCATAGCTTAAATTCCCATTCCGCCTATTCAAATTAATTACTCGCGACAACAAGTAGGTACTATCGCCTACCCATAATATTAGGGTTTCACATTAACGCCAAAGGTGTCACAAGAGATTTTTTTCCAGACCGCTTCCCGAAATATGACTAATGAGCGATGCATAAGAATCGGAATTGGAGAACATTATTTATAGTATATAATACTTTAGATCCAACAAGACGGCTCAGTCGCATTTTTGAGATAATGTAGTTGGCCTCCAATATATTCCTGCACCGTTTCCTCATGCAAACCATTTTTTCCAGGAACGCCGACATCCCAACATCAGCGCTTCTATCGGTTCTATATCAAAATTATTGCTCAAAGAAGGAGAACTACTTAAGAGATTTGTTAATCAAAGTTCATAATATAAATAATGTTTAAGGCCAACGTCTCGTAGACGACTATTATATTCTTCTCATCTTTATTGTGAAGGACTTATAAACAGTTTTCCAGTCTCTATATACCTTTAGCCACAAACAATTGCGAAGAAGTACCCGAATCCGGCATTTTAGTCCGACAGCTAGCAACCGATTTTGGGACATTATTTTTGGGCGCCTGAATTTTTGTCCAGTAATTGCTTGAATGTCACTCGTCAACAAATGACATTTATGGCTACCGGAAATGGCCGGACACCAAAGAAACAGCCCTCCAAAGTGCCCTACAGTGCAGAAAAAATTACCCAACAATGGTAAATAATTTTGACACAAATATTGTTTTTAATAAAATGTAGTTTGCAACGTTTAAAATAATAATGTATAACTGCCATAACATTATCATCCCAGAAAAGGGTTACCAGAGCAACTCATAAAATTCAATAAACTTCTTGTTTTAAGTGTTTTTATAAGGTTATAAGGTCTCGACTGCCAAATTCTCGACTGGACAAAATCCTAACTCCCAAAATCCCGACGGCCAAAATCCCAACTGACTAACTACTTTTTTTTTTGTAAAGGCAATTTAAAACTGATTTTTTTCAATACAAATTAATTGCAAGAATATTTCTCGTTGCTCCGCTTAGGGTATGTCCAGTCGTTCTGAGTCCAATGTTTCCATATTCAACAGCATCAACAGGTGGCCCGCTTCGCGGGTTCAAGGCATTTTAACGCTCTTTCTGTAGTCAGTCCCGCTCACGTGACTTCGTTGCCCCGCTTAAAGTATGTCCAGTCGTCTGGCGGGCGCCTGAGTCCAAAATTTCGAAACTCAACAGTACCTAGGTGGCCTGCTTCACTTCTTATTTCCTTCCTCTTTCAATCCCTATTTCAAATAATTAGTGTAAAAGCAAAAAAAGGTACGAAAAGGTGCTAAAAGTGCTGAAAATCGGGATTTTTTTATTCGTGCCATTCGGAATTTTTAACAGTCGGGATTTTGGCAGTCGGGAGTTTTGTCTCTATCCCGTTTTATGTTTTTTTTAGAGTTGCTCTGGCAACTCTAAACTCTTTCCGCCATGATAATTGTTATGATGGCAGTTATACATTATTATTTTAATCGTTTCAAACTACATTTTAGTGAACAATAATTTCGTGTCAAAATTATTTACCATTGTTGGGTCATTTTTCTGCTCTTTTTAGGGATCTTTGGTTTTCGGCCATTTCCGGTAGACATAATTGTCATTTATTGACAATCAAGCAATAACTGGACAAAAATTCAGGCGCGCGAAAATAATGTCTAAAATCGGTGGAGAAGGTAAAAGCTATTAAAAATCATTTATTCTGTAGGCTTTTGCACACGAAATATAGAAAAAGGATTAGTTGATGTGGGTAAGCTTTGCAATGGCAACTCTAATTTTATGCCAGTACGTACTTTTAGAACTTTTAATTTTATTAAATTAAAAGTACAAAAGCAAGAGATCTTGATTGAATAATTATGGCTATGGGAACTGTGAAATTCATTTTTTATTCGTGAAGTCCCTTCAAAATTTGGTAGGTTTCCTCCCGCTAATGTACAAACAATCGTTTTTGGTTAAACAATAACAATGAAAAACGAAAACACTTATGGTTTTAACATTTTTCAATTCAAAGAACTCTTTCCCAATATTATATCTTTACAACACTATAGCCTACATTTTAATAAATGATTGTTTAACCTTAAACCATCATAATTCGTGATTTATTATTAAAAATGTGGGTGAATGGATCGCACTGGAAAATCCGTACAAAAAAAAAAAAACAAACCAAAACAAAACAAAAGCAATTATTAGGATAATTTTTTGTATGAAGCTGTGTCTTTGTTTTATATTTTTCTTTCTTTATCTCATTCGAATCCAAGGTTAATTACCAATAAATCCAAACAACACGATTTGAAGAATATTCCGACCTCTTGGCTTGGGTATACCGTTTTACATTGTGTGCTCAAAAGTTAAGACATGAACGCACAATAGACAATGGAAAGCTAATGGCTGAGACCTGGGAGAACCAACCCATCACAGCAATAGAATCTAGATAAGGGCATCACTGTGCTGCTTCTGGCTGCTTTGTCCGATTGCCGACTTAGATTGTTCTGCCAATAATAAAACAAGATTGTCTTCAATGATTGGCTAACCAAATGACAAATTGAAAAAAAAACTATTTCTTTTGAGGAAAAAAAAATATACAATTGCGTTTCCTAACTTTGCTACTTACTTATAGAAATAAAAAATCATGGAATCGTGTCACTGAATGGCGTTGAAGTTGAAGACATTGATGTCGCTAGTAGTATGCAACATAAATCAGAGCTGATGTCGAAGCTGATTAGACTGTTTCGATTCAAGTGATTGAGAAACGCTGGTTATGGTCGCCCGTAACTATACTATGATGGAATCTTTTGACATTTGACTTTTATTCGATGAAATGACTTCTGTCATGAGAGCCACAATCTTGAGTGTAAAATTGATTTGCATTTGAACAATTAGATCATTGCTAAATTAAGCCTTCAGCTAATAAAGAATCTTGACTGAATTTATATTTTGGTTGAGCTAGAAAATGTAACCATTTTCTAAAAGACTAATTGCGAACTCAAATCGAGTATATTTGTCAAAGTCGAAAAAGTTATAGGTATAAAAAAAAAGCTACGAAAATTGAGCCTAGATCGATAGTATTCAATTTCGACCAGCTTGTGTCCTGCCAGCAGTCAGCTACCGGTTTTAATCAAAGATACAATATGATCGATAACACGAATTTTTATTTTTAATGATTTAGAGATCAGAGGATACGATATGGAACAACTTATACACCGTTTAAAGGCTTACAATGCACTGATTTATATTGAATTTTTAATGTAAGAGCCCAAGACGGGTAAGGAGGCGAGAAATTGGTCAATCGACTGACGTTGATGGTGTTTTTTTTTTTCTCTCAATCAGTTAATCTCATGAGGGATTGCCAACAAAATTGTTTGCACACCATAAACAAGAGCCCTGGGAGTCTTTTGTGTAATTCTTGGATAAGCTATTGACAAACTGAATTAAAACGTCAACTTATTCAAATTTGTATTTTTGATTGTCACATTTAGGACAGTTACATATACATTTGATGAAATCTTATTTTGCGTTAACGTAATGTGACCATTATAAAACTAATTTAAATTTGGCATCACTTTGAAGGAAACACGTTGAATATGTATTCTATAATACTAGATACATATTTGTGTGATTCGGTTTTTAAGACTCAAAAAAAAAAAATTAATTCAAATAATATATTGTGGGCCATAAGAAAGTGACATATATCTTACAAATTGCGACGAAAAACTCGGGTTTGTCGTTATTGCCCTTCCTGTAACTTTTATTATGTTTTTTAGTTTTTAGGAATAAAAAAGTGTAGCACTTAAAAACAAGAAGAATTGTATTCTCTTTTTTTGAACTAAATTCGGATTTGACTAATTCTAGGTATGAAATATGAAAATAAGAGGTCCTAAGTGACTGCCTTTAGGCTTAAATGGTTAAGGAACACTTAAAAAAAATTAAAGAAGCTAATTTGAGTGTAAAAGTAAACTTTCCAACTTTCTTGGCAGACAATGGTATGGAATAGTTTCGAAAAAATCTGTAGAAGTTGCATCCATTTGGTTGCTATTTTCAATACCTTTTATTTAAAAATAACAAAGTTGAGTTAAAAAAAAGGGGTGTATACTGTATACATTGAGTGCCACCCTGTTCTTATTCTTCATAGATGATTTAATCGACTTTCTTCCTGGTAGAGTAGTACATTATTCTTTTGCGGATGATCCAGTTATGTTTGCTTATGCCCTCCTAACTCTAAAACTCATCAAAGCAAATCAAAAGGTTGTATAAATACATTTGGTTATGCAACCTGATATAGTATATACAAAAGTCTAAAGATATTGTTTTAAAAGACGCTTGTTTTAAAACAGCTATATTCAACCTGCGGCCCGCCGAGCTCTTATAAGTGGCCTACCGGACAAAGTAACAAACATTGGTTGTCAGTAATTTTAAATTTCGTGTGAACCAAGAAAAAGTACGGTCGAGTAAAATATAAAAATATAATAATTTTTCTTCTGGCAAGACAAAAATTTTTTAACGAAATAAATAACATTAAGAAGTAATAAACTCGGTAACAAATTGGCTTTTCTAAGACGTCATTTGAACAGGAACGAAATGGAAGTCATAAAAGACTCCGCGGCATTTAACGAAGTTTATTACACGCCAAGCTAACAGCGAGCTATATTTATATAAAGTCTAAGACGCCTGACTCCCAGTTTACAAAAAAAAAGTTCTCAAAGCTAGACAAAACAATGGCTGATATTGAGAGTGGATGAAATTATCATATAGATACCTAAGAATATTAAAGGCATATTCAACATAATATGAACGTTGAAGATACAACGAGGGTTAAAATACGGTGCAGTGAAATAAAGCCCGCGGGTGGGAATTAAGACCCGCGGGATTTAAATTCGCGGGGCCTTATTTCACTGCACTTATATTGGTGAAAACACTTGCTTGTTTGCTTAATGATTCCACGTTCTATTATCTTTCAATGTATAAGTAAATCATCTCCGAATACGTTATTATATATTCCGTAGCTAAGGTTTTACGTTTTTGTTGTGTACGTTAATGTACAATTATCCAAAATACAAGTAAAGTAAACTACAAGTAAGTTTAAAAATCAGGTTTGAAGATACTTTTTTAATACATATATATAACTTATATATATATATAATAAATTTAACTACACAAATATGAACTGAATTGGTAAAACATAATGATAATGACAATGTAGTCCAATTAGGCCATTTTTGCCGCCAAAGTGATGACCTCGTTTTTGTTTGAGGATATCTCCGTACCCAGAGGACATGTTTTAATTTTGTAAAACTTTTGGTACTAAATTTTTAAACGCAAATAAATTTTGTTAATTGAAATTTTTCGCTAAATCACGTAGTTTCTAAGATATTTAAAATAACAAATAAAAAAAGAAGTAAAAATAACGGATTTGTTGAGAATATTGTCAATTTTAATTTATAAGTGCGACGTCACGTATGCCGTTATATTTCTCCTAATTTGTCTTGGTCGGTTATATATTTTTTTTTTTTTGATGATCCGATCGCAACCAAACATCACCAGGGTCACCTTCTAGCAAGGTTAATCTAAAGATTACCTGAAATATTCATCGAAATCGGCTGTTTTGTAACAATAAATAAATAAATCATGTACATATATACAAATCGATGTGTTGATATACTATGTTCTCTTTGGCATTTAAACGGCTAAACCGATTTCGATGCAATTTTCAAGCAAAATTAGGTGGCCTTTGAAAAGTTCTTGTTTAAATTGATCGATTAGATTGATTTCGCGTTTCCATCGGATCTTATGAATGCAGTTGTACATGGCTGATGGTTAGAATAAGGATAGAACTGGAACATTTTGCGACTGTCCAAACAGAGAAGTTTTATATTATTTGCATTGCCTTGTAGTTGTAAATCAGACACTATTTATATAAACTAGGCCTAAGCTGTTCCAAAGCCAAGAATTTCTGATTCAATACGTTGGCGTTAACTTTGTAGAACGTTGGCGTTAACTTTGTAGAACAGACACTGTACGTGTATATCTGACGAAACCATTTTCCAACATTGCAAATTCTCTTAATTTTGACTTATGTTGCTGTCAACCATATCAATCAAAATATGTACTAATATATCTTTTTCTATGTTGAATCAAGTCTATTTTGTTCACATTGCGTGATATACATTTTTTTTCCCTCGGAGCTATTAAAAATTAATGAGATCAAATTCCACCACCTCCAATATTATTGTGTCCCCTTTGGCCCAAATTGAAAATAAAAAAAAATAACGACAAAGGAATTAGATTTCTTTAAACAAACAAAACATGTTTTCTTAAATCTCAACAATGCAGTCATCGAGCAAAATAACGACCACAAAATCGTTGCCGCCGCCCTCAGCTGCAATTTTCGCTTGATATAATCAGAGCCTTCATTTCGAAAGCTAAGCAATTTTCCTATCAATATAAAATTATATTTTCTGGTTCCTAAATCCAAACCACACAAAGACGATATCCTGCCAAAGGTGTTAAAAGAATTGCTAAAGAAATCACTCACAACCGACTGACTCCCGGATTCCTGAGTCTAGCTGAGTGTTGTTGTGTTGAAGTCAGCACTTTATGTTTTGTCCATTTTGAGGTAGTTATGATTGTAGTTTTGTGCTTTGTGCTTGCCGCCACTGGCGATATGCTGGCTGAATTGTCAATAAATGCGAATAACCCGACCGGAGTAAAGGGGAACAACCCAAATCGGTCGTCACTTTGAGATTACTTAAAAAGAAAAAAAAAACGCGCATGCAACTGGAGCACAACATAAAGTTTAAGTCAAATGGTTTCTTAATTTATGGGCGGTTCGACGAATTAAATCAAAATACCGAAGGAGTTTCTATATTGCATGCTGGCAGCTGGTTCAATTGTTCGCCTGACCATTCGTTTGCGTTCTGAGGCTGGATCATTGGTCCTAATATTGATATGCATGTCTTATGAGCTGCATAAAGTGTATTAATGAAATCCAGCTGACTTGTGGGCATTCGAAATGAAACAAGTTGATTTCGGTTTAACTATAGGCTAACAATATTAAAATTGGTATTATTTTTGTTTAGGTTGGGAATGTTGTGGCGAATTATTTAAATTGTTAAATGCAACCAAAAGATAAGATTAGAGAGAACAGATGTGAATTGTTTTGACTGAATTCATTTGATAAATAAGTAAAATACTTTGGACAAGTAATTTTTGATTTAGAATTGAATTTGAATTAATTGGACTTTATATATGTATATTGAGCAAAACGTAATGCATTTTTGATGTTGGTTGACAAATATTTTAGAACTTGTTCTTGTTCATTGTGAATTAATGCAAATTTAGATTGAAATTAATTGATATCTATTGTCGATGCAAAATGTCAGATACAAATTTAATTATTGAAATAGTTTGACATTTTGGCTGTATTTATAGCTATGATAGTTTACATTCTAATGGTTCTGGTCCATGATAGAATGGATTTTATAGTAATTAAAAATATTTTTACTTATGTCAAAGATATGGAGTAATGGTCAGTGCGCCGTACACTCATGTCAGAATTCTGGGTACAAATTCAGCTAACTGCCTCTGACGAAGAAGTGACACTCTTTTTTATAATAAAATTCATCTAATCTTTAGACATTCGAGTTTTGTAGTAACTTGTAGGATCCATCAAGTCCCAAAAAACCTTGTTCCTATTATAAGATAAAGGTTATCTTTGTCGGTGCAGGGAACAAACTTCACAGGGGAACAAACTTTTACTTTTTTTTTGTGAAGTAAATTACCACTATATAGTGTGAAGTTAGTTCCCATTTACAATTTTTATATTACAGGAGATATAAAGTTGAACATATGAGGCGACTTCAGTTTCGGTGCCACCAACTGTTGAGATTGGTAAGAGGGGGGGGGGCTGCCTGGCCCACTACAGGATTTGGGGTGGGTGCGAGTTTGGGTGGGTGAGTTTGTTAATGCCCTGCACCATTTTTATCTTGGGTGAAGAATTTTGGGTTAAGGGCACTTGACGTAATAAGACAAAATTTCAACGCGAATAGCGGGTTTTGGCCAAAATAATTGATTAAGAGTGTTTAGTTTGTAGTGTATTTAATAAATAAAGTTGTGTAAGAATCCATTTTTTTTTTTATTGACAATAATAGTTTTCGAGTATAACAAGCGAATAAATAACACAATAACGGTGTTAATTTTCGTGTTTTACTAGCGCGCTTTAGCGGCCACATGGTTCAACTAAAATAAAAACTTGATATGAAATTTTTGTTGCAAATTTAATGTATGTACTTTAACTTTGTAAATGGTAGTATCCTAAAAAAGTGCATTATTTTTTCACTTTGTTAAAAAAAAAAGTTGGAATTTTTTTAAGTTTTTTCCGATTTTTGTTGTGAAGTAGCAAAGTTGAAAATCGCATTCAGCGATACCATTTACATAAAAAAAAAAGTGAGACAAAAACTTCTGTATTTTTTTTTTTCCTGATCAAAACACAATTTACACTAAATTAATATATCATATTAACATGTTATTTTTCCTTTTTATTTCAGGTAAGGAATGTTGTTATATAAATAAAATTGTACATTTCTGTGTTGGGTAAGTATACAATAATGATATTCTTCGAAAGTACTTACACGCATAAATATTTATTTAACTTTAAATATTAAAGTGAATTAACTTTAAAAGCTGAATAGTGAGAATTGGTCAATTATTTGGGAAAGAATTTCGTATTTTTGATAGTTACCTTAGAAGGTTTTAACTTAAATTATAACATAAGGTTTGATGGAAAATAAATAAGTAAATTTAAAATGTGTGTTTGTACTACTTATTTTGTTAGTACTAGGTATTTTTGATAGTTACCTTAGAAGGTTTTAACTTAAATTATAACATAAGGTTTGGAAAATAAATAAGTAAATTTAAAATGTGTGTTAGTACTACTTAGTTTTTTTTAATTAAAAAGCACAAGTTTTCAAAAGTGCTCAAATTACGCAGAATAAATTTGTATGTAATACCTCGTGTAAGACTGTGAAAAATATTGTGTGTGAGCACGGACCTAAGCCATTCCTTTAGAATATTGTTCAGGTTGCTTAGTTATTTAACATACAAAAAGTCCTGGCGTCTTGGAGGTGAGCCGGAAGTAAGAAGTTCCCCTTTTTGAGATTTACGCTTATACCACGGAAATTGTGCATCGTAGCGAGAAATTCTCCGAGACCAAATTAAAGACCATCAAATTTCCTACAACTCAAAAGTTTCTAAGTCCCACCTTTCTTTCTTATATACTTTAACCAATACTTGCGTATCATTTACTAGTTCTAAATCATCTTAAAATAATCATAAAGAATAAAACCTTTTGTTTATTTAAATCATAAATCATATAATTATCTTAAAAAATCAGCATAGATATCAACTCCATTTCTCAAAGTTGTGGCACACCTAAAAAAAACCCATAATTTCAGTGACAAATCGAAAAACTGTCAAAACGATTAAAAGATTTCGTTCCAAGAACTCTTAAATTTTGTAAGATGCAACACAGAGCCTGAATGAGGATAACACAACACACCTGACATTGTCAGCAATACCCTTTATGTGAAATATGTAATGTCAAAAAGTTCAACCTCAAGAATTTAATCTGCAACTATAGCCCCAGCAGTGTAGGTATATTATTTATACCAACCAACCCAGCTTGTTTGGCTAGCCACTTAAATATAATTCGTTCAGAACAAAAGCAATTAAATGCAATAAAACAATATCGTTAACATAATTCGCCAGCTTTCAATCTGTGGCGCATTATTCTGCTCGCACTGTTGATTATAATGCGAAGATGATTAAGTGGTTGTAGGACTTTTTTTTTTGTGAAACAAAAAAACGACTATTTTATTGCTTCTGTTGCAATTTGTAAAATTAAAATTGCCACAATAAACAATCACAGAGGCAAGCTGCCAACAAGAACGCTTTACCGGATGAAGCTCGATGCTCTGCTGCCATACCTACTCTATACTATATAGATTCATGCCGCGGGAAGTTGACTTTATTATTAATAAATATATTAAGCGGATGCAGCACCAACTGAAACTTTCTGATTATTTTGATCTCTCATGGAAATTATGTAATTTATTTTTTCAAAATATACCGCCACCACAGAGGCAGAAAAATCACCACGCGCCCATAACAATAGTATGGCCAACAAAACAAAACAAAAAGTCTACCATAGTTAAACGGTCCTCCCTGTCTGCTTTCCGCTGTAACAATCACCTACTCACTGGATTATCTCTTTAATAAGCTTACGCAATTGAAATACAAAAATAAAAGATACAATAATTGTGGACTGAAACTGCTGCAGAAAAAAAAACCTTTGTCAGTCGAGCGATGCAACAATTTTCCCATGGCTCCATTAAGCCATTCCACCCACGACTGCATTTCCTGGCCAAGCGAATTATGATGCGTAAATTTCATAATTGCGGAATGCCACGTGTGTATAAATCTTTTGCGTATTGCATTTGCTGTCGCACCAGTAAAAAAAAAACTCAAAACCCCCCAACACTCTTGTGTTTTTGCTGCGTGTACTTTTTCAATTATTTAAAAAAAAATATGATAAACTACTTAGGGAGTGTGTGCAATAAAAATAAAAAAGCAAAAAATAATTAGCCAGCTTTTATTACATGGGTGGTAAAAAAAAAACTAACCGACAAATAAATTCGAATTTTAATTTATTATTTTTTTTCTATACTACAACACAGATTAATCATTTTAAGTTCAGAATTATTTTTTGACTCACAGATTTGAAGGCCAATTAAAATGGCAAATTCATGAGACCTGCACGAATTACTTTAATAAAACTGTGATTGAACAGATAAAGGTTAAACGGGTTAACATTACAGTTTGACTGGCTTTTGAGTAATTGAACGAGATGGGTGGAGTTTCTGTGGTTGGGAAAAGAATTAGATTTTCAATCATAAATGGTTGGGGCAGTATATAATTGAATTGATATATGAGTATCTAATAGTTGGGTGTTTTTTGGCGTTTTTTTTTTCGAAATTATTTACGTTGCAACATAGCCCGTGTTCTTATGGAAATGCTATCCAACACGCATCTGCTGATACAAACTTCTTTTTGATATTTTATAGGGTGCGGCAGAATATAACTTCGTTTTGTAAAAACGTTTTGTCAAAACGCATTAAAAACCGTGTTTGAATTAGAATTTGAACTTACCAGCATAGTAGCGTAGCGGGTAATTTGGTGATTTCTGCATGTCTGTTTGCTTTCAAGACTTGTAGGATGAAGGCACAGTAACAGGGAACAGACCAACCACTCTAGCTGAGAAAATTGCTCACCACCCTGTTAATTTAGGTGAATTGAAACAAAGTAGAAAAACATTACCAAATACCAATAAAATCCAAAATGATTAAGTTCTTTCACGAAACCTATGAAAAACGTCATTCGGTTAACACATTTATCATACTCTATTAACGTTCATTTTGTATTTATTTTGACAGCCTACTTTATTACAAAATTTTAATTGCAAATCAAAAAAAAATCAAATTATATCATTTTTATAATTAGCAAACATCTATGTCTTTATTTCTTTGATAAATTATAAAACTACAGTGGGACCTCGAAAAAGCAAACCGATTGAAATTCGGGCAGTTTCTCCAATTGAACTTGGTAAAATAACACATTCACGAGAAAACACTGACCAAAGGAAACGTACAGTGCGTAGAGGAGTGAACTAAATTTATTTAAGAATCATCTATTAAAATGTTTTATCAAAATCATTCAATTTCACATACAAAATTTTATCGAAATCGAAAGTACTTTTTTTCTTATTATGAGATTTGTGTTAACTTATTTTTGTTTTGCGACCAACAAATAAAATAAAAAACAAATCCGATCATATCGCTCTAATGCCTAATTCAAACTCATTATATAAATTAAATAGAACCAGTTATGTCCAGTTGCACCAAAAAACATTTAAAACCATTTTAGTTATCAGAGTTATAAAATTTATTGGTATTTAAATTTTATATCTAATCCGTTAACGTTAGGCGCTGTATTTTAAATTAAAAAAATATGAAATTTGTACCAACTCTGGATGTAGATGCTGCAATTGTTCATTAGAGTAAATGAAAGGAGAACATATCAATTGAAAACTTTTAACGTTCTCTCTGTCTTGTATTTTGAATACCAAATATCCCTTCATTTGAAAGACGCTTTTAAAATTTATTTGGAATAAAATGAGACTGTAGTATATTGGTCATTTTATAACTGAAAATGGTTGGTGCAATAGAAAAATGCCATTTGAAGATTTAGCAACCGAATAAATATTTAAAAGTGTTTGGATAAACTTGGCATTAGAAAATATAACTTCGTTTGTAGCGTGTTTTTATCTATTCGATTTGTTAACATACAAATTTCAAAAGCTTTAGGAAATTTCTGAAATAACAGAATCGTCAAATTTTAATAACTGGCAGAAATTTATTACTGATTTAAGTTGACTTAAGCACGTCAAAATAAAAGAGAAAAGAAATGAAAACAAACAATTTGAAAATAATAAAATTCAATTAAAAATTCTGAGAATAAAAAGAATTTTGATAAATACCGTTTTTAAGTTATAACGAGGTTATACCGCTTCCCTAAAGTTATAAATCTCTGTTCAACGATTCGTACGTAAGGATATATTGTTAGTATACTAAGTACAGAGTTTTGTTAATTAATTTTACTTTTCTATCAGAATGAACTCGAAGTGCAAACACCCAACAGTTTAAACAAACAAAATTATAACAACCAAACAAATAAATCGAAAAACGGCCAAGGTTAATTAAGCAAATTCAGCATCACATTATAACACTTGTCTTGCGATTAACATGTCTAACTTCCAACGCAACGTAACAATATGTAATTCAATTTGAAACCGCTCTGATATTGGGTAATTATTTGATAATTTTCATCGCCTCTTCGACATGCATGCCAAGAACCATTTTTACCACACAATAAAGTTCTTGATTGAAATTCAGAGTGACAACTTTACAGCTCTAAATTATTTTATGGTCTGTTAGTTAGCCGTGCCGGTGCGGTCGATGGCGTGAAAACTCCATTAAGCTAGCTTAGGCAGTGATTTTCACTTTTTTTTTTAACATTTTGAGTTAAAATTAAAGTTCTCTGAATCCGCTCTGGTTTATTGTCTCTGAAGAGCACAGTTCCAAGATGTAAGCACACTTGACATTTAACCAAGATTTTAAAGTGCATGAAGGTGGCAACACACAAAACTGGAAGAAGGTCAACAAATCTTTGTATATTTGCAGTGCTGAGCGAGCGAAGTGGAAATTAAGCGAGATCTGGGTGGCTTCAAGACAGTAAAGTTCAGCAGATAGAGTGTACCTTAAGATTGAAATTAACTACCACGCCTCGTGCAATTGGTTGTGGATGCCTTCAGCATTGGCTATGATTCTTTTGCGAATAATTTATTTGCATATAAACAATTAATTAATAATAAAAGACAACAATGGATAATTATTCATTTGATTTGCGTAACATGGTTTCACATTTTGGCAAAACAAGATTTCAAATTTGATTCGTGTGGGAGATTTGTGTGAATGAGTTCTTTTGAATTGAATTCTTCAAGCACGAAACTTGTATGCAATTTGCCTTTGTACTTGAAATTTAAATGATGTCATCTGCATGATTTCCAATGACATAATTGGCTTGAAGTAAATGTGTTTATTTATTTATTTTTTTTTTTTTTTAAGTTAAACCCTCAATCAGTTGGAATCAGACAGTGAACCGGGAGGATTGCCGACGGTTTTGAGATCAACCCGTTGAACCCCACTAGCAGATCTGTATTTGTGAAAAGGGAAAGTTGTGATCCCGTTGGAGATCTCAACATCTTAAGATAAGAAGAAGACGGAGAACCTTTGTCTTAAATCACCGTTAGGTAAGTAGGGGTTATGATATGATACGGTAAAACCCGAATCATCTCACTCGGATCTCGCGGATCCATTGTGCTCCCCATATGGATTAAAGAAATAGAATACACTACAAGAAAGGTAAAGAGAGAAAGGGAGGAAGGAAGAAAGAAAAATACTAGATAATGTAAAAATAATCACTTGTATCAATTGTGTGGTGCCTCCTTGAACCATCCTGAGTTCTTAGTGAACTTTAGTATGTTTTTAAGTGGCTTTTTGTTAATGTTATCAATATCTTTAAAGAAAAATTCCCCAAGAGTAATTTTCCTGTTTCGAGCCAGGCTAGGACATTCACATAGGAAGTGAGCTGAGTCCTCTTCTGCTTCTTCATTCTGACACCCTCTTCATAAGTCAGATGTTCCTATGCGCATTCTGCTCATGTGGGTTCCCATTGAGTTGTGACCCGTAAGGATTCCAATTAGAAGAGACAGTTGGGGCCTGCATAGCTTCACCGTTAGTTGAATCTGGAGCTGCACGATAACGGAGTGTAATGGTGCCTTGTAGTTTTCCATGGCATAAATTCACTTAGACTGACTTTGCGAACGCTGCCGTCACAAGAAAAAGTTACAGGGTTGCAAGATGCCGAAGGTTTAAATGGACCAACCTGTAGAATAATCTTCACAGCTTCAATCCAAGATTTTTTCATGTTCGATTAAGCTTTGTCACTCCTGGTGATATGACATTTTTACTTCAGTTGCCGTTAATTTATTTTCAAAGTTTTTCTACATTGTCGAATATTGTGAACCGAATATATTTGAAAAACTATAGGGATCCTTTCTTTTCTACATCGACGATTTTGATGTCCTCGTGAAAAGTTGGTTCGCTGGTGACCAGAAATCCAAAATATTCAGTTTCACAATTTTGCGTATCACATTTCCACTTATCAACTGGAAGGAAGAAAATGTCCTCCCACTGGTTAGTAGCGCCCCGTGGTTGGTATGTCGGACTATCACGTCGGAAGTCTGGGTTCGAGACCTAATGTTCGAGAAGACCTAATGTTTTTTTCAGAGCACTGCCTCATGCGAGGAAATGACAAATTGTCATGAAAAGTGCATCTCAACTTAGTCGTTCGGATTCGACGTAAAATTATAAGTCTCCTCCAATCCTGAGTGTAATTCACTATAGGCCGTGGTTCTTCGGAGCTGTCAGTGCCACTTAATTTATTTTTTTGTTGGTTAGCCAATTAGTGACGCTGATTATATGATGTTTGGTAGTTAAGTGTGGAAAGTGTAGCCTGCCAAAGTGTTCACGTAAAACTCATCACAATAATGCATGTGATAAAACCTGTGTTGAATGTGTTCGTCATCCGCAACAAGTTGGCTCTAAACATTTATTAGAACTTTTGGTAAAATAATCTCCTGAGCATTTCTTCTTCTTCTTTGAGCTGATCGACAATTTTGAAGATAATTGCCCTCTTACAAATGTTGGGGTATGCCATTTCTGAATAGCTTTAAAGATTTACACCATGAAGACTAAAATTCAGAATGAAGCATTTTTTTAAACGTTTCTCTTATAGATTAAAAACTTAATATATATTTTAAAATAGTGTGGCAACCCTTTTCAAGATACAACAATAATTCATAGTTCATAAAGATCGACTGTATGTTAAGCAACACATTTGCCAATTGCCATGTTTCTTTTAATATTCAACAAAGTTTTTTTTTGTTTAACATCGGATACAAAGGAGAGAAACTTAGGAGGACAGCTATTTGTATGAACATGAACCAACAGAGTCACACTCAATTGACTGACTTAATAGTCCACATCTTCAAGTGAACTCTGTAATTTAGCAGAATTCCTGTTTCCTCACGTCGGCCGCAAAATCTGCTCGTACACATATATGTATGATGAATTGTCTAACGCTTTTGCAGCAGCACGGTACAACTATTTAAATAACAATAAAGCTTCGGACATTGACGCAGTTGTTGTTGTTTTTGTTGCTCTCGCAGATTCTTATGCAATGATTTATGCAAATAAATTAACAATATACTGCATTCGGTGTTGCAATTGTACACACTTTGTTAGCAAACGTAACATTAATCGTTGTCGCTTTCTTAGCAATGAATTGATCTCTTCTTACTATAAGGAGTGTGCATCGTTGGAACACCAAAAGCAACAAAAGAATCTCAAATAGATGTGCCTTTACATATTACAGATACAAAAGATGTTTTGTTGTAAACACGGTGTTATTGTGAATTATGACCTGACAACCATAACAAGCTTGCGCGCCGCCTCATTGGGATTTTATATGAAACGGAAGCTTTAAATTTTAGAATGGCGGACCATCTTTGACATGATAGAGAAGCACACCACTATTACTTTAGCAAAGCTTGTTGGAAATGTCATTGCGCTACTGTGTTGCCAAGGTGTTTTTGCTGGGCTTATTGCAACAAGTGATGTGGATATAGTTAATGAGGAGCAAGGTTGGTGAACAATAATTTATTACTGATGGAAAATCAACAACAGCTTCGTTAGTGTTGTATGTTGGAGTGCAATTTAGTATAATGATGTTCAGTGAAGCTTTATTTGAGGACAAGGACATAATAAAGAGTAAATTCGAGGGCAGGTTGTTTTGGAAACAAGTCTACTTATGATATGAGTATTTTCAAAATATTACTGCAAATAAAGACTGCGAATATTTTGATATTCAATGTCAAAACATGCATACAGGGTGATCCAAAATCACTCTTCCGATGTTGTTCTGTTAATAAAATAAAATACCACAAAATTTCATAATTTATTTTAAATTATTTTTAAGCTGATGAAAACTTGGACTCTTGTTGCCACATTTTTTGGCAAGGAAAATTAGAGGAATGATAAAATTGTCGTAGTATTTTTTTTGATTTTATAGCTTAATTAATCGAAAAGTGAAACCAATCGTCTCGGAAAAAGTATAACTATCGTGCTTGATATTTCAAAACCAATGGAGATAATTTTGTTGCAATAGAAATTAAATTTTGTTCAGCTCAATACAATTAGTATTTTATGGTTTAAATAAAATATGATGACTTCAAAATAAAAGCTGCTGTGCCGCAAGGCTATGTCTTGTTACCGACTCTTTTTCGTATTTTTTTTTACGAGCTACTGTCTGAATATTCGAATCTCATAAATTCTTTAGCTGACGATATAGTACTTGTTTTTAATATTAGGTTTAGATTCACAAATATGTTTTTTTTCTCTGTGTATTATTGAAAAAATGTTCGAAGAAGCTTCTGGCACAATTCCATTAAGTTTTTTTTTTAGTTTTCTTTAAAATTTTATTTCAAAAACCTACACAAATGGATAAACATCAATCAAACTACCATTCCAGGTAAATAAAAAACATTCTTGCATCTTACCACGTAAATCAAATCAGCTAAGCACTTTTTTTATGCACGCTTTGCTCATCTTAAATTAAAAAAATTAAAATTCTTCTTTACAATAATATCAACAAAAAAAAAACTCACTTTCCTTGAAATAATTTCAAATGGAATTCAGCGCCAAGAATCTTCTTACCGCCATAACTACCAACTGAATTAGCAATTTGTACAGACAAACCTAAAAGACTCACGAATCACGACCCACTGCACTGCACATGAAGATGAACCGAACTTGTCTTGATGTTTGCACACATGTTACGTCAAATTTAAGTGCCCCTGGGAGGCCACCAACAATGCTGACCATTTATGGTTTATTATAAATTTTAACCTCCTAGACAAGACACACATATATGTATAACCAAATACCATTACTTAGTTTACTTTCAAAAATGTTGCCTAAAATAGGAAATCTAAAATTAAAAAAAAAACATCTCCTTCACCGTATAATGGTTGAAATTATTATTACTATTTTTTGTGAAAGGAAAAGTTATCACTTCGTGATGCTACTCAAAGTCTCATCATCATCATCATCCTCTCATGGTCTTCGTTGAAGACATAGATTGCCTCCAACCGACCGCAAAGTTTTATTATAACATTAGCGAATACCTTCTTCATATGAAGCCTAAATGGTTAAGTGCTCTTCAATTGGATGTAGTGGAGTAGAGCTAGATGATTTTTCGAATGTGCCAATGTTATAGTATTGAGGGATCGGTAGAAAAGTCCCATTTGATATTGGAATAACAAAATCAAATAAGAAAATAAATTCTTTAAAAATAAATAAAGAATTTTTATTTATTAAGAACAATTGTGATCAACGCGGATTGCCTTGAGGAACATTAGAGTTTTTATACAAGCATTTTCAGAATTTTCTGGACCAATTTTAACATTGACCACGATTTTTTTAATAGATTTTTTTAATAGTTTAATAGTTCTTTTTTCAATTCAATGTTTGACCCTGTGAACCTAAACACTTAAACTTTCCTGTAATGCAGTTATATTATACACTGCAAGTATAACGTTCACAAAATCGTTGTAGTCGTTTTCGAAAAAATTGGGTTAAACTAAAACTTTTATATGAGAGATTTTAATTAAAGAACTTTCAGGATTAATGCTTATACTTTAATGAAGAAGTTATGTCGCTTCATGTATCTACGGAAAAACAGTTAAAATATATTTGTCTATTTTTCTTACAGAAACACAACCTACCTAATATTTGAGTTAGTTTTGAAGGAGTTTGGTTGAGTATAATTTTATTTAGGTAGCACACGAAAATATCAAATTCTATTTAGTTAAAGGGCTAATACTAAACAAAAGGATAATTAGGAAGCGAATGGTGAAAGTGTTATTTTGAGTGAAAAAGACGGTAAAAATGTTAAGTTTGGATTTAAGTTCTTCAAAGAACACAAATGCAAATGTAAATTTTCCTCGTTTTCAGGATTTGCCATCAAAACAAAGGTCTCCCACAAAATTCAGCTTTGTCGGATTTTTTTTTAGTAATTTTGACTTATTTTGTCTAATCTTCTTGGGATATTAATATTCCACATCTTAATTTTCGAAATAAACCAAATTATTTAATTTAAACATAACAAAACAAAAGTAAAAACAAAATTTTACAGAAAGAAATGAATTTTAGTCGTATAACTCTTGGAAATTAAAAAAAAAATTCACAGCACTGTCTAGGTCTACTACAGATTGTAGGGGCTTGTTCGTTGTGTCGCCACAAAATAAAGACTTTCGCCAGTTAAACGACTTCGGGTGTTTTATAGGAGGTGGGGCGCACAGCTTCTATGCATGCCATTACATGGTAGTCGATCGCTAGTGCTAGTTGCATAATCACAAATTAAATAAAAAAATATATGAGCAATGTGGGTATGGATATCGGTATGTTCCTCTGGCACAGCACCTCCATTCACCCACTGATCCGAACTAAACTCAACAAATCTAAAAGACTATATGATTATCCCCTCTATTTGGATAGATTTTCTGTGATGATTAATTATGAGAAAAATATCACTTGCTAACGCGGATACACGGTGGTACAGTGCGGTGTGTTGTGCTGTGGTGGACCGTCAACGAGCCATTCGACTATCCAATGACAATGTTTAACAGCCACCGCGCACAGACACCAAAAGAAGATGATACGAAATGGACAGTTGGATTTGTAAAAAGGTGGGTAGGTAGGTGGTTTGGTGCTGAAGGTTTTATTTGTTCGTAAATGATTGTCGAGCATTACATGCTCATGTGGGTATATCTTTAATGAACCCGGAAGATGTTAATGGATTTTTTCTTTCTTGAATTTGTCCAGAGATTCAATTAGTTGGTAAAGCCATTTGTTATAAAAGAAGGTACGTCATTGAGATTGTTAAATGTAATTTATATATATATAAAAGGTAATTAACTATCTAATGGGTTTTTTAGTTCATAACTAGAAAAAATAAAAATTTAACTTAGAAATTAATTTGCGCAACGTAATATTTTTCGGGGGTTCGGATGGATGTTGAATTTTAGTAAATATAAAAGAATAAAAGCACTTTAGAAAAGAGTAGAAGTAGACTTTAAGTTTTAAAAATCCTTTTAACTTAAATCCCTATTTTTTTACAAACAAATTTCAAAAGTGTTTTCTTAAATGAGTGTTTTTTTATATTCAAAATAAATATATTTTAGAAAAGATTATACAGTAACACAAGTCTTAAATCTTAAATTTAATTAATCTAAAAAAACACGGCCAGATTTTTGTTGCTTGCAATTTTTAATTGCAGAACTACAAAGTTAACTCTTTCTATCACGTGTATGTTAAAAATAGTAAAAGAACAAGAAAAGACATCAAAAGAAAACGTCGACTGTTCCATGCATCTTCTCGTAAAGGGAGTGTAGTGTAAATTGCGCTGTTCAGCCAGAGAAAAAACGTGTTCCTCTCTTTCAAAAAAATAATTTTAAACGTGTCATTATGTGTAATGTGTATGTAGTCTTAGGAATAGCTTTACCGGTTTTTATTTTATTTCATTAATGTCCAGATGCACTAAAAAAACATTTAAAACTATTTTAGTTACCGGAGTAATAAAAGTTAACTCCAATGCTAGACGGTGAATTTTTAATAAAAACAAAAATGTATACCATTTTCGATTTATATTTATCACTCGTGGGATCTTTAATAATTAAAGTAAATGTAAAGAAGAACATAGTATGTGTTATGTATCAGTCGAAGTGTCGAACACTTTCAAATATTTAGAATTTTGAATGCCAACTCTCTTTTCATTTGAAAGACTCTTTTAAAATTTATTTAATGCAATAAAAAAAAATTCCATTTAAAGATTTTACAACCGAATAAATATTTCAAAGTGTTTATAGCAGCTGGACATAAGAAGCTTTAAGTTAATTAAATTAAAACTAAAAATTAAACACGTGATTTATTTAGTTTTGAAATCAAATTTTACCTTTCTCAAGTATTTAAAAAAAATACATTCCAAATAACTGGTTAACCTTTTTTAATTTAGAGTGAGTTCGAATAGGTATTGTGGTAAACGTGGTAAATGATGTTTTAAAGCACTCTTTGGTAACCACTTTAACATCAACCTTATGATCAGGAATAGGATTACTACGCAAGCTGTGTGGCATTTGCCATAGCTGTACATTTATATAGCTGTAAGAACGCAGCTAGCTTGTATTTTTAGTAACTGGCTTTTTAATAGATCCAGAGAAACATATTTTTGAAAACCTACAAAATAGGGGGGTCATTTTAAGCAAATGTTTTTAAACAGTACCAAAAATAAATCACACTTTTGATTTTAAGCAAGCCCGATATAAAGTTCCTGATATTTGAGACAAAGTAAAGAAGATATTTTAAACAACATAAGGGGAAGATGTTTCGGGAAAATGTTTAAAGTGTTTAATTGGATTCGAAAAGTGAAAACACTGAAGAAAATAAACTTTGCCTAACCTATAATCATCCTTTGCTTTATGTATCTACTAATGGCCTAATATGAACATTACTCAAGGGCTAACGAACGATGTTAAGTGTATCGCATTAGCCGCCTTAAAAAGTTCAAATTAAAATGTATTTAAATTTTATGGTTGAAAATCGAAATTGAATTTTATTGTACCAAAATTTACAAAAAAAAATATTTTCGAAGTTGGCAATTATTGTTTCAAAACTTCCGTTTAAAAAAAAAAATCAGAAGCATAATTTTATTCGCATCGACGAATTATATTTAAATCTATTCACTGCTCTGTTGAATTTTTTTTACACAAATTGTCAAATTGTAAATTCTAACAAAACCAAAAAGTATTCATACATTAATTTAAATTTGGAACACATATCAATTTTTTTAATAAAAGCAAAATTCTGATTTGCTTCCAGTAAAAATTTATGTATTACTCATTCAATTCGTTCGATGTTAAAACTTTCCATTAGTCAATATGTCATTTTTTAACAAATTTATTTCCCATATACGTAATAAAACATGATTACCTTATTTGTAATTTTTTTTTTAACTCAATTAATTAAGTAATATTACAACAAACCTGTTATTAACAAATATCCAAATATGATCACCACCAAAAATGATATCCTTCCCAACATCGTGTTAAATTATTCTTCTTCTGCTGATAGATTTCTTTAAAAAAAAATTCCTTACGCACCCGTTTTACGTTTTTTCAATAATTATTTTTAAGAAACTCGAAAATTCAAAACTAGAGATCAATTTTGTTACACACCATTACAGGCAATAATGAATCATGTAAACCGATTTAAAACAAAAAAAAATATATTTAATTGCGATTTGCGAAAATACTTGAAACCAGTAATTACATAAATTAAATTTAAAAAAGAAATAATAAAAAGTAAAACTAAAATCTATTCCAATGCACTTAATTTCAATGAATAACAACAAAACACACGACCACACGACATCGATGATGACGGCAAAATTCTACGCACTATACGACGACGCTGCCGTAATATTGCAACATTCACATGAGTGCAACAAAAAAAAAAAAAAAACTTATGTTCCCATACGTTTCGTTTAGTTTTTCCACTTAAGATACGTGCTTAGCCTTTTGACGGTTTTTTTTTTATTTGTTGCAACAGCTTTATTTGATTTGAAGGTGTTTACACGAAGCAACTATATATAATACACTGTTGGAGATGTGTATATATGCAAACAAAAACAAAAGTGCAACAACCGGGCCAATGCTCTATTAGCCCATATGTTATCGTTGTTAGCCAGAAGTTATATACAGACTCCGAAATTATTTAACGCAGAATACTTTGGTATCACTAAAACACGATCTTGATTAATATATGTAGGTACTGCTGCAGTTGCCTTCACCTCCTCCTCATTTTCTGTTAGATATGTGGTAGACTTTCCAAAGACTCGTTTAACTTATTTGAAAATCAAGTTAATTTCAATAAATTTTCACTCCCAGTAGAAGTGACGACGACAACGATGGTCTGTATTTTTTCCTCTAAGTAATAAGATTTCGATTTGCCACACCAACGATTTGCATGTCACGATTATATGCAATGAACACACTTAGCAGAGAGCACCTTTTTTGTATTGCAACAGCAATGGTATAGGAAAGCTCCTATTAAATATATAACAGTTTTCGTTCGATCAACAAACGAAATAAGATACAGTTTTCGAATGAATTCGCGACGAATTGAGACAGAAAAGTTGCTTCAAAGCCGCGTGACTTCCAAACGCGAACTGAAACAAACGAAAACTTTGAGGCAACATCTAGCCCGCAATTTTGCTAAAGATTTACCAGCATAGAGTATAATGTACAAGGTGCATATGAAGTTTCAAGCCGCTAGAGATATACAATACCCCTTCTCAGTGGTAGACATAAAAAAACTAGTAAACAAACAAAACAAAAAATACTTACAAGCCATAATAAAGTCCATAAAGATACAATATAAACGCAAAACTTGAAAGTTGTAAACATTGCATGTTGATGATCTCCACTGTGGCTGCTGCTGGTAGTTTAAGATACTGAATCAACTTTGGCTAGGAGGAACTGGCCGATTGTTTAATTTTGTTGTTGGACTAAATGATTTTGATGGAAAAGGTATATGTGGGTAGGAGTGAATCTTGAGAGAATCTATCCGCTGCACAAAGATTATTATTCATCGTTTTAGGGAGTATTAAGTCTTAAAATATATATTTTTCATAATAATCATGAGGCAAGTTATGATTTAAGAAGCTTAGTTTGGTCACTTTGAGGTAATTTGCGCAAATTCGAGTTTGCTGCTCAGCTCTTTTGTTTTGTTGTCTTGTCAAAATAGAAAATAATGTGTTAAGTCAATATAAATTAAGATTAAACTGTATTTCGGTACAGAGAACGAAATTTACAGAGTTTTTTTTATAAATCTGACTCGCGCATACAAAACGTATTCAAGGCAAAAGGTAGAATTTTCTTATTTGAAATTAATTGTTAAGCCATTGAAACATTCTCAATTGGTATTCATCAAGAGTTAAAAGCTGGAAGCTGGAAATTTTGATGACAGCTAAGATAAAAACGTCGTATGTCATCTCGCGCCTTGCTTCGTGGAAAAAGAATAAAGAAGGCCAACCTATATAATTTCTATAAATTTTCAATTATCATTAACAGGTGGCCATAGACGAGGTCACGCTGCGCTGTAGATTGTTATGTGTCACTCGATAGTAGGACAAAAGAGCATAATAGAATAAATAAACTCTAAGTGCATTCAGAATTCTTTCTTCAGGATGGACCTGTAGCAAAATATCGATTTGTTTTAAATTAAAACTGTTCTGGTTACAAGCTTTTGTTAATTGCTGCGGCTGCGTTACATCCTTAATATCTCACTGCCACAAATTATAACCAACAATTATTTTTTGTTATAGGACTGGTCAACTATCAGTGTATCAAACAAGGAATGGCGCTGCATTGGTAATACATGGAGAAAACAAGAAAACCAGTTGAGTTGAACATAGTGGACAATTGATTACCGAAATCGTTCGACTTTTTCTTGTGGGAATGGTTTTCTTAGAACTCTCTTTTTTGTATGACTGCTTCATTAATTTCAGTTATGATGATTCAACATGACTGATATCTTCAGTCATAAATTATGCTTTTAATTGTGAATGCGGTTTAACTATCCACATAAATCCTTTAAATAAGATATCTTTTTCATTTTGTTCATATAATGTAAAGCGTATTTTGTGTAATTGTTTGAAAACATTGGCTTGTGTGTAGATAGTCATTAATATAACTAAAAGATATCAATCTTAAATTTAATTCATCTTCCTGCTTTGATATTTGATTCTATTTTTCTATGTTTTCTTCTTCTTTTTTTCAAAATTACAATGGTAACTTTGTGGTTGACAATCAAGCTGCAAGGTTCTAATTTAATAGCTTCATTGAAGGTGTTTATGTTATAAAATATGTTTATGAAGGCTGACGAAGTTAATGATTTGAAAGATTCATCACCAGTAATTTTACTTGCGATTATAGGCAAGATATGAATTCGTACAAAAAAAAAAAAGTTTTGAGATAACAATCAAACATGATATTACAATGATAGCGAAGTCGAAAAAAGTGGGTCTGGAAATTCTGTATATGTGTCTGTCTGTTATTCGCATCTGCAGCCTAAACGGTAGGGCCGATATCGTTTAAACTTGGTATATAAGCTGCCTTATTAATAAAAAATAAAATGCAATTTTAAGTCGATTTTTCCATTTATAACTCATGTTTTGGAACCAACTGAAACAAGAAATAATTGCCTTTACGTTGAGGTAACTCGGAAATAAGACTTAAAATTAAAGTTTATTTTTTATTAATATGGCTGAAGGTTTTTAGAGTCAGACTCAGAGGCCCTTATTGCGAGTGTCGTTTAACTTTCGATGCGATAAAAGTCGAAAGCATCGATAAATTTTCGTTTTGGTATTGTGTAACTTGATCGACAGAGATATCTATTACTGTGAATAACGAAAACGCTTATTGTGAATAAACCTTATATTTTGGCATTTGGGGTAGTGCCAGTGATAGTACACGTAGGAAAAAAAATACTTTTTAGTCCTAAATTGAGTCAAGAAGTATTTCCTATTAAAAGATAAATTAAAACAGAAAACTTTAGAAATCTTGGAAATGTGACGGAAATCATCTAAAAACTGTGTAACACTGGCTGAATTTTCTTATGATGCAATTATAACGCAATCCTATCACATGCAATGCTTAAAAATAAGCGTTGAGTATCTATACTACACTAACCATCAGCGACAAGGCACCTTGTTTGCTGTGTGTCTGTTTAATGACACGAAGATTTTCCTTTGTTCTCTTGTAATATTTTATCGTTGGGAATTTTGTTGGGACATTTCTTACAAACGTATGGGCTTTTTTGTTTTGCATTTTTATCACTGTCATATGTTTCAGTCATTCCTATATTTTGGCATTTGACAGATAGTAAACAAATTTTCATCAGTCAAAGGAATAGTTGTTTCTTACAAAAAATAAACATTTTAATACTTGTTTTCTTAAAAAAAATTATTTCACGTTATTTGTTATTAATTTACATCTTTTCTTTGTTTGAAATAGTTATAAGAGTAATACTATAATGTTAGGTAAATAAAGATTATCTTGATGTGTTTCAGTGATTGTTAACCCAACCCAAATTTTGTGTTTTATTTTCCTTTATTTATTATTATATTGCTCTGTGTTCAAACAATTGTTATTTAAGAAACAATAAAACCATATTTAAAAGGAAATCAACATACATTTGGTGAGAAAATTAAACTCGTTGCCGCAAATTCCCTTCGCGATGTCTGGATTAGCTTCCATCAAAAGCACTAGCTTTTCTAGTTGCTTTCTATTACTGACAACTTTTGCCCTGTAAATAACAAATTTATTATATTGTTTTGTAAATTTTACTTATTCGACTACATTTCCTTACATTTTGGTTGAGAAAGTTTGTTTATGTAGACCATAAATAAATAATAATAAATAAATAGATGTAGACACTTCTTTTGTTTAACGCAGTCGATTGAAAAAATGCAGACGACAGATGTCGAATGAAAAAACGAAAAGTATCGTTCACAATTGAGATTCACAATACCAACATCGATTTTCGACGTTCGACTATCGACAACAGTCGATTATCGATAGACAAACGACACTCGCAATAAGGGCCAGAGTTGTTTTTGGAACGGTATCTGCCATATAAAGGTTATGAAAAGGCGGATCTTTACCAAATTTTATTTCTTAAAAGACCTAGATAGCCAAGCGATTATGGAGTACTTAAATTTTTAATAACGTTTTTTTTTTTTTAAATTATATTAATTAAACAATTTTTTGTTTTTTGAAAATTTAATATTTTGAAAACCAATTCTTGAATTTTTTTTTTGGAAATATTATTTTCGGATGAAAATTATTAATTTGCTAAAATTTGCTAAAGTTGTTTGAATAAAATTGATTGTTTCGAAAACTGGACTTACGATTTTGATAAAAAAAAAACTATTAAATATATTGTAATATTTGAAAACTATTGGGATACCACGATAATCTCAGAAAACTCTGGTTTGTTATAAATTAGTTTTAAAAGTAATATTTTTTTATTATAACCTATTTTTAATAATTGCATTTTAAATTTATTGATAGAATTTAAAAAACTATTTCGTATACACAAATTGAAAGACTACAACCATCCAAGAGAAGTACACTCGACCCAGTTGTGCTTTTTTACTGTTAAGCCCTTATATATGAGCAAGTTTGTGCGACCCAGTCGTTTTTTTTTTTTTTTTTTGTTTTTTCTTATTTTCTGATCTGAATGATCTGGAATGGGGAAACTACAACTCTTCTTCTTCATCGCTTAATCTTAGAAACTGTTTGTAAACTGACTGATTTCAATAAACGTCAGGAAACCTTCTGGTATCCTAGATCTTAAGATAACGGTATCTGTCATTTAAAAGTTACCAATAATTTTATTTTTCCCTGCAGTAGAAATTTAAAAAGAAATGTTTTTCGGCAGTAGAAATTCGCGTTTTTATAACGCTCACCAGTCATAATAACGTGTTACCCACGGTGACGTCCTCGAAACTTTTTTAACCAAAAAGGCCTTGTCTTATTATAATTCTAAAGAAATCAAAATCCATTTTTAGTCTAGTGATAAGGACGACGGACCAACTATTTCAATAAGAGTAAAGTGGCCTTCCTAGAACGACATTTTACTAAATACTTTTATATAAATGTAAGAATAATTCGACGCACTAGTTTAAATAAATAATTTACTTTATTTCTTCGGCAAGTCAAAGTATATTGCAAGATTTCTTTTTATTTTACCAATATGTACCATGAATATATACGATTTTAGTTTTTATAACTTGCCAACCCTCTGGGGAATCTTATGAACTTGAAGAATGAATTGATTTGGTGTAAAAGATACAAATTGTATGCGAAATCGATCTGATATAGTTGAATACATAATATAAGTAGCTGTAGAAGCACATTTTATTTCTTAAATCCATAAAAATGCTGCTGGAAACCAATATACTCTCTTAGAAATTGTCAACAGAAACATTCATCCGATGTGAACAAACTTCAAAATTAAAGATTTTTTTTTTATAGTCATGATAATGATAGAATGTTGAAAATTTCTCGTTGATTTATCAAAATTTACTTGTTATTTTTTTCGAGAATATTCCGCCACTGCGTATATTCGGCGACCTAAAGGGTATTTCATTAAGCGTTTCCTACCTTTAAATTTAAATAAAAAATAATGTGTGTAAGATATCATTGAATTTGTTTAATCGTTTGAAGGGCATGTAGCATCGTTCAAATAGCCATCGCTAACTATCAGACTAAATTTAACAGATGGCATTAATTATATTGCTTTGAGTGCCGCTGTGGTTTTTTGGATTCTTATTCGCATATAAAGCCTATCAACAAAAAAACACGATCTCGGTTGCCACACATCTCAACATGCGAATCGGTCGTGCAGAATTTCCAAAGTTACGTGAGCTGTGTGGCACGTGGCGCGGTCCTTTTGAAACCAGATGGTGTGAGTGTCATTCATTTCAGGCTATAAGAAGCTGACCGATGACGACGCCAGGTCGCCAGCTCAAAACATTGAGCTCACGGATCACATGTCGATTAAAATTCAACATCGTCTTAAATTCAAAAAATTTGTTTTGCCATCCGGTCGCTAAAAATGATTTTTGTACAATTAACAATTCTTACTCTCTCAACGACAGCCAATTTGACAGACCTTTAATAATATGCCCGCGATGAGCTGTCAAAGTTGAGAAGTCACTATTAGTATTTGAAAATCCTTTATAATTTCCTCCAAACCCAACGCAGGAGGCTGTGTCTCTAAAAATAAAATTTCTTGAGAGTCTTACCACTAACTATAGATTCCTACAAACATTTATGAAACTAAACTACGTCGCACCTGACGATTCACTGCCTGAACACAAAAGCCACGGTGCTGGAACTGGAGCTGCAACCGGAATAGCTGTCAAAATATTGAATACACGCAAATCCAATGTTACGAACACAACGCGACGGTGCTGCACAAGTTCCCCAACTTTTAACTTTCGACGTACAGCACTTTTGACGTTTCACAAAAATTGCCGCGACCGCGTATTTTCTTTAACAAAGAAGTTAATTTAAGTGAATTTAATCGTGTTTCTTTTGATAATTTTGCATTCATATTTTAATCAGCTGATACAAATGATATGAAATGTAAGAAAGCTATGCAGCACTATTGTGGGCACGCAAAAAACGAGACGTACGACATATTTTGACATCTGTTCCAGCTCCAACTCCAGTTACTGTTGCAGCAGTCTATTGTGTTCGGGCAGTCAACAGAACTTTGATGGTCTCCATCTAAATAGAAATTCTACCGAAACCTTCCACTCCATTAGAAGACTCAGACTGATGAAGTGATGACAGTGACGTACAATATTAATGCGCAACACTATCGTGCGAAGTTGTTAATAAAGACTTAAATTTGATTTATAGCACCGTTTGAGTAAACAAAATCGGAAAAATATCTGACGAAGAATAATTGTTTAATTTATTGTTCCATATCGAATACAATTATTTTCTGATTGTGTTTAAGCCTAAAGCTTTTAACCATTATTTTTCTCAACGATCGTCAATCATTTGAAATCTTATCTTAAATTGTCAGTTAAACATGATTCCCATAACTATACTCCAACCAAGAAATATTTCCTTCCATATATCTTAAAATAGTTCATACAGATCTAATTACCTATATTCCCATGGCAATGTGATCTCCTTTTACCCCAGATTACTGATTCGCCTCATCAGGCATTCATCAATGATTAGAGAGAACATTGCTTGGATTTTCTGTAAGGAGGCATTCGTTTCTTTAAAGATACTTTATATACTGAGGTACGAAATAACAGAACAGCAGCGATCAACGCACCGTTCGTCTTCGTCGTCGGTATTCGTCCAAGAGCCATACATTCTACTCATCATTATGACCAATGCACGCCATCATTATAATGACCTTGTATTTATAATTATAGATTCAGAGCAATGAAGAGTGTCTTTGCACTCGATATTGAAGACCAAGCGTTGTCTTCTGTTGGTTTATAGGGTAGCTATACCAATCTAGCTCTATTAACCAAGTCCAAAGGATAATTCAAAGTATCTTCTCTACTTCGAATTTAATTGCAACACAATAATTTATACGTTCATTCGTAGATTGGGTTTTAGTTGAGATACTTTAATTGCAATAATTAAATTTTAAAGGGTGTTTCAAATGTAGTGAAAATTCGGACTGATCGGAAATTGTCTGTACCTATTTAAATAAAGAGCACGACTGGGTCTTACGAACTTGCTCTTGTGGCAGGTTACCTTCGTATTAACGACTGTAAAATTCGTCGACTTTTTGCCTTTGACTCATTTCATGAAAGTTGTTCGGATTTTTTTCGAGAAAAATTAATTTTAAAAAAAAAAACTTTTTAGAAAATACGTTTTCATTGCAGTATTAATCAAGCTTAAGATAACCTTAAAAATATTAAATTTTGCCCAGCCGTTCAAAAGATAATCGGTACGGTACCGCTTATTAACTTCTTTAGAAATAAAAATTTTTTGAAATACATCACCATTGACAACAAATTACTCATGTAAAATTTTATTAAAATTGATTGGATTTTTCATGAGAAAAATGGAATTAAAATAAATACTTTTTGGAAAATACTTTCTTCCAAAATTTTTGATTGCAGTATTAATCAAACTGAATAGAATTAATATTACTTTTTAATTACTTTTAGAATATAAAGTTTCGTTAAAATCGGTTTAGCCGTTTAAGAGAAAATCGGTCTCGAAAAAGTTCCGGTTCTATGGCAGGTACCGTAAATAAGTTTCTCCTGAAAATTTTCATGAAAGACTCATCATTGGCAACAAATCACTCATATGAAATTTTATCAAAATCGATCGTATTTTTTTCGAGAAATTTAGAATTATCGGTGACGCTTATATGGTATTTTATATAAAAGTAACAAAAAACTTTTTACCAAGTTTGAATAAAATCGTCCTAACCGTTTAGGTGTCGATACAGACAGACAGAATTCCCAGACCCATTTTTCTTGGACTTCGTTATCGTAATGTCATGTTTGATTGTTATCTCAATTTTTTTTTACTGTAAAACTGAAGCCGCGAAATAAAAGCTGCTTGCTTGAAAATGAAAATCAAAAAAAAATCTAGTGCCATTAGCCAAACGCTCGTATTTCGAAAAAAAAATCATTTTCAATTACAATCGCAAAGTTAAGAAATAAATATTTGCATCAACTTAAGGAACGCTTCACTCTTCCGTTTTCTTGACTTGTTCTCTGTAAGGTAGTATTCTTCTGGTAAGAAATATGCTTACTTAAATTTGAGTTGGACTTATTGATTTTCTACAAACTTAACTAAACCTAGTAGAGGTCATAGCGCGATAAGTCCAATAGGGACTTTTTCACTTTTGCAAAGCGAAATAAAGCCAAACTTACAAATATGGTTCAATTTCACGAATGCAAAGTGAAATAAGGTCGTATTTACAAATATGTCCTTAATTCGTAAGACCAAATTATTTCGCGGCACCATGAAACTTGGTATATGCAGAGGAAAGTACTTCATATACCTTTACTCGATATTTTACAAACTATTGGAACACCCTTTTGTTTAAATATTTTGTAAGAAGTAAGCAATTTTTTATCATAGAAAATTTTTACTATAAAATAAACATCCATTACATTACATTTTGTAGCATATAACGAGGTTGAACCGATTTTAAACTTCTAACGCTTGATATTAAATCTAAGAAATTGTATGAGCATTTTATTCTTAAACTTTTGTTCGTAAACACCCTGTATTCAAATGCATACTTCTGTGGGTAAGTTTAATGAAATGTCTACTAGTTAAACAATAATAATTACTCGCACTTAATTGTGTCACTTCAATTGGTCGTGTAGAAACAAACAAATCTTATAAACAAAGTATAGCTTGCTAACATATTTGTAAACATTAACTTCCATAATAAACGATGTCAGCGTAATAATTCGATTTAGAATTAGAACAATTTTATAAATAAATGCGCGTACGAAAAAATATATACGTGGGCATGGTGCGAGTCTATTACAGTAATACAGTCCAGGGCAGCTGACACTTGCAATGAATCATTGAGGCAGGCCACAGATTTGTTATGCAAACGTTTTAATAGAACCTAACCTAACATTTAAATTGAATAAACTAACGAGCATTTTGTAATTTATTCGTTTGCTGTTTTCATTGTGAATTAGTTTGCGAACTTGCATGGATGTAAATAGTATCTTTAACAATTTATATTTTTTTTTTTTATATCGGTAGATATTTATGTATATATCTGTACATAGTTAATTCATGATCTTGGATCTTCAAGATGGTGTGAAAAGGTCATCGGAATAATAGTTTATAGCGTTGTATGTTAAATGATTGCTTGTGTTTAGGTGTGGGCTGGGGTATTGTTGGAAACATGAGTAACCTATGAATTTAGTTAAATCGGGATGCATTACAAGTGGTATAATGGATTATTTATGGGCAGCTGAATTTTTAGATAATCAGCCTTGGCTTTTCGCAATACTTTTATCTAGGTTTCGTCATAAACCTTAACAGATCTTTATTAGAACTTAATTCGGGTAAAATTGTATTGTCAGTATAAAAAAAACAATGCCTGGTAGTTTGTCTACGGTGTTGTTTTTATTTAGAGCCACTTGCGTGAAAAAGCAATATTATATACGATGTTCGATTACAATCGCTAGTAAAAGGTAAGCATCTTCAAAATATCTTTTTGAACATTGATTTTGAGAACATTCAAAAACACACGATGATAACCAGTATATAGTGTGGGGCTCGAAAGGAAACAGTGGCCCACTATCTCTGCCACTACCCTGCATTGGCCAGCCCAAGATGCCAATTATTCGGTCAGTACTTTGTTGACAACCTTAACTTACTTTCAGTAGTGAGCATAGGGAATCTTCTTGGTTTCCTCAATGCGACTAAATGGTTATGGAACTTCGCTTTGGTTAGGTATCCAAGGATCTCTTGTTTTCCTGTGGAAGTTGGTAACAAAAGGAACTCCCAAGCAACAGACTTTTAAACCTCAAAATATCATCTTAGTTCACATCCAACTTTGTGAATTTCAACCGAAACCAGGTTGAGCTACTCTTACCGACGGTCTTTTATCTTTTTGTGACGGATGCCATTAAAGGTACGCAAACCCACTAACACACATTAAAGAATCATCATTAGAAAATTCCATCTTTTATAAAACGATAGGTCTCATGAATTTTTGGGTATCAAAACGGTGCGCGCACCAATCGCTAATTGGGTTATTCTAACTCAGAATAACAGCCATTTACATACCTAACCTAACCTATAGAACTCTAACGAAGAGTCTCTACAACGAACTTGCCTTCAGTAAGCGAAATCGCTGTTGAAACTGCAAAAACACACTGTCATAAATGGGGCAAAGAAACATGGTGGTGGAGTGATTAACCCAAAGCAGTGATGTCTAAGATAAAAACGCCTTTTAAAACTGGGCCTATTTGCCCCTATTATAACGTAAACGAAAGAGCACGTCTTGAAATAGTCTACAAACGTTGCAAGAAAAAAGTAAAGAAGAAGTATGCCGAACTTAAAGCAGAGAGCATGTATTGAGAGAGAACGGGTATTGGATTGCCGTTTGTGAAATAAAATTCCGTTATCTATCTGATTATCAGAACGGGTTTGTTTTGGGTATATTAACCACAGACGCCATTCAGATGACCTCTGCCATCTTGTGTGACCTAAAAATTGTCCCGTATACTAAAAGGAAAGCTCTACACTGCTGTTGTTCGTCCAGCGCTTATATACGGTTCAATGTTAAACAATGTACTAGAGGTATGAGCGCATGGTAGCAATAAACCAAATTTGATCGAATTAGAAGTAAGAAGATTCGTAGACATTTATACGGATCCTCTTACTTCTAATTCGATCACGACAAAAATTCCATCATTCATCTGGTACTATATCATGAGTGTCATGTCATGTACTAAAAGTAGAGACGCTGAGAACCCCAAAGCAAAACAAAAGCAAGTGTGTGTTTTTGGGTCACCCTGTCACCTGTGTGTTCACACTTCATTAAAATTTTATAAGAAACCATTTTTCAATTGATTCTATTCATATAGAAGAATCAAACAAGAACAAAAATTCAATGAAGCAAAAGACGATGCAATTCCTCTATAATAACAATAATTTTTCTACAAATAAATTACAAACATCAACAACGGTCCAATAACAATTCACATGAATGTCATTCATTGAACCGGATAATATTATTATTCCTTTAAGATTTAAGCCATCATCTGAGCGAATGTGAATGCCCGTTTCACATAGGTACATTTGTCAAGCTGTATATCTTCGGTCTGTTGTCGACAACGACGATATTTGTCTCAAGAGTCTAGACTGAGTCATATCCCGTTGAACTTTTTCTCCAAATCATTACATTACACATTACGACTGACTGCGGTCTCTTAGACAAGCCCATGTCCCCATCATGCGAACCAATTCGTTATCATGGAAATGAATAAAAATAATAATTGCTGACGCGTTCGGGAAATTCACATTTCGAATAATTTAACCGTTCAGAGCGAACTAAGCTTTTCGGTTGACATTTCGGAACTTGGCTTTTGCTCTGCTAAAGAAAAGCTTAAACCCTCAGTTATTGCACGATAATATTGTATCAAACTTGTCATCCAGTTCATGCAACAAACTAGTATAAGTGAATTAACACAATCAATGCTGCCACTTTTCACAGTTTTTTCATACTTGTCATCCAGTTCATGCAACAAACTAGTATAAGTGAATTAACACAATCAATGCTGCCACTTTTCACAGTTTTTTTTTTCAATACAAATTCGGTGTTCAATTATTTTTAAAAAAGTTTAAAATAGTCGGTATCAAACTTATAGTTAACAATTAGGGCTGAGACATGTGATGATAGTCAAATTATTTCAAGTTTAAAAACTTTATTTTATTTTTTATTCACTACACTTGCTTAATAAAGTGGGAACTCTTTTTTTCCCACAAAAGACGAATATTAGGTTAAAACTAAAATCTTAATCGATAATTCGTGTCTATATTTCCTTGGAAAACTGGTATAATAGTGACGAAATAAGAACCTACACGTATTCACTGTAACACACGGGTCTTGTTAGGTTTGAATAAAAAAAAATTAAATTAAATTGTATACCTACTATAAACGGCTTCGCGCGCGATGGCGAGTGCAATTCACGATGATTGGGCATGTAACTATGGAACATGCACGGTACGGCAAGTAGTGAAGATTGACTGACAAAAAAGTGAATGTTGGGCGCCCAACGACGACGATGAACGAATTTTAAGTTCGTTAAGGAGCCGTTGTTGTGAGGCCTTTTGTTTTTGGTTTGAATGTGAAATTACGTATTTTATGCGATCGTAGGTTCGATTGTTATTTATTGTGTTAGAAAACAACACAAACCGATTTCTATGGATGCTGTGTTTTGGTGAAGTATTGAGATTGTAATGGGAGTGTGGGTACCTTTATTTTTAGTACCCAGTTTGCTGGGTGATCAGATAGAGTGCCCTAAGCTTAGTTTGCGCTGTTTTACTTTATCTTTAACAAAAGGTTTGTTGGTATTTAGATTTAAGGCAATTAGATTGATACATTTTATTATGACTAATTCTTATTTTGAATTGCCATAGTGTACTTTCTGATAATAATGTAAACAAATAAAGCAGCGTTAAATGCCTATACATAGTCGGAGCTTCACTTCAGAAATCTGTGTGTTCAACAGTTTTCTGACGGTAAATCTTCCCTTAGTCGTTTGAGCAAAACAGTTGCATCCTTTTTCGGCATTGGCGTGTTTAACAATGTCGAGACAATTGCCACAGAAAGGAAATCAACAATCTCACTAAAATAATAGTAAACAACTCAAATAGGGGTCATTCCACCAATATTGTGAATGTTGGTTGTGAACGAGGCTTCGAAGCATACATAGCTTAATAATAAGGAGAAAAGTTATTACTCATGCTGATCTAATAATTCTGCCAACATCAAATTTTATCGACACTATCAGTGGAGAGCTTTTAGCACATAGAATCAACCCCCAAAAAGAGATTTGGGGGTTTGTTCTCACAAACAAAATAACCATTTCACAATTCAATCTACCATCAACTGAGTACACGCCCCTCAAACCACTTGATAAAGCCAAATACCTCGGAATCATACTTTCGTATATTTGAATTGAAAAATGAACGTTCATGGCATTCTTCTCAACCAAAAAAAAGTTTTGGAAAATAACTGTGTCCGAAACCCATGATAATCGTATGGGTATATGCTAGGATAGTAAGACCTATACTGACATGCGGAAGCGCAAAAAAAAGCTACAAACCTTAAAGTGTTAAAACGTGCCTCTTGTTCACCGTGTTGTAAGTTGTAAGTGATCAGGAGTACTCATGTTTAAGATGTCCTCACCAGGAGAATTCCTGACACTATATCGTCGATTCCCTTCGTCATCAAAGTTTTAAAATTTTATGTCAAATCTTTTGCTCTTAATATTAATATTTGAATGTTGTATACGTAAATAAATGTTTAAGTAAATACATAATAATTTCAAGTTTCTATAATTATGTCTAAGCCGCTGTTTTTCAGTGCGAGATTATTCTAGGATTAGATTAACCCCGAGTTATTTCTGATGCAAACACTTTTTTCAGTCAGTTTGAGATTCCGCATTGACTTAGAATTAACTCACCAATATAGCTGAATTAATTTAGAGTAAACTCCGGATTTCAAACTTACTGAAAACCCTGTTTCCACCACAGTTAACTCGAGGTTGATCTATAACACTGGAATAATCTCGCACTGAAAAACTGGGCCTAACAGTACTATAAAATATGTTATCTAAGTGTACGACCTCTTTTATCAAAAAATGAAACTTAAACACCATGTTAAATACAAAATTCACAGCCAATTGGCTAGCATAAGGACTGCCATTACTTGTTTCCATAATTTTGCCATTTTGTTTCCTGAACGCAGTAGATATCTTCCCCGCCATTTACGTATTAGATATGGACCGCCAGTAGCCAACTTTACGCGTGTTCGAACATAACTAGGGGCGCCATCAACTACTAGCAGGGAATCTGCGTAGCAGTGCTACGCTTGTTTTAATTAATCATTAAATTTTAATATATTTAGGTGGAAATTGTAATCAAACTAGCTTTATTTTACAAAACAAATCCACTCTACATGGCATTGAATTACTTGCATATAAATATGTCGTCGTTTTATTTATATTTTAAACGCGAAATTAGTACACGTATTCAACACTAAAAGATGATGGCGTATTTTGGCAGCTTTTAGCTGGAACAACATTTTTTGTCCGTTTGTATGAAAATTTTAACCGATTGGCGGTCCATATCTAGTACGTCAATGTTCCCCGCCTTCCTTATCAGGTTTTAGCTTTGTCTCTACTTATACATACATACTTGCAACGTTACAACCGACATTTTTAAACAACAAAAATGATGCAAAACTTCCTGTTGTAATTCTATGACTAATATATCTAATTTTTAAAATATCATTATTCTGCTTCCTAGAAAAAATGAAATGCTCTTTAAATTAAAATTTGATTATCTTTCTCATAAAATGTATATTATTATATTTTTCTCCCAGCATCAGCATAAATCAAGTCAAGGAAATATTTATTCCCAAAAATTTGCTTTTGATGGTATTGATTTGTCTAATATTTCAATATCTAAATGATTATTATAATTCAAATATATTTCTGAAATGATTTCTTCCAAAAGAGTTATTATCCCAGAAATCGTTCCGTTGATAGATTAAAACAATTAAATACAAAATTGTGTTCAGGTTTAGCCCAACAAACATTACATCACGCGCTAAAATCAATTTATAAAATCACTATGGCTGGTTGTCAAAGATATTAAACACTTTTTTTTTTGTTGTTCAATTTAATAAGAGTCTTTCCTAAGTGTATTCTTTTTTTATTAACTAAAAAAAATCAGGTTTCATAATATAATGGCAACTGGCCAGTTAGATGGCTCTGCTGTCCAACATCGGAGTACACCAAATGATGATGGTCATCGTCATCATCAGACCATCAGTATCTTCACTTAAACTAAGTGAATTGCAAATACAAACATTAACTGCTATATTGTTAATGTTTAGCCAATATTGCAAAATTGTCCGTGTCCCAGGTGTTTGCTTAGCCTAATGCTGTAATAGCCTACCATTTTGCAAGCCACTAACTTAAGTTGTGCGAATGAGTTTATGGAAAGCTAATTGAGTTACATGATGCGTGGGAATTTTGTAGATCTGTTCTAAAAGTACGATGACGGATGTTTCTAGATTTGTATCCTATTAGAATAAGAATTTATTTAAATAATAATTTCAATAACTATTCACGTGAAAGTGTGAAATAACATTCTTTCCTAACGTCTCTTGTTTGGTTTATGATGACAATAAGTTGAACCGGAGCCGTTGCAAAAAGTGAGAGGAACCTTCTTAACTCTTAATCTGTTTCGAATGTAATTTCTTAAGAGGTTAACATAGTACACATCATTAGAGAGAATATGCTATAATAAAAATGCACATTCATTAGGAGCCCGTAATTGTGGATGTTGGTGCGGCAAACGTTTAATTAGTGATCACTGATTAATGCTTGATTGTGATCCTATTAAATAAAAATCCCACAACAATAAGTAAACGATTAATTTCAATCGATGTACGAATAAGCATAATTTAAAGTATAAAAATTGAGTCATCATTTTGATTTTAACGATAATTGGAAACATATCTCAATGGAAATAGACTAATTTTATTAAATGCATTTAATTGTATATGCTTATTCAGGTGTGGCAATCTTATAGCGTTTTCGTTTGGTAGTGATTAAGAAAAATATTGTGATTTGGAAAAAAATAAAGACAATATAGAAGCTCAATGGATACTTTAAGTTACATACATAAATAACATCTTATGAACCTTCTCATCACCGACAGCTTCCTCACATACAATGATATGCAAATTGCAGAATCACAAAAGTATCTTTGCGCGTTCGGACAGTTCTGCTTATCGATTCCGGACTACCAAATGAAAACGCTATTAGTTGTCTGTATTTTTATATTTTACGGATTTTCTTTATGTCTTATCGAATTTCTTATGTTTGACCCTATTTTCTCTATACTTCTTTGTTTATTGAAAACTACTTCTTTATCTTTGCAGGATGTTCGCATTTGTGAAAATCGTCTTGAAGACTTCGCTGCTGGCGTAACTATGGAAATAAACGATTACTTTTTAGATCTGCACAATCATCTACAACTCGAAGAACGGCGAATTCTTGAAGAATTCAAATTATTAGCTCGTTCCTCACAGAAAGCAATTCATGAAGCCTTTGCCAAACTTTCCGACAGTCAGTTAACATTGAACGTATGGAAATAGAAACAAATGTATAGTATGCATACAAGAAACAAATTTTTTTTTTGCAGAATATGAGAGCATCTTTTGAAGGTTTCCTTCAAAAACCACCTCATGATGTTCACATTAATGCTGTCATCGAAGTGGCTATCACACAATTGGAACAGATGCCCTGCCAAATACAAATATCTGAAATCGAAAAGAATCCTTTTGTGTAAGTTATACATATAAATTTCAAAAACGTGTCTGATGTTTTTTTTTTCTAGATTTAAGAAGCTCAGAGACGTCCGCAAAGAAATAACCAAATCTTATGATGTAATCGCAGTTGATCCAAAAATACGCATCAGACTAACTCCAATGTACGGCGATCGTGCTAATTTATTCGAAGTAAGCTCAGATATGGATGTAAGTCCAGAACCCAGCTCGTCTTGCATGGATATGATAATAGATGCACCACGTAAGGGATCAGTTTCATCATCGACAACTATTTCAATTGGGAAAGGAAGACGTGATGGTCGAGTAACTAATATAATAAGTCCGGTAGAATTTTACGTTCAAGACGAAGATTCAATCAAAGATATCCGAAAAAAATTGGCCAATATTGATGGGAATAGCTTTCACGTTGAATCAGTCAAAATCGGTGAAATCTATGCAGTTCTGCAGGTCAACACAAAATTATGGCATCGCGGTATTGTCAGAAAAGAATTAAAGAAACTAAAAACTTCCAAAGACATGGACAGCATAATATATAGAATTTTTCTTTTGGATTATGGAATCTATGAAAATTATTCAAAGAATTTGTTGCGTATCATTCCGGAGCAATTGAGAGCAATACCGGCAGCAGCATTTTTCTGTAAACTTGTCGATATTGCTCCTCCTAGTAACGATTGGACTAAAGAAGCACGTCAATTGATGGAGGAAATTATTCAAAAGTATACATACATAATTTAATTACATAATTTATTTAAGTTTATATGTTTCTTCCTCGGCTAGCAAAACTGTCCAAGCATCCATCCAAGACACAACTAAGACTCCATGGAGTGTAGACTTAACGATATTACATTCTGGCGGACCACTCTCAATACGTGATGCACTTTTATATACAGGATTAGGAATCGACACATCTGTGACATCATCCCAAATGCATCTTAAATTTTCCGGCACTAAAGTAAGCTGTTTTTGTAAGTTAGATAAATCAAATCGAACACATGACGTTTCTTTTTTCTAGCCAACACAATTATCTAAAATGAAGCAAAGCCTTTCAAGACCAATGCTTTATCCGGGACAAATATTTCGTGTAAAGCTCACTCAGATTGAGAATCCCCAAAATTTTTTTGCAGTCAAAGTAATTTCAAATAAGAACTATGTATATTCTTTGTTTTTATTTTGAAAACCTTTTTTCTTTTTAGTTTGCAGACTTAGATGAACTGTCTAAGCTAGAATCTGACATGGATATTGAATATTCATCAGAGACAGAAAATCAATTAATCTATTTTGCACAAAAACACATGTGCTGCGCACTTTTTGTTGATGCAAAATGGTACCGTGGATGTGTCGAAGATATAAACGGACCAAGTGAGTAGATATAAAAATTCTTTTAATTTTAGTTGTAAAACCTTTTGTAATTCCAGATGTTAGTTTTTAATCCTATTTTGCATATTTAGTATCTAATGATAGTAAATTTTGGTTTTATATTGTAATCTAACTAGAAAATACTACTAATACGCGCCGGAAAAAACAATCAAGTATATAGTTTTATTTCATATACATACAAATATGCCTCACGCACAGCAGTGCATTTTCCGGTATAAAAATTCCCTGTGTTAATCCAGTACCTCGTGCATCACACTAACAAATTTTACCCGAATCCGTTAAGTGGCTGAGGCATGATTGACACTCAATTCAAACATACAAACATGCTCATTTATAATAATAGTAGGATAACTTGGTTATTGGTTGTGTATGTCGCTATAAGGGAACATTGTACTGTTGATCACGTTTGTTTTTTGCTTCGACAAAGTATATCCTTTTCCAGTAATTTAAGTTAAATATTAACCAACATTTGTTTGTATAGCTTCTCGACAGATCGTTAGTTTTGGCGGCTGGTTAATTATCATTTTAATTTCATGCTTCTCATTGTGTTTATCTATGTGTCCAAGATGTTCTCAATGCTTTGGTACGAACTCCAATTACATGCTAAGAAAAATATCTTTTCTATCCAGAATTATATATCGATAATTTAACAGGGCTTCTTAGTTGTGACTGCCAGTCAATATTCAATCAATGTACTTGCCTATTTCTAACTAGTTTTGTCTAAATTCCATCGCATCTCCCGTGGTAGTATGATGTTATTATGTTAACAAGCTACACTTACACTGGTTCTTCAAAACGCTTCCCCCTTCTTGTGAATTAGAAATCTAAGATTGTATGACCCACTAATCTAAGCACAAAAAATTGCAACTTGCCTAGAATACTTTTATAGTTATTATAATATTGTTGTATTTCAGATAGCATACTGGTACGCCTAGTGGATGACGGTCGGTTAGTAACAGTTAACTGGCGTCAATTGTACGTCCTTAAGGATCGATTCACCACGGCAAGAGAAATTTCTATTGAATGCTCACTGGCTGACGTTCAACCATTGCAAGAGAATAACTACGAATGGACAGAAACCGCCATTGCAGAATTCGTTCGAATGACATCGAATCCAAGTATACAAATGACCATCTCCTCAAGTAGCCAATTCCGCTATCAAGTTATTTTGAATGCTCTTAAAAAGCATTTGGATATCAATATTGGCGCTATGCTTGTCAAGTTCAAACATGCCTTGTCAACCGGCGAATGTTCCGCTGTTGTCGAAAACCTGCGAGGATCACCAGTAGATCAGCTTTTTATACCGGATAATCAATTAAAACAAGGAACCCCTTTAGTTTCTGCTATGCGAACGCTTAAAAGAACACCCATCCAAGTGATTCATATAGATACTCCTGGCCATTTTTATATTCATCTTGTGGAACACATTCCTGGTATTTTAAGATTTCAAGAGGAACTTCAACTTGCACAAGAGAAACTTCTCGAAAATGCAACAATCTTGGAAGATACAAATTGGGAATTAAACGCCCATTGCTTAGTTCTGACAAGAATCAATGAAAGCGCCTCAGAACAATGGTTCCGTGGAATTATTCAAAATATTGATGACGACGAACCTGATGCTCCCTATTGTGTCTTTCTTAGAGATCGCGGCTTGGTCGTTAGATATGTTCAAAAGGAACAGCTTTATCCAATCGACGATGTTTTTAAAAGAGTCACTAATGCAGCAACCCTCTGTCACTTGGCATGTGTCCATCCAACTGGTGGCATGAAAACCTGGTCGAATTCGGCAGTCGATGAGTTTATTCATAATATTAGCCATTTTGAGTCTATTGGAGCAACTATTCAGGGAAGTCCAAAGAAATCATCAATACCAGTAGTTCTTTGGGGTATGCTGACTGAGACCAACGACGCTTTAGGACCTTGCACACCAAAATACACTAATATAAACAAAATTCTGGTTAGTGCTGGACTGGCTCATTTGGCTGAGAAAATAGATTATACCCGACAAATGGATCAGTTTGCTCAAGCTGAAATCGAACAGGGTCAGCAAACACTCCAAGATTGGTATGAGAACTTTAAAAAGACACTAGATGATCTACCAGTGTGCTTGGATGAATCCGAAAATCCAGAATTAGAGAAATCAAATATTTCGAATTATGAATTCAATGATTTGATAGAAAACTCAGAAATTGTCACCGAATGGCTTCCGCCTGAGCCAATCGAGAAGACTGTATTCACTGCATATGTAACTTATGTTGATGACGAGGCAATCGTGTACATGCATGATGCCGAGAAGCATAATTTACTGAATAGCATGCGACAAAAAATAAATCAAGAAGTTGACGTGACGGTATCGAAGGCAACCGACGAAAATTGGGCGGATGGCCAACCCTGTTTAGCACGATATCATTTGGATAATAGTTTATATCGTGCTATTATTCATAGGACTCTACCAAACAAGAAGTACGATGTTCGTTTTGTTGACTACGGCAATGTTGAAGTCTGCGAACAGAGAGACTTATACAGAATGACCGCTTTTCCTAACATTCCCATTCAAGCCCAACGCTTTGCTATTGATGGTATAAAGCCGAGGGGTGGCCAGGAAATGTTTAACACTACAGTGCTTGATCTGATTCATGGAGTGATTGTAGATAAAATGTGTGCAATCCGAGTTTCAAACGGAGAAGAGGACAATGAGATAAAGAAATGCAGTATTCGTTTTGATCGCACGGATCTAGCATCTTATCTGATTGATAATGGATTTGCCTGTAACATTGACAGTAGGAAGTTGAATACCAAACAAGAAAAACCATTTAATAAATTGGCTCCCTTGCCTCTGGAAATGCCGATTACTCATGATGATAGTGTTAACTCCGAAGATGAACTAAGGGAATTTATGAAACACAAAATCTTTGATCCAACTGGAGAAGAACCTATTGCCGAAAAAGAACAAACAAAACAAGCGGCTGGTATGTTCCATCTTGATGAATACAAGAAGATGTATGAAAAGATGCAATATGATAGACTGTACAAGTCAATAGCTGAAGATGACGATTCCGAAAATGTAGACGCACCTGAATGTGACAATAGTGATGAAGATGACATCGTTGAACTTGAATTCAGCTTTAGATCAAACTACTGGCATGGTGATGATAATCTAGAAGGTGCTCCACCCGCTCCACGATCCGATGTAGGGTCGCTATTTGATCATTTCGATCCGTGTGATTCATCTTCACTTTTGTCTAACTTCAGCGGAATTGAAGTATTCAAACCTCCTCAACTGCCATCCAGTGTTAAGTCATTCTACTGTGAAGTAGCTTATGTTCGATCACCTACAATTCTTCACATTTTTCCGCATCTCTCTGAGTTGGAATATCGTCAAGTAGAGCTTGCTAGAAGAATCAAATCATTAATCCCCAAATGCCCACTTTTGGAATCATTCGAATTGAAGACACCATGTCTGGCACGTTATTCCAAAGACAAGCAATGGTATCGTGCTATAATTCGTTCTCACAATGTCTCATTGCATTTAGTTAAGGTCTTCTATGTTGACTATTTAAACTCTGAGCAGGTCAAGGAGGAATATATTCGCAGATGTCCCAAAGATTTGCTTACTTGGCCACTACGAACATTTGAAATGAAAGTCTATGGTCTTAAACCTAACCCACGGCTAAGAGAAAAGGACGTTAAACAAGCTGTCAAGAAATGTTTAACTGGACGCAAACTGTATGCCAAAATCGTTATGGAACGTGGAAAAATTCCAGATATTCGTTTGTACACATCAAAAACTGAAAGTGAATTTACAGTTTATGAAGATCTCATCATACAAAAATATTTTTGTAAAGAATAATTTTATTATGAAATTATTATTACCTTTAACATGGTATACTAGACTTTGAATATATATGTTTAATTTTTTTTTATATAATATCGAATAAAATGTTTTTAGTTTCTTTATTTTACGATCTAATTTATTTAAACTTGATTGGTTATTGAGACAAATGTTGTGAGTATTTACATGTTTCTTATGTAGGTACGTAAGAAGATTCTTCGCATGAATGCTGTAGTTACACAGCTTTAACGAATTAGAAATAAGAAGATCCGAGAAAATAAGAAGAGACAACCCTAAAAACTCCTAGAAAAAAAAATATGCAACGGAACCAGCATTACGATCCACATCCAAACGAAATAATTGTTCGGATGTGGATCGTCAATGGAACGTCAAAATCTATTAATATTCGTCCATTCGGCGGTCGCTCTCATATGAACACTCCTTAAAAACACAAAAAATTGTGCTTTTATTTTGCACTTCAGCACTATCTTTCTACTGCAATGCATCGTTTGTTTTATTAGACCTCCTTTTGTGATGCAAAAGGTTGCTTTTATTCGCGCATCAAATTCGGTAGGACTGCCTTAAGATACATTATACATTGCATCACTACAAAATGTTGCGTAAGTTCCATTATGTTCTGCTCGTAGTTCTCGTTTGTATTGTAGTTAATTGTGAGTTATTGTATTGAAACCTTCATTACCACAAGAGGACAGCGAGATCATTTTTCATGTTGCTGCTTCTATATTGTGCTTGAGAAAATATTACGCAACGCCCAAGAAAAGTATCATCCACATAATAGGGAGAATCAAGCGGCCAATTATTTTTATCTTTGAAAATTTCCAGTAATATGCTAGTAAAATGGGTCTTGCTGTTAACGAAGATGAACTTTTAGCTTAGGTAGCTATCATAAGACCGTTGATTAGCCAAAAACTTTAAATGCCATCTTGTGTTAATTATCTAAATTAAGTGCCTTTTCAAATTTAAATGAAATCTGGTAAGCCGTTACTAATTTATTGCCAAAAACCTGAAATGCATTTATATTCCAAATATAACGTTCACAAAGTTTTATTACTAAAACCGTTATATGGGAGGTACCCGTTATAGCCGGGCTAAAACAAAAGTTCCAATTCTTTATCATCGTAATGTCAGGTTTGATTAAAACTTCGAATTTTTTTTTACACGAAACCAATATTTGCCCGGGGTAGGCTTCCTAGTCAGCGAAAAAATGAAGTCTACCATCATCGGCTTTAACGCTATAAGCGAAAAAAAAAAAAAAAAAAAAAAACCCTTCGCGTGCGAGGCAAATTTACGAACATTAGCCTCATTAACGTTCACGGACCTACGGAGGAGTCCTCAGACGAAGAAAAAGAGACTTACTACGAACAAGTCGAGAGGACCCTCAATGCCTGTCCAAGGTATGACGTAAAAATCATCCTTGGGGATTTGAACGCAAAAATAGGTCGGGAGCCGGTATTCAGGCATTACGCAGGCACCCATAGTTTGCATGAGAACACTAATGACAATGGACTTCGAGTCTTAGAATTGGCAGCATCGAAAAACATGGTCGTTGCGAGTACCAGGTTCCCGCGAAAAGATATCTACAAAGCCACCTGGGTATCACCTGATGGAGTCACTCGTAACCAAATAGACCACGTGTTGATAGACCGTCGCCACTACTCGAACTTGATGACGGTACGAACGTACCGAGGCGCCAATATCGACTCGGATCACTATCTTGTTGGTATGGTCTTCCGAGGGCGGATTGCCTTGCGAAGACGTATTGCATCCGCCGATCAAGTTCGAATCAACACGGCTGCCCTGCGCAATGAAAATGCCAGTAACACCTTTGGTAATGCGTTAGGACTCGCCCTAGAATCGCTTGATTTAGGGAGAGTAAGTCCTGGGGCCAGTATGCTGGGCGTAGATGAGAAGTGGACACGCCTTAAGAATACTGTCATTAGTACTGCCAACTCCATCTTAGGCAGCAGTCGTAGAAATCGGAACGACTGGTTTGATGATGAATGCAAGCTAGCGACTGAACGTAAGAATGTTGCGTACCGAGCAATGCAGCAATCTCATAGAACGCGGGCACGCGAAGAAGAATATAAAGAGCTCAGAAGAATAGAAAAACGGCACAGACAGAAAAAATCAGCCTGGGAGAAGAACTTAATCTGTGAAATAGAAAAAAGCCGAGAGCGAGGTCAGCACCAGGCGCGGAAGTTCTACCAATCCATCCGAAACATGACGCAGTACACACCACGCTGCACATACTGCAAGGACGGAGAGGGAAATCTGATCACCGATCCACAAAGCATACTGGAGCGATGGGAAGTGTACTTTAATGAATTGCTAAATGGTCAACTCACTGCAGAAGTGGAGGCTCCACTGCTTCAAGACGAATACCCTATGTTGAAGAGGTTGAGAAGGCTATAGACCGGCTAAAGAAAAACAAAGCCCCGGGAGCTGATGGTATACCAGCCGAATTATTTCAACACGGTGGGCCAGCTCTACGTCAGGCAATTCATGATATTATAGTGCACGTGTGGGAGCGTGAAGAAATGCCAGAAGACTGGCGAAAAGGTATAATATGCCCCATACATAAGAAAGGAGATGTCACAACGTGCAGCAACTATAGAGGTATCACGTTGTTGAGTACCGCCTATAAGATACTCTCCTCTATCCTACAAGACCGGATAACCCCATACGCTAAAACCATCATCGGACAATATCAGTGTGGTTTCATTCCAGGCAAATCAACAACTGATCAGATCTTTACCCTTAGGCAGGCGATGGAAAAATGTCTAGAATTTAACATCCCAACATACCACCTGTTTATAGACTTTAAGGCCGCCTATGATAGCATAGCCAGGGTAGAACTTTACAAAGCCATGAGAGAATTCGGCATCCCAAATAAATTGACACGACTATGTAGGTTGACCATGACCAACGTAACAAGCCAAGTAAAAATAGCCGGATTGCTATCCAGACCAATCAACATCTTTAATGGACTCCGACAAGGGGATGGTTTGGCCTGCCTCCTCTTCAACCTGGCGTTGGAGAAAGCAATCCGTGACTCTGGCACGGCAACAAGAGGGACCATCGTCAACAGGTCCAGCCAGATACTGGCTTACGCAGACGACATCGACATCATCGGAAGAACCGAGCAAGCTGTACACGATTCCTTCATCCAGATCGAGCAGGCGGCACAAAATCTGGGGCTGCACATTAGTGAAGGTAAAACAAAGTACATGGTGGCGTCGAATGCGAGAGGAACAGTTGGTCAAACAATCAAGGTAGCGGAGCACGAATTTGAAGTGGTGCAATCCTTTAAATACCTTGGGTCAATAGTAGCAGCCGATAACAATATAGAAGAAGAAATACGCGGGCGGCTTCTCAAATCCAACAGAGCCTACTACAGTCTGTCAAAGCTCTTCAAATCCAGAAATCTCACCATAACTTCAAAACTACTGCTGTACAGGACCATGGTTCTGCCAGTACTCACATATGGATCCGAGACTTGGGTGCTTAGCAAAAGGCACTCTGACCTCTTAGCCGCGTTCGAGAGAAAAGTCTTAAGGAGAATTGTTGGCCCCATATGTGAGGAAGGACGATTCCGGAGACGGTACAATCATGAATTGTACGCAATCTACCTTGAAGCAGATATAGTGACAAAAATTAGGCTCGGTAGACTTCGGTGGGCAGGGCACCTAGCTCGCATGAGCGAAGAGGAACCTGCTCGGAAAGTTCTTTGTGGTACATTCTATGGCAGACGACAGCGTGGTAGACCATGCTTGCGCTGGAGAGATGGCGTAGACCAGGACGCCCGGAGCCTTGGGGTGCGCAACTGGATGGCGTCGGCTCGAGACCGGGATAGGTGGAGAGACTTGTTGAAGGAGGCCAGGACCGGACCCCGGTTGTCGAGCCGATGATGATGATGATGAATATTTGCCCTATTGACCATATTGTTAAGATATCAGCAAACAGCTTTTAATGAAACTCACAGTATAAAAAAAGTAAATCAATTACAAAAGTATTGCTAAATTGAATGGGAAATTATAGTTCGAATCGGTTTTATTTTAGTGTTTAGTTTAACGTTGTGTACTTTTAGCTATTTGCTCTTTCAGAACCAAAATACTTGCACGTTGCTCCGGTGGGAGCATAGCAATTTGTTCGTCAGACAGTTGCAAGACTTGCATAATGAGAGCAGCCTTCTCTTGATCAGAAGCATCGCTTGGAATTCCATTAGAAGTGAGACGACTCTGTAGATTCTGCTGAGCCGTTTGCGGTGCAGCGACAGGTTGCGGCACTGGCTGGACGGGATTGCCAGGACGAAGTCTTGGATCGCCAGATCGCTGCCGTGGGTCTGATGGAAATGGCACCGGCGCAGCAACTGGCTGGGGCATCCTTTGTGCGCGAGGATCAATTTGATTTGTCCCGATTGATGGTGGCGGAACAGGATTTGGCAAAGCACGCATATCTTGATCCATGTTTCGACCCATTCTCGGATCGATGTTCCTCGAATCTTGCATTGCACGTGGATCAGGCATGCTACGAGAATCGGATAGACCTCGTGGGTCTACCGCACGCAAGTCTATATCCTGATTCTGCATGACAAAGTTGGACATTAACGCAGCTGATGATTGCTGTTGGGTGTTTTGTTGCTGCTGGATTAATGGCACTTGTTGTGACATGATGGGTATTTGTTGGGGCTGCCCTGTCATGGAATTCGTACCAAGAACAGGTGGCATTTGGTTTGCCTTAAAAAGCATCGTCTGTAAGAGAATAATTAATAAATTAATAAGAAACGCAGTTATGACACCATGTATTTACCAAAGCAGTCTGAGGATCTACAATTCGCATGACAACCATCGACTGGAGCAGAGCATATGCCAGCTGTGGGTTCATCAGCAACATCTGACGGGCTTCAGATTGATTATTTTGAATGCAGAGCTTCATCTGGCGCATCAGTTCGTACATTTGCTCTGGTGGTAGTGATGCTACAGTTTTTGTAATGATCTCAGGTGCTTCATCTGGATCACAGTGGTCTCCGTATGGATTCTCTACCTGGGGACCTTGCAGAAGTTGTTGCATTTCCATACGGGACTTCTCCGTACAAGCGTTATCCACACGAAGTGTTCGACCACCAATTTCATACCCATTTAAATTACGCATGGCACTGAGAGCAGTCTCTTGATCTTTGTACTCGCAAAAGCCATACCCCTTTGGTTTTCCGCTTTCGCGATCGAACACAAGCCTTTAATATAGATATAAAAATATTTAGAGTTCATTTCATATGAAATAATAAAATAAAATTACTTTAAGGACAGAACTGGTCCAACTTCACTGAAGATTTCTTTGAGCTTCTCCTCGGTGGCTTCGTAGGGAATGTTGCCCACTAGAAAAATAGAAAATTATTCGAGCCGAGGATTCTCCAAATAGAATTTTGTTATTTATACCGAACACAGAGCGCATGGATTTATCCATTATGCTTTGGTCTTGATTTTTATCACCCATTTTGTCAATATTGTTAATTATTTTATATTTTTTTATTAAATTAAAAAACTTTTTGAGAAGCGGCGTTTTATCAAAACTCAAACGCGAAATGTCAAGTGAACGACAGCCACAGCACTAGTGCGATGAGTTTTGATAGATCGGAACAGGGATGTATAAAGAAGTATGAGAGTGCGATGTTTTACGCAGTTGAATGTAGTAGTTCTATACAATACATGCCCCATGGACGTAACGTGCCCCAATGGTCAGGTGGAACTCGTCCTGACCCGATCCATGAAATTTTTGGTTTGTTATCCGTGATTACGCTGGCTCTTAAGCCCGTATGATACTTCTTTTTTTCTAATTTTTAATGCATTAATAATGAAACTAGAGCAGTACAAAAAATGTTCAATAAGAATTTTCAAGTTGTGTGAGTGCGAACACAAATCACAAACAATGCGAAAATATAAACAAAATAAATTAAAAATGTTCTTGCGTTCACATTTTTCAGTCGCTTGCGTCTTTTTTTTACAGATCGCATTTTTTTTGACATTGTAAGCAAAATTATTGCGAAAAGTGGCAAATGGACGATTTAGTTTTGGTTGCTTTAAATACAAATTTGGTCTGAAAGTTTTGCAATTAAAAATCAAGAAAAAGAAGAAAGGAAAAAAATAAATGTTCTGTTTTTTTTTTCTTTTAATTTGGTTTGCTTAGTTCTAACACATTTTCTCTTTTAAAAAAAAAAACATGCTGTCTCCTTTACGTAAGACTGAAAGTTTAGTACTATTTAATGCATTAAAAATTAACAAAAAAAGAAGTATCATACCGGCTTTACCAATAACAAATCGCTAACCACGCGTTTTCAGGTTATTTGACAGATTGGGAGTTGATTTTTACTGATTTGACATTGATGTAATCAAGTGTGTTCTATAATCAAATCAGAGCGCTCGGAGCTTACTCGACAAAGCTTACTTGACGAGTTTACTCGGCAAGCTCAGGCTCTACTCCGTGCTCTGCTCAGAGCTAAAAAAGAAAAACGACTGTTGTGACCTAACCCAGATAGATTTGACAGATTGAAAAAATACGAATTATGTTAACTTTTCGAGCGGACAACTTAATAAAATCAAGTTTTGTGTAATAAACGTAAATTTTTATTATGACAAAACAATTGCTGTAAATTTTACAAGAAAATTCTGTTTCGTGTAGTTGTATTGTTAATTTTTTTTAGAAATGTGGAAGAAATCGTAACTATATGGACTATAGTAGGAAACGCTGTTAGTCCGTAGGTCAAATTTTGTCAACTCAAAGAGTGATATAATTTCGACGATTGCGAAAAATGGAACTATCATTAAATATTTCTTAAGAAAAATGTTCAAGAGCATCATAAGAATTAAATAATTTTAAAGTGACTAAAATATAAATATTAATAAATCGAAAAAATATAACGAATTCTTAATTTGTTTTATAATATTTTTATTATTCTAAAAATCGCATCGTTGCATTTAAGCATTTGACTAAAGTTTAAAAGTGACCTTGACTTTCTATTTACTGATTATCGGTTAAGTTCGAGTTAAGTACAAATTCGCTTATAACTAAGGGCCAGTTGTACAATCGTGGTTCAATGTGGTTCACATTTTAAAACCACTGAGTTCCATAGGTAATCTGCCAAAATCGGTGGGTTAAAAACTTGAACCCCGATTGTACAACTGGTCCTAAGGGTCAATGGATTTTTAGTGGTTAGCTATGTGCTAGATATATAGAGAACTTACATTTTTTTGTCGTAATGAAAAAAATCAATCACTATTTAGTACAGAGCTGCCAAAAGGCATACTACTCATACTACTTAAGGTGTGTGTCACCCTCCATGGTGTTGGTAATACCATAGTATCGATGCCGTGGTATCTACCAGCTGTGTGTCATAAAGGTATTAGCTAATAAGAGGAAAAGGAACAATCGATGGGAAAAAATATTTAATCGATTTTTTTATAAAACAAACGGATATTTTCATAATTCAGCACAAAATCAGCTGATTTTATCATAGCTAAAATAAGAATCAACATAATGAATAAAATGAAATGAAGAAATGAAAAAGTAGTATGAAAACTGTCATGATAAAACACTTACCATTTCATTCTATCATAAATCTGGAATAGGAGCCCAGATCATTTCAGCTCAACTGATAGCTCAGCTCAGCTTAACCAATAGCTCAGTTCAAAAGATAGAGCTCATCTGAAATCTGAAACATAGCTCAGCTCAACTGACAGCTCAGCTCACTTATTTGAGCTGTGAAACAAGCTCAAAATTTGAGCTAGAGCTGTTTAAAAGTAAGTTGAGCTTTGATTCGAGCGGAGCTGAAATGTGAGCTTCTTGCATCCCTGAAATTTAGGTACCAATTAAAAAAACACTTCAATGTCCGACTGAGCAGTCAGCTTAAGATAATTCGCCATTAGAATTTAAATGAAAACGATAATATATTTATCTGTAAGTAGCTCATGGCATAAGGAATGGTTGTGTTTTGTAAAGTAAAAGTCGTTTGATAATAATTTCCACCAAAATATTTCAATAGTTAATAATTAATTAAATAAATCATACCACTGCTACGCAGATTCCCTGCTAGTAGTTGATGGCGCCCCTAGTTATGTTGGAACACGTGTGAAGTTGGCTACTGGCGGTCCATACTTAATACGTCAATGGCTGGCAACTTCCATCTTCCAAAAACATAGAAATTCACCATTTTGTTTTGTTTAATCTATTACATTCTACATCTACTACAAAACATCTCACAAAAAAAATTTAATCAATTAAAATAAACATGTCTACTTCACATCGGACGTCATATTAATTGTAAAACTTTTTCAAATTTCTCCTAAAATTTATTGAAATTTTCCACTAAATCTTCGATAAATCAAAAATACAATATTCAAATTATAATAATTGCTAAAATCGATGTGAAAATGTGATCATTATAAGTGGAAAATTTCTTTGTGAAAATCGTGAGTGTGAATTTTTTTTCTTTCTATGTCATTGAACGAACGACGTCTCTCCATTCCATTTCATATAAAACGAGAACGACATCGAGACGACGACGACGACGAATTTTGTGTGCTTCGTTCGACTTGGACGTTAAAATCGAAAGAAAAAAAAAAGTTTCTTCTCTTTTCGTTTTCTGTGTGCTTTTTAATCGATGATGATCATCATTCTCTACCGAGGGCGAAAAAATTCCTTCCTTTTATATATAAAAAATTAAATGGTATTTCTGTATTGGGTAGAATTTTCTTTGAATTGTTGTGTTCTTAACTGCCTATGAATTTATCAAATTCCAATCGAACCAACAACAATAAATAGTACAGATAAAAACTCATTGAACTCTGCATAATTACAAAAAATCAAAAACCAGATCATCGTGGAGCTGTGAAAGCAGTTGCAATTGCAATAATTCGGGTGCTCCACGATAAAAAGAGAAAAACATAACAAAACATCCACATCCAAAATCCATATCATTGATAACTTGAGAACTCACGATAGTCACAAAGAAGAAAGAACTTGAAAGACAAAAAAATATGACTTCATTTAAAAGAAGAAGAAATTTAATATTTACACTCGAGTCGTCGAGGCGAACAACGTAAGTGACTTTTTTTTTTTTTTTTTTGCTAAAGTCCAAGGTAAATGACTTTTTGAAAAGCAATCCTCTGTGATTATGATTATTTGGGGGTTAATGATTGACTTTGAGTCGTTCTCATGTTCATGTTGCTTCTGTTTCTGATTCTGATTGATTCAAGTTTCCTTTCTTTTTCGTCTTGCCCTTTTATAGCAAGGAAGAAGGAAGAATTATATGAATGCACTGGAAGAACGCATGGGCTCCTATTGGCAGGTGAGAAAATAGATACAAATATGTATTCATTTTGAAATGCAAGCATATAAGTGAGGGCTGAGTTCTCGGTCTCATGTTTTTCAATATTCGTTGTCGCCCTCGCCTTGCCTTTAACTGTTCGAAGTTATGTGTATTTAGTACATATTGCCGATTTAAAAAAAAACATAAATAATACATAACAGTTATAGCATATTCAGCAGCTCAATCTAATGTGCGGGTCGAAACGGGTAGACACAACAAAAACTTGACATACAGACGTATGGGGGAAGCAGAGTGTTGTCATTATGTTGACCTCCATCTCGGTTTTATAACATGTTTTGGTAGCAGCGTGGAAGTTGTGTGTAAAAAAGTAAAGAGCTTTTAATAAAGCACTCGAACTTAGTTAATATTGCAAAGTCTTGTGCTTCAAAAAGGAAGTTGGTTATGAATTGTGGGATTTTTTTTTAAATTCCTAACATAACTTTTTTTTTCAATTTTCTGAAATTATACATATACTATTTGCATAAAACTGCTCGTCCCTTGGAAGCAACTATAAGCAACTTCTTCAACTGGCGACTTTAGTGTTCCTTTGGAAGCTTGTATTTAACATCTCTGCTGTGAAGTTGAAATATGAAGTGTATACTAGTCTTACCTAATCTAATGTAACTGTTATGCCAAAAAAATCCCGTAATACCTATAAAAATATTGAAGCCTAGAATTTGAATATCCCGTAATAGTAACCTACAAATATTAAAGTGATGGCTTGACATAAATAAAACAACTTATTTTTGTTGAGCTTATGAACTTGGCAAAAAAAAAAAAAAAACTGTACTATAGGTACCTTCACTACTGTAAATTCCTCTATTGAAAATATTTAAAATATTAATATTTCAAATGATTATACCTATTTTTAATAGCATGAAAACAATATTAATATGTTTTTAATTTGAAATGCTTTATTTGTTATCTTGACATCGTCTTGCCAAACATCGAAATAGCCCTTTAAACTTAAAACTAATTTTGTGCAACGTTCAAAATAATTGTTCTTGCTCTTTTAATAATCAAGTTTTTAGAATTCGATTTGGCATTCTATGACGTTCCACAAGTTCTCAATAGGATTAAAATTGGAGAACTAGGCTGTTTATTTTATCCGTTAATTTTTTTTTCGCAAGTTCATATAGACCTTGTGTAAAGAAACATCAGTTTAGACGTAAATACTCAAGATAATTATCGGGATTTAGATAAGTCCCTATAAAAACTGTATTACCGGCACATTTACATGTATGTATGTTATTATATGGGAACGGCAAGTTTCGTCGGTAATGGTGTGGGCTAATCCCCAATGTCGTTTTTTTTCGACTGTGCGAGTTTGTAAAATCAAAATCTTTTGAATTTTAATGTCTGTGTTCGATCGGTAGGTACTAATCGACACATACAGGGTGATTGGTATAAGGTGCACCAAAAAGCTTGAGCGTGTAGGTGGAGTTAAGACTAGAAAAAAATCGTATGGGAGGGGGGTCTATTTCCCCCCGTTTAGGCGGGAGGGCCAATTTTCTAAAACATTGACTTAAATCAGAAAAAAAAATATTTAAAAACAACGGTGAATGATACAAAGCCTTGTTATATTTTTTTGGAAAGCCAGAAAACTACCCTTTTATTTAATTTTTAAATTAAGTTGTTTAAGTGAACAGTTTTGAAAAAATTAATTTTCAAACTCAACATTTTGAAAAAAAAACTAAAAAAAAATTTTTAAACTAATTTTTTTCCAAATTTTATGTAATTAACTATTATTTTTATTTTCAAAATTCAATGCTCTTATTAATTTTTAGTCAAAAATAGAAAACTGGATGCCAAAATGTATCTTAGTTTTTGAGAAATTAAGAAAAACTAGAAGTATTTTTTTCCAAGAAAAACACTTTTTTTGGTTTTCCCAAATTTGACCTGTCAGGTCAATTATTAATTAGGGAATTATCCCTTTTTTATTTTTTATTACATACCATCCGATTTTAAACAAATAATAAAAAAAACCGAATTAACTTTTTACTTTACTTACTAGTTTTACTTTTAAATTTTTTTAATTTCTCAAAAACTAAGATAATAAGAGCATTGAATTTTGAAAATAAAAATAATAGTTAATTATATAAAATTTTGAAAAAAATTTGTTTAAAAATTTTTTTTTCAAAATTTTGAGTTTGAAAATTAATTTTTTTAAGCTGTTCACTTAAACAACTTAATTTAAAAATTAAATAAAAGAGTAGTTTTCTGGCTTACTATAACAAGGCTTTGTATCATTCACCGTTGTTTTTAAATATTTTTTTTCTGATTTAAGTAAATGTTTTAGGAAATTGCCCCTCCGGTCTAAACGGGGGAAAATAGACCCCCCCTCCCATACGATTTTTTTCTTGTCATAACCCCACCTACACGCTCAAGCTTTTTGGTGCACCTTATACCAATCACCCTGTATAGGTCCTACTATAAGGCAAGTTATGCATTCGTGCAAAAAAAAAATTTGAGATAACAATCAAACATGATATTACGATGATAGTGAAGACGAAAAAAGTGGGTCTGGAAATTCTGTTTGTCTGTCTGCCTGTGTGTATATCAGTCTGTATGTATCAGCACCTTCAGCCTAAACGGATCAACCGATTTACTTCAAATTTGGTATGTAGGCTTTATGGATCATTCCTTAGAGGAGAAATTAAAATTTTTTTTAGCTCAAAAAATAACGGCTCCAACGATTTTCTTAAAAAAAATTACTGATGGTTTTTTGTTTAATTTTCTTTCGTTAAATCGTAAAAAAAATGGCAAGTCTTTTAAGGGTACCTCCTATAGAACCGTTAATTTTTTTGTTGAGCTAGGTATCTCATGAACGGGTTAATCGATTTTAAACCTATAATTTTTTTTTAGAAAGGTCTAGATGACTTGAAAGGTCTAGATGACTTGAACAAATTTCAATACCAACATTTTGCAAAAAGCTTAATTTAAGTTTTTATTAATTTTTTGATTTATTTTTTTGGAAAACGACTTGACAAAAAATTTTTATTCTCTGTGTATAAAATGCAAACAAATAAGCACTTAAAATGGCGTTCTTCAAATTTGTAAAAAAGCTTTTTTATAAAAAAAATATTAAGTTAACATAGATTTATGTATTTAAAAACCACTCTAACGAATTTTGAATAATTTTTTTTGGTGAACTTATATTCAGACAATAAAATTTTCTGCATACTTTGATTTTGGCTTGAATCTTTGTAAAAAGAAGTTTTAGCACTTTTGTGAAAAATTCATATGATTTTTTTTCCTTTGCCTAGGTATATTTAAAAAAAAAAATTAATAAATTTAATTAACCACAAAATTTGTGGTAGCACCTTTAAGTTGTTGTTGTTGTTCAAACATTCAATGAAAATTGACGGAATCAAGGATGGTCAAGTAATAAAAAACTGACATTCTAGTACGAATAGTGCAATATAACAACAATAATTAATAAATTTTATTTAATTTTTGTGGCAACTTGCCACAAGAACAAGTACGTTCGACCCAGTCGTGCACCACAAGAGCAATGTCGTGCGACCAGTTTATTTTTCTTGTTTACAAAACTTCGACTCATCCACTCGGAGCACATTTTTTGCATTTTCAAAGGTCTCCAAATGACAAATTGCATTGAAAACCAGAATTTTGAAATGGCTAAAACCTAAACCGTAGGTTTAAAAAATTAGGTATGTAGGTATATAGATTTTAACTTATAATTGTATTGTTTTAAAATAATAGCTTTAATTTCACTTTAAAATTGGTTTTAATATTGTTATTTATAATTGAATAACAATGAACTGCTTAGTTTGGGCATTTAAAAGTAAAAGTTTGCTGTTGTCTGGTAGACATTCATTTGTTTACATTCTGGTAAATAAACAAAAGGTGACAAATTCGAAAAAAATAAACAGTAAATGAACCATTAATGTGGTACAACATTTTACATTCAGTACCTACACGAATTTGAGTGGGTGTTTCCTTTTTTTAATCCTTTTTTTAAATATCTCTTTTGTTTTGTTCTTCTTTTATTATTTTTAAGAATATTTAAAACACGGGCATTTACTTCACGCAGGCGCGTGTAAAACCATAATCGCCGTGTTTAATAACAAATTAGCTTTCAAGCACGAATTTTTAACTTATTGAAGTATAGCTTACTCTTAACTTACGAAATTATTTCTTACAGTAAGTTTATTTTTAGTGTAAACATTCCTGTAAAATACTTATGTAAGACATACGTAAGTCGTAAGTAAAAGTCTCATGTGTAGCGCTGGCGTGTCATAGTTTGATTATAAGTTATAACGTAGAATTTTGTTTTGCAACAAATTAATATATACTTGCCTTTAGTTTCAATTCTTAATTACTTTTTATATCTATGAAACAACAAAATAAATAATAATTTAACTGTTTTTATTTGAAATTTACTGAGAGTTTTAAATGGGGTAGTTCGGTTTTGATAAACAGCTGGCCAATACCAATTGGTACCTCTCCTGCTTTGATCGTTCACAAACACATACCTACGATACAGGCATACAGGACTATGATTGCTTATCTCGTGTGCACTCAAAAACGAGGAATGTCAACTTTTGACATCCACGATAATACAGTTTCAAAAATGGAAAAGTTGTTCGCGGACCACATCATATACCTCATTAATCTGATTCAGCAATACAATTTTATGCATGCGAGTGGGAATAAAGCGTACTCACGTGGAGCGAAATTTTGCGGATTTGGTAATAGGGATGAATGGGCTCAACTTACAACTTATCATTACGCAAATATTAAGATTTTTCTATCTCAGCTTACATCACTTTTTTGACAAAAAGCCAATGTGAACTATACCAACAAGATCACGGTTGCAATTAGAATATATTTATTGCTTCCAATTTAATTTCTTTTTTCGAAAAAAGTTTGTTTTTGTAGATGTCTAAATGAAATCTATATTCTGTATAGATTTACTCACGTATTTTTTGTCTTGGAAGTAAAGTTGTGGCCTAATTTTGTAACAAATTTAATACTTTACAAATTATTTTCTGGATATTTGTCTGCTCATCTCTATCGTTGAAAAGTAAAATGAGATTTGTTTTTTTTTTTTTTTTATAATAATCATACCCTTTCTTTTATCACTTATATCTGAAAAAATACTTTAAAAAAGATGAAGAGCTTTAAATAATTTACATTTTTGTACCTTTACAGTGTGCAAAGTAGGTCAGATTTTTGCTCTAATATCCGTAAATGATTTGAAAATTGTAAGCCTAGTCCCAATACTACAAAAACAAACTTTGGGAGGAAATTGGAACTTTTTATGTTGTTTTAGTTTACCAAGAACACATAAAAGCAAAATAGCGCTCTGCTTCGTGCTCCGTCTACACCATCATATTAATCTGAACTCATAGGTAACGCTCCGAGTAAGCTCTGAGCATAAAAAGAAACACAAGTTGAGCGCTCTGAGAACTCGGAGTTTAAAAAATAACACAGATCTATTTTTGACAGCTCAGTGAACTGCTCCAAGCTTAAACATAAAAACACCTAACTTCAAAGCAATACTACTTAATTAAAAAACAAAACTACATTTTGTGTACCTACCTAGTTAATTTTTTGATTGCTGTAATATTCAATATTTATAGGTATCACATCTGCAATATAATTATTTTAAGATGTCAAATGATCAGCGGTTCAATGAGGAATAAAACTGAGGAATGAATCCATAAAAAATGTCTCCCCAATAATCTCAGAAAAAAGCGGAGATTTTTTGAACCAACGAAAATTCTTCCAATTCCTTTGATTCCTCCGATTCCTCCGTTTTTTGGTTGTGTCCTATTGATTGTGATTTTTTTAAATCCATAGGATTAGTTAACTCAGAAATAAGAGTTTAAATTACAGTTTATTTTTTATTAATAAGGCTGTATATGTATTGACTATGACAAGTAGGTACTGATGGCACACAATAAATATTCCGTTCTTTAAGGTGAAGTTTTCATACTCACCGCAATCGTCTCTGAATATCCAATAATCGATAATTTAATCCATTTTGTTATTTGGTATGTTTGTGTAGAAAACTTGCTTCTTATGATATTTCCCTGTAGTTTTTGGATCTAAATTTTTTAAGTAAATTGAAATTTGGGCAACGGAAAATTAAATTAAATTAATTGGCTTCATGTGTAGAGTTAAACTTTTATAAACCATAGACAAAAATATCAAAAAATGTAGTAAAGTTTTGTACCTGACTATGAACACATCGCACGTTGAAAACAAAAGTGGCACTATACAAAATTTAACACTTTTAAGTTATAGTGACATCTAGGTTCCGATATATACCACCCATCTTTTGTGAAGATATTCGTTTTTTTACTTCGTCTATTTTCCACAGGAGGTCGCTAGTGCCACTTTTAAGTTTAACGTAAATCACTCAATTGCTAAAAGATAAAATGACACTTTTTGCATAATGTCGATTTATTTTTAAGCTAAGAGTTTTTATGATACTGAAAAGTAAATTCATTAATGTCATAATTCGTTTAGCGTCGGTTTTCTCCTAAAAATAACATTGATTTTATGTTCAGTGCAATTATTTAACAGACACTTTTGGTTTAAAGCCATTTTTCAATATTTTTCTTTTATTCTAACCGTAAAAAACATTTAGTTTATAACAGTCATATTTTGTTTAGTGCCGTTCTAACAATAATAAAATTTCATTTTATTTATAATTACGTGCCACTATACCGAACTTTTTCAAAAAGCAATTTTTTTCTAAATACACATGTTTTTTTTTTTTGTAATCTTAAAATGCCATTTTATAAGAAGATAAATATACTATATTGTGGCAAAGTAACACACCATTTTAATATTTTTTCTGCGAGGTATAGACAATTAAAGTAAGTCCAAATCTTTAAATGGCCATATCTCAAAACTAGGTTTTTTGTTTAGTGACACTTTTGTTTTCAACGTGCGACATGTTTTTTGTGATATTTTGTTAAATAGTTTTTTTGTTTTTTTTTTATACGTAATAGAAAAAGAGAACAAAATATTAAAACAGAATTAGAAATCTCAGAACACGCCGAAAAATTTGAGAAGATTATCTCCTGCTGACAACCTAATCCTTTATTCAAGTTCTATAGTGCATTCAAAAAGCGTAGGTAGTTAAAATCGCCCTCATGTTACAAAAAATATACAAATGAATTTTTTTTCCGAATTCTATGTTTTTTGGGTCGCTGAATCCGAATCTGAAGAAATCCAACAAAATTTCATAGTGCGTTTTAAAATATCCGCGAAAAACAACAGAATTTTCGCGCTTTTTTCGGTTTTTTGCTTACATCTCGGAAACTATGCCTCTTAAATAAAATTTCATCAACAACAAAATTAAAGACCATTACAAAATTAATGTAGGTATATTGTTTATTTTTCAGGCGTACCGTTAGCCCGTTAGAGCGCGTTAAAATTTCTACATAATTTCCCATTTCTGGAACCAGGAAATTTTTATGGATTTCTTTAGATTCGGATTCAGAGACGAAAAAAAATATAGAATTCGTGAAAAAAGTCCATTTGTATATTTTTTTTTGTAATGTGACTGGGCTACTACGTAATAGTCTGTGAGATATTTTGTTCCATTTATATTTTTAAATAATTCTCTGTCTACTGAAAATAACTAAACATTTTAATTTATACATATGCATGATAACATTATCTTACAACCGTGGGAACTGAAAATTTTCACCCTGATAATCAAATTGATAATGGTCAATGTCAGTCCATTGTCAGCTTGAAAAACATACTATAAATTATAACCCTTTGGGACAAAATCTGCCAATCGTGTATAATGGCAATTTCGCATTGTAAGATAGTTTGCTATTGTCAGCTCATTGTCAAGTCAATCATTAAATTTTAATATGTATAACAAAAATATAGGTCCTTTTTTAACAAAGACGAATGTTTTACTTGTAGGTAGGTATCTACATGGAATATTATTAAAATTGAATTGATTTTTTTGAATAGTTGTGTTCGTTGAACTCCGCAGTCGCCTTGGGTTTGCCCTGAAGTCGCCCTGGTGAACGAATTCTCTGTTTTTTGAGACCTGGAGTCGCCCTCCACTCACCCTGAAGTAGCTCTAGGTTTTTGCTGGGGCGAGTTGAGGTAAGCCAATTGACATGTGTGTTGTTAAACATATGTTTACAATCGTTCGCTGGATTGAATATTTTATTTTACTTTTGCAACACAAAGAAAAGAAATTATAGATTTATTTTAAAGAGAATAAATAGAAAACATGCAAATAAAACAAAATGCAATTGGTTTATGTTTGGAAATGTACTAAAAGCAACAAATTTTAAGTTTTAATTTAGTAAGCAAATATTTTTCTGTTTCTTTTTGTCAACAACACAAATCTAACCCTTGTGCGTTTTTTGAGAACCGAAAACCCCAGGTTTTTTCACAGCTCATGGGGCTGCCAAAAAAAACCTGGGTAAAATTCAACGAACACAACTAATGTCACAACCAGCAAATTTAATTATTTTTCGTACTATTTTTTTTCTATTACATAATATGTGTATGTATATTACTGCTCAGGGGTCACTTTGCACAATTTTTTAAGGTTGGCATTACAAACTTTTGTATTTTTTTGCGATTGGTATAACTGATTTTTAAGGATTATTTAAAAACTCATCCTCGTCCAAAGTATAAAAAGACTATTGTGAAATATTTTCGTGTTCAGATTAAAAGCAATTTTTTAAATTTCGATGTATTTTTCGTTGATACTTAAAAAAATAAGGTTTTTGTAGTTCGAAACGATAAAGGTGATTTTACACACGCCAGTACCATGCTTGTCACGGTTTAGCTCAAAAATCTATTAAATCTTATTATTGCTTCTATTGGTATGCACTTAAATTTGTATTTGTATTTGAATGGAAGTTACGTTCAAGTAGAACCGGAAAACTTAGTTTTTAAGCGAGGGAAACGGAGAGTGAGGTATGAAACGAAATAAAATTTTCCCCCACATCGAAGTAGAACATGAATGAAAGAATACAAGGTTTCGACACTTTGGCATTTTCACTTTGTTGTTGTTTCAGTTGTGACGTAATTTTCACTTGTGACGTAAGCACCTTGCACTCTTTTCCCTTTGGTTGGGGTTAATTTAAAACAAGATTCTACCATTTAATTGTTTTTCTGTTCTTACGTCACAAGTGAAAAAAACAACAACAAAACCTGAAAAAAAACCAAGTGTCGTAATCTTGTATTCTTTCATTCATGAAAAAATACTATTTAAATGAAAAACAGTTTTCCTCAGTCATAAAACATAGTACGCTGCTGATGTGAAACGATCTTACAAAAAAGTGTCCAGTGTCCAGTCTTTCACATGCTCTCATTTTTAGCACACAATCAATTGTCCGGCACATTAATTGCTGGCAAAATTTTGACATTTATTAGCAGAGTGTATATTTCTAAGTGCTCACCTGAGCAAGCGAATCCAAAAATTTTCAGGCTCAGTTTTTTGACACCAATAGAATTTCAATAAGAAATTGTGTTTATATTTTTGAGCATATGGAGATATCGGAGTCTTAGAAATATAAACTGGGCTAATTGATCTGAATCTGAAAATGTCAAGTGTATGACAAAAAAGAACATTTAAAACATGTTTTTTCAAACGTCTAGACTAAAAGATATGTACCTACGTTTACAAAATATTTCTGAAATGTTTTTGAAACAACTGGGATATATTTTTAAAAAAATTAAAACAATTTTTCATGAAGTGTTTCTTCGGTGGACACGCCTTAACAATGCTTGAATTATAAAAAAAAACAGGAACATTTGCAAAACTTCATGTTTTTGTTTTGTATTTTAGTTTATTTAAAATGTTTATATCTCTGTGCGAGTTCAATACTAAGTTGCCACTAGGCCAAGTTATTTTATTTTTCATTTTTCTGTCTTAGGGGCCAGTTAAAGCTATCATTGAAATGCATCATTGAAAATTTTGTTTTTCAATTTTAAGGCGAATTATCGAATGGTGTTATTTTGTATTAAAATGAAGGTCATGAATTATAGAATTTTTTTTATTAAAAAAAAATAACTTAATTTGAGCTAAATGCACGAAATATTTACACTTTTCTTTTTTCAATGATCATTGAAATTTTAATGATCATTATTGAAATCACAAAAGTGACATTATAACGCGAATCAAGATCAAATTGAGTTATTTTGTTTAATAGAAAAATTCTATAATTCATTACCTTCATTTGAATACCAATTAACACCAACATTGTTCGATAATTCACCTTGAAATTGAAAAAGAAAATTTTCAATGATTCGTTTCAATGATACTATAACTGGCCCCTTAGCCACTTTCAAACTTACTCCCTATAGATATTTTGATTGTAAGAATGAACAAATAAAAACAATAAAAAGACTAAATTTTGATTGTTCGCATTTTTAAGATTATTTGGGTAGGATTGACTTATGTTTTCATTTCAGGAATCAACTTTTATATCTTTATAACATTAAATTTTCTTACAGATACATTTGTTAAAATAATGATATTTATAATGGACAAAATTTGACAGTGGTCCGAATCTTCCACCTTCGAAAGGGGATTCGTAAAAACCGAATTTTCAATAATTGTTTAAGCAACACAATAAACTTGTTATCTGCATTAATCAAGTAGTTTTGCGCATACGAAACCTAATAAAAAATCAAATAAGATGGGTGGAAACGTACAATGTCCCGTATGTACACTTTTCCTGCTTCCGGGCATGGATTTGTCTGATCATCTGGAAACACACCCGAAAGAGCAGGTGATAAAAGCGTTGGTTCAAATGAGCCTTAAATCTGAGACATCTGAAACGCCAGCAACACCAGATACTCCTAAAAAACAAAGCAAAAACTCTCACCCAGAACCCGATGAAGTTTCTCATCAAGTCACAGAAGAAGAAAAAAATTCCCCACTACCAGAGACGATTGGAAGTGCAAATGATAGTTCACCTGTTGTGAAACCAGCTACCACAAAAAGAATTGAAGCAGATGGAAATCATGCATTACTATCAGCAGTTTCGCCTTCAAGTGTTTTACCAAATAGACAAGGTGGATATATTTTTGAAAATAACAGTAGCAGCAGTAACGGTAGCGGTAACATAAGTAATTTCTTTGGACCACCGACTACGCCATATTATCACCATCAACAACATAATCATCATCCTCAGCATCAACAAAATGAACAACATCGTCAAGAACAAGAACAACATCGTCAACAACATGAACAACAACATCATCATCAACTTCAACAACTACACCATCAACAGCAAGAACAACATATTCATAATAATTACCAATCTTATCATGGTCTCCCTCACGGTGGAAATAACTCCTTAATTGGACATGGGCCAACACAGCCTCCACTAAGAGTAAGTTTATATTAAATCAAATATAGGTTTTTAAACAGTTTTTAAATTACTTTTTATTCAACAGCTCTTCTCCTACCAACCACCACCCAAACCATTGCAACCACCACCTGCATATGGTGCCGCCATTAGTCAACTTAGATCTCAAAATAGCCAAAATCTGATGTCAAATACCATTCATCGGCCGCTGTATTCTCCAGGAAACTACACTCTACCAGCATCGACATCCACAGAAACATCTGCTTCATCAACACCATCACGTTTACCGCCTCCACTTCCACCACCACCGCTAAATCAACGGTATCAGTCGAATTTTGAGTCCATGGAAACGTCTTTTACTGATACAAATGATACAAACTCAATGTCTCCAATGCGAAATACGTTGACACCACCAATAAGACCTCCTCCACATTTGTATCGTTCACCGCAATCGTCATCAAATGGTTTATTCTGTAGACAGTCAAATTCTCCCTACTCAGTTATGTCAGGGTCTCCGTCTGTTTTGCGATTTGCTGAATCACCAGTAACAGCACATTATCTAGAGCGCGAGAATGGAGATTTTATTGTGCAAGAAACACCCAAACATGTTGTGGAATGTGTTGAAAAAGATGATGGAGAGTTTTCTGTTATTGAACGAGTCTATCATATGCCACCGAGTGTTGTTCAAATTAATGAAGATGAAGAAGATGAATTGTCGGAACATGAATCCAATAGTGAGGATGTTAAACTGATTGAGGATGATCCCCCAAGTGAAACTTGGTCCAGTGTTGGAGGATCATCGCAAGAAATGCAAACGGAGAGAAGGCAACAACAACAACAGAAGAAATCTGGCATTACTGTTCTCAGTGATGTACAATTAGACTTAAGCGAATACCTAGACTTAGTGGGAAATATTATAGCTTCTGGAAAGGTGGCTAAACATCGGAGCGAATTAATCAAAATTGAAAAATTCGAACCGGATGAAGTAAAAGAAGAAGATTCATTATGTCTTGATGAAGACGAAAACTATGAAACTTTGATGAACAATGACCATGAAATGAAAATCGTAGAGACTGAAAATCAGAAGCAACAAATAAATAATGAGTCAACGCATTGTCCTTTTTCACAGGCGGAACCATCTGCATCGTCATCATCAGTAGCTCCTGGGACAACAAGTGTTATTCGATTGGCTGCTACTGTTAATGTAAAAAGCAGTACACCTTTAATAATTTCAACAAAAATTGAAGAACCTATTCAGGAAGAATTCTCTGAAACACTTACAACGACAAAGATCGAGGAAACAAAGGAGATAACTAAGGCTGACGATGAAGAGGAGCAATCGACTAGCCTTAAGATAGAAATAGACGCAACAAGCAATAGTACACTTTCGGATATGGAATTAGATGGAACTAGCACACCAACAAACAAGACTAAAGAAAAAATAAAAGCATCAAATTTAGATGATTCAGTACCACAACCTAAACTAGATGACATTTCCACACATCCAATAGAGACCCTAGAAAAACCAGCAATCAAAGAAAATACTTTACCGTATAATACTTTCAATTCAACAATGAAACGGCAAATTAAAAAAGTTCCGAAAAAGCTTATTATTAAGCCAAAAAGCAAAGGTGCTAGTACGTCTCAAGGTATAACCGAAAAGATGCAAACTTCAATTACTGATCAAACGCCACCAATACCAATTCAGATGCCAATGCCAATACCAATACCATCTACCTCGACTGAAACTCCCGAAATACAACAAGAGCAAAAGGAAGAAGATACATCTGAAGATTTCGCACAACGAGATGAACTGAATAGTATTAAAATAGAAAGTGTATCTTCGAATACGTCGCCGGACTCAGTTCTTTTAAAGCCTCTCTTAGCTGACGCTGATGAAAAGCTTCCACCTGAAGATGATGGATCACCTCAACCATCAACATCAAGATCCATTATTTCAGAGGAAAAACTATGCACAGAAGAACTGACTTTGGAAGAGGAAAAACCCACCGCCGACTTAACAGCATTCATTGACGAATGCATGAAAAAAGAAGAAGAAGAAGAACATCCTATACATTCAATATTTGGAATGGAAATCAGAACTAACGAGGAAACACTAAACAATGCACTGACTCCACCACCACCGAATCCTGAATTCCCATCTCCCTCTTTGTTCGCTAAGCCATTGAATACTACATCTGATAATCTATCGATACCAGAATCTATGCTTCTCGATGGCAGTAACTTACATGAACCAGATGAACACCAACTCCATCAGCAGCAACAACATCATCAAAACAGCTCTAATTATGTTGAATATCCGTTTAGTTTCCTTTATGGCAGTGAGACGAATCACCAAGATGAGGAAGAAAAACACAATATTCCGGCACCTATTTATTGCACTGAGGACTTTAACAAATACAGTGCAAGTACGAGTGGAGGCAACAGCGCAAGTTGCACATGGTATCAGTCACAAAGTAGTGAAAACGATTTTGAAATGGATGGAAAGGGTAGTTACCTGGATTTAGATTCGTGTAAGCGAAGTAACTCGTTTGCAGCAGCCACTGAGGGTAGCATGCCGACTTCAGATGCGCTGAACATAAGAACAGATGAAAAGATGCCAGCAAAAGGTGAGATCTCAGAACAAGAGAGCAATTGTGGGGTGGAGAATTCATGGAGTCAACCGGTACGTTTTAATTATTTTTCAAACCTGTTTAAAATAGTAATTTTTTTTTTTAATTTATTTTTCTAATTTAAGCTTTACAACGAGTTTGCTGTTCGTTTCCCAAATCCTTATCAAAATTTTATGTCAAATCACGAGAGCTGGAGCCAAGATCATTACTTTCGTCCTCAGGATTTGAGTTCATCTGTTGAAACAAAAAAGTAATTAACAACAAATATTTCACTCCAGTTTATACTCATCTTATTTTTTTATATTTAGTTTCCCTTTGCGATTTACGGAAGAACCATCACCAGTCATTGACACCCTACCATCCACATCAAAACGAAAGAACAAAGTGACGACCACAAAAGTGCATCGCAAAAAGAACTTTCAATGTACTCACTGCAACACACACTTTCCATTGCTTAAAGAGAAAAACGCACATATGATAAAACAACACGGATATAAGCGTGTAAACCGTCGACTTATACGTGACCCACCGACTTCAACTGTAACTACAGCTACACTGAATGCAATCGACCCCGCTGGAGCTACTTCTCTGATCCTTGGCTTGGAGCCTGTACCACCTTTTGCAGTTGGTGACGATGAAGATTCAAAAGCAGCAATTGTTAAAATAGAACAAGAAAACCAAGATTGCAAAGACAAAAACCTATCTAATCTGGAAATAAGCAGCACGAAAGTTTCATCCTCGGCAACCAGTGCAACAACTGTATCGCGCACTAAGTTTGACTCGATGCGGGCACGAGACAATCGTATGCTTATCAATTTCAATTTGAGTGCGTTGAATGTAAAAAATGAAAGCGATGTGCACAACTATTACTTGGAATCTAAATCGTCATTTTGCTGTTTCGTTTGCAAGCGGGACTTTCTTACCGTTAAGCTATTTGACGAGCATTTAGTTGAGCATCCCGCCGAATGTTTTACATGCCACAAAAAATTCACTCGATGGAAAAACTTTATGGTTCATCTTAAGCGGCATTTGGGATGGAAAGATTTTGGGTGCACTTATTGTGAAAAGAAGTTTGTAATACGTAGCGCTCTAGTTGAACACATGCGAATGCACACCGGTCATACACCACTCAAATGTAAAATATGTGGAAAGAGTTTTAAGCGTTACTCCAATTTAACACAGCATCGCAAACGGCACGGCACCAAAATCAATCGTTCCAAAGAGTACGTTTGTTATTGTGGTGAAGTATTGCCGTCAAAAGCTCGCTTTATCTGGCATAAAGAAACGCACGATTTAAAGCCAAAATGCTGCCCCTACTGCAGAGATAGGTTTGTACATGCCAACAGTTTGCGACGGCATATAAGACTGGCTCACTCGGACAAGTTTGACTACACCGAACCGATGGAGTGCCCCATGTGTAAGCAAATCTATGCTAAATCCAGCATCAAGGCACACATGGCAACGCACTCAATGGACACGCAGCACGAGTGCCTAATTTGTAGCAAATCATTCAGCACGAAGTGGAATCTAAAGATACACAATTGGGTGCACGCCAACCGTACAACAAAGCCCTTTAAATGTGAGCAGTGTGTTAAGGCGTTTGTGCGCGAAGTCGACTACAACAATCATATAAATTCGCACAAGCAAATCAAGCCCTACACTTGCGAACACTGCGGCTGCAAGTTCATACGCAAATACAACTACATCCGACACAGGCGCGAGCACCACGGAAACAAGAAGTTCACCTGTGATCTTTGCGGCAAACTCTTCCACCGGCACTACTATCTGATCGAGCATCGGCGCATCCATACTGGTGAACGGCCGTTCCAGTGTACGATATGTGGCAAAAGCTCTACCACAAAAACCAACCATAACAAACATTTAAAGATTCATCATTCAAGAGATCCGTTCACCTCGGAGGCGTAAAGTATTAAATATTTTATAAATCTCCTATATAAATAATTTTTAACAGTTTATACGAATTGTCTCTTACAACCTTTGGTAAATTTTTAATCGGTTGATATTTTTTTAAAATTTTTATTTTTATTTTGAGTTTAATTTTTGAATTTTTATTTTAATTACAAGGTATTTCTTCTCCTACTTCAGTGCAATCATTGTTATATTTTTTTTAGTTAGATTTTTTTAAATAAGGGACAGAACTATGGTTAAAAATAAGAATTATGAGTGAGAATGTAAAAAAAAAACTAATGAATTGTGTTTGAAAAATAATCTTATTTTTTTCCGAATTTGAATTTTTTTATCTTGTGACCCGAAGACTATTTTTAAAAGAGACATTAAAATAATAATTTTTAATGCAAATAGTTCGTGTAATTGATAAGTTTTAAACTTAAAAAAGAAAAGTAATCAAATAAACGAGTGTTTACTTATTTTTGAAACTGGATTTTCAAAAACAGTTTTTACAGTAAATAGTTAATTTTAAATATATTATTGAGATTTCAGAGTTTTCGGGTTCTTGAATAAGTGAATACAATTACATTATCCGCATGTAACCTCTAACATTGTTTCAATTTTGTCCGCCTTAATTTGAAAAAAAAAACATCCGAAATTTGTTATGTTTAAATTTTGTTATAATAGCAGACAAACAATAAATTCTTTGTCATAGTAACTTACAAAATGGTGATTTTTTAGCATTCTGAATAACAAACATATACAATAACATTTTTAAAATAAAAGAATCGATAAAGTCGTATGAACTGTGTTGTGATAGTTGCCAAATACCAAACGATTGAAACTATGTACACGAACAAAATTGTGTGCCTTCTGTATCATTCTGATTTCGCATGTTTTAAAAAATGTTTACCCTCTCTTTCCGAACTACAAAAAAAAAAAAAAAAAAAATTTACTGGGACCGAAAGCTTCAAAGAACCAAGGCCTAGTGACTCACACACTCAATTGATAGTCTGTTGTTAGTTCTACAGGATCCCTCAATCATGTAGAACTAACATCCTACAATTTTTCGACGAATCCATACGACAAAGGTGAGATGTGCTCTTCTTGACAGTGATGCTCTTGGAGAATTAGTCACTTTCTCGAAAGAGGCAGTACCCCTGGAAAAAACATTAGGTGTACTAAGGGTTTGAAACCAGATCTCTGGCGTGATAGTCCTACACTCTAAACCACTGCGTAACGAGGCACAAACTTGCTCTTGTGGCAAGTTACCTGAGGACTTAACAACAAAAAATTAAAAATAAAGTTATGAACGAAAAATAATGTAGGTATGACATGCTAAATCCATATCTAATAAAAGTTCAAACCAAAATCAGAGTATGCAAACAAAATTGTTCTGCAAATATGAAATTACGAAAAAAATATTTTTAAAATTCAAGTCGTTTTTTCTAATTTTGTTTTTTTAAAAAATTCCTAATACAAACATGCGTTGTCGCTTTCAACTGAGTGCAATATTAAATACACATGTTCTAATGAGAAACCGCTCAAAGGCACAACGGTTCCTATGGGTCGCTTCTCATAAAAACATGTGCATTTAACATTGCACTCAGTTAAAAGCTACAACGCAAAGCGTTCTATGGGTTTGGCCCTTTAGTGAAGAAATCATTTTGATTGTCAACAATCATTAATCATCATACGCCCCCTTTGTCTGTGTACTTAAAACAAACCTATGGGAAGGGGTTTTAATGAGTTTGGTTTGCGGAAAATATTAAAACAATGGTGTTATCGTGTTTTTTTATTGAATTTCGCCACTACCGTAGAGAAAGAGTAGAGGTTTTTGTGTACGCACTCTATTTATGTTGTTGGTTTTATCATAATTGCTAGAAAGTATTATATTTGTTGTTCTTTTCGCTAGCTTATACCTAATTGCCCAGCTATCGGAATCTCTTAAATTTGTAAACCTGGCGTTACATATTATGGTCATCGTGAAAAAAATTTGCGTAAGTCCAGGATTACAGGTTACTCAAGTGAGTAAATTCTGAAGAATTTACTGGTGTTAACAACTGCATATACAGTAAATTTAACAAAATACGTAAGCTGTATGCTTGAAACGGAAGGAAACGGTACAAAACAAACTCAATGCTCACAAAGAAGTTGCTTAGCTTATTCAATCGGCAGTCGTGAGTTTTTTAAATGTAAACATCTTAAACTGTGATTTTGGCTATAGTCTAAACGTTCCTGTAATTTACGTTTACAAGCCTTGCGTAAGTAGTAATTAAAACTTACATCTGTAATCCTGAAACACTGCCATTACGGATAGCAATAATAAGTTTTGTTAAGGCCAGGATTACTCATGTGAGTTTAACTTACGTCTTACGCAAGTCTTTCAAACTTGACTAAGGGCTTGTTTCAATCAAGTTATTCAGAATTTTATTTGACAGAAAAAATAAATCAAACATTGAATTTATGTAACTGCTAAGTTGCTTAACTGAAATATATTCAGAGATTGTGTAAGAAGCCCTTAGTGATTACACATGTGAGTGACAGTATACGTATGCTCGTAAAATTTACATATTTAAATTCCAAAGCTGTTTATATTTACTAGTAAGTTGTTCGGAATTTACTTCTAATAATTCATTGATTCCATTCTACATTTTAATACATATAGCTTTATGTCTAGACCACCATTTTCTTAAATATGTTTTTTTTGCAAATAGTTTTGTTATTTGTACACACATATAAGCGTTGGGTTGTTACCATTCTATTTTAGTTGTCAGAAAACAGATATCTATGAAAAGGATTTGAAACGGCCTTATACACACAAAAAATGCACATTTTTTCAAAGAAGTTTCCAAACGATCACATTAAAACAAACTGAAGATTCCTATGAAATTGGTACTGCACACGTGTTGTCCGTGAAAGGCCATACGAAGAGCTCGTATATTCAATCCAATTTTATTTTTGTCTGCAGCGTTCGTCACACCTGGCCTTGGACACAGAAAGTTTTATGTTTTTAAATGGTAAGAAATCTCATGATGGCGGCCAATAAGGATATTCATATGGAATCGTGTAAAGCAACGCTGTCGCAAAATGAAAAATGATTTCGTTCTATAGAAAGTACAACAAAAAGTTATATAAGTTTGAATAGGCAGTTTTAAATCAAAAATTGTATTGCCATCTTGTAGGAACTAATACAGTACATGTTTTCAAAACTAGTTTCATCAAAATTGCTCATAACGTCATAACCTTGTCGATTTGCACTGCATATGCTGTAGTTCTTCATGTATAAACTTCATGTATACCAATTTTTGGTGATTCCCTAAAGGAGAAATTCGAATTTTCTTTTTAGCCTGTCTATAAGGGCCAACGGGTCCTCATATAACGGTTTTAATTTTTCAAAATTTTCTCGAGAACGGCACTAACGATTTCAATAAAACTTATTTGCAAGGCGGTTATTATAACTGCATTTCAGGTTTTTGGAAAAAAATGCACATAACGGAGATTTGGTGTTAACGGTTATTACAAACTTGACCATAATTTGATAACGACTAAATCGATTTCATTTAAATTTGGTATGGTACTTACTTTAGACATTTTACTCAAAATGGCATTTACATTTTTCGGCCAAAAAAGTTTATGATAGCTACCATACAATTTGATCTCATCGGATAGGCCATTTTCTGATATATTTCCCCTTTGAACATAGTTACTTAAATTAATTTTTTTTTTCCATCCCATATATTGCTACAAGAGTAAGTTCGTGCAATCCAGTCGTGCATTTTATTTTTTAAATTCAAACGTTCAAAATGTAAACTTTTGAAAATATAAAAAAAAACAGCTTATCTATAACATTGGTTGTTTTTTTTTTTCATTCTTAACCTTTCAAAATTTATCAAAACTATTATAATATTCTCCAAAAAATTAAAAACCCGAAACATTGCAGAATGTCTCTGAATCATAATTATTAGCTATTTACTAAACTAACACAATGGAAAAGTGAAAATATAGAAAATACAAACAAAATTCAGGGTATTGCAAGATAAATAAAATAATAACATTGGATATTTTGAAAAAAAAAAAAATCAAAATCAATTAATTACCGCAAATGAGCAAATTAATAAAAACAAAATTAAAAAACTATTATAAATTTTAAATGTGTGTATGTGTATTTAAATACTTAGATTAAACAAAATTAATTCTCATACTCAAAAGTATTAACGAATTACAAACAAAATCTTAACAAAACCAATTATCATAACAACACAAAGTTAGTAGATAACAAGAATTTAAAGTAAATACAAAATAAATATTTTAAGTAAATTAGACTTAAGAAAATAAAAATCAAATTAAAGTGTGTGCAAGTTCAATTCTAGCCAAATTATAAAATGAAAGTTTTATCACAATTTTAGAAATAAAAACAAAGTAAACAATAGTAACCCTCATCTATATCTTTTTAATTGTTCTTATGTTTTTAATTCAATTTATGAAGGTACTTTATAACAACTTGCCTTCTTGTGAGCCATGGTCCTAACAATTTAGCGCATAATATATCTGTAGAACTGATAATACCAAAAACACAAAAACTAAGTGAATTATGATATTTACATAATATGCACTGCCATTTCAAATGGCCGACTGGTACAACAAGCAACAAATAAGAATAAATAAATTATGTATGTACATCAAACCTGATAAATAAAAACAACTAAATTTATATTTAAAACAATCTTTTTTTCAATTGTATAGAAGAAACAACGCAATATTCTGTGCCTAGCTAAATTGATTTACTAAGTCCATGTTTAATTTTTATTTGTATAACTACATACTTTGTTAAACAAAATGACTTAGTTCTATTTACCAAATTTTCTTATATTTTAATTTTTATTTTAATGGAAGCTTTGTTATTTATAATCAAAATTTGTTATATCTTATTTAGTTAATACGACAACAACATAAATAATTCATAGATTAAGAATAATTAAATATGAAGATGAGAACAAAATAAAAATAATAAATCCTCAGATTCAATAAATTTTCGTAAAGTCTGTTAGTTCATATTAACGTAAGAATAAATCAACATAATATTATTTTTAAAATACATAATAATACAATTATTTTAATTATAAATACAATAAAATAATACAAAAAAAAAAGAAAAAAAAAACAATTTTTACACATGTTTTAAGAACAATCTAGCATTAACTATAAACATCTTTTATTCTTAAGATCATCTTCGCGTGTAATCATTGAGTTATTTTAAGCTATCATATTATATAATAGAATTATTTAATGATTTAAACAAAATGAAAACTAGTTTTATTTTAATGGAAATTGATAGATCGTAAATAAATTAATAATAAAACTATTATTTATATAATGAATAAAAACAAAACAAAAATAATTAAAAAAAAAAATACCATGGAAATACTGTTTTTCTTTTGTTGGAATTTTATATTAAATTGATTCAGCGACATACAAAATAAAGTGTGAATGCATTATGTAGAACGAGAAACACTAAACCAACAAAATCAAATTAATATTTGAACTGCGTGAAATCCGACGATAATTTAAATTATATTTGTAGTAACCTTAATCTGATTTCGCAAAAATTAATTCGCGTTAATAAATTTATTACAAGAAATGTAGATATAAAAAATAACAATTAATTAACATAAACAAACATTGAGTGCACTTCGAAACTCGTTTTTTCCATTATCAGCACTCCACAAATGAAGCTATGCAGAAGGGTTTATCAAAAATAGAAGGGACGACTAGATCACAGGTACCGTTTTATAGGACTAGAACAAAAAATCAAAAAAATCATCTGACATTCGGCCTAAAAACCCCAGACACCACGTTGAAAGGATATCGGCCCAACCGTTTAAGCTGCATGTGCTAATGACAGACAGAAACACAGAAAAATTTTTCACGGATACGTACCCATAATTGCAAATGAAAACAACAAATTTATGAACTACAGTCGTTCTACAAGAAAACACGACAGACTATTTGGACAAATCGAGGATTTACGCGGCGAAATGCGAATATGAATATGAACTTTGGTCTAGTTTTTACTTGCTCAAAATTATATCATAATTATATCAAAATTTTCTTTTAACACAAAAACAATTCTTATCCGGTTTTGTGTTCCATAGAGAAAAAAAAACAATTTTTTTGCTTTAGCCCGGCTATAACGGGTATCTGCCATACAACTAGTTTTTCCAAATTTTCTCAAAAACTGCTGTAACGATTTTGACAAAACTTTGCAAACGTCTTACTGTGAGTGTTGTTTTGGGCGAAAATGCGCATAACGGAGATTTGGTATAGCGTATAGACGGTTTATTTAACACATTTTTAAATAAATTAATAACAGCTGAAGCAGCTGTTTAATGATGGTATAGTTACAGACAACTTGATCTCACATTAAAGCCATTACAAGACACAAGATCAAGTTCTTGCGACTCAGTAGTGCATTTTATTTATATTCAAATGAGTAAAACCTCTTAAATCTAAAAAATAGGCACACTATGTCGTGTATATTCCTAAAAATATAAACATCTTAAATTTATTTGTGTTGAGTGAGTCATTATACCATTGTGTTCTTTGTTTCACATCGTCATCGATGCTGCCCTACTATGAACTGCATGCCTCCAACACCCACAGCTGCAATTGTGCAATGCTGATGATGGAACAAATGTGTCCCTAAAGTTTGTTTACGTTAACAAATTGTTTTATGATATTTTTTTTAATAAATTTACTAATGCGAACTAATATTTTTAAAATCGAATTAAATTAAACCAACAAACAAAGCTTTGCTAAAGTATTGCCAAAGTTCTAACAATAGCAATTTTTGAATGCAAGACCAAGGATCTGACTTCGTTTTTAGATTAGAAAGAACTAACCACAAATAAAATTCGAATAACAAAATATTTTAAACAAATTCACTGACTAATACAAAGAATTAGGAAACGAAATAGGAATACTATTGAAAACGGGTGTTTCTTTTCCTATCTGATTCGCTTTGCCATTCTACCAACTTAAAACACATTTCTAAGTTTGCATTTCTGTATTATAGAAACATTTCCGGCTATTTCCGGTAGCCAAATTGTCATTCACTAATGTGTGACAATAACATGACAAAAATTCAGGTCTGCCAAAATAATGTTCGAAAATCGGTTGATGGCTCTCCTACTATTAAGGAGTGTTCATATGAGAGCGATCAACGTATAAACGAACAAATGAGAATTTAAACATTTTCACAAATAATTTCTTGACAACAACATCAATTGAGAAGGAATGAATTTTAGCAGACATTAAGGTCCTCGTTATGAATAGCAAATCGAACGTTCGAACAAGAAACGTTTGCCTTAAAATAAAAACGGTGCTCGCAATATGAGAGAGTTCAAGTCGAACGATCAATTCGCTATTCATGATAAGCGCCAAAGTTTCTAAAATATGCATATGAAATATGACAATATTATTTAAACACCACGTTTGCAAATATCGCCATACATTGCGACTAGGTCTGGCTGACGGGCCGCCAAAGTGTGTCATCATGAGCTACAAAAAAAAAGAAATACTGCTCTTTCCATAGCATTATTACAGCGGCTGGATGACTCGTTCATATCTTCCGTTTTTGTTTCTTTTTCAAATAGTCCATACAGTTGTTAGGTGTTTATTTGCAGGTTGGAGTAGTCCCAGTTCCGGCCAGGGTCAAAAGCAGACATTCACACTTGCACCGAGGTGGTCTTGTCGCAAGATCCGTTGAGATTTTTAACGGTCATCTGTCATGTCCGTGATTAACAAGCCCAACCACGATAGTACCACATTGGTTCAATTAGGGAATAAAAAGCTAGTCGTTTTTACTTCTATATCTCCTTTTTGATCCACCTTGATTTGTTTAATTATTTAAATTGAAGCGAATTAAATTGATTCCATTTGACAACTGATTTCCACGGTTCGTAAGTTTCGATGACCATAATAACAGTTTGTATTAAGAAATATCTGTATTCGTTTACTGTCCAAAACGGTTCAAATTCCGCCTCAATCAGTTCCCACTAAAACGAAAATTGAGTTTCGTTACTTTCGAGCAAAGGGCGCAAACCTTTGAAACATGCGTTTCATTCAAATTATGTTCTAAGTAAAAATAAAACAACTCTCGAACTTTGTCTATTTATAAATAATATTTGATTTTAATATTTAATTAGTATTTTATTACACATTTAAATGTTTTTATTCTTTTCTCTTACATTATCTCTAATATTTTACATTGAAATATTTTATTAGTCAAATTGTTTTCAATTACACTTCAATAATTTAATTATAATTTCAAAAGTTTTTTTTCCCATCAATTTATTTTTTATTATAATTATTTTTATCTATGTAACAAAATATATTTTGCAACCTAACCTGGATATGCGCATTACTCGAATGAATACAAAAAACTAACTTTTTTTATAGTAACGAATAAAACAGATTAAAACAAATTTAATATTAAAAATACACAATACTCAGGAGACTTTCACAATAACTTGTCGCTATGAATGGAAAATTAAAATTTAGTCGCTTAATTTTAGATAATAGCACTTCTGTATTTTAATTTCCTTCTGGTTTTATTTAATATGTAACTAAAAAAAATATGAAGTAATTTTTTTTATAATTGGATTGGGGTTACTCTTCAAAACATGGTCAAGAGTTTATTGAGAATCAATAAAATTAACGTATGTATATTATTTGCAAACGTTTTGCATGAAAGTTACAGTTTTTTTTTTTTTTTTTGTAAAAATAGACGACGATCTTTAGTCAGCGATTGCTGTATATGGTAGACTGCTATGTTTTGGTTTTGTTTTATTGATAAACACTTTAATGGCTCCGTTGAAATCAGCACTGACCAGAACATAGCCACAACCTTTCTTTCGTTGTTCAACTAAAGGATCAGGTTGGTTGTTTTGTGTCTACAAAAAAAAAATCGAAATTAAAAAAATTAATAAAATACAATAGTAGAGAATACTAACTTTTTCGTATGAAATCTCATCGGGTTCTGGTTTAATTATGGCCTCTGGATGAGGAGCAAATATTGCACAATTCACAGTTGCATTGTGGGCCTTAATACCTTCCCAAAAATCACTGCGATCCCTTCGAACCTGCAAGCAATGTAATTTATTATAAAAAAGTATTTAAAAATGTATTGTATGTACATACCGAACTGAGTTTCGAATAGTCGTGGTTTGTTTTCCAAATGTAAATGCATTGGTTTTCTGATCCCGCCACAATATATTTGCCATCGTGACTAAAAGATGCTTTGATTTGGGACGACACATTAACATAGCCTTTGTATTTGCAACTCAAATTTAGATCACGCAAGTCATACAGCCGGACGCGACTGTCATTTGAAGTTACTAAAATTTTATCTTCGCCTGGCATAGGTTCGATACCACTTATCTTCCTACCGATACGATTTTTACCACGAGTAGATCTTACATGAATCTGAGTGTGGTATTTCAACTGATCGGTGTTATAGAAAATGCAACGTCCATCATATGATCCAACTACAGCAAATTGTCCATTTTGACAAAAATTCGCCGCCGTAATCAGTTTCGTTTGTCCATCGACTTCGTTCCAAAGGGCGACCTTCTTGTCCGGAATGTTCCATAGTCGAAGTTTTCCATCCAAACTGCCACTCAAAAAATAACGATCGTCACGTGGATGGAAGGCAATCGCTGTTACGAAATCAATGTGTTGGAAACAACAGAGGCACTCCTTGCGCGATATGTGCCACAACCGAACTGTTTTATCCATGGAACTTGAGAGAATGAAATAATTTTTCGACCAAGAAACATCCAAGAGATCAGAAGTATGACCGATATAAGAGCAAAATGCTTTTGGCATAAATGGACCAGTGCATTTTTCTGCAGCTGTTGCCATTGCAATGGCTTCCTCAGCCGAATGTTGTGACACCAGAGACTCTTGAGATGGTGTAGGTGAAGATTTTTGATCTGCATTGTATTTGGTTCGCATGTCCTATTATTGAAAACATAAATAATCATGATGTTCTTATAAAAGACCTCAATTTATACTTGAAAGAAGGGGTAAGCGTCCTTGAGAACCCAAATGCGAAGCACCTTGTCCTGACCAGCAGTAGCTAATAGGCGCCCACAGGAGCTAAATTTCATGCACCAAACGGCACCAGTATGTTCTCCAGACAAATCCTATAAATTAAAAATAAGTAAATTAATAAAGAAATATCCAGTCTTAGTTTAATTTTCTAACCTGAACGTGCTGTAGTTTTGTGAACTCATACGGACCCTTGTTCGTACTGGACGCCTTTATCTTGATATTAATCTCTGGATTCATAACATCCTCGATATCGGCCACATCTTCCTTGTGTCGCGCATGAGACACCTCTGATGCAAGTGATTTTGCTTTATCGACAGTCTTACGCATCGTTGTGCCAAAGAAACGCTTGATCTTTGCAGTTTTTCTCTTCAGTCGATTGCCATCTTCTGTTTCGCATTCTTCTTCGTCAGGTGCCACTTCACTGCTTGCCGGAATTCCAATAACACTTTCTTCATCTGATTCTTTTTGCATCACCTCTAGATGGCTGGTTAGTTTTAGAATGTGCAGCGACAATGGATTCCAGCCTTCGGGTACTGGTGGTGATTTTACTGAGGATAAAGGCATATTCTCTCCTGTATCCAAATTTTTAACAGGAACTTGTTCCAGGATTTCAAAATCTGTTAATTGTTTACCAGAATCTGTGCGAGTGCGTACATAGATGTTCATTTGCTTCAAAACATCTTCGTCACCAGCTGACTTGCGGCGTTCCTTTTCACTGCTAGAGCGGTATATGAGCGATGGATATCTGACAAATAAGAAACAATACTTTAGCTAGAAACTTTTTTAAAAGGTGATTTTAATAAAACAAGCTTAAATATTAAATATACTAGAAACTAGCTTAGATATTTAAATCAAATTCCTGCAACCGAGTAAAGAAAAATAAAAGTTCTATAACTAAGCCCATACGAAGTGAATACACTTAAACAACCAACTTTGTTAGAAGAGTCCACGGAACACGCAATCGAGTAATTTGGTAAAGAATAAAGAAATCGAAAGACCTGCAATTATTGAAAAATGGTTTAGTCCTTTGTGCAGCAATTGAAAATCCAAGCTTTTAGCAACTACAATTTAAATATTCGAATTGAATAATAAAAACAAACATAACCCGGCAAGTGTTAATTTGTGAATACGATGACTTAAATGTTTTCTTACTCAAGTTACCAAAAAGATAAAAAAAAACTAGATCATTCAAATATTAAATATGTCTTTTAATGAAGTAGCAAACCTTTGAAAGAGTTAGAATATAGGTTAAAGCAAATTAGATAAGATTATATTTTTTTTTAAGATTACATGCAGCTGAAAGGGAGTAAATGCTGGAAATCAGTTAAACTCTAAAGTGGCAGTAAATATGAGCTTCTGTTTGGAGGGCTGTGTTTAGTTTTTTTTTGTGGTTGATCTCAAATCGAAATGCAATTGAGGCGAGTAAAGATAAAAACCACTTTATAATTAAACCGAAAAGTGACACTACGAGCGATTACAAAAACTGTTTGTTATAATGTTAAGAGTGAATGCTCTAGTTTTAAATTAAGACATGGGGCGAAATAGCATATGAACCGTTTGTTATCTTCAAACGTGACTTCCTTAATTTTGTCCTGTGATGAGGACCATTTCTGACTAAATAGTTATGAGAATAAATAGAATTGCTGCAATTACCATTACATTCACCAATATCAAAATCTGTTAATTGTGGTTAATAAGTTGGTCGAATCCACGGCCCGTATTTATTTAAAAATTATTCCTGACAGAACATAAGCAACAATGACGAGCTTTACCGCATCATGATAACGGACTTTTTGGTGCCTAAAAATTAAAGCCCGTAATAAAGGCGATTTCGTTGTAGCAAGATAGAGCTATGGCACATACAACTCGTTAAACAATGGCTTTATTGGGAAATAACATTTTATGAACAGCTAATTTCACGTTTATACCTGCTAACCTAGATCAGGAAATATCACATCTTCAGACATTTTTTTTCTTGGCGTTATGGTTAGTTAAAAGTTTTTTCAGCCCATAACAAAGTCTAAATGAATCGACCTTTAGAAATTATAAGGTAAGTTATGCTTAAAACTTTTCTTTAAACTTGTTACTTATCACCTAGACGCCTATTGATTTAAGCAGAATAGTCTGATTGGTGTAAAGTAAATAAATATAAATAAAAATGATAAGACAAAAAATTAGATATAGCGCAATGGAGATTTGAAAGATTATCAACGATTAGAATATTCTTTACAAGAATGGAAGATGGAGTAAATGACACATGCAGTCCTGAAATATCGGTTTGAATCTAGCCTTAACTAATAGTAAAGAAATCGTTGTACGTCTAAACTCGACAAAAAAAGGTTTTGCTTTATCGACAGTAGGTTCCTGCCGCTCTTATTAGTACCTAAGACGTTCTATGGGAAACATATATTTAATAGCATTTTGGGTAAGCTGAAACGTAATCACTTTTTTATCCGCAACAGAAATTATAAAATGAGTGATTATTTATTTACAAATAAAGCCCCGCCCTAATTGTTTCAAAGAATTTTTCCACTTTCAATAAGTGCCATTTCTGGAATGAAATATTATACCTAATGCGGAACATTCATGATTGTTTGATGAAGAATATTAGATTTCTTTTTAAAAAGGTGGGTACAGAATAAGTCCCAATATTCATCTCCTGTTTTGAAAAGTAGAATCAACAAAAAAGTAGCACAATCAAACAATTTTTAAATGTTCGTATACGTTTGTTAAAATAACTCTTTCAATTTCTTCAACTTAAATAAAAATTAGACTTACCTCGTTGCACTGCCTAAACTATTCGATCCAGTTCCAGCTAATTTCGCCCTGGGTAAATTTTCCATTAAAATCTTTTCAATTCTATCGATTTCTTCTTGTGTCGGTCCTTCGGCTTTATTTGACGCCTCATCACGTGGCTTTACAACATATCCACCCTGAGTAGCTTTATAGAGATTCAGTCCTTGACTAGGATCAATCGAGCTATTCCGTGGCAAAGCATGAAACGACAATTTCATAAAATATTTAGAACTAAACGAATAATTAACTGATAAGACACATAACACAATACTCACAAGTATCTCACGCGACCAGGAGCAGAATTACTCTTTGCACTGTTCGACGGAGATGGTTTTGAATAAACTGAAGTTGAGCTATTGCCCAACGAGTGGGAAATTCTATTTATCGTACCACCAACGGCAGTCGTTGTGACAGGCCGACTATTGCTGGCGGCTGTCGTTATCGATGAGTTTTCATTCCACGAGTTCTCAATTGCTTTGACTATATCTTCGCGTAGTTTTTGGACGTCTTTGACGCTTTTTATCGATATAGTGTCATCATCGTCATCCGCAGGCGGTAATCGCAGTCCTTCGTTCATATTGAATTGTTCAGATGAGCTAGACGAAATTTTTCGGGTTTTTTTCTTTCGTCTTGGAGGAGCAATCGGACCACTCGATGTAATACTATCTGTTGTTTTTGAGTGAGCCAATTTAGTGCTGGCAATAACATCGGGTTCCTGAAGGATTATTTTATTTGCTTGCGACTCTTGTTGTGTTTCCATTACTACTTGTCGTTTATCTTTGACTTGTCCACTTACAATAGACTTTGTGTCATTATCACTACGACTGGAAGCGGTTTGCGTGTCCGGTGTAGTTGACTGCGAATTGGCCGCACTCGCTGTCAACGATGGAATAGGAGTTTGTGCTTGCTGCGAGTTAGAGGAAATTGAGTTTTGCATCGATTCGCGATCTATGCTAATTGCTGTGGACAAAAACAAAAGAAAATATAATAATGTGAGAGCAGATAAGCTTTTGTTTATCATCATGCTTGTTAATATATTATTATTACCCGAGGGATCAATGCTCCCGGCAAGAATTCTGCCCACCCGTCCCAAGGAAGTCATGCTTTGGATACTGATAGCATCGTTTTCAATTATACGGAACGGATGGGTAGGACGGTTCGTAAAAACACCCTCAGTAGAACTATTCTGTAGAATATAAAATAAAATAAATTTTAAAATAAATTTTGTAAATAAAATAGCATTTAATCAGAATTAAAATTTAAATTGAATTCAGGGACAAAAGAGAAACATATAACAGTACCTGAGAATCAGGTGTCAGTGTATTTCCGGGATTCTCATCTTCATCATTTTGCATGCATTGTCGCAGTTCGCGAAAGCGTTGTCTACCATACTAAAATAAATATCCAATAAACGAAAAATAAAGAAGAGAAAGTGAGACAATTTTGTGTATGGTTTCAATATTGTTTTTGTTTTTAATTTTGGTTTAGACAAACAATATGGTAGAATATCGGTAGCGGCTCATGCAACTAAAATAAACGTGCATGCACAGATGGTTGTCCCACATTTATGAACATTGTGTTACACATGATTAGATATAATCAACGGACCGGCGGGCGATGATGGTAGCAGAAGCAGCAGCGTGTCATAGGCGATAAAGGGGAGCGTTTCTCCAAAGCACTGTACTTTGTGTTTACAGAAGCAATGCATCGGCACGGACAATCATTGTATATGTTCAGTCAGACCCACATATTAGGAGTTATTCATTATCATATTATTATGTCGCACATTGAAGCTACTGGTATTGTATCTGATTTGATTTTCAAATTAAATTAGGTTGATGAAACGATAAATTTTAAAATTAATGGAGTGTAGAATTTCGAGAACATTGAGATAGTCTTTTTAAATATCACAATTTAACTTTTGGACTGATTTGAATTAATTTACTTTTAAGATGTTCTTGTTTATTTTGTTTTTTATTTGCGATAAAAAAACACCATACGGTGACAACTGCAATGAATTCAAAAAATGGAAAATAATTGTTTTTGTATTTGTTGTCTAAAGTTTATTTAAAAACAATTAAGGCATGTCAAGCACAAACTTTATAAGTTTAATGATCTCTTGATGTTGACATCATGATTTCAGGAACAATGACTATTTGAGATTTCTTATTTATCTCATGTAAATTGTTCCACTTTGAAGAAATGTGGTTTTGTCGTCAGTAAAAATGAATGGTCTAAATGGGGCACATATCTTCAATTATTTAATTAGGTCTTGATTTTCTTTTTACTAATATCAACCTATTGTTCTACCTTTTCATATTGCTTTATTTTCGTGTTTGGTTTTAACAGGATAGAGTACATGTAGTAATATTTTTGACTCTTTTGCATCATCACAGCGTGATAATTTAGATGTTAGAAGTAAAATCATACACAATTCTTTCAAAATTTGTTTAATAAATGTTTTTATTTTAGTTTAAAATCTGATGGCTTTTAGTGGACAAGAACAATAAGTTAGTAAGTTATATTCCAAGCGAAAAACAAATGATATCTGATAAAAAGAAAACTGATTGCCATAAGAGGTAAAGTAAATTAAACGAACGGAAGAAACGTTAGAATGGTTCTTGGAGATTTTTATATTTCTAGATTCTGTTTTTGAAATTGAATTTTAGACAAAACTTCTTTAATAACAGAGTGCTGAAGATCTGGAAAGAACACCTTTCAAGACTGCTAAACGGCGATTATAGTCAACATTCTGCTGCAAGGCAGACCAATCAGTTTGGATGGCAATGACTAAGACTTCCGTTAGGGTCAACAGGAAGTACCGGTTTTCAAACGTCGCGTTACTTAAAAAACCTTGTCAAATATTCAGGGATTCTAGATCGATACACATCACCTCTTTATCGCTTATAATGTATCACATGATAGCACAAATATGGAGTTGCTACACAGAGTCATGGCATCCCTGGCATACTCGTTCTATTGTGTATCCTGAACAATACCATGGAGAAATCTCGCAGTTTCGTCAAAGTAGATAAGAACACCACCAACCCTTTAGTGTTAAGGTAAAACCGTTTTAAAATCGTAATTAAAACAATTCTATCACAAGTCCGTTCAACTACTTGCTTATGCAAATGACAGATATTATCAGAATAAAGAACTGTGGCTGGCACATTTGCCAATATTGAAATATGGGACTGACTAAATGAGTACAAGAGGTCCTCGAGAAAGAAACTGTACCTATGGAACATAATTTTATGGGCTTACAAGCCGCGTTTAAAGATGGCTGTCCATTTGAGTGTAGGTGAGCCTCGAAAGCAAACTCTCAATGGAGCACTGTCTCGAGTGTAGCTCGGGGAGTGTTGAGTTTATACTCTCGCCATTCTAACTTTTTCATAGATAGCAAACAAAATGGCAGCTGAAAAATGATAACAAGTACTTGCTTTCTATTTTGTAAGATTTTCTGACTTCATGAATTGAGTTTGTTTACAATCTAGATTTTATGACTCTTGGAATACAGAGAAAAACACTCTTGGTTCCAGAAACTCTATTAGAGTGCGGGGATCTCGCGAAAGCAAACTCGGAAATAGAGTAGATTTTACTTTTTACTTTCTACATTTGGACAGGGTTTATTGGCTATCGAATATTAAACAGTAGCATAGTTTGTATTTTGCGAGTACCTGTCCAAGAGTTAACATTGAAAAACGGTGGACACCAAATAAAACACTTTTTTGGGGAGTTTAAATGCTGCCATGTTAGAATACATGCAAAAACATTTGTATTATGTACTTGTTATAAAAACACTTTGTATTATTATGACACATCAGTAGGCGCTTCATAGAAAATATGAAGTTCGTTATTTTATTTTTTCATTCGCTTCTATTTTCTTCTATAATAAAAACGTGTTTATGTTAATACTAATTTATTTTATTTTTTATTTGGTTGAACTGGAATTATATGTACATATGTATATAAATATAATATAATCTAATAGCTTTGAGTCAATTATAAAGCAGCTCCGATGTCACGGTTGTAAACATTTGACTCTCGATACTTCTCATTGATAAGAAGATGAATATATACATACATATACATGTACTATATGAAACAAGCCTGGTTATGAAAGTATTTTCACTTTCAGACAAAGTTATGAAAAAAATTTCTGAAAGTTACCCCCATGAATTATTTTTGGATTTCCCGACGACGCTCGAGAGACCACTCCAATAGCAAATAGTTAACAAATCCATAATAAGTACAATCAGACAGCAATGCTAAATTTTCAAAATGACAATGCTGCAGATATGCTTTACCAAATGCAAACATTTATAGAAAAGTAAACATGACAGGTATGTTTACAATTTGAACAACATTTTACCAAAAACAAAACTCATCATTCAAAGCATACTTTTTATATAACGATGAAATAAAATGCATTTAATATTTTAACTTGCACAAAACAAACACAACATAACACAAAATATATAAAAAAAAATTCTGATTTAATTTTAACATATGTCATATGTCGGTAGCTATTATGTACACAAAGTTTGTGTTATTACAAACCTCCTTAATGTTTTTAATACTTTAATATGAAATATTGTTTTTTATGTTGAAAAAGTAAATTTTTTATTTTCAAACAATTTAAAATAATCAAAACAAAAACATTTCACGAAATATTTTGTTCTAACCGGGAAAAAAAGATTGATTTATTTTATATTAATTCAACACCCATGATTGTAATTTATTCAACCGACGCGACGCATTGTTTAAAAAAGAAAACACAGTCATTGGAATGTCCTCATTTAAATTCAAAAATTTATTGTTATTGTAATACACAAAATTCGAACTTCACAACCGAAAACACATTTCTTTGTGACTGTCGTTAGATTTATTCATAAAAAATAAATTAACCCGTTCCAACACAACACATTTAACATAAATAAATTTTATCAAAGGCTTTTCTAATTAAAATAACAAACAATGCAAATATGTTTTAATGCGAACACATAATTATTCCAACTACCGCTGTTCTACTGAAAAATAAAAGCGTTACGAAACATTAGTCGAACATAAAAATAAAAACTTAATTGAACACTTTCTGTATGAATCGAGATATGAATCGGGTTTCGGTCACTCTGGTTCACCCTGAATTTTAAATGTGTTTGCGTATGAGTATGTACCTTCCTTACTTGGAAAAAATGAAAGTGACAACATGCCATACAGAGGGACTCAGTTGCCACTCAATTAAAATATGAAAACAAATAGGAATTATATAGAATCAATTGCTGAGAGAATTCTAACACAAGTAGCTATTTGAAAAAAAAAAAACAATTAATGAGAGCCATATTCTTTGGTCAGTGATCAGGCCACAAGATAAACGCACAAACACTTCTAATTAATTAAAAAGCTGAACCAAAGCCTCCGACCGACAATAATTGGGCTTGAATGTTGGTTTGATTTAAATCTTAAGAGTTTCGACGAGGAGTGAACTTAAAAATCAATAAAACCGAACAAACCAAATCAGAGCAAATGCGTAGGAGGAAGGTAGCTGTCCAATTAACTGTGAGGTCATTGCAAGATTGTTCATGAAAAAAAAATATAAATAAATAAAACAACAAACACAGGTGAAGGACAACAAACATGCGATCGACTTACATTTCTCCGCGACAATGCGGGACATTAAGGGACATAATGCATGCAAATAGGTCACCCAGTCAAACAATAATACATATCTAGTAATAGTGTGCAAGAACTTACCATTCCTAAAGGTTTTGGTTCGACAAAAACATCCTGCTTGGTGTATCTGGCATTTAGACTTGTCGACGGACTTATGGTGTTGGGAGTTCCACCACCAACAGGAGTCGATTCATCATCGCTGCTGTTGATTTTTACAGCAGGCTCGGGAAATATGAATTGGTCTTCATTTTTGGTTGTTTCGGGTGGTGATTTTCTGTAGAAAAATTATTTTTTATTGTAAAATATTATTATATTACATATTGCTTGAATAAAGGATCTTATTAGAACAAAAAAAAAAAACTAAACCACAAACCTTGATAATCGATTTGGGGTTTGGGAATCTTCAGCGTCAAAGAATTCCTCCGAGCTGTCTGAGTCAGTTTCGAGTTTGATCATCGTTAAATTTATACTTTTTTCTTGTGGTCACCTCTTTTATTGTGCTCTACGTTGTTAGATTATAATTTTTTTTGCATAATATGCTAAGAACTTCGAGGAGTTGCATGTTTTGTTTGTATTTCATTCAAGCATTGCAATAAGGAGCAAATAAGGTAACTTTAAAATTAGTTAAGGAAATTTGTTTAAAAAAATAGATGAAAACATTCTTTAAAATTTAGTTTAGTAAATTTTTTTTATGAAATGAAAAAAATATCTATCGTCGTCCGTCCTTTGTACTTTTTTAACAAATGTCAATTTGACAGTGCGAAAAAAATTCTATGAGGGTGTGTGTCAGACAAGTTTTAAAATAATCTTCCAAACGTAGTTAGTGACATATAGGTGTAAGAAAAGTTACTTATTAACTTAAACTGGCAGTTAATTTTAAAAAAAATGTGTCTGATTTTTAATTTCGAAAGCAGTATGCTATTTCACCTTACTATTTGGGGTAAGCCTCTTTTTGAACACAATGAGTGCGAAAGTGAAAAAAATGAGACAAAAATCAGCCAACGGGTGGGCTTTATCCATAATTTTCTGTGACTCTTTTTAGTCGTGTTTTGTTGGTAATTTTTAGTTAGTCAGCACTGGAAAGAACCAATGAAACGCTATATTCACTTTTGTATCCACTTTTTCATTTTATTTCAAAGTTGGTATTCTTGACTTTATGCCAAGCCCAAGTTTCAAATAATTTTATGGAAAGTATGGCTATTTGTATATGCCGAGTTGGTCAACTTGTACCCCACCTTCCACTACAAACAAATAAAAACCGGATAAATAATCATTATTTAGCTTGAATATTACCAAATTAAATTCCAAATTATATAATTTTATTTAAAGATCTGCTTTAACCAATATTTATTTGTTTTTAAGCGAAAAGTTCAAAATCATCAAACCTTTTTTGCAACTTTCGAAGGTTGAAAGCTTCTTACTTCTTCCGCAAAACACCGCCCTAAGGGAAAACACAATGAACACAACCATGGACGTATATATATCTATTACGTCCATGAACACAACCATTAATAATCATTGTAAGAATAAAATAAAAACAATAAAAAGACTAAAAATAGTCGAATTAAAATTTATTTAGTGGAGTATTTATGAATGAAATTCAATATTAAAGGTTTTGTGGCCTTTACTCCAAAAGCATTGCGTTTCGCCCTAGTTTGATGGTGGGCTCATCAGCTAGATGACATCAAACCCAATCTAGTACGCAATAATTGTCGATGATTACCGACTGCTTTATAAAATTTACAGAGAAAACTCCCTGTGAATTATATTATTCTAAAGAACTTTGATTAAAGTTAGACATTAGAAATTATGATGTTATGCTCGTGGCCAAGCGAAGTTATAAGAATAAAATAAAAACAATAAAAAGACTAAAAATAGTCGAATTAAAATTTATTTAGTGGAGTATTTATGAATGAAATTCAATATTAAAGGTTTTGTGGCCTTTACTCCAAAAGCATTGCGTTTCGCCCTAGTTTGATGGTGGGCTCATCAGCTAGATGACATCAAACCCAATCTAGTACGCAATAATTGTCGATGATTACCGACTGCTTTATAAAATTTACAGAGAAAACTCCCTGTGAATTATATTATTCTAAAGAACTTTGATTAAAGTTAGACATTAGAAATTATGATGTTATGCTCGTGGCCAAGCGAAGTTATAAGAATAAAATAAAAACAATAAAAAGACTAAAAATAGTCGAATTAAAATTTATTTAGTGGAGTATTTATGAATGAAATTCAATATTAAAGGTTTTGTGGCCTTTACTCCAAAAGCATTGCGTTTCGCCCTAGTTTGATGGTGGGCTCATCAGCTAGATGACATCAAACCCAATCTAGTACGCAATAATTGTCGATGATTACCGACTGCTTTATAAAATTTACAGAGAAAACTCCCTGTGAATTATATTATTCTAAAGAACTTTGATTAAAGTTAGACATTAGAAATTATGATGTTATGCTCGTGGCCAAGCGAAGTTATAAGAATAAAATAAAAACAATAAAAAGACTAAAAATAGTCGAATTAAAATTTATTTAGTGGAGTATTTATGAATGAAATTCAATATTAAAGGTTTTGTGGCCTTTACTCCAAAAGCATTGCGTTTCGCCCTAGTTTGATGGTGGGCTCATCAGCTAGATGACATCAAACCCAATCTAGTACGCAATAATTGTCGATGATTACCGACTGCTTTATAAAATTTACAGAGAAAACTCCCTGTGAATTATATTATTCTAAAGAACTTTGATTAAAGTTAGACATTAGAAATTATGATGTTATGCTCGTGGCCAAGCGAAGTTATAAGAATAAAATAAAAACAATAAAAAGAATAATCATTGTATATGGAGTCCATGTCTTAAGCTGTCGTAGGTGCCACCAATCTTTAGGCAAAAAATGTATTGACATTATATTTCGCGCCAAAAATTTCCAGGCATTCCAAGATTTTATCTTCACTTTTATGTTCACTTTAATTACTGACCAAATTATCGCCACTTTTCGTATCCCATACAAAATTTTGCTAAAGTGACTAAACACTTACTAACAAAACACGACTTTTGTTGTTTCTCTTTACTGTTGTTCATTATTTTACTATCTCACTTCATTCATTTTCGGTATACTTGCATGCATGACGTGCAAAAAAAAAAAATAAAAAAATAGGTACATCAAAAATTATTAAATAGGGCTTTTATGTAACAACGATATTACACTATCTCTTTCGCAAGGCAGTGTCAAAATCAGCAGTAAGCGGATGACAGCTGAACATTTTTTTATCATTGTTGAAAAATTGATTGAAAACAAGAGCGGAAATATTAGTGTTGTGCTCGAAAATTGTGAATATTGTGTAGTCACGTAAATCTCAAATTTCACAGGAAAAAAAGGAATTATTTACAAAATTCTCTTACAAGATTTTGAGTTTGACAGTTTGAAAAAGAGCGATACATAATTTCAATCTGTCATTCGAAAACATTCAACATCAAACATCTTTTCATCATTATAACTATAACAAATCAATCAGTATTTAGTACCGAGCTGTCAACGCATACAACACAAGGTGTGTGTCACCCTCCATGGTACATGTACATAGTACAGGGGGTAATTGTGTAGAACTGGCTTAGTAGGCTCAGTTTAGATTGTCGGAAAGTTGAAAATCCAACGAACCTGAGCGGAAAATAACTGCTCAAAAAGGAAAAAAATCGGATTTTGCAAGTTTTGCAAATATTGATGTTGCAATTTTTATGTTGTAAAATATTTTTATATGTAAAAAACTTCAATTATCATTCAGGCTTTCGTCTTTTCTCAATTTTTGTGCTATAAATTTGTTAATAAAGTTCGTTATTTTTCTATCTCGCTTCAATCTTGTTCGTTTCTGAAAGAGTGCACATGCATGATATGCATACTAAATGCTCTTTTGTGCGCTATAGGTAGAAAAGAGGAAAAAGAGGATTGTAAAATTTGAGACATGACTGTCTGAAACAAAGTGTAAAAGCGTGAGCCTCACCAAATATTTTTTAAAGAGGAACTTGTCAAAATTTTCGCGTGTTTTGTAGCAAGGTGTAATAGCACACAAACCAGCTAATGTTTTCCGCCGTTGCATGAACACCCTTATTTGAAAAACATTAATTAGACATCTATCATCTCTCAAAGTTCATTAAAAGCCTGAACTATTTGGACAGATTACATGTGACATATCTACCAAACGCGGTGTTGTACATAAAAAACAGCCGGCATTTTTTGGTATTCATATTTTTCACAAATAAAATAACTTTTTAAACTTTGAAAATGTCCAACAAACAAGAAGAATCTGTTCCAGCTGAAGAAAATGATCTTCTTCAAATCAGACCACTGTAAGTTACTCATACAATTTAAGTATTTTTTCAATATTTTTTTGTTCTGTTTACAAAGTGGAGCTGGACAAGAAGTAGGACGTTCGTGTATCATGCTCGATTTCAAGGGAAAAAAAATCATGGTAAGTGATTATGAATACTAATGAATATTGAATTATAATACAAGTTATTAAAACATAACCAGCTTGATTGTGGGATTCATCCCGGCTTGTCTGGAATGGACGCACTTCCCTATGTGGATTTGATCGATGCCGATGAAGTTGATTTACTTTTTATATCACAGTAAGTTTACGTTGTCCGTGTAAGTTCGTAGCTAAAAATATCTTCTTCCAGTTTTCACTTAGATCATTGTGGAGCACTACCATGGTTCTTAATGAAAACCAGTTTCCGCGGACGCTGCTTTATGACACACGCCACCAAAGCTATCTATCGATGGATGCTATCAGATTACATCAAGATCAGCAACATTTCCACCGAACAGATGCTCTACACCGAAGCCGATCTAGAAGCGAGCATGGAAAAGATTGAAACCATCAACTTTCATGAAGAACGCGATGTTATGGGTGTCAGATTTTGGGCTTACCATGCCGGTCATGTGCTTGGTGCGGCTATGTTTATGATTGAAATAGCCGGTGTAAAGATTCTATATACTGGAGATTTCTCACGACAAGAGGATCGTCATTTGATGGCAGCGGAGATTCCAACAATGCGCCCCGATGTTTTGATCACCGAATCTACTTATGGAACCCATATTCACGAAAAGCGCGAAGACCGAGAAAGTCGATTCACAACACTTGTCCAAAAAATCGTCCAACAAGGTGGGCGTTGTTTGATTCCAGTGTTTGCTTTGGGTCGAGCCCAAGAACTACTGCTTATTTTGGATGAATACTGGAGCCAGAACCCTGAACTGCATGAAATTCCCATTTACTATGCCTCTTCTCTGGCCAAAAAGTGTATGGCTGTATATCAGACTTACATCAATGCAATGAACGATAAAATTCGTCGCCAGATTGCTGTGAACAATCCTTTTGTGTTCCGTCACATTTCCAATTTAAAAGGAATTGACCATTTCGATGATATTGGACCTTGTGTGGTAATGGCATCGCCAGGTATGATGCAGAGTGGCTTGTCGCGTGAGCTCTTTGAGAATTGGTGCACCGATCCCAAGAATGGAGTCATTATTGCTGGTTACTGTGTAGAAGGAACTTTGGCAAAGACGATTTTGTCCGAACCCGAAGAAATTATGACACTTTCAGGACAAAAATTGCCTCTTAATATGTCGGTGGATTATATTTCATTTTCGGCACACACAGACTATCAACAAACGAGTGAATTTATTCGACTTTTGAAGCCAGCACATGTAGTAAGTTTAAGTTAAGATTACATTCTTTGCACAATTGTCTTATTATTTTGTATCAAATATGGTTTAGTTTGTTGGTTGGCTTGTTTTTATCGGCTGAGGGAAAGTTTAAATCTTTATCCTATTTTGTTTTTTAAATTGTATCTTAATGTTAGTAAAATAATTTCTGGATCAAGCTCTTTCAGTTTTGTCTCCTATTAAAAATGTATTCAATACAACAATGTATTGTGTCGCTCTTGAATGTCAGTCGCTTGTGTACTGGGTTTCAGCAATATCACACCATGCAGTGCACAAAAAAACAATTTCATTGCAAAAAATTTCTAAAGTAATAGAGTCGTTTTATTCCATTTAAATATGGAGGGCTCACATCTAAACCAAACCAAGTCACAAAAAGTGAATTCCGAGATATTAACATTTTAATTACACAGACACTCACTTCATTCTTTTACCGTTAACTGAGGAACGCAGCTATTTTTGACTTTGACTTTGGACAAAATTTAGAAAAAAATACTGGAATTTCTTATCACTAAGTTTGGTATAGCTATGAACCTTTTATATTTTGTCCTGGGTGCGTTATAATCATCAAATCCTCGTATGAAAACTTAACTATCGTTCACCTAAGTAATAACTTGCTAATTGATAGTAGAGTAAACTTCTTTTTCCGATAAAGTTAATGATCTCGAATGGGACCACAACATTCCGTAAGATCTATTTTTACAGTTGGCCATGTTAACTTCAAAAAACGTGGACAGCCTCTCAGTTTTGATTATTCTCTGTCTGAGACCAAATGAATGGATAGTGTTCTGGCATTTGTTTATTCTAGTAGTGTTGTTTTTGGTACTAGCATGTGCTATTTGTATTTGCTTCTATTATGAACAATCCCAACACGAACTAAATTTTAACAAAATAAAAATCTTCCTATTAAAGGTCCTCGTTCATGGGGAACAAAATGAGATGTTCAGATTAAAATCAGCTCTACAACGTGAATATGAAGCTGATCCCAACACAACCATTAACTTTTACAATCCTCGCAACACACATTCGGTAGAGTTAAACTTCCGTGGAGAGAAGACTGCTAAAGTCATGGGATCTTTGGCTGCCAAGGAGCCTGTTGTCGGAGCCACACTGTCTGGAGTTCTTGTCAAGCGTGATTTCAAGTACCACATTCTAGCTCCATCTGATCTTGCGAGTAAGTTCAGATGCAATAATTATTTTCAACAATTTAAATATTTAATTTTTTTTATCATAGAATACACCGACATGAGTATGTCTGTCATAACTCAGCGTCAGAGTATTCCATGGGCTAGTTCATTTAATACATTAAAACTTCTACTCGATCGAGTTGGCGGTCCTGGTACAGTTAGTATTGTTGAAGATGAAAAGAAGATTCGGGTGTTTAATTGTCTAGATTTGACAATAGAGGGAAAAATTATTATCATGGAATGGCAAGGGACACCTGTAAATGATATGTTTGCTGATGCTGCTTTGGCTTGCATTATGCAAACTGAAATGGGAGGAACTAACATTAAAGGAATTACTGGCGTACCTAAGCCTGATAAAACACACTTCAAAGAATGTCTCATAGAAACATTACAGGACACTTTTGGTGAACACTCTGTTCCGAAAATGTTTAAAGGAGACGTTCTACCGGTAACAGTTTCAGATAAAAAAGCAGAAGTACATTTGGAAACTTTGGTAAATCTATTTGTTAAATTATATATATTTATGTGGTTTTAATAATTTAATGTCGATTTAATTTAGGCTGTGGTCTGTAATGAGGACGAAAATCTAAGGCATTTTATTCATACTGCGGTGCAGAAATTATATCAAGCACTAGTTCAGTTGCCATAATGTTAATACGATGTCTACTATGTTGCATTTATAATAATTGTTAGTCATTTAAGAAAATTTATATAAATAAAGATTGAAAACAATTTAGCGATTTATAAAAAATTGAATTTGTTTTAACTTTATATAAAAAACTAATGAATTGTTATTTATTGTTTTCACAAGATTTTCTTTACTTATGACAATATTAAAATCTCTTCTAAATTTGTAAATTGCTTCGGAGTCGGTTGTTGCTTCGGATAATTTTGAAAATAAGATGTCAACCATCTTTTTCTAGAACTCAGTAGGTATTTCTTCAGTTTTTGCCACCCTCATTGTTGCAGAAGGGTGCAGCTTCTGGGTATTAGCGGAAGCCTCGCACAATACTTTCATTATAATGAGGTCCTAAGTTACTGAACAAAATTCGATCACTTCTTTTAAGGGCTTTTTTGAAGACGGTTTAACCTTTGGTTATGTTCCTGGATAGTCTGGTATTTACATCAATGCAAATGCATTCCCAACGATATACATCATTCTTGCTGCGGCAACATTTTACTACATATTATTATTAGGCCAGTAAGCCTTTAAGTAGCCCATATTCTTTAGAAAAGAACACCATAAGTCGAATGCAAACAGAATTGTAAAGTAAAAGTTGTTCTTTAACTGCACTCGGGCGTAGGTATACGCAATTTTTTTTTTTTATTAACATTCGAAGAGAAGTATAGATCAACATAAGAACTATATTAAAAATATTACATTTTGCTCTTTTTTTTTTTAAGTGAAGTAAAAATACATATATCAACAAGAAGTTCCATTTCCTTTAAAAATCGGCAAATTCAAGTTTTTATTTTTGATACAAAATTACAAATATTTCATATACACATACGCGTTTTTTTTTTTTTGATAAACTTCACTAAACCTAACAATTTTGTGAACTTATTTTTGATTCACAAATTGAACACCATTAAGTCCAATCCACATGCAATTTAAATGCAACGTTAAAAATTCAAATCCTGCAAATCTCATTAACATGTCGACACACATGTGCATGTTGTTATCTTTTGGATAAATATCCATTCCTCTTATACACATTGCGAGTGGAATTGGAATTGGAAAAGGAACTGGAAAACATAGCGGTGGAGGATTTCTTCCTGATAACATAAATTGACCCAGGGTGTTTCCATTAAACGTCGCCCGTACTTGAAGTTCCAGGTTTTCAGATCGAAATGCACTCATCATACAAACTATTGACAAAAAAATAATTATTTATATAAACCCCTTAGTTTTGTATTAAAGTTAGTAATTACACTCTTGTGACATATTTGCTTGCGGCCAACTGCCTTCAAAGCAACATTGACAAGTGCTATCGGCACATTTGCAATTGTCCTGCAGGAATTTTACTCGTACTCCCATTTGTTCCAGGCGTAATGCACAGTTTGATCCACATGATGTAATGTTCTCGACTGAGGCACTTTGTGTCCATTCTATTTGAAATGTTATCAATATAAAGACAATCCACAAGACCATCCTTTCGTTTTGAATGCAAATTTCGAACTAGACACATTTTTGAAGTAAAAGTGCATTTTTGCAATGGCATATGTAATGTGATTCAATTCAGGTGGAGTGGTGGTAAGTACCTGTGAATCTCCGCATTCTTGGCCTATAGATTTATGTGTTAAATAATGAAGGCGATGTATTATTTGGTTTCATTGTAATTTGTCACGTCCCTTATAAAAACGTGCAGAAGTCATTGATGTATGATCCATGAGTTTTTTTTTTTGAATATCATTTGAACTGATTAATTTCAGTTTTTTTTTATGGGAGAACCAATAAAGGTTAATTGTTTAATTTTTATTACCGTGTGTTTTATTATATGGATAATTTATATCAATGTATAGTTAATGATATAAAGAATGTAGGTTATCATCAGATAACAATAACACTGAACATATGCGTTTTTGAATTTATATTTAAGTAAATAAATTGAAAAAAAAATGTGTTTGTTCTCATGCTTATGACGATGAAATCTCATTATGAAATGATGCGGAAGTGAAAAACCCGTCTACAAATAAATTATTGATCAACACATAATTCGCAAAAAGTCGTTTAATCTTTGCTTTCCCATCCGCTGCTTAAGTCTTATCTCATCAAATAACATAATGTTTCTACCAATTTTTTTCTTATTTTATCGATTTTAGTAAGGGCTTTGTAAGCTTTGAAAACTCCCATAGAATTATATTTCCTCCATCGAGATTTAACCCATTCCATTGAGATGGATTTTTTCTTATTTAAAAGTCAGTGTCCGATTTAGGTCTACTTCCTCGAGCCTTTTTTCAAGACTCCTTCTCAGGACCTTACCTGCACATGGCCATCATTTTAGCTATCATCATGAAATTTACTGTTTGCTTTGCTTTGCTTTTAGAGACTAAAGTCTATTGTAAATTAATTTTACTTGCTCAATAAGTCATGTATTGGTTTCGTGTAAACAAAAATCGAGTTTTAAATCAAACATCAGTATGATATACAGAAGCCTAAAAAGTAGGTTTCGTGATGCCGTCCGTCGCCCTCGTCGGTCTGTCTGTGCGGATGTGTGGACGTGTTTGCTTATTTGTGATTGTATAACGCTAAACGGTTTGACGGATTTTGTTCAAACTTCGTGTGTAGTACCTACTTTTTGGTGTTTCCCTAAAGAGGACAAATTCGATTTTTGTTTTAGCCCGGCTATAATGGGTATATACCTCCCATAGAACGGTTTTAGTTTTTTTTAACTTTTCTCAAAATTGGCTCTAACGAATTAGATAAGTTCGCCCGGAATTTCAAATATTAATATTTTACAAGTATGTACATATCTTTTAAAAATTTTGTTATCTCTCGAAAACAATTATCACAATAGAATGTAAACATTGTGGTAAAAGGACCACACTTGTAAGGCTTCATTCCAAAAGACGTAGCGGTAGTCTCTTTGAAAACACATCTGAGTCTGAATCGACAATTATCATTTTTACTGATGGAAAATGAACATTGGTGTTGTTGTGAGATTCTACTCAGAATATCTGGGACTATAAAGCTCATTTAGGTAATAAAAAGGCTGAAGAACTAGCAAAAATAGGATCATCACTTGATCTTAGCCAAGCAGACGCATCGGTTAAAATCCCACCCTGTTATCTAAAAAAGACAAAGAATGAGTGAGAGATGGAAATCACTTGACTCGCCTGTGCCATAAACAGAAAAATATGGCCGAATTTAAATACACAAAGGACAGATAGAATCATACAATTGAACAAGAATTGTTTGTCTTCTCTCATTGGTATTATTACCGGACATAACTTACTTGGATACCATAACAAGTCACAGATGACTTTTGCCGAGGATGTGGCGATAAAGAGGTATTCGAAGATACTCCCCGCACTTACTCTGTCACTGGCCAGATCTCTGTTGCCCGAGAAAAGAATACCTGGAAAAATAGTTTTTCCATAGAACTAGAAGAAGTCTCAAGCATTTCAGGAACAAACTTACTGAAATTCATAAATACCTCTGGATGGCGGAATTAATAATTGATTTTTCATTACAGGTGCGCAGTATGGGAGTATATATACTCATACTGACCCAACGTACCTATTTCATGTTTCCCGCATGTTGCGAAGTGTTAATTCGATTCGACTTCATTATAAATATGAACTCCTTGCCCATTTTTATCAATAAATTTTATCTTAGCTCCTAGTTTCTTACTTTGTAAGTAAGGCTAAGAATAAGCTTTTATTAAAATACCAAACAGTTTTAAATATTTATTAGTTTATTAAAACTTAAAATGACACTTTTCTATTGCAAGATCAATAAAACCCTGTTTTGTTCCTAATAAATTTTAATAGTGTCTTTTAAATGAAGCGGCACTTGGTACTCAAATTCTTTTGCCGAACTCGAATCAGATTTTCCAGAAACCATCATCAAAGCATAAACCCATTCACAGAACCAAGTCATCCCTTATGTAATAATCGTGAACAATAATGTTCCCACATAGGCCTGCCGCTTATCTATGTATCTAGTATCTACCCTAACATTTTTTTACCATCATAATAATAAACAATTACAAGCTTTTAACAGGCAAACAGGAAATACTGTAAGAATATCTTATTTGGTATTATAAAAATGTAGGTACATATATGTATGCACATTTATATTGTGACAATCATAGAATTCTTCTGCAAACATTTTGAATATAATAAAAATAAATGGTTTGTCCGGTTGCCGTCGCTAAATTTTTTTTCGGGGAAGGAAAACATAGGATTGTAATTTGGTTTGCATTTCCATGAAATGAAAAACAACATTCCGCCTCCGCATTGTATATTCGCCTTTGAATTTATTTCAACCAAGCGTTCAGCAAATGAAGAGGCACAATATGAAAAAAACTTTTTTCATTTTACAAACCACTACAGCAAACCAAGCCTGCCACAATGTATTTTTATTTAATGCAAGTGAAGCGGTGTCTATGGCGTGGAAATAGGTGTGACCAGTCGTCTTCTTACTTGCTCCATAGGGCAAGTATTGTTTTCGTGCCAAAAAAAGATTCGAGGTTTTAATCAAACTTGACATTACGATGATAGAGAAGCCTGGAAAAGTAGGTTTCGTCATGCCGTGTCCTTCGGTCTGTCTGTGCGGCTGGCGTATATGCGGGTGTGCGTATGTGCGGTTGTCTGTTCACCGAGCTACAGCCTAAACGGTTTGACGGATTTTCTTCAAATTTCGCGTATAGTACTTTTTAGCAAGTCCCTAAATAGCCCAGTAAAATTAGAATTCTTGCAGTTATATTCAGAATAGTGAAAGTATAACGTACAAAAAGTTTCATCAAAATCGTATTTGCTGTTTTCCAGAAAATCTCTCATGTAATTGTTTTAGTTTTTCCGAATTTTATTGAAAACGGCTGATGAAACTTTTTGTACGTTCTTCTTGCATTGTTCTAAATGTAAGTGCATTTCAGGATTTTGGCTAAAAACGCACACAACAAAGATTTGGTGCTTACGGCGTCTTACAAATTTGGCCGGAACTTCAAAATGGCTGAACCGATTTCATTTATATTTGGTACATATACATAAGTTAAACATGCAGAACAAGATGGCATTTAAAGATTTTAGATGAACAACTTAATTGTTCATCTTATTAATAATTTCATGGATCAAATTTTTTGTATTTCTATAGTTTGCAACAAAAGCAAGTTCGTGCCACCCAATCATGCATTTTTTGTGTGTGTATTAGGCTTAATGGGAAAACCACAAAAAAAAAAAACAAACAGTGCCAAATAATAGTTAAAAAGTGCAATGTTGACTAAAAACAGACTTTGTAACAATTTAACACTTTTTTCTCGAAATTGGTTGATGGTACGATGAAAAGTGTTAAGACTTTTTTGTAGAAAATCATATAAGCTAAAATTTTTTATTATTTTGCAGGAAGTTCAGTTTCCGAGAAATTTGCAAAAAAAACCCCTCAAGAAAAAAATTAGGTCCGGACCAAATCATGGGTACTTTTGAGGATTTGCTCAAGACATAAAAACAAAGATCTCCAGCAAAATCCAGCTTTGTCCGAATAATTTCGTAATTTTACCTTCTTTGTCTAATTTCCCTGGGCGACTACGATAAATTTTAATGTTTGTTTTAGCCCGACTATAACGAGTTCCTGCCATATAATGGTTTTAGTTTTTCCAATTTTTTTTAAAAATGGCTCTAACGATTTTGATAAAACTTGGTTAACGTTATACATAGCATTATTCCTAATAAACCTGCATTTCAGGATTTTGGCTAAAAATTTACAAAAAGGATATTTGGTGTTAACGTTTTTCACAAATTTGACCATATTTTGATAACGGCTTAGCCGATTTCTTTTAATTTGATATAGATTGTACGTTTGGCATTTAACACAAGCAAAACAACCGGTTAATAAAAGCTACCATACAATTTGACCTCATGTTTAGGCCATTTTTTGATATTTTTCGCCCTTTCATCAGAATTTAATATATTAAAATTTTTAAAGTTCGCGCGAGTAAATTTCTTTAAGTTTCGTCAATTTTTTGAGTCGCTCTTGGCAATAATGGTCGGATTCGAACACGAGAAAATTTGGCCAACTGTAAAATTTATGTACGTAAATTGGATTATTAAGTGCAGGTGCTCAACATCAATCTCCGTTTTCCGCGATTAATCTATGTTTTCCGCCGTTGAATTAATAAATTAATACCCTTGTTAAAAAAATATAAAATTATGTCCTTTCATTTTGAAGATATATGTAAGTATATTAATTTAACGTTAAGCGAATAATTCACCTTGAAGTGTATAATTTAGTAACCACATTTTTAATAAACATGAATTTACTTTGATTAAAACATACAGAACGGTCACTCTTGTATTTAAAATTTAAAATGAAATCATGAGTTTTTCTTATAATATACACTGTTTTGTTAAAAGCCTCCCTCATATCTACACAGCCTATACGCAGGGCATACTTCTTTCTATGTGCGTTGTCATATGGAGTATATCAGCATGTGTGGCAGATAATGTTAATGGTCTTTTGGATTATTGTTTATATTTGAAGCCTATTAAACTGTTGACATAAATGTACTCATAAACCCATCAAAACAGCCAACATACCAGGGAAGCAGATTATAATCATAAGCGTAGCTATCGTCGAATGTGGAGGTTGAGGCATTAATTTAGAAGATAGTGTAGAAAAAAACAGTTCAAGTTCAAACAGAAGTACTTAAACATCTAACGAAAAAAAAATGCATTTAGGAGGGTTGGTTTTTTAAATATGAAGGTCTTTTGGAAGAACGACAATATTTGTTCGTTTGTTTTCATGAGATCCTATGAGAATACGGTTCACTAAATTATTGCTGGGGCGATTACATGACTCTGATCCTTGCATGACAATGAGCATGAAAAGTAATGTCATCAGACAAACTGATATGGATTTGGTTCTAAAGGAAAAACCAAGTGGCGATTCCTGGTCCTTACCTTAAGGTTAGCTCTGGGGTAGTTTGAAATAAATAAACAGGTTGAAGGGTTGTGATAAATCTTACAGACGAAACCCATGTTACAATAAGAAACAACGTATCAGTAAAAGACAGTGCGGAGATTTACTTGAGTTAGTAAAAAATAGAAAAGGCTTGTATGTACACATATAGGCGTTGCAATCGGTTTATTTTTGTTTTGTATATTTAGGAAAATCGTACGAGAAAAACTTTATAAATTTTGATTTTATTTGAGCTGAATAGCAGAGAAGTAAGGTACCTATATTAAAAATATATAAAAAAAATTCAAGACTCTTCCTCAATCAGGAACAAAACTAAAAAAAAAAATGCATTTAGAGGGCGCTGGAGTCGTTCAATTATTACATCGGAATATCAGTAGCACTATAGTTATATATGTACAAAAATTCAAGGTTCTATCTCAATTGGGAACAAATTTAGAAAAGCATGCAAATAGGCGTCGCTGAATACTCAGTAATCAGAGACAAATACGCACACAAAATTTTAAATCTCTAGCTCAATTAGGAGATAAGTAACAATAAAAATACAGGTAGGGGGTGCTGCAGTTAGTTAATTTATACATTAGAATATCAGTAGCCCTAGAGCAATGTATTTACATACGTACAAACTATCAAGGCTCTACCTCAATTAGGAAACAAGTTAGAAAAAACGCATATAGGGGGCTTTCTAGTCGCTCAGTTTAAACAATCAGATGGAAAAATAAAGGCAGGACATACAAAATAATTTAAATCAATAATTTAACAAGTTTAATAAAATAATATGAAGTTTCAATTTATAGAATTATAGTTCATTTATAAATTATAGTTCATTTAACACGAAACTAAAAAACAATTTAATGTGAAACTTGGGTAAAAATATGTTTTTTCGTACTATAAACGGATTAAAACATACATTTGCTTAACGAAGTTGTCTAACTTCCAAACACACCTCCGCAATGTCGTGTTAAGAAGTGTTACGTTAATTCCTTAAATATAATGTAGGTTGACTATAATTTTACACCATTGTTTTGTTTCTGGTCTGGAAATTCTATCCGTCGCGTCAGTTTGTCTCTCTGAATCGACATGCATAGCCAAAACAGTTAGGCTGATTTTCTTCAAACTTGGTGTAAATTATTCTTAGAGTAATGTGCTCAGAAGTTTTTTTATTTTTATTTTTTATTTTTATATGACCGATTTGTTGGAAACAGTGATATTTTGTATCAATTTTTCCTTCGGCGAAAGCTTATCAACGGTACTTACCATACAACTGTTCTTTTTTGATACAGATTTTTTTTTTTGATTGACTAAACCGATTTCAACGAAATTTAATATTCTAAAAGTACTGCTAAACTTGATTTATACTGAAGAAAGTATTTTAAGAAAATTAAATTTATTTTAGAAAAAGTATTTTTTGAAAACTTATTTTTATCGAAAAAAAACGATCTATTTAAACAATTTTTGATAAAGTGATTTGCTGCCGATGTTTATGCCTTTCATAATTGTTTTTTATTGCATACATTTTTTTAAATAGAATTTTTTGAAAAAAAAACTATTTGAAAATATAAAATACTTAATAACACATTTTTAAAAATAAAGAAGAAGAATTTGGTGATTTTTTTATTAATTAACGGCGATTTGATTTTGAACGAATAAATTCAAGTGATCGATATATTTTTGTTTAAGCAGTTAATTTTGGAAGCACTCTGCCAATCATGGTCTACATAATTCTGAGGGATGTCATTTCGTAAAGCCACTCGCGTGTTCGTTTCCAATTGCAGTTTCTTCACGTATCGCCACGCTGACTTAGGTTCTCCATTCACTTGATGATTTAATTTCTATATGGAACTAATTGTTCAACAATATTTCAATAACGTTAAAACCAAATTAAGTATACCAAATCAATTTTAGTGACAATTTTAATTAAGTGGTCTTATTCGACCACTTCTCAATGTAAATGACATTAATGTTGTGTTGTGCTGTAGTGTCCGTATTGGCCATGATCATGAATATAGTATGAGTCTTTGCGATTCCTTAAAGTCATTACCTACATATGATTTCTGGAACATTACACGTGAACGTTATCATTTTGATTTTTTAATGACTTTATTTAACATAATCTCTATAAAATATATTCTTATAAATCAGATAAGAGCATGGTTTACGCCGTCTGCCAGAGTGACAACGTTATCATGTCACGTTATCACATATAAATGATTCCAAAATTTTGTATTATATGAATTTTAGCTAAAACTTGTACTACGCTACGAGGCGTCAACCCATTGTCCAGGAGTTTCTTCCATATAGTGGCCTATTTTGGACCAATACGAATTCAAGTCCAAAACCGTGCAAATCAAACGATCCGTTCCCGAGCTATGAGTGGACACTCGTACGGCAGTTGCTTTTAAGCGAACCTTAGACGGTTAATCTTTTGACATCAATCTATAATTGTGTTTTTAAAAACAAAGCTGTATGCGTGCATTTGTTGGTCGAAAAATTTTAACACTTGATTTTGTCTGATGACAGATTATATGAGTGTATGATGACTGAAGTCGTTTGACTGATCGAGAAAGGTTCACTTTATGTACATGAAGTAAGTTTAATTCTAAGAAAACAGATTCAACCCCTCAAGCCCCCCCACCCCTCTGTCTACGTGGCTGCACCCTAGGTTCCAGAATTGAGCATTATGCATCGCCAGTGAATATTGTCGAGTTTCAAATTGGTCTTACAAGACACTTGTATACTTTCACTTAAAAATTGATTAAAAGTAAAACACATATTGATTTTGTATAAAATGTAGCTCATGAACGCTGAAAACCAGGTACAAATACATATGATACATTTGAAAGTTAAGTTGTAAAAAGTAGATAATATGGTTGGGTTGAAGGTATATAATATTACTTATAACTTTATACATAAGTTTGGCACTAGAATTGTGGGTAATTTGAATTACTTACAGAAAATCTTACAAGCCAACTTCCTTTGAAAAACAGGTTTTTCTGCTTGCATAACAAAGATAAACTAAACTGAACCTATAAAATTTAGAAGTTCAAGCACTGCGGACTCACTGCGCACTAACTGATGCACTGATGCTCTGAAATTTAAACTTAAAGCAAAATCATAGTTTTCTTATATATGTATTTTATTTTATTTATAATTTTGGAATTTATATTTTTTATTACACTTTATTTTGTTCTATAATAATAATTCCAGTTAAATTTAATTTTACACCGTTAAATTTAGTTTCACAAAAAATAATAATATTAAAATGTTTTTCGAAATATATGTAAATAATAGCAGCTTTTAACGACAACAATAACATTTGCCGTGAACGGGCCCGGAGTACGAGTACTTTGGACCGTTTCCACACTTTTGATCACGAGCCTTCCAATCGTTTAGCCAGCAATCGCTCTTACAACCTGCTGCGTTAATGCCGATTCCGGTAGCGGCAGTGCCAACACCAGCAGCGGCTATAACAGCACCGATGACTGGTAAGGCAGGCTTCGACAGGATAGTGGTGATTGAAATCAAAACCACAAATAATACAATCCAACTTTTGCTGTTCATTTTGAATAGTTAAATTCAAATACTAAAATGCTTAGACTTTATTATAATAATCTTTTGCGGGATGATAAGACAAGAACTTCAGAATCGTCTGGCGGTAGAAATACTTTTGTAATCAACATCAGAAGAGGCATGGTTTTTATGTGAATGCAATAACAACTCACGATGCATCGGTACAAGTAGCAAATCGGTAAGTTCAATTAAAAATTACAATTTAACTGGTTAATCTGATTTGCATAATTGAATTTATTAGTTAATGTCTTCAGTGCTGGACCTGGACATTTATCATTATTTAGGCCCATTTCACGTTTGGTGTAAAATCTGAGTGCAAAGTATGTTGAACATATTTATAGGTTAGAGTTTTCAGAAAATTACAAAAATACAACATTATGAATATAGTAATGTTGGTTAAAGGTGAACCGTGTTGCACCAAGCTATACTTAAAGTAGTTTTAATTTTTAAAGATGTTAATTTATGAAATGTGCATCTTTCCATCGTTTAATAAACCAATTTATTAAATATGTAGGTACATACCTACTTTTAATAAAATTTTTAATTCTAACCATATAAAAAAAAATCAGAACTACATACTTAAAAAAAAAAAGGTTGGTATAGAGACGGAAAACATAAATTATTTGAACATTAACATATGTTATACGAGTATTATAGGAAGTTCACACAACTATTTTAAAGAGGCTATTATTGTATTTTATTTGAATCGCCAGCGAATTCTGGAGAACAACTCAATACAAAATCCCAAATTCCTACTGACATATTACTGGAATCTGCGGAAGTTCTATTTTCCCTTGTTTATTTTTATTCGTTTTCTAAATGGCCCATTTTTCAAAAGAATTAGTTTATTCAATTGTAATGTAATGTTGTATACCTATGTAAACGGAATTCCCCTTAATCACTTTTACTCTCCTCGAATAGATTGTAGAATTAGTTGTAAAATTTTTATTTTCCAGCGCCTGATCACCCCTCAGGCCATCCTTGTACAATATAAATTAATATGATGTTTCCTACATAATATTCTAAGAATGCAAGAATTGAAAATAAATAGCATTTATTTATGGCAGCTTCGCAACATATGAGATTGCTTCTGCGTAACTACGTCATAGTGTTAATTTATTATCTAGAAATTAATCTTTATTTGTAGAATTTTAATCGTAAATAAATACATAAACTGGTTTCTTTGATTCATTAAACGCATTTACAACGAGCAATCAGAAAGAAGGAAATTATGATTGTGTTGTAAAATGCGATTAATGAATTATTTTTAATTTATGGACATATTGATGATTTGTATTTTTTATTTGTAAATTAGTTGCACCATAGATGATTTTACATTTATGGCTTAGTGTGTGCCAGGCGGAGTCAGAATAATGAGGTAACGGAAATAAACATGTACAAGTGTATTCTCCTAAACATAAGTTTTCCCAAATCCTACTCCCATACCTTCACGCGGTGACACGATGGTTTCAAACTCACCGAAGTAGATGTCGCTAGCCAACTCGAGATGGGCAAACTTAAACACTTGTGAGGTAGCTAGGAAACTGTGGCCGCAGTACGATAAAAATAGAACGAATGCAATCATTCAAAAAGATAGGAAGTCAGTATCGACGTTGGTAGGTGTTTTAACTGGCCATAACATGCTAAGATATCACGCCAAAAAACTACGTCTAACTGAAAACGATCTACATATGTAGAGGTTGCAGTGACGAGGAAAAACATGAGGATATAACCCACTACCTCTGTCACTGCCCCAGTCTCTGCCATCTAAGAAATAAAACTCTGGGGAAATACTTCTTCGAAAGCATCAAAGAACTATCAGAGTGCCCAATATCAAATCTATATCGATTCGCAAGAGGAAGGGAACTAAATATGGACTTCGAGTATGGTAAGAGGAGGAATTGGTAAACCCTCAAATGGGCATCACAATGGGTCTACATTGACCTAAGTGCGCTGGGACTGAGCTATTGGCTCTCCTAAAGCAACCCGCAAACCTAACCTAACCTAGATGTCGCTAAGTCAGCATATCGAGTAATTATTATTTCCCTAATTCCCTGTAACGAAAAATACTTAAACCGCGTACGAAATTCTTCTGCATACATTTGTATTTGTTTTTCTTTATTTCTCTTGCCTTTTAACTCAAGAATAATTGCTACAAAAGTTAAAAAAAACAAGCCGATAGTAACGACTTCCTATGAGCAGTATTTTAAACTTGCACATGATTTCTCTATGTGTATAAACTCAATGCTAGTACTTATCTCGAATCCGGATTTTTGGTGCCAACTGACCCAGTTAGGCCTCTCCCTCTTTTATCGAGACGAAAGCCAACCGTGGTTTCCACAAGTTCCCAGTCAGGCAAAGATACCATGCAGAGCTACTACGTCATTTTCGGAGTTCGGTCTTCAAGAAACAAATAAAACCAACATCTGTCATGAATTCCTTGTTACATAAAAAAAACCTTAGTTAGGAAAATATCCAGCTGCCTCTGATATGTCGCTCTATGGATATGTATCTCTTTTAGTTAAAAATCTTAGCCCATCATGTCAACAACAAGAGTATGTATAGCAGAACTATGGCATAAAAGCCACGAAGCCACATCAGAACTCCCGCAATAAATGTGGTAGGTTGCACCCTTCCATTGAGAAGTAATTACTATGACGAATACTACTAGGTTGCGCATGCAGCAATGAAGTTTTATATCATTGTTGAAAAGGGAAAACTAAAAGCAACAAGCAGTTAAACTCTGCAAGCAGAAAAGAAATACACTGGAACAAAAAAAACATAGCTATCGCATCAGCTACGATATTGCATCAGAACATCTTGGAATCCCCTGTTAAATTTATATAGATTGAATATTTTTCATCCTTGGCAATCATGATTTCCTTCTTGATGATTGCTCAATGCTCATTATAATGCATACTTTAAATCAAAGAAACCGGATTGCTTTATTTGCATTTAAATACCAAAAGAATTTCAATTACTGCAATTTAATTTGATACAATAGTTTTTCCGAAGAGATTAAATAAATTGGTATATTGTTATGTTATGAGGTGCCTTTTAATAACATGCAATGTATTTTGAATGAATAAATTTGTTTTGGTTAATTTTTTGTACATGGTTGTACCGAGGGTTTATCAGGCGCTAGAAAACAAAAAACAATAATCGAATTAAACTTTAACTTGATACAAAACAATCTACAAACACAAAGTATTCTTAGAATAATATGCCCGGACGTTTTTTTTTTTATTTGTATCTTAGGTCTTAAAATGATAGTGCCTCAATAAGCGTTATCATCAATTCTATTTTTCTCGAATAAAATACGTCGATTTTAATAAAATTGTATGTGAGTGAATTGTTGCCAACGGTGATCTCCTTCATCTAAAAAAATTCCGAAGAAGCTTTTTAACCCTTATTCCGTACTTTTTGAAACTGATTATTTTTTGATGAAATTTAATATTTTAAAGCTTGATTAGGTAATACTGCAATCAAAAAGTTCGGAAGTTTTTTTTTACTTCTATTTTTCTCGATCAAAATACGATTAATGTTGACAAAATTTTATATGAACTATTTGTTGTCAACGGTGAAAAATTAATTTGAAAAAAATATTTCAAAAAAAGCTTTTAAACCACCTTTAATATCTTTTTGATATCGACTTATTAGATTACGATTTTGACGTTTGACGTTTGATATTCAGGTCGTCCTGCTATGCTTGTAAATTAATTTAATTGATTTTTTTTAAAGTATTTATTGAAAAATGTTTTTATTTTTTGAAAAATTAACTACAGAAAATCTTTTTTTCGAAAAAAAAATGCTGAAACAAAGTTTTCAGCCGTTAACATGAAGGTATACATTGCTACAAGAGCAAATTTGTTCTACCCAGTCGTGCTCTTTATTTGTTGTCTTCGGACCTGGTGGAAGATTGAAAACTGTGATTTTTCGGATTTTTGGGTTGGGGGTATACGGGTGAATAACCGAGTGTATAGCCATTTTTATTTTGTTTTGTTTTTGTATCAGAAGTATAAATATTTAAATTAGATATATGTACATACAAAACAAGGATTACAAACATTAATGGAGTGGGTAAATTCAAATCGAAAATTCAAAAATAATTTTTGTTATTTTTAATTTTCTCAAAAATTCAAAGACAACTTCTATTTAATTTTCAGTGAAAACAAAAAGTCAATTTAGAAATTAACTTCACAGTTTTAAGTAAAAAAATTAACAGACTTTTTGTTTTTAAAAACAGTAACGATATTTATTGTAATTGTTGCGCTTATCTTAAAATATTTGTTTTTTCATTTAAAGCAATTTCGTTTATCGGATTTTTTTTTCAGAATCAGGTAATGAACGCGTACCTGCCATTGAACCGTTTTTTATTGCATCGACTATCTTTTGAACACGTGCACCGATTTTGACGAAATTTAATACTCTGAAGCATCTGCTAAATTTGAATAATAGGTAGGTACTGCAAAACAAATATGAAAAAACATAATTTTTGAAAAAGTTTTTTTTTTCGAAAAACCGATAATTTTATTTTCTAAAAAAAAACAACGATCTATATTTCCAAACAATTTTTCTTATGGTAATGATTTTTTTTTTAATTTTTTTCAGAATCAGCTTATTAACGGTACTTGCCATAGAACCATTTTTTATTACATCGACTTTTGAACGGGTGTACGATTTTCACGAAATTTTATATTCTTATTATTTATAATATTAAAAAAAAAATAAAACTAATTTTTTTTATTTTTCTTGTAAAAATATCTACGATTAATTTTGATAAAATTGTATGTAAATAAATTGTTGCCGACGCCGACGGTGATGTTTTTCATATAGGTACATAAATCTTTTTTAATGCATAAATTTTTTTTAAAAGAATAAAAATAATATTTTAAAATATAAAATACACAACTGGGTCAAATTAATTTTCCAGTCGTTAACACGCAATTAATTTGCCACAAGACCAAGTTTGTGCAACCCATTCGTGTGCTTTATTTATAATAATTTGAAATTTTAAATAAGGGGCTAATGTCATTATGGCCATTTTCGGTTTCTAATAATGCAATAACAAATTAAATATTTACGGTTGTTTTCTTTTAACATTAAATGTAATTTTCTTATAAAAAATAAACTATCTTAAACCTTCAAATATTAAATTCTAAAACTATTTTGCTGGGAAATTTTATTTATATCTACATATAGTAATTTTAAATCTGAACACATTTATAATAGCTAGAAATCCCACACACCAAAGAATACAATGAAAACAAAATAATTTAACTTTAATAAGTTAAACTACAGATACAATTTAATAACGCAATGAAATTCCCTTCTTAACAGCACAGCCGTATAGTTCTTTGTCCAAAACGACAATTGCCTCATGAAAAGAACCCAGTTGCCAGTTGGGTTCATCAAAAAGCATACAAAGAATCCACGTTCTCTTGAGTTATCGCGTCAGGGGCGGCTAAAGCGCTGAAGAGTTTGGTTTGGTAAAGAAAACTGAAGCTCAAGCGCAGTTTCACAGAAACCTTATTCTCTTAAAAACTGTTTCAGCGCAATTGATTCGAAGAATTGTAGTAGAGTAGTGACAGTGAATGAAGTATCGACTGAAACCATTGCTCGAAGGTAGTTGAGTGTGAGTCTGAGTGGTTCGAAATTCAATTTTTAGTCTACGACGAACTTTCGAACTGAAACAATCGGTGATGTTACAGCGGAACTTTTAACTCAGTAAATCCAATAACCGAGGTTTATTATGAGGCAGGTATTAATTAAATTCACTTTAACGAAATAAGTGAGTAGAAGTTGACAAGAACTAAATGAGTTATAATGTGCGGTTGTTCGTAAATTTAAAATAAATGCAAACCTGTTTATATATCAATGAATGAGTCTTATAAGATAATCAACTGTAAAATGTGAGATGGAGAAATAGATACACACGTTGCACTTTTGTTTATCGATATTTATTCAAATCGTGACCTAGAAAAGTGAACTAAAGTTGTTCTGGTTCGGGTTTTCTAGTTTAAATTTTATTTGTGTATCTTTTGCTATCGAAAAGTATCTGTTTACATCTTGTTCTCGTTTAAGACGAACCCACAGAGCAAAACAAAAAAGCAAACAATATATAAAAAGAGAGTAGGTATCATGGCTACAGTAAGAAGAGCTGGACCACCAGTTCCTCCGCGTCCACATGCAATCCTATTAAAGACACGTAACGTAGATATAGGCAGAGCAGAATTGGTTAATCGTTCGCCAGAAGCTAAATCAGTGTTATCTTCTTCCAAACCAGAAGATGGCAGAACCGTTGTTTATAAATCTCCATCATTTAATTTTCAAAAAAGGCAAGAGTTACGAGAGAAAAGATACTCTTTAAATACAGCCAATGGCACTTGCGGTTCAACGACGACGACAGTAGTGATTGAAAGGGGATATGCTCCACCACAAATGCAGGCTAAGCCTATAGTTGCTTCGAAAAAACCACCAAGACCGACTGCTCCAGTGCCAATAAATGTCAAAGGAAGAGACAATACCTCCTCGAATAACAATAACAATTCATCGACATCATCGTCGGCAATCGATAACCACAAAACAGAGGTTGTTGTCATTGAGAATAATGCGAATAATAACAATGGCAGTCCTGTACTTCCAAATCCTCCACAACCCAAACCACGGACATTGATATCCAAGGCTCCTGGGGGTTTTCTGCGCCGTTCGAAGACGACTCTTGATAATTTCACGAGGTCGACCATCACCATTGCAAGTTTTTCTAATGGCGACGCTAATAATAATGACACTGACAGTGCAAACGGAAGTACCCATTCTCGCAATGGCTTCATGTCGGGTAAGACGTTTGACATAAAAAATAATTTAAAAAATGCCGCCGAAAGATTATTCTCGGAAATTGTTAGTCACTCTAAGGACTCAAAATGCCAAAACAAGACAACTCCGACGTTAAATCGAAGTGAATCATGGACAACAAAAGATTCTCCTGCCATCGAGCTGGATCAAAATGGAAATAAATCTGAAATTAACATATCCCCATTCAAGCCGAAGCTAGAAGATCCCATACCACCTGAGAAGAAGATTGTCTTCCAAGAAATGCTAATCTCTGAGTTAGCTGCCATGCGTCAGAGATCCAGTTCTGTTGATCAATTGAATACGCGATCGGATTATGGTCTTCGTGTGGATTACAATGGATACGGGGAGGAAAAATCGGGAGAAGATAAGTTATTCGATGTAAGATCAGACAAGTCAATGGATGATAGTGGAACTAGAAGTGCTTTAACACTTCCATTGAATGGGAATACGAATAAAATAAAACGTGCTCGACAACGTTGTCCATCGGGATGTTCGACAGATTCATCTCCATGCGGCCCGGAGAGCTCTAGGATACGTACATCGGATTGGATTGAGATTGGAGAAAATGGAAAGGAGGAGGTCATGACGAGTTGTCAAATAAGCTTAGCAGATTCGGGAATGGGGGATGAGGAGAGACCGGATGACGGTTCATCATTAATTGCGGATTCGTGGACTAGTATTCAAGAGGCCAAGAAAGAGACTGAGGAGAAAGAGATGCGAATAAAAGCAAGAAGGTGAGCTAAAAATGATTTAAGTTTTAATAAATTGTAATATAAATTGTTTCAGTCAAAAAATATTTTGTAGGCATTAGTTTACTTTTTAGGTAAATTAGAAGCGAAGAACACATTTAGAAGAAAAATGAAATAGATAATCTTTTATTTTGAGTGCGTGGTTGTTTAAATTTTAAAAAAAATATTTTTTTTTTAAACAGTAAATTATTTATTTTTTACTATTATGTTAAATGAAAATCTTGTTCTTTAGATTCAATTAAATTAAAATTGAGACAACATTACTTATTCTTAATTATTAATTCCTGTTTTAAAATTTTTTGAATTATATGTCATAGAGTTTATTCTGTTTTAGCTCCAATACAAATACAGTTTTGTATGTTCATGAGGATTTTTTGAGAAATGAGAAAAGTGAAAATGTCGGATTTTGTATTCAATCGGGGGTATACGTTATTTTTTTATCTTTCAAAAATTGTCTTTTCATTTTAAATATTCAGTTGCTTTTGCCATCTATGTTTTTTAAACTGCAGAAAATTTTGTTGGTAAAATATAAGTTTAGTGAATTTTCTTTTTTTCAAAAAAAAAAAAGTTTTTACAAATTCGAAGTATTTTAGGTGCTAAATAATTTACAATTATTTCATACGAAATAAAAATTTTATGTCGACCTGTTTTCTAGATTTTGAATTTACAAAAAAAGTTCGAGCAAGTTATTAATCCGTCCGAGAAAAAGCTTAAGAAAAAAACGTTTCTCTGGGATCTACCGTGAATAGGTTCGACACATTTCTTTTACAAGCACAAAAAAGACAATTACAACTAAAATGAATATCCTTATTTTTTTCAAGAAAATCTTTGGAGCCGTTTTCGAAAAAAATAAGCTTGCCCATAACCGTTATATGGGTATATATTTATTTTTGAGTTGAAAAAAATTCCAATTTTTTCTTTGAGGTACATGGTCTGCAAACCGTACATACCAAATCTGAAGCAAATTGGTTGAGCCGGCTTGGCTGTAGGTGCTATTTTAAACAAAACTGAGAGACAAACAGACAGGCCGACGGAAAAAAATGGCAGACCCACTTTTTTTGTCTTCTGTATCATCATAATCTTATGTTCGATATTTATCTCAGAACTCAGTAGGTACTTCAAATCAGTAAAAAAACTTTTATTTTTAAAATTATTAAATAAAAATCGATTTATTTAAAATCCGCTTTAAAGATTTATTTTTTTTCACAAAAGCTTTTATTTATCCAATTAAATTTTCGCACTACTAACTTTAATTTAAGCTTGAATCGTTATCAAAAGGAAACCGGAAACAGAAACTGGGGTATTGGAGAAAAATAACTTAAATCCATGATCGCTGTCTAAAGGTGAAATTCATGACAACATTAATTTCAGAGCATCCCTCTTTTGAAAAAAAAGTTGGATTGGCACAAGAACAAGCGACCGTGACAACCTAATTTTGTTTTCATTTACACCTACTTAACCTACAATCATTTATTTATAGCAATATTTTTACTTGTGTTTAGTCTTGGATTCGTGAAAAAAAAAACGTTTGAGATAACAATCAAACATGACATTACGATGATATAGCAAAATCGGAAAAAGTGGGTCTGCAAACTCTGTCTGTCTGTCTGTCTATCTGTATCGACACCTACATCCTAAAGGGTTGGGCCGATTTTCTTCAAACTTGGTAAAAAGTATTCTTTGAGTAATATCCCAGGAACTTTTTTTTATTTTTATCCTAGGTCATGAAAAAACGGTACCTACCATATAAAAGTCATCGATAATTCCAAATTTCTCGAAAAAAACACGATCGATTTTCATAAAATTTTATATGAGTCATTTGTTGTCAATGATGATATCTTTCATCTAATTTTTTTTTCGCAGCAGCTTACGGTACCTGCCCGACAAAGGTACTTTTTTGATAGCGATTATCTTTTAAACGGCACAACCGATTTTGACAAAATTTAATATTCTGAAAGAAGTTAGTTTTTTGAATTCAAATTTTTTGGAAAAAAAATCGGATCAATTTTTTTTAAATTTTATATGAGTGATTTGTTACCAATGATGATGTCTTTGATCTTATTTTTTTTCCGGAGAAGCTTATTAACGGTATTTGCCATATAACAAAAAAAAAAAAAAAATAATTATACAAATTCTATATACCTACTTATATGAAAATTAATTTAAAAAGTTTATTTTTATATTAAGAATATTCAACCAAGTAGAAGACTTAGCATCAGTTTATTTTAAGTGGACTTTTTTGAATTATTATTCAAAATTAAAGCGTTTAGCGGCCTATAGTCCAAGAAAACACAAATCTAGCACCGGGCGAAACGCAATGTTTTCTTGGACTATAGGCCGCTAAACGCTTGAATTTTGAAAAAATAAACTTTTTAAATTAATTTTCATATAAGTATATAGAATTTGTATCATTTTTTATTTTATTTCTTTGTTATATCTTAGCCTTGGCCACGAGGCAAAACAAAAACACCACTCCCAGTTGAAAATGATTGCAACCGTGATCTTGCTGGTATAGTTTACATTAGCTTTTTGTCAAAAAAGTTATGTAAGCTGAGCTAGAAAAATCTTTAAATTGCGAAATGACAAGGTGCTTCTGCTGGACGACATCTGACGAGCTCACAAAGCTAGCACCGGGCGAAACGCAATGTTTTCCTGGACTATAGGCCGCTAAACGCTTTAATTTTGGTAACTGCCATTAAACAGTACTTTTTCCATAGCGATTTTCTTTTAAACAACTGAACCGATTTTGACAAAATTTTATACTCTAAAAGTACTCTTAAACTTGATTAACACTGCATGAAATTTTTTTGGGAAAAAGTTTTTCTAAAAAGTTAGTTTTTTAATTCCATTTTTCCCGAAAATAATTCGATCAATTTTAATAAAATTTTATATTAGTACTTTACTGTCAACGGTAAAAAGTCGACGAATTTCCCAGTCGTTAACACAAAGGTAACCCATTCCTGCCCTTTATTATATTAACATACATTCTTGATTAATCTCTTTAATTCTTCACTAAAAACACAAAATTGCTAAAACATCATACCTAGGTATTTATTTCACCTAAATACCTATGCACCCGTGAAGTCATTATAATTCTATTACTTTGTTGGGAACATTTCTTTCCATTTATCTTAAATAGTCATTTCAAATGCTGACATCCCACACAAAAAAAAATATACAAACAAAAATAATACAACTTTAATTAGTCAAATTACTGAAACAATAATTTAGGAATTTAAAACGCAATAAAATTTAATTCAAAAAAATGTTAAAGTTCTTTGTCCAAAACCGCAATTTATTATTATTACTTCAGAAAGAGAACCTTTTTGGGGCGTCAAAGAGCGTTCACATTTTCTGCACTCTTGAGTTATGGTAGGTTTGGGTTTTATTGGTTGACTCAGCCAGCGTTGCCAGCCACTTATGCCTCACTTATTTTTTTTATTTTTTAAGAAAAAATCAAAAATAAAAAAAAAACACATGCAAAGTTTCTTTTTTTGTTTTTGAAGACCGTCTTAGGTTGCAGTTGCAATATTCCACCTGATGGTTCTTTTTCAATTGAAACTATATTCACGACTTTACACTTCCAACAACAAAATTGATATATTTTCATTTGCTAGCAACATGTTATTTACTCTTTCGTAAACAAAAAGAAACGAAATAAAATAAAAATTAATTTTGCAGGCCTCAAAATGTAGAAAGGTGTGTGTGTATTAGTTTTCCACTTCGTTCTACCACTTCAAACTTGATGGAAGATTTTAGTCTGTTTTATACTGCACACTTCATTTCCCTCTTCTAGAAAATCCGGGTTTTCCCCCGGATGAATTAGTCTCGTGTGTGAAATCCCATTTAAGATACAATTTTACTCCAGAAACTGTAATGTAAATTTATTTTGACTCTGTTTGGTTACCGAAAATGGCAAATTTGCATATAGTTTTAGAGCAGAGGCAATTTTTTTAAAGAAAAAGTATCAGGATTATAGAATGTTTTTTTAAATCGAAAAATTAATTTTTGAAATCTAATAAGTTCAAATGAAAAAACTAAACTTAAAAAAATAAGCCTCAAAGCATCAGGCAATAAAATTATGTCAAAAAGGCATCAGATGGCATCGCTGGTTGCAGCGCAGTTCTCAGACAAGAAAACTTAGGCTCAAGCGCAGTTTCGACGATTTCTCTTAAAGTATGTATGCAGCGTAGCTCAATCGATTTTAAGAAACAAAAACAACTTGCAGTCAGGGTTGTCAGATGTGGCGATTTATCGCCAAACTGGCGATTTGAAATTTCATTTGGCGACACGAAAATTGGTTTGGCGATGTCACCCAAAATCGGCGATATTTTTAAGTTTTTGGCGATATTAATATTTTGAATCGAAATAGTAATATTTTTTTTTCTTTTTTCTAATTTTAACTTAAATCTTACAAATTAACCTAAATGACAATAGAAGACTAAACAAACAATTGTTTTTTTCTTCAATATTAATATTGTTTAGCAAGACAGCTTCATGACAAAAGCTATTTTCACGAACACCTTTGTGTGCGTTGTTTGTTCTTTTGTATCGGAGCGGACCTATCGCCGAATTTAAGCGGCTTAGACTAAATTCAAGTGGTAATTAAAATTACATTACTTTTCATGAATTTTTAAGAGTTGAGTTGAGGAGTAGATTAGATTAACATCACAGAAAATGAATACTCATCGAGTACTCCAGTCAAATTAGCAGAAAAATGAGCAAATATCTGCAAAAACTACTGTATTCATCCTAGATTATATTTTTGGTTTAAAAAGTACCACTTGGAGAGTCTAAAAGAAAGTACCACTTGTAGAGTCTTAAATCCAGAAAGCTCACAAAAAAAATTCTGCGTTGTCCGCCATTTTGAAAAAGGCGTTAACGCCATTTCTCGACTTCTTTCGGTCGTATAATAATTTACTTTTTTTTAGTTTTTTAGGGAAAAATATTTTCTGCAACTTTGTCACACAATTATTTTTGACAGCCTTTCTCAAAAAAAGTTATTGGCTAAAGACTGTCAACATTTTAGAAATGGAAACCAATTTAAACGATTATCTCGCCTTCCGAGCTAGATCCGGCTTAACTTAAATAACAATATAACCTAAAGTTCGTTACGTAAATGGTTTTTTTTTTATTATTTTTAATTTTTGTGAAATAAAAAGTTTTTTTTATTTTTCTCGAATTTTATTTTAAAAAAAATGGAATTTGGCGATTTTTTGGCGATTTTTATTTAAGAGTTGGCGATTCCTCCTTTTAAAACCTGACAACCCTGCTTGCAGTGTAGTAGAGTCAGATTTGTGTAGAGAGATGTGAGACTAGTGAGTAGTGAGTGAAGTATCTAAATCTAAAATCTCTGCAAAAAGTATTTGTGCTGTTTAAAATTCAGTCGACGACGGATTTTCGAACTGATTAAACATTCGGTGGTGTTATAATGAGATTTTTAACTCAGTGCAGGTATTCAAAAACTGAAGTTTTTTCAAATGCAAGTGTTATTTAAAATCATTTATGTAAAATAAGTCAGATAAAGTGTGGTTCAGAATTGAATTGTTGTTGTTAATAAAGCGAAACCTACATAGCTTAAAAGTGCAATAAAACTGATTCTGCATATAATAGTGAAGTATCTTTCAAGATAATCAATGTGGTTAAAAAAAAACAACTGTAAAATGTGAGATAGTGAAATAGATATACACGTTGCACTTTTGTTTATCGATATTTATTCAAATTGTGACCTAGAAAAGTAAACTAAAGTTGTTCTGGTTCGGGTTTTCTAGTTTAAATTTTATTTATGTATCTTTTGCTATCGAAAAGTATCTGTTTACATCTTGTTCTCGTTTAAGACGAACCCACAGAGCAAAACAAAAAAGCGAACAATATATAAAAAGAGAGTAGGTATCATGGCTACAGTAAGAAGAGCTGGACCACCAGTTCCTCCGCGTCCACATGCAATCCTATTAAAGACACGTAACGTAGATATAGGCAGAGCAGAATTGGTTAATCGTTCGCCAGAAGCTAAATCAGTGTTATCTTCTTCCAAACCAGAAGATGGCAGAACCGTTGTTTATAAATCTCCATCATTTAATTTTCAAAAAAGGCAAGAGTTACGAGAGAAAAGATACTCTTTAAATACAGCCAATGGCACTTGCGGTTCAACGACGACGACAGTAGTGATTGAAAGGGGATATGCTCCACCACAAATGCAGGCTAAGCCTATAGTTGCTTCGAAAAAACCACCAAGACCGACTGCTCCAGTGCCAATAAATGTCAAAGGAAGAGACAATACCTCCTCGAATAACAATAACAATTCATCGACATCATCGTCGGCAATCGATAACCACAAAACAGAGGTTGTTGTCATTGAGAATAATGCGAATAATAACAATGGCAGTCCTGTACTTCCAAATCCTCCACAACCCAAACCACGGACATTGATATCCAAGGCTCCTGGGGGTTTTCTGCGCCGTTCGAAGACGACTCTTGATAATTTCACGAGGTCGACCATCACCATTGCAAGTTTTTCTAATGGCGACGCTAATAATAATGACACTGACAGTGCAAACGGAAGTACCCATTCTCGCAATGGCTTCATGTCGGGTAAGACGTTTGACATAAAAAATAATTTAAAAAATGCCGCCGAAAGATTATTCTCGGAAATTGTTAGTCACTCTAAGGACTCAAAATGCCAAAACAAGACAACTCCGACGTTAAATCGAAGTGAATCATGGACAACAAAAGATTCTCCTGCCATCGAGCTGGATCAAAATGGAAATAAATCTGAAATTAACATATCCCCATTCAAGCCGAAGCTAGAAGATCCCATACCACCTGAGAAGAAGATTGTCTTCCAAGAAATGCTAATCTCTGAGTTAGCTGCCATGCGTCAAAGATCCAGTTCTGTTGATCAATTGAATACGCGATCGGATTATGGTCTTCGTGTGGATTACAATGGATACGGGGAGGAAAAATCGGTAGAAGATAAGTTATTCGATGTAAGATCAGACAAGTCAATGAATGATAGTGGAACTGGAAGTGCTTTAACACTTCCATTAAATGGGAACACGAATAAAATAAAACGTGCTCGACAACGTTGTCCATCGGGATGTTCGACAGATTCATCTCCATGCGGCCCGGAGAGCTCTAGGATACGTACATCGGATTGGATTGAGATTGGAGAAAATGGAAAGGAGGAGGTCATGACGAGTTGTCAAATAAGCTTAGCCGATTCGGGAATGGGGGATGAGGAGAGACCGGATGATGGCTCATCAGAAGTTGCAGATGCGTGGGCTAGTGTTCAAAATGAAGGGGCCAAGGAAGAGATTGAGGAGAATGAGATACGAATAAAATCAAGAAGGTTAGTTTGAAATATCTATAGATTTACGATTTTCTTAGCCACACTGAATTTAATCAGCAAGACTATTCACGAAAGGATTATCTTTACCTTTTTATTCATCATATTAAGCCGTCGAAAATTAAGAATGTTTTAAATATCTAATAATATTAAATAGTTCTGGCACGATTTAAAGATTCATCAACGTATTTTATTTTTTTGAAATTTCAAGATATATACAGCTATACAGAATATAATTCATAGCCGTTATGTGTTATTAAACTTGATACAAGATCATGAAGCAAAAGTAATACATAAAATCTGGTTTTCTCCTAACAATTAAAGCAAAAATTGAATAAAAATAATAATTTGTGTAAAAAAAATGTGTCAAGTTTTTTTGTAAATAAAGTAAAGTAAAAAACATTACGCGACCTTCTTTCTTTTAAATTAAACATTAAACAATAGCTCATTATCAAATAACATACCTTGAACACGATAACAAATAATTATTAAATTGTAAGTCGGTTATTACTCTGCCAGTAAACAGTAAAATATTTAAATCAATCACTGTTATTATCACGTACCTACACACATTTACATTTCATTTTGTTATTCATTTGTTTTTACATTTTTTTAACATGAATCTCTTATTTGTTCAGGGGCATGAGCAAAGCGTAGTCATTAGTATTTTTTTTTGTCAAGAGCAGTTCAAGCCTTGGAATTATTATTGAAAGCTTATAGGTACTCTTCAAATTTGACCATTTGTTGATATTCTTTGGCTAACTACAGATATATGTATGTACATTTTGATTTCAGACCCTTTGAATAAAAATAATTGTAACTCAATGCATTGGCTTAGCTATGCTTTGAATCATGTTTAAAGGGTGTAGGGATGCCTAAGTATCTTCATGATAATGAAATTTTGGAGCTCGAGTTCACCTGATAAACAGTTATACTGCTGTTTATCAATATTCCTTTCGTTCCAACTGAAAATTGTAGATCTCGCTGTCAGAAACTTAAAAACAAGCTCTGTCAGTACAAATGGTAAATGAAAATCTTAAAGCAAACAATTTTCAAATATTTCCATATCTTTATTTGAAGGTTTTTTTAATTGCGATTATAGGTCCTACAAGGCAAGTTATGCATTCGTGTAAAAAAAAAGTTTTGAGATAACAATAAAAAATGACATTACGATGATAGAGAAGACGTAAAAAGTAGGTCCGACAGTTCTGTCTGTCTGTTTGTATCGACCTACATCCTAAACGGTTGGACCGATTTCTTCAAACTTGGTATAAAAAATATTCTTTGAGTAATATGCACGGACGATTTTTTTTATTTATTCCTATGTCTTAATATAACGGCACCTACCATATAAGCGCTACCGATAATTTCATTTTTTCCGAAAAAAATACGATGAATTTCGATAACATTGTGTGTGAGTATTTTTTTGCCAACGGTGATGTCTTTCATCACAAATTTTTTTCCGTAAAAAGCTTATTAACGGTATCAGCCATAGAACTGTATTTTTTTTAATACCGATTACTGATAGCGATTAATACCGAGCACCGATTTCAACGAAAAACTTTTTGGAAAAAGTATTTTCTAAAAAGTTTTAAACTCAATTTTTCTCGGAAAAAATCCGATCAATTTTGATAAAATTTTATATAAGTGATTTATTGATGATGGTGATGCCTTTCATTCAATTTTTTTTCGGAAAATAACTTATTAACGGTATACCTACCCTAGAACGGTACTTTTTTGATACCGATTATCTCTTAAACGGCTTTACCGATTTTGACGAAATTGGATATTCTTATAGGTGGCCTAAGTTTTATTAATACTGCATTAAAAAAATTTGGAAAAAATTAAAAGTAAATTTTTAATTCCGTTTTTTTGACGAATTTCCCAGTCGTTTACACGAAGGTTGCTTGCCACAAGAGCAAGTTTGTGCGACCCAGTCGTGCCTATTATTTACATTATTATTAAGTATTACATAAGTCGCATTGTATTGATTTTTGTCTCCTCTTTTCATGGACACTTTTCTTTGTGAGGGATTGTAAAAGGAAGTTCCTTCTTTTTGTATTCAAAGACAAATTAAACATGTAAGATGTCTATGTCTGCATTCGAAGATGACATCATTACTTTGTGTCAACACTTCGGTAGGGTAAATATTTTTGCCAAATATAAACGTCTTTAAAGATGGTTAACCAAACGCCCTTATGCGGCGCCAAACATTCTTTCAATGGTGAACCAAAGTACATATTTATTACTATTTGAATTCATTTCAGTATGAAAAGATTTCGAATGTGCTTTGAAAGTGTAGAAGAAGTCTAAATTTGAATAAGTAACAGTGTATTTTAAAAAATGTGGTGCCCATACCAATGATGTCCAGTAAGTGAAAAACAAAGGAAGGTTAAAAGTTTAAGAAACACTTTAATAAGATTTTCCTCGCTTTCTTAATATTACTTTACATTATTAGGGATTTTTTATTAAACGGGTTCTACCTTTAAATAGTCCCACTTTACTGTGAAGAAATACTTGACTTGAGATCACAGCGTTCAACCGGTCGTGCCGGCTGGCGATATAAATTTCCCAAAAAAGGTAATGCGATTGGATTCGATGAGATACCATATGAGTTTAGGAAAAATATAGGTATTAGACATATATGTTATAAGAAACATAGAAATATTACCCGTGTTTTTTTTGGAAAATCGGCAGTGAAGTAAGATTTTTCATACAAAAATCTCACTCACTGCTGATAAATTTTCGACTTTCTTTCGAGTATCGATCAATTCTGACACTTGAACAATTTTCAGTACGAATTGTCATAAGAAAAATATATCTTTGAACTAGCTGTCATCAGCAAGCAATAAAATGTTTGACACTTACTCTTTTGACAGATTTTTAGGGCCAAATATGTAAATATTATAATTAAGGCTTAACAACGATTGTTCAACACGCCTTTACAAATCCAATTTGGGCATTTTTGCAGAGTATTTAGTGCTACCTGTCATTAGGGGCAATATATTTGACATGTAGTGCGAACCGTCATCGCATATATACATCGTTAATACATTTTGGTTTTAAAATACTTCAAAATAATGAAATATTATTCTTCAAGAAAGAAACACTCTGTCATAATTTACTTACAGTTATTTAAATAGCATTCTTTAAAATTAGAATTTGTTTTGTATGCTTAATTATGCAGTACATAACTATTTACTAAATAAATTCTTATGTCATAACGCAAATAACCTTCAAAATATGAAAAAAAAACCACACATCGCAAATTATTTGTCTCTTCTTTCCGTGCTCTTCCAATGAATGTCAGCACAACTTTTTGCATGTAAAACGAGTCAAATATTTTGATGAATGCATGATTCATTCCAACGTTGGAATAAATTAAGTGAAATACCAGAGTCGGTCGTAAAAACAAATCGCAAAAAATTAAAATAAAAAAAAAAACGATAAGAAAATGATCATTAAACTTGAACTTGCATGTTCTAATTAAATTAACATTTCGCAGAAATTTCAATTGCTGCGGCCAAGCAGTTGGAAAACATTTGCCTTAACAGGTTTCACATTTGAGAAGTCTAATTGATTTAGGAACTTTGAAATTCATTAACGACGACCCACCTATAGCGTGACTATCTTAATTAGATAGGTAGTCATAACTTTTAAGTTTTATCGCTACTGTTTATTTAGAAATAAAAATTATATTTGAATGAAGGAATCAATCTTACGAAATCTGTTATTATAGTTGGAACTGACAGTTAAGAATCACGCATGTTATGATTTTTCCAGATTTTTTTGCAAATAAAATTAAATAACGATTAGGATATTAAATTATTTTTTTTTAATTAAATGTCTTATTGTTTAGCTATATGCCCACCAGCACATATATTTATAATATGGAGTTTTGGCGATTCAGAGACTCTTTTCTTCGGGTTTGTATAGGAAGTCCAAAAGCGTTAATAATCTCGACTATGCTCACAACTTTTCACCTCTGAATCATAAATTCATAATATATAATAACAAATAATCCCTAATGTAAATTTGGAGATGATAACTTTTTTTTCCACTGATTAGGCATTTGGTCGCCGCTGATAAGTTTGGAGATAAGAACCGTGAACTATATTAGACCGATGTCTTACATCTTTTTTCAGACCTCAAAAGGTACCCCGCCTTGCCCAATTGCTTTTCTCTTTTTTGAGTTTTTTACCGCAAACTTATTATTATGAAACTCTCTGGGCCTAAACAAATTTAACTTTTCTATACGCACATAAATTATAAGTTACTTTAAGGTATTGTTGAGTTGACTTTAAATAATGAATAGAGTCTAGACATCAGTTTTATAGGAATACACAGGCACACATTTAGTTTCGTTTGGGCCAAAATGATATACTATCATAATATAGTCATAAGAGCTAGCTTTTATTTTACTGCACTCTTAGGGGACAACACACCGGTATATATGTATCTGCCTATTGTTTATAGTGTCAATAAACTTAATGTTCGTGTCTACCGCACAGGAACCCCTGTTGGTTTCAAACAGAAGACTGAAAAGAAAAACAACCTCCTAGAAAATAAGCTCTAAAATAAGTGACGGTTATGTTGTTGGACGAATATAACGAATTGAAATCACAAGCAACTCCTCACAGAACTTAATGATGTTTCATTACCATCGTCTAAAGGAGCATTGAATTTCATAACAAAATTAGAGCTGCCTAAGTTGTAATTTGCACTCCTAAATTACGGCTGGAAATGTTTCGAGAGACAACAAAACCTTAAGCAAAGCTTACCAAAAGTCTTTATTTGGCTAATAACAGACTTTCAAAACTTGTAGTAATGTTACACTTGCAAGCCAAATGTTTTTATTTTTCTTACAGAGCGATGGAAGGCTTCAATTGAATTCAATTATTGATGCTGGGGTTACATGGATCTTTTTTTTCATCCTTAAGTATACCATCATCTCCAGTCTGCAAGAGCATAAGTATATAGTTACTTCTCGAGTAAATTGAGATGCTATTATTGCAACAAAATGTGCAATCTCAGACAAGAGGGAAATATTATTTAATGGGTTATATTTTTTATTTTCTCGCAATAAATCAAAAGTGAAATAAGAACGGACTGACAGACGACCAAACGATACGGTACGGTAGCTGGCTCTGCACACTTCCAATCCATAGGATTAAGTCATTGTTAATTCGTTACATTTATCTTTGTATTTATGATACAATAAGTAGGAAATTGTGGAAGTTTTGTTTAGCAAAATTGACTTGGGGGTTTATGATAATTAATATATTGTTGGAAAGATTGAAAGGCTTTTCCGAGGGCTTTTCATAAAAAGTGTTTCAACTTGTTTTTAAATTATTATTTTAATTAAACATAAGGTGCAGGAGTATGTGATGTGTGTCTTTGATATAGTCCAATACCAGCTTCAGTACTTATATGTACCTTATACTTGAAAAATACGCACATAGATTCTTTATTAATATCAAGAGTTCTGCGCCCACAGCGCTACCTGCAGAAACTTGTCAAGTTTTCTCATTGGAGCAATTTTCACTTGCGATTATAGGTAGATACTGCAAGCACGAATTCATGCAAACAAAAACTGTTGAGTAACAACCAAACATGACATTACGATGATAAAGAAGACGAACAAAGTGGGTCCGGAAATTCTGTATGTCTGACAGTCTGTTTTTATCAGTAACTACAGCCTAAACGGCTGAACTGATTTGCTTCAAATTTGGTGTGTAGTGTTTGTGAACCATTCCTTAGAGGAAAATTAAAAAACAACATTACCTGCCAAATAACCGTAATGAAGAAAATTAATTTTCTCCAAAACGGCTTTCTTGAAAAAAATTGGATATAGTTTTTGTCTGATTCTTTTAATAAATTGCAAAAGAAAAAAATTGCCACGCCTATTAAGGGTACCACCCATAGAACCGTTTTTTTTTTTAGCTATCTCATGAACGGTTTAATCGATTTTAACTAAGAAAATATTTTCAAAAAGGTGCTTAGTTTTAATTTTAATTATTTCTCTAATTTATTTATTTTTTGTAAATTAAATATTTGGAAAACGGCTTTACCAAATATATATCCTATTTTTTAAAAATTAAATGTAAACTATTTAGGTAGCACTTTAAATTTTCATACTTTAAATTTTGCATAAAATAACATTTATAAAAATTATTAAGTAGGTAAACATCGATTTGTTTAAAAACCGCTCTAACGATTTTGGAATTATTTGTTTGGTAAACTTATATTTAAGCAACAAAAATGTCTACATACTTCGATTTTGGCTTGAATCTTCTCAAAAAGAAGTTCTAGCACTTTTCTGAAAAATTCATATGATATTTTTTTTTTCATTTATATAAAAAAATTATTGAAATTAGTTTTTTGAAATTTAATTTTATTTTCGTGGTAACTTGCCTCAAGAACGAGTTCGTCGTTCACTTTATTTATTAAAACATAGCTGTTACCCAACGCGTTGATGCCGCAGAAAAAATAAGAGACGAAACATCGTTTCTGAAAGAGTTATTACAAAACAACATAATTCTATCGGCCCAAAATTTAGTCAAAGGTTTTTTCTTAAATTCAAAACTCATATTATACTCATAATATGGGTTTTGAATTTAAGTCAAATCGGTCCATATTTAAGAATTTTTAAGAAAGCGACCTCAGCGCCATTTCGAAGGTAATTTATACATATAGCCTTAGTTATTTCTCACAGCTAAGGTATACCAGTGTACCAGAGAAGAAAATGTCCGTCAACATCGGTGAAGCAGTTTCTGTTTTGATCGGTAGGTACATAATTCGAACCCTTAGAATGAAAGTGACCTAACTCAAAATTCCTGTAACTTCAGAGTCGAGGAAATGCTAAATTAGGCTTTCGACTATACAATTGAGTTTCCATTTCACTCAAATGAAAACGAGAGAGATGAGAAAAAAATTAGACTTGAGTGACGATTTTAGATTCCGCCCTAAAAACAAAAACCAACCTTTATTATAAAATTATTCAAGAATAAAAAAAACTCAATTTCTATATGGAAGTCTAAATCATGAATTAAAAGGATGAGCGAGCAGAATACCCAATGGAGATTAGTAGAATAGATATAGGTAGGTAACCGACTTCTTATCACTTCTGTGCTAAATTCTACCTGTTTGTCGGTAAAGTGACAATGGGTTCTTAACCTTGTTTTAACAATGTTGCCGTGACAGCAAGAAATTAGCTCAATCTCAGTTCTTAATTGTTGTTATCCTATATAAATGTCACAGAATTTCTAAAGTGTCATTAAGCTTCTATGTAAGAGAGGTACTCAAAAAAATAAACCGTATTACTTAATCGCCCACTGGTGTTCCATATACGGAACTACAAACCAACCAGTCCCAGCCAGTTATACTTAAATGCATCAGCAGACCCACAGACACATTACTCGCTCATGTCAAGAGTTCCTTCCTTTTGCATAACACTTACGCGATTGGAGTGTGATGTTCACTGCACAGGTGTTATGCTTGTGACTCGTTGCGAGGACTCCACATATGGATGCTACATTAGCAACACTATATCAACATCGACAGGTTTATTCCTGGCCAAAAACCAGCAAAAAGAATTAATTACACTACAGGCAGCCTAGTGACACTCTAATCACTTTTGGCCTCATCTTGTCGTCATCGTCGTCATGTCAGTCGTTGTAGTGTTTTCCTTACTTAGTTGTGTCACTGTGCATCAGTGCAGCACCTGAAAATGCACGCCAACAGGTTAACTGCGATAACAAGTCCAACGTCGCGGAACATGTTTTGTATAAAAAATAACATTCCTCTTTACTGTTGTTGTTGTCATCATAGTGGCGGGAGGAGACAACGTTCAAATGAATTCGCTTCGCTGTTTATTATTAGGAATTATTGTGTTTTGCTGCGCGTATAGGACCGCATGAGTTCTTCCGGTTTGACATGACTTATGTAACAGCTTTTTTTTTGCTGTTGAATTAATCACAATGCCGGGCTTTGACTTTTCCGCGAAGGAAAACATGTCAAATCTGAGAATAAATATAAATAATGGACCAGCGATAAAAACTACTCATGTGCGAGGGCCTTTTCTGCACATCTCATGGGAATAATTTGGTTTGGAGATGACAGTAGTAAAAGCAACGGTTTGGAAAAACAAATTACAAAATTACTACCAAAATGGTACGAAATACTGTTAAATCTACACGAAATTGCAAACAATGGCTTATGTGAGTGATGGTGATGGAGATGGAGAGCATGGAAGTGACTTTATTAAAATAAAACTGGCATTGTTTTGGCCCGGCTAAATGCCAATTTTATTTTCCAAATGTCGTCTTGGTATTTAAAGTGCAAAAACTTTGTTTGTTTAAAGTACCAAATTAAATTTTAATAAAAAAAATGATTAAGCTTGACATATTTAAATAATGACTACCTACCTTAAAAATAAAATAACTCGGTGATCGACTGATACAACTGGTGCAGGGAAATGAGAAGTAAACAATTAAGTGTGGTATTTTATAAAGTTTTTTTTTCAACTTTCAGGTAGTATTTAAGCAGTAAATACAGCAATGAAACACATAAATTGTTGACATCACTGCATAAATAGTTGACGTTTCTGAATTTACCCATATAATCCATACATTGCATGTTATGGATTCTGTATTTGCTGCAATCATAAAGGATCAAAAGTTTCTTTCGTTTGGGGATCTTCTATATGTAGTTTAAAGTATTCGAAATACTTACAATAAGTTCAAAAAGCTCAGGTGATCGTGTCTTTTAAAGAGTTCCGTCAAACTTGGACCACCATTTTGGATTTTCGAAAAAGTAATCATGCTTTAATAAGGTGCTTATTTAGCACCGCAATGGCGAATTAAGTACTTGAGTCATTGCCACCGCAACCAATTGCGGACCTAGCTTCGTTAAGCTGTTTCAGCCATTTCGAATATTCAAAAATTTAATGTTGCAATAATTATGTGGAAATTTAGTTTTATTTAAGAACCGCAATGGTCACATTAGTGCTTTATAAATAAAATTTCTAGTATAAATTTGTCAAAAATTAAGATTGTCGTAATGTGATCGTTTGATTATGTTTTTTCAAAATTGTTTTTTTTGCACGAATACATACCTTGCCTTTTACATATTACCTATAATCGGAAGTAAAAATATGCAGAACCAAATAGTTCTCTAAATAACCCCCTTTTATGTATTTTTTTTTTTCAACTTCAGTTTCTTTTAACTAAAAACCCTTTCGATGAAGTCAGCAAAACGTTCAGCTGCGCCCGCGCCATCACTGATTTTTTAATTAGTAAAGACTCACAACTAAAATATGAACTAATTGCTAATTTAGTACCACAATCTGAAATTAAGTGCTCTACGATTTGACCCTAAAATTCAAACGCATCAGTTGCAACCAAATGGATGGAAAACTTGTTTGATGTCATTATGACGTACTTGCTTGTCAGCTTTTTACTTGCTCAAAAGGGCAAGTATTGGTTTCGTGTAAAAAAAATCGAGGTTTTAATCAAACCTGACTTTACGATGATAGAGAAGCCAACAAAAAGTAGGTTTCGTCATGCCGTCCGTCGGTCTGCCTGTGCGGATGTGCGTATGTGCGTATGTGCGTATGTGCGGTTGTCTGTTCACCAAGCTACTGCATAAACGGTTAAACGGATTTTCTTCAAACTTCGTGTAGTACCTACTTTTTGGTGATTTCTTAGAGGACAAATCTGAATTTTTGTTTTAGCCCGGCTATAACGAGTACCTCCCATATAACGGTTTTAGTCTTTCCAAATTTTTTGAAAACATCTCTAACGCTTTTGATAAAATTTTATGAACGTTATATTTGGAGTACTGTTAAAGTTACTGCATTCTAGGATTTCGGCTAAAAATTCACATAACGGAGATTTGGTATGTTAACGGTTTTTACAAATTTAGCCATAATTCAATAACGGCTTAAGCGATTTCTTTTAAATTTGGTGTGGCACTTAAATTTGACGATTGACACAATACGGCATTTAATGTTTTTGGCTAAAAAACGGTTTTCTGATAGCTATCATATAAATTGATCTCTCTTTTAAGCCATTTTTCGATATCTTTTGCCTTTTCACATAATTAAGTATATTCAATATTTCGTAATCCCATCGTTGGCTTCAAGAGCAAGTTCGTGCGACCGAGTCATGCATTTTATTTTACTTGCGATTATATGTACTATAAGGCAAGTTTTGTTTTCGTAAAAAAAAAGTTTTTCAAAAACATGACATTACGATGGTAGAGAACACGAAAAAAGTAGCTCCGACAATTCTGTCTTTCCGTCTGTCAGTCTGGATGTATCGATATCGGTTAGTCCGACCCAGCCGTGCCTTTTATTTTTCTTGGTACACCCAACTGTGGTGATGGTTAAATGACCAATGAAATTGAGTGTTTCACCAACTTTTCTCAAACAACCGCAGAGAACTTTCCCAAGGATCGCTCATCTTCCTGTCGTTTACGAAACAATTGTTTTATTTCTGAGAAAATGAGTTTGATATTCCTTTGTAGGTTTTTAGATAAAACAATCTAAAACCTACTTCCATTAAATTAAAAAAAAAAGACATAACATCCCACCCACGAGGTAAAAAATTGACGTGAACATAATCAAAGCGAAGAATATTAATTTCCTCTGTCGCTTTTTCTAGCTTTACAAAGGGTTTGCCCTTTTAGCTATTACTTCCTGAGTAAAAAAAAAAACTTCGTGACAGAATTATTAAATATATAACAATTTCCTGTTTTATGGAACCCGATTTATAAAATACGTGAATGCCAAAATAAAATCTTGAAACAGAACCAGCTTACCATGTCAGTTTTAACTTTATTAAATATAATATAACACGCATTATGCAAGGTGGCTTAGTTTGTTTATTCTATTACGGCAATCCGTGACCCATAAATTATTTAATGGATTATTGTTTTATTTCTATCTTTTCTTGTTTTTTTTTCTAAAATTTTATAGAATAACAACATATTGTTTTATATATGCCAACACCATCTATCGTCATCAACTTTCACATGCATACATTTATAAATTTCTAACATCATAACCGTGCGTGTTTTTACGGTATGATTATAATTCTCGTTACCTGTGTGAAGTGATGCAAAACTTATTATCGAACTGCATTCGCAAAATAGGTTGATAACAGTCTGTGTATGCAGACGAAGATTGCGTTTTAACGTGCGTCGATGCAATGTTGGCTTTCAAAGAATATTTCCCGCGATTTAATAACTCCACACCAACAGTATATCTGTGCATGTTCACTCGCAGAATACAATTCTTTAGGTTTCGATTGCACTGCACATTGCACATATTCACCGCGCTTCTCTATCAATCATAAAAGTTGGTTAGCAGTGAAAAATTAATATGCATAGCGATAACCCTGGCGCAAACGATATTTATTCGAAAAATCAATATGCATTGTGTTGTGATTCTTACGGTGGGATTCACGAATGCAAAAGCCTACAGTGTGTATGGTGTTTCTGGGTCAGAGAGGTAACGAACAAGCCTGGCGGTAGTTAGTGACACTGAATATGTGCACTGAAACGCATATGAAATACGGTTCACTTGAGTTATAGGAGAGAAGCAATATAGCGCGAATCTGAGGAAATGGCCAAGCTCTTTCCTAAGACCGCCTTTAATTTATTATTAAGCATATAAATCCATCTAAGCTTGTCACTTTTATTTTGTTAGATATACAATTTTATTTAAAAGAATATTGAGTTCAAGGTATAGCTAGCGTTGTTTAGTTGTGAATTTTTGTGTAAAATAATGATTTCGAAGCAAATAGAATATATATACATATTTTTATCTAGGTACCAAATATATAAATGCATGTTTTGAGGGATTAAAATTATGTAGTTTTCCATGGCGAAAAGGATTAACGCATAAATTAACTCTGTTTATACTAATTCTGTTATGCGAGGGAGCTCTTTAGTCGTCAGACTAATTGCTGTGGTCGAAAATGTGTTATGCAAGTAATAATAATTATAGGTTCCAAGCAAATGATATCTTGTCATAATTCTTTGTCAATTCCTTGAGTAGCTCATAATAGTCATAATATAATGTATATTATATAATGTTTTTAAATTTGGTCGACTGTTAAATTTACGTACACAAACTCCGCTATGGAGAGCATTTTAAGTAAGGAGGGGAAAGTGAACGAACACTTAACGAACATGAGTAATCCGATATTATGGGCGCACTATATAATTCCTAGTATTTGGTAGGTTTCGTACACACCGTTAGTCCTTCTACAATTGTTGAGTCTTAATAAGTGGGCATAGAATAATAAATAAATAGAACATCATCTCAGTAGGCTCCACCCACTTTTGCCCACAAACTTTCAAAACTGCAGAGATTTAACTGTCATGCATTTCAAATGGGACTGTCAAATTTGGCTAGACCATATACATTCTTACAATTTTGCATTAAGCTGTTCACACGTATTCACATATAGAAAAGCGCGTGTAATTTTTTTTTCTACGGGAGGAGGCGGAGGAGTACAAGTTGATGACCTGTGTAAGTGGGTGAATAAAATGGAAAATACGGACCATCATTTGAGAAAAGCTATACTTTTTCCGATTTTAAAAGTTATATGTTCTGCTTTATAGATGAAGAGCCAGCGACAAAAATACTTGCGTCATTTGATAAGATAACGAAAATAATTAGTCTTATTATTATCATCTCCCACAAGTGTGATAGTTAATCCGGAAGTTTAACAACACATTGGTTGTGGGTGTTGGCACCATGCCCTGCTAACGTTAACAAATGTATAATGTACAACTAGAAAAAAAAAAATACAAATTTACAAATGATGTTTACTTTAACTTTTTTGATTCGATTTTTCTATATTTTTTATATTTTTGGTTTAACTAAAAACCTCGACTGGCAAATATACCCCGATGGCAAATGATCCCCCTTCTACCCTACCTATTATTTTAAAAATAGTAAACTAAAACACACTTATTAATAGCTTTTATCTTAATAATAGGTAATGTTAATAATAATTAGCTTTTCACTAATTTATAAGAATTATAGTCTTACTGTGTATAGGCATTAAATAAATGAACCGAAACTGAAACCGTTATATGGCAGAGGTACCGTAAAAACTATTTTCTCGTAAATTATACAGATATTATGTATACATATAGACAGACATAAGCACACATATATAGAATTTCCTGACCAACTCTCAATACCTAGTTTTGAAAAAGTGCTAAGTTTTAATTTTAATTAAATTTATAATTTTTTAAATTATAATTTTTAAGTATTTTTTTTTTTACGAAATTGTTAAATAAAAATTGGTTTATTTAAAAGCAGCTCTAACGATTTTGACATAATTATTTGTTTAACTCATATTTATCCAACAACATTTTATTTTGGCTTAAATAATTATAAAAAAAAGTTTTAGCATTTTCAATAAAAAAATTCATGATTTTTCTATGATTAGTGACGGTGAGAGAGGTAACTTGAAGAGACGTATGTACAGGGATGTCAAATCCGGAAATTGAATTAGATTACCCTAAAAATCTGTTTTTGCCACTTTGTTCACACAATTTAACAGCTTAAACAATAATAATTGTAAAATACATTGTAAATAAATAACACGTGAAAGCGAAATATTTCTAAGCAAATCATCGTGACCGCAGTTTTCGTAAAGGTGCAAATGATTACATTTAAAATTTATTATACCTATATGCAATTTTTGACAAAAGATAATTTAAACCAACAGCTCATGATGCTAAAATATTTAGCTTACCTTCCTAATACTAAATTAATAGAAGCGTCAAAAAATTATGTTTCTATAACAATGATCTATTATTCAAAACGTTCATCGTTGATGTGCGAACCAGGCCACTTCAGTATATTAAATAAATTGTTTTTGCATTCATTATAGTGTATAACCACGCTAACAAAAGTGATTTTAATTTACATTTTATTTGACACACTAACATTTTTTCTGAGTTAATAGTCTATGCTGATGCATGTCTTTTGTTGCCGCTCTTAATTATGAGCATAATGTATTTATGTTAATTTGATTTTTTTTGTATTGAATAAATTAAATCTTTTGTCAAATTAGAATAATTTATTATAAGTGAAACAAATGTATATTGGCAACATAAACATTTTTTGACACTTATGTACGTGTAAGAGTAAGTTAGTCAAAAAAATATTTTGACAAGAAAAAATTAAGAACACCATTTACATTGATAACATTAGAATGCATTTATTAAATAAGAAATATATACTTCTATTCAGATAAATGTGGGTCATCAAATTATTTAAATAATCTATTAAAAGTTAAGAAGACGAAACATTTAGGAGAACAATATAAATTAATTAATCCAGCCACTATCATGGGGGATTAAAATTTGTATAATTTACTATCTTATTTTATATGCGAAATATAACGGAACTGCAATCTTAGGCCAACAAAAAAAACTAGAAATTTATAGTAAACCAATTTCACATTTCATAATAGATTCCTCTTCTTTTTCCGCATTTGGCAATGAGACTGGTAATTACGATATACGACTCGATGATGGCCCACACAGACACCACACGCACGCATTATCTTCACTTTCGATTGAAAAAAAAAATTGGAGTTCCGATTGTTGCAACGTGCATGATAAAATAGGAAGTAATTTCCACTAGACAAGTAATTAGTCCAACATTGATTAGCCGTGTAATTTTAAAACCAAAGAGAAAGTTTAAAGATCGGTTATGGAATCGTATCGATAAGTTTGTGTGTGCACAATGAACACTTCCAAAGGAGTAGTTTTTTTTGTTTTGTAAATTGCACTAATGAATGTTTTAGTTTGACTAAGTCAGTGGTTTGTGTTTTTTTCGTGCTAATTTTTAGTTTTGTATTGGAAGAATTGTTGTTACTTAAACATTGTTGCCTTCGGGTTTTGGCTATATTTTTGCCAAAAAATGTCGCATCGATAAAAGTTGAAGATCATTACCCTGATGGTTCACGTAACACGTTCGTGCGGAGTTCACCTTTTGACTGCCATCAATTTTTTTTTGTTTTTCAACGTCATAAAGAATAAAATATGACAAGACAACAAAAGGCAATGACAACAAAAGTCGGAAAATAAAATTATAGCATTATTTTTATTTATTTATTTAGATATTTTCCATATAATACAGCAATTATTACAAATTTTCTATAACATAATTTCTCAATAGAAACAGAATATTGCAACAATTTAAGCATCTTCTGATAGAGTGATGGCTTTTTCCACAAGTTTTACATACATATGTGGAAAATTTTCATTTGCAAACAACACTCCACAGCTGGTGTTTGTATATTTTTTAAAACAGCCGAATTCTGATGTCAATTTGACGTTTATTGCACTGAAATGGCATAATTCAGCTAATAATGTATTGTTCTTTGACACTTCTAAATTTATAAATTTAACAAATTCGAACGAACTTAATTTTGCCGTATTTAATACACAAAACTGCACAGGGATAACTATAATTTTGACACATTGCTAATAGTTTGACAGCAATACATTTGAATGCAAACTAATTGCACATAAATTGCGTTTCTAAAAATTTTAATAATTACTGAATGCATATTTTATTTTAATTCTGTTTATAATGGGTAACGTTTTCATTTGACAAATTGGTAGGGAACTTTTCGTTTGGTTCTGATTGACACTTTATCTACTGTTTGCTCTAATTAGTTCGCTCTTTTAAAAACTCGGTTTCCTCCGGTGGAAATCATCCCGTGTGCAAGTCCAACGTGGTAACTAACATTTTACAGAAAAAATGACCTCTAGTAGCTCAAAAACAAACAAGTATATCCTTTCATTTTAACACTTATTAATAATTTGTTCTTTTTCTTTATTTACAGACAAATATCTATGGCAGAACTTCCACCATTACCAAAAAGCCTCAGCTCTCATTTAACCTTCAACGAGCCAAATAAAGTTGATTGTCACAATGAAAATATAAAAAATGATGGAACTACTGAAATAATTGGAACTACATTGGACAAACAACTGTCAGTTCTAAGAAAAGAAATGGTAAGTATAAGCAAACAAAAAGTAATAACCAAATACATATGTCATCAGACCTTAAGAATTAAAAACAAAAAATTTCAAAACATGACAACTTCACCACAAGTGAAGGCGTTTATAAATCATAAAATTTCTCCTTTCCATAATACATTAATATAACGACTAAAATGATGATGATGATGACTTTAGGGTAAAACGGGGATAGTAGGGCCACATCAGGGTCTAATCATAGGCTATGTAAGAACATTTTTAGAGAACAGTAGGGCGTTTTTTTAAATAAAACACATTCGAAATATACATATGTACATATGTAGTTTTAAGCCGAGAAAAAAAAATCAACTAAAATAAGTAACCAAAATCGTGCTCGACTGACAAAGACATAACGAGTGGCCACAGTTCTAAATTAGTTTCTCCTGTGCGCCTCTTCTATAGAAAACATTTTCAAGGTTTCAAAAAGGTTGAATGCGAATTGCAAATCAGTTGACTCGAGTGTGGAGAGACCATATACTTTACTTTGTATTATGTAATATGTATGGTCTTCAAAATAGATGTGGGCATGTGGGACAAGTTGAAGTGTATCAAGTGTATGTTATTACTAAGATTTGTCTGTATTGTAATAATGTAATAACATCGAGAGCGATAACAATTCCCAATTTACATTTGGGTAAATTTTTTTCAAAATTGATTGGCTTCTATTTTTAACTACACTAAAAATGTGTTTTATATGTTCTCATTAGGGAATATTTGTATATCCTTGACCCTACTAACCCAACACTCAACCAAGAAGGCAAGTTGGCTCACTCAAACTTGATTTCTTTTAGAGTTTGAGACAATACCATTCCTTACTGAATGCGTATTATATCATTGTAACCATTATGAAAAGGTAAAGAAAAGTGTCCCAACTAACCCCACTCTACACTATAAGTGTCATCACTGTTCACCTTTAGCAAAAGTTTTATCCATTAAGATCCCAAGTGCATATTCTTTTTCTTTTTTTTTTTTGCAATGTAAAGACCCCTAACCATCAACGCACTCCATAATGTAGCTCAAGACAATTAAGCTGTCGCTGTTGTCTAAGAAGGAAAAGTGTTTAGTTAGATGTTCATCGTGTTAAATCCATCCAAATGAGCTCCATAATGTGAAGTACTTTCTTTTATGGTTAGTTTTTCTTTGAACATGTCAAAGTGCTGTATGCCAGGCATAACCTAAACACTCTCCGTACTTAACCTGAAATTCAAATTACAAAAAAAGGAAAAAAAAATATGATAATAATGATGGTGGTTAGTAAAAGTAGTGCAGTGTTTAAATTTTAAAACGCGTTTCAATGAGCTGAAGTTTCTTTTGTGGATAGCTGATGTGGTTTGGCAAATTTACGAAATGAGCTTTAAAGAGTATTCATGTCATGATGCGATGTTTAAATGCTTATTTTATCGGATTATCGTGGAAAACGAATTCCGAAATTATGCAAATCCATCTGTTATGAGAGTGCTGTTCCCCAATGAAATGTTTGTCGTCTTGTACATTATGCATTCTACATAACATGAACAATCACAACGAGGTGCTTCGGTACAATGCTTGTGGTCTTTTTGTTTTGTTGATCTTATCAAGAAGACAAATGCATTCCAAACCTATGAATGATGTCTCGAATCTCAATGAACTTGAAATTGAGCACAATGATACTGACATTGGTTGGCTAATAATTTCACGCGTATCAGATTGTATTGTAATAAAAAATAGGTACGTATATTCAGTTTTTTGTTAATGTTAGAATGAACTTGTACATTGTGTGTTTTTATCTTTAATATTATTTTTTTTTTCAATGCGAGATGAATTAAATGTTCTGTTGAATCAGAAAGTGCGTTTATAGAAAAGCAAAGCTCACAAAGTTCTACTTTTATTCTTAAGAAGCAATTTTAAATAAAATGAATGAACATTCGACACTATTGAATCACTCCGTCTTTTGGAAAGATAGGAGTCACTTCAAAGAATCCCGACAAAACTAGAGGAACATTCCCACGAGCGACAATGGGAAATACAACTTGGATCATATCTGGTCATCCGTACGAGGTGCTGATATTAGTATAGGTACTTGAAATCCATGAAACTGGATCAGGTCGTGTTTCTTAAAACATCTCGTAAATGGAGAAGATTTATATGAAACATGTGTCCAAGTCTCTCTATGTCCATCAGTATAGGATTATAATACTCTTTTCGCTTCATCACACTATCAATTTATGTTACATAGGATTTGATATCGGATTCTATTCAAAGATATTCCTATGTGTGATGTGTGCCGATGTCATAAAGTGAACTCAAGGAAGGAAGTAACGTTATCTTGACACAACCTTCGACAAAAATATCGGATAGTATAATATATATATAGCCGCCTAACTACTTCACACCTGTAGTGATCCGCTTGAGCGCTTCGCTGATATAGTAATCGCCAATCAGACGCTCCATTCAAATTGATTCTTGTGCAAACTATTTCAGGTCCCGGAATAGAAATACACACAGAGTTGTGAAAAAGAAAATATTCAATATCTGTGTTTTAATGAGTTTGAAATCTTTCCAGCAAATGTCGGCAACAAATCTACAGTGTGGTTCAAATAATGTTGATAAAAATTTAATCAGCCCTATCAAGGTATCCGTTCGGGAGAAAATTTTGTCCGATTCGTACAAAATCTGAGAATTTTTAATCGAGGTATCCATTGTGACACACAAATTGGAGAAACTTCCGATAGAGTTAAACGCAGGCTATTGATGTGCGACGCAAAGCATTGAGCAATATATTTTTGACAGCTAAATGCTTAATCATTTATAAAACTCCTAAATCAATTCGAACAGTTATTTTTTGAGTGATTCGTGCAACTCGATTCATTGGTCCATAAAACGTTGTTCTAGATCTAGAAGCTAGTTTTTAATATGCTCTTTGGTGTATTGCAATTTTTTTCTGTTGATTCTTGGGTACTATAAACGTTACCCTCGGTACCTTTCCTACGGTATATGTATAGGTTTTCCATAGAAAGTTTCACCCAACGCCACCTATAGAGATAATTTAAATATCCTTTATTAGTACTTACCTTACAACATCATCAGCTATCTGTCAGTTAAAGTTCCGTCAAAATAGGTCCAGCCATTTCTGAGATTAATCAGAACAAACAGGCAGACAAACATATTATTGTTATGGAAAATCAATAATGTCATGATTGCATTTTTATTTTTTGAAATATTTATCTACAATCATACATTATACAATTTTACTACATTATAACGGTTACAATTGAAATCTATAATTTTTCGTCACATTTGCCAACTTGGAAACTAAACACAGATAATATTTTGCGTCAAATTAATTTATTTCAAAACGTATTAATACAACAGAGTTTGAGCTCAAATTTTATCTTTCAACATTCTCTCTTCCGAAGACGTGCTAAACAATAAAAAAAAAATGTACGATTCACTTTAGATCTGTTTAATTATACAAACTAAGATTTTTTTTCGTAACTGTGGTTACTTTAATAAACAATTTCTACACAGAAAAATGTGTGCCAACAAAAACACTTCAATTTTTTGTTTATCTAATTTAAGACCATGAAAGTCACAAATGTGCAGAAAGTAAAAAAGTATCTTTATAACAAATTAATCAAAGTCATGCTTGTAAATGAGTATGTTTTTGAATTATTTTGGATTTAATTAATCGCTTGAATAAATACAATTAATTCAAATAATTTATACAAAATGACTTTGATGTTGAAATAAATTCGAAGCTTAAAAAATATGCATTTTACACTCCTTCACGACTTTTAGTCACTAGATTTAGCTTAAGACATTTTAGGTTTGCCCAATATTTTATACAAAAGCGATTATTACTGGAGATAAATGCCTTAATAAATCTCCTTCATTTTGTAAGTTAACAATCTTGAAGTTGTTTTATGTTGTCGCCAGGTTAATGTTCCTTTCACATTTGGTGTTCCACAAAAAAAAAAAAATAAAGAAGTTATACCAAAAGAAGTAAGCTCTATTTTATTTCAATTGTAGAGTTTTATTTGTGTTGAAATTGTTTGTATGCTTAAGTTGTATATATTGACGATCGTGTAACATTCATTCAATTTGAAGCTCAACGAAGCCTGAAATAATAATTAGTAATTATTGTACTGATATTGTTAAACATCCGCAAACAGGAAATTAATTAACAATTTGCAATCACAGTTATTATTGTGAAACTTTTGTTATAAAAACGTTTTTTTTTTTGTTAAATTAAATAATGAGTATAACGAGGGTATGTATAGTAATTATTTCTGATAATTGAATGAAACTTGGTTATTCTTTCGGATTTTTTGGTCACTGGTAGAATACTTTGTAATAAAATTGACCAAGGTTACAATAATTTTTCGACGTTTAGACAACTGACCCAAAAAGTCGAAGGAAGATCAAACAATCCACAATTTCGTACAAATTGTTTTGAGTCGCCTATATAAGAGCTTTATATTATTTAAATAAAACACAAGAAAGAAAATAAAATCACATAGATTTTTGCCAATTAATGCTTATGTTTATATTTATGTAAAGGGAATTGCAGACATCACGTGTACTTTTCATTTCAATTATTACTTTCCGATGATGTTTAGCAATTTTAATTTATTTAGTAAGTTAACATAAGGTAAGCTCTGTTATTGTTTTGCAGAAATTCATTTCGCACATTTTCCCCGCAATTTTTATCTTGAATTTTATAATTTTGCATTTTAGTAGGGACTTTGCTATTTATTACTTCGCTTTTGAATATTTAGCCTTTTTGTTGTTTTGCATTTTAATCTTTTCTGTGTTTCCTGAATTTCGCGCGAAATATGAATATTTAAAACAACATTTTTTTTTGAACAATTATCTAAAATAGCACAACAAGTTTTTCCAAAACAACAAGATAAGAAAATAATATCCGATACGAAAATAATAGGAGAACTTTTTCGAAATGACCAATATCATGCGAGCTTTATTCAAAGAATAAATCAAGGTTTGCCAAATAACTATTGCGAAGCAATTAAAATCTATTTTGATAATAAATTGCGGAGTAATATTTGCGAAAATGCCTTATTTTTTCATTTTGTGCGTCTGGCTTAGTTTTTGTATCTTTTCTATTATCTTTTTTTTTATACTTCTCCTTCTTCTTCTTTTAAGGCGGGCGGCGATGCTATGCTCTCGAATGGGATCAGAACTTTACCATTTATTCACATCTTCTACTGATCTGTTTCTGGGGTTCGTCGAGTTGATCTTAGAAAATGTGTTCTTCTTCTTTCTGATTGTCGTCAACAATTTTGTGTTTTTATTTGATCTTAATTATATCGGGATCAGAACTTTACCATTTATTCACATCTTCTACTGATCTGTTTCTGGGGTTCGTCGAGTTGATCTTAGAAAATGTGTTCTTCTTCTTTCTGATTGTCGTCAACAATTTTGTGTTTTTATTTGATCTTAATTATATCGGCCGCCACTGTTAACTTATCTGATTGATAGTAAACAATAAATAGTTTAAGGAAAATGTCATTGATTTTTCTAAAAGACTCTGCTTATTGGATATCATGCTGGATTACTTTCACTAAGAATTATAATTACACAGCTAAGAATTGTAATTTGAAGCTTGAATAATTAAAAAAATGAAGAATTCTCGATTGATTTGTTATGAGCTCATAAACCGAAAGCATTTTTTTAATAATTTCTCAATATAAATATTCAAGTCGACAAAGGGTTAAGTTACAATTGTTATAATTTTTTTTTATTGCAAACCATTTAACATTTAGGAAGGCCCTACTTTCTTATCCCATATTACATGAAAATTATTGCCCTTTTTATAGAATGCGGTAATTATCCAAAAACATCACATTGATCTTACAACTCAACTTGCGAATACTTTCATCTTCCATCGTAAACACCACCTTTTTCATGGTCGATGACTTGTTCGCATCCCGTCCCAACTTCACACACTCATCCGATGTTAAAATGTCTGCATTTTACAACAATCCAAATCCATCAGTATCTAACACTTCTTAAGGCAATTTATTTTCATTTTTTTCTCTTATTATCAAATCATGATGGCGTTCCACTGACTGCATTTTCGCAGGCAGATGCGATAAAAAGATCTCTTTTTAATTTTTCTCTTTTTTTTTCAACTGACCAGTGACCACTCTACCACTAGAGGAACAATGAAGGTGAGGGACAAAATAATAATATACTTAAAGTCTGGCGCATCACGTGCTTCGTCAGTTGAGGAAATAATCACAAAATTCCATTACACACTTTAATGTTTAGTTCAGGCGAGTGCACATGAGAGATTCGTTAAGTTTAAATGAATGTTCGTAATTTCGTATCTGATGTGCGAAAAAAAAAACAAAGTTAGAGGTCAGGTGCAAGTTGAATGCATCACCATTCATTCTTCCATGAAGATTGATTACGGAAGAATGCAAAAAGTGCAACATTGTTAAAAAAACGAGGTTGGTTTGCAAAAATAATGCTAAGGGGTCTTAATAACTTTTAATTAAAATTTGTTTAAAGAGTTCAGTGAACTGTTATCTTTTATTTGAAGTCACAATCGAATTATTTTACAATTTTTGTATAATTTAATTAAAAATTAATTTATCTTTGTAACAAATTATAGGAATTTAAATAACAAAAGATATTAAATATGGTGAAAGCAACGACATTTCTTAATTTTTCAGTGTCAATTAATAATCGATTGTCTTTTTTATTATAAACATATAGATACTTGCGTAGGTATATTGGATAATTTAATTTGATTAAGTTTGAAAATTTAATTTCAGATACTAGAAATGCACATAAAAAAAGTCGCAATATGATGAATTTAAAAACTAATTAGGTAAAAACGTATGTTGCGCACATTTCTAGTGACCTAATGCCTTTTATGGTAATTTATTTGTCTGTAGTTGGTGTTGATATTTATCATCAACTGAATGGGTGGATAGACATTTTTTTTTAACAAAAAAGCATTAAGATCAGGGTAGCAAAAGAATCTTTAAAAACTCTTCAGACACTTTCGAAGGCTAGGAGTCAAAGAAGAATCTTTTTCTAAGTTCTCAGAAACAAGCTAACAATTAATAACTTTAATTTTTTGGGGACATCTGGTTACATGACTACTTTGTTCTTGTCAACACAATTTCTTGTCAAAATCGATAGAGCGGTTTTCGAGAGCTTAAAAAAAAAATAGAGGAGGCACCCGTTACCACGCATATGGAAGGCACCAGGCACCCGTTATCAGGCTTAACAAAAAATGGTTAACATTTTCTTAAATTATACACTGATAAAGCTAACTCTTTAATAAAGCATACTTTAAAAACTGGAAATCTCCATATTATCATGCTAACACCGATCACTTTTTTTTAATTTTGACAGAAAAACAACTCACTCTCTCGAAACGTACCAAACTAAAAACTAAACACAAACACTGTTAAATTTCGACAAAAGAATCTATCACTGGAAATTATTACTGGAAAGTACATAAATTGTTTATAATTTGATTCAAAGACAACTTTAATTTTACGCCATTGACTCTGGAGTGGAAACGAGCAACATTTATGTCAGCATAATTAAAGTGAATATGAAATTGAAGATAAAGTTTTATAATTCCAATAACATCTGTTTCTCGACTTTAACAAACCAAAATGTGACTGACCCTTTTAAGATCGCTTTTGCGCCAAAATTAAGAAACTTCCAATTTATAAGTTTTGAAGCTATTTCGGAAAATAAATAGCGTAGTGCAAAGAACAAATAAGTGCGTACCAATAAGGCTTCAGAGCTCATGGGACAAACAAATGCAATGACATCAGCTTTTAGTTGGGCCTCACATATGGAACAATCCCAAACTAAATTGGTCTGACATCAATTAAGCGAATCCTCATTCCTCAAGTGAAATTTTGAAGTAGGAAAATTGTGGTCCTTTTTGAGATCATTATAACAAAGCGATAAGCTCCCAGTACAAAATAATTTACCCCCTTTGTAAACGGTTTTCAATAGGGAATTTTACCATATTGTCAAAAAATAAATGACAGCTCACACTATACGCGGATGACAGATTGAAATTATATATCGCGCTGTTTTCAAACTGTCAAACTCAAAATCTTGTAAAAGAATTTTGTAAATAATCACTTGTTTTCATGTGAAATTTAAAAATCACGTGATTTAGGTTTAATAATACACTATTAACAATTTGCGCTCACAACAAAAATATTTCCGCTCTTGTTTTCAATCAATTTTTCAACAATGATAAAAAAATGTTCAGCTGTCATCCGCGTACTGCTGATTTTGACACTGCTCTGCGAACGAGAAAGAGATATATCGTTGTTACCTAAAAAGCCCTATAGGGACGAGTCTATATGTTGGTATTCTGTGGCAGCCATTGTCAACATATTTGACAGACGTCACTAAGACGTCTATATTGAACACCCTTTGCAACGGTAAAAATCATTTACTTAATATATTTTGGTAAATTTACATATTTTTACAACAAAATTTCCAACGTACTTTGATTTACGCTTGAATCATTGAAAAAAGTTGTTTAGCACTTTTAATAAAAAATGCATGTAATTATTTTCGTATTCCTAAATTAAATAAAATAAAATATTAAGTTTATTTTTATTTTAGTTGCAACTTGCCACAAAAATCAAGTTTGTGCGACCTAGTCGTGCACTTTAATTTTTTTGCGACACCAAATGCATTGCCTCAAGAACAAATGAAAAACCAAAACAAAGGTAATTGTACACTCAAAAAGTGGTTTACACAACAATAATACAAATATTGCGGCAAACTCTTTGACCTTTTGCACGATTCTTTAAAACAGAAACACATTTTAACCATTTTGCCAGATTCAGAGCATATAGTACACAATCGTGCAACTATTACAAAAGCGAGTGCAACGATTTATGCAGTAAGGCTCTTTCTAGGTCTAGAGTGTTCCTGCGCTTTGAACGGAGGCAGTCTGCATTTGAAGTGATACGTTTATTGCCATGAGCCACCTCAAAGTTGTTGAAATTGCAGCTCTTAGTTTGAGATGCAAGTCAACAGAGATAAATTGTATTGTATATTATTGTATGTATAGTGAAAGTCATTCGGGCATACAGTGAACTCAATTATTTTATTCAGTATCTTCAACATCAACAACTGTGTGTTGGCTGTCGACTCTTTTATTCTAATTTGGAACTTAAGGGAGCCGACCAGAGACATCAAATTGCCCCAAATTAGCAGACACGTTATTTTAAAAAGATTTTCAATAGCTTATGTAATGTTAATATTTTGGCTTTTGCAATGCTTGCTTAATAAATGATTTTTAGAGCATGAAGTTTGTCGCAAGCTACTGTGGAATTCTCTTTTAGAAAATTACTCTGAAAAGGGTCAAAACCATATATGTATTTTGTTTTCAATGATGCACTGGTATTTAGGTCCCTCTGCTTTTATGATGACTTAATAGCTTTACATTAAACTTCTGTTAATATAAAAACATATAGCTCCAAGGTAAATGTAGCCTAGTGATATTTTGAGTAGTAGGTGGAGTTACCTACCTATATAAAACTAGTTTTTAATGGAAATGTCAACAAGCCTATTTTGAATGTCAAATGACATAATTTATGATAATTGGATATACACAATGTTGGTGAATTGTTTTTTATTATGTTTTGAAAAATTACTTGAGTTCAAGATATAAACGCACGTTTAAAGCCAATTAAACGCTTTAGTTCCGAAATGTAACAAATGTTTTATTGTCTATTGTATCGCAATAATTTCATATAGGTATTACTTGACCTACATATATGTAGATATAAGCATGCGTCTGTCGTCTGTGTTTTTTTAGTATTTTATAGCTACAACAACAAAACCAATCCCAATGAATAAAAATAAATTAAGTGGCACTGACAGCTCCGAAGAACCACGGCCTAGTGACTTACAACTCTCAACCAATCCATTTGTGTGTGTTGTTAGCTCTACAGGATTGGAGGGGACCTACAAGTTTTTTTTTTTTTTTAGATAAAAAATCTATTATTGGATTTTATTTAATTTTATAGTCTTCTTTTATAAAATACTGTTGATTAAATGTTAAAACTAACTTTACGAATTAATATTATTTTACTAATCTTTTATGACAACAAATTAACTTTTCAATTCTTCAAAACAAGGGTTTGTATAATTAAAATGATATAATTAAAAAATACTTAGTTGCAAATTTAAAACTTCAACATACAAAATAACAAACGAAATTTAGCTTTTACTTCTATTACGTTCTAATTTTTGCTTAAAATTAGTTTTAATGAATTTATAGCCATGCACGAATTTGACATTTAAGTTATATAATTTATGAAGTAGGTAATACGAATAATTAAACAATAGCCAATAACTTGAAATTCAGAAAATAATAATTTTTTGAATAAATAATTTAAAAATTACCTAAACGAAACATTAAGCAGACTATTAAGTTAATATAAATTATGTATATTAAATTTAGATTATGGTATCCGCCGGTGGGCGTAAAACTAATAATGATGCCAAATTAGGAATTGCTTAAACCAAAGCATTTTTTGGCGAGTTCATAACCACAATAAATAAAAGAAAAATCCGTAATAGAAAATAAAATGAACGAATGGTATAAGAAAATTTAATTTTAAATGTGCTGAAATATAAGATTACATCAAAAATGTATTGAACAGGTATTTAACCAAGCATTTTAAGTCTATGTTTTATTAAATGTTTAATTTTTTAAATGCCAATTTAATTTTTTAAACGCCAAGCCAAATATGGATAAATTGTATTTTCCCGTTATTGATTTATGTATATGTTCAATTGTTTGACTAAATAATGCAGAAAATTTGTTGATAATCCAAATCTAAATGATATATTTTTTGAAATGTTAGAATTTTTCAATTATTTTCAGTTGGATTTCTTGAGTTAAATGAGAGTTAACTTACTGGTTTGATTCACAACTAAACTGTACAGAGCACTTTAAAAAAAAAACCAACAAAAAATAAATAACATAAATTTAGTTAGAAAACAGGTAGGAATAATTGACAGTCGCCCACACAAATTGGCAGGTGGATTTTCAGGTGTTATCAATGAAAAAACCCTGTAGAATAGCGTTTATCCAAAACCTTTTCCCTTTATTGTGTGCAAATAACATTCTGGATATTTAAAAAAAAAAACAGTTAAATGCAGGTTAACCTTTTTTCAGTGCGAGATTATTCCAGGGTTATATTAACCCCGAGTTAACTGTGAAGGAAACAGGGTTTTCAGTTAGTTTTGAGATCCGAAATCAACTTAAAATTATTCTAGCTACATTGGTGAGCTAACTCGGGAGCTACATTGGCGAGCTAAATTCGGGATCTCAAACTGACTGAAAAACGTGTTTAAATTACAAAAAACGTGTTTAAATTACAAAAAAAAAAAGTCCAGTCAGTTGAAAAAAATGATTTTCTTATAAGAGGTGGTTTTTGTTATTTTTAATTTTCTCAAAAAGTACACTTGGGCATTGGGTTTTCTGTTTTTGACTAAAAATCAATAGAAACATCAAATTTTGAAAACAAAAATAGAAGATACCTACTTAACAAAGTAAAATTTTGAAAAAAATTAGTTTAAAATTTTTTTTTAATGAAAAGTTTTAGTTTGAAAATTAATTTTTCAAAAACGATTCATTAAAACAATTTTATAAGAAAAAAAAGCGTAAAGGAATAGTTTTCTTTCTTTCCAAAAAAGTATAGCATTTAGCATTGTATAGGTTGTACAGTTGTTTTTTAATAATTCTTTTCCTGTTTCAATTATTTTTTTTTTTTTTTAGAAATTTGCCCCTCCCGCCTAAACGGGGTGAGATAGACTCGCTTCTCATATGATTTTTTTTTTCTTATTGCCTTATTTTTTAGAAATTTGGCCCTCCCGCCTAAACGTTACGACGAGATAGACCCGCTTCTCATACGATTTTTTTCTTGTCTTAACCCAACCTACTCGTTGTATCTTTATGACACACCTTATGTAAATCACCCTGTATAATAGAATGAATGTTCTGCCAGATGGTTAATTCGAAATTTTCTATCAGGGGTTCCGACGACGTTAATATGTTTTTATTCTAAAACTTTCCTTAAGTTTTACGTATACTGTCACAATATTTTCAAATATCAAATATGTTCAAATCGTTTTTAATTTTGTGTTGCTCGTAATTATATTTGGCCTATAAGTTTCTTTTTGTATCTAATCGTACATTCAAAACCACTGTTTCTAACAACTTCAATTCAAACTAACAGGAAACTCACAAAATAACAGTATGCAGATATAAATATGTACATTATTTTTTGCTAGACTATAGCAAGAAATTCTGTTTAGGATCTCTTGACATTGTTTTTCCTCCTACAAGCTCAACTATCTCTTAAAGGTTTTTAAACTCATAATTAAATCATTTACATGCAATGCTAATACAAAACATTTTCTAGGACAACATCTCATTCAACTTATCAACTTGAAGAATGTACAAACCTTATAAGTAAAATTATTATCTACCTTTGCAAAATGTACCGTCATGTTAAACCACTTGCCAAGAACAAACTTATAATGAGTATAATAAGTAAAAGAATCCATACTTGAACGCGGAAAACAAACAAGATCTAATCGAATGCACTTTTAATTTACAGTATATCTATACGAGTCTTAGTCCCAGTTTGAGTCTCAAGACTCTAAGAACAACCACTTGCTGTTTGTTTCACACCTTAAGTGCACTAACCTATGGGAGAACTGGCTTTTAGAGCTGAAGACAGAAAAGTTGTTAACCTTGTAAAGTAACAATACTCTGTGAATGGTATAGGTGCGCTGGCTGTTATAACCTATAATAACAGTAAAGATCAGTTAAAAAGGCAAATAATGTCTAGGAGTGCCTCTTTGTTTGGTTTCGGTTCTTTTGTTTGATCAAAAGGTATCAAATAAACGTTATTTTGTAAAACGTGATGGTCTTTTAGTTAACTCAATTCAAATGCATGCGGGTAATGAATAAACTAAATAGACAAACTATAATGAACTTGACCAGTGCGATTAGGTTATCTATTATTGTGAGTTTGATGCCCTGAAAAATAAGTTTTATGATCAAGAAATATAATAGTGAAGAGAAACATTTTTATTACACGAAATAAAATGTATGCCTTTAAATCTTCCTAGATATTTTACAGTTTATTAATCATTTTATTATTCAGTAAAACAAAAATTTTAATATTATATTTTAAAGTTTGTTAGAGTTTGCTACTTTTTGCTTGATTCTATTTTTTAAACTCAAATAATTCAGGATCCTCCCTTGCAGGCTGATTCAGGATATAGGTGTAAAGAGTTGACCCTTGCCAAACAAGCTCATCCGCTTGTCCAGGAATCCACAATATAAGCGAGATTTTTATATTATCATTGAAGCTTTCGAATTCAGTTCTGGATTACTAGGTTATAGCAGGCCGCTTTTAATTATACTTTGTTTGCAGCTTGGCTCCTATACAATGATTGTACAATATTACAAAAAAGTTGTCTTCGTAAGAAAGGGAGCGAAAAATGCACACTACGCCTGCAGATCGGTGAAAAACATGACCCAAATTTACATCATTGGAACCTAAATGCGTCAAAAAATTTTAAACTTTATTTAATTTTAATCAAATTTTTATACTTATCGGACTTATATGTAAATCTTTATAATCGACAGTTATTTTATAATTTTAAAACCGCCCGCCCGGCCGCTCCCTGTTGAAACCGCACATTTTTTCTGACATCAATTCATAAATGTTTGCTTATTGGCCATTCAAAACCGTTTATCATAGTTCTGTATTGATCATACGTAACAAAAGAAAGAAATGAGGCCCGATAAAACTCCCAGCTTAAAAAGTATGCACCCTGCAGATATAGACTATGAGAAATTAATGGCAATTCTTGATTTTTTCGGGGACTCTCAGTGCCCCAGAAGTCCAATTGTATTGTTATCTCAAAATTACAAATGAATTATATTCTGCAAAAAAATTAAATTTTAAAATTATACCGCTATTCTTAGATGTATCAGTTTCATAGCTTTTATACATGTACATATTCTGCATCTATCTATCTAGGTACTTCACAAATATCAAAACTAAATTGACGGTACCGTTTGCAAATGTCATTGCATTTGTCAATAGTTTGAAATATTTGGGGCCACCCTGTTATTTTCTAACAAAATGTAGGTAGGTATATCCAAATTTATTTTTCAGAATTTCACACACTTATGCATTTTGTTAGCTAATTTATCATAGCATAATAAAGTCCTCAAATAAAATTATTTGCATAACTCTGACCCTAAAAACTAAAACCTCACTAAAAATTTATAAGCACAAACAATAAATTGCATTCTGTTACCGCAATGCGAAGTTATTTCATAGTGCAAACTAAAAATTCCAAAACCACACCCTGAGGTTATAATAGAGTCAATAACCTAAAAGAAGAATTACCTCGAATATGCATAACAGTGCCAAACGGATTTGTACCTCTGGGTGGACGGAAGGGATTTGCATAAAGTTCTTTCAACAAAATTTATTATTATTGTTATATTTTGTTGCTGGTGCAAATGTAAAAGTCTACCAAAGTTTTTAGATTCTCAAACCTTATAAGCTAAATGGTGTATATTTTGTTGTCCCAAAGGCTTCCCAAACATAAATATACAAATAGACATTCATTCAGACAAAACTGTTTACACGCAAGTCAAGGCTTTTAATGAAACGAGCCAGGAGGTAAAGTATACACCAAGGTGTATAAAACTATTCATGATAATATACTTAAAGAACATCAAACAAACATTAAATAAATGAAGTTGGGTTGGAAATTGTATAAGAACATTTTAATGATATAATTATATAGATGTTTTTAACGAGATTCGTTTTAGCTAATTAGAGAGTTAATTTTGAAACGTTTCGGTACTTGAAGAAGAATTAGATATAAATTATAAATTTAAGTTTGTCAAAACAATAGTTGCAATAAAGATGCAAAATTTTGTGTGATGATGATTAACAATATTAATATGAATTTTTTTGGTGGATGAAAATTAATAAAATAACCTCTTTTATGTTGACCTATAAAAATTATCTACGTCCAGTCCAGTGTCCCGCATATCCTGGATAGGCGGGTTTTATAGAAATGTCTGTCTGTCTGGATGTATCAACACCTACAGCCTAAACAGTGAAATATCCCCGGACGTTTTTTTTATTTTTGACCTAGGGATACAAATAACGGTACCTACCATATAAGCGTAACCGATATTTCTATTTTTCTAGAAAAAATGCGATCAATGTCGATAAAATTTTATATGAGTGATTTGTTACCAATCGTGATGTCCATCATCTAAAATTTTTTTTTCAGAATCAGCTTATTAACGGTACCTACCATTGAACCGTTTTTTTTTTTACTCCGACTATTTTTTGAACGGCTGCACCGATTTTAAAGAAATTTAATATTATCAAACAATTGCTAAACCAAAATAATACTGCAAAAAAAAAATTTTAATTTTTGAAAAAGTTTTTTTTTCGAAAAATTGATAATTCCAAGAAAAAAAAAACGATCAATTTTGATAAAATTTTAAACGAGTGATTTGATGCTCAATGTGTCTTTTACAGGATTTTTTTTTCGGGAATCAGCTTATTAACGGTACCTGCAATAGAACCGTTTTTTTATCACAATGACTAACTTTTTAACGGCTGCACCGACTTTGAAGAAATTTGATATTATCAAACAACTGCTAAGCCAAAATAATACTGCAAAAAAAATCGAAAAAGAGCTATTTTTGAAAAAAGTTTTTTTTTCGAAAAATTGATAATTCTAATTTTCTCGAAAGAAATACGATCAATTTCAATAAAATTTCATACGAGTGATTTGTTGCTCAATGTCAATGTTATGTCTTTCCTAGGATATTTTTTCCGGAATCAGCTTATTAACGGTACCTGCCATAAAACTGTTTTTATTACACTGACTAACTTTTTAACTGCTGCACCGACTTTGAAGAAATTTCATATTATCAATCAACTGTTAAGCCAAAATAATACTGCAATAAAAAAATTCGAAAAAAAAATTATTTTTTAAAGTTTTTTTTTGAAAAACCGATAATTCTGCAAATGTCGAATAGTACAGTACGAATAGTACAATATAACAACAATAATAACTTAATAGTCTGGTATGTTACCAATACTTCCAACCTCTCCCTCTTTGATGTGTGCTACAAATTGTAGTCTATCAAATAAGGTTAGGAGAAAATGGAGGCGGAACAAAACAACATACTTAGAGGCGCTTAGAAAAATTTTGAAGCTCCAAATGCGTTTGAAAAACAAACAAACATAACATCTCGACCTGTGTCGTCAGTGGTCATAAGCGGTGGAATGCGTTGTGCATACGACTTCGAAGACTGAGTAAATCTGAAAGCGTGGGTTCGAATCTCATGATGTGCATGTGAAAAAGTTTTTCATAATAAAATTGGATTAAAGCTCGATACCACTAAAGGAGACTGATGAAAGGAATTGGAACTCCTTGAAATAGCTATATCTCCAGCCAAAGATAGAAAAAAACAAATAATAAAAATTCGTAAACGAGTAAATAAAATTCGTTTAAAAATTGGTGGTAGCGCCTTTAAGTTGTTGTTGTTGTTCAAAAACATTCAAATGTCGAGTGCTCGAAGTGCATTTTTAGGCGTCGACGCTAAAGTTGAACTTCTTTTATCCAGAAGTCACTATCATGCATAATTGAATAGCATGGCGGAAATAGTTCACTTTTCATTGAAAATTTTTATTCTGTTGAGGAAAGGTATATACTTCAGTATGCTTATTATTCCCATGGATGGGGTTATACAAAAAGCTTCTATCAATTAAGGTAGCCATTCCATGAATTATCCTATCAGAAATAAATAATCACATTTTCATTTTCAGTTTTCCAACGAGAAATTAAATTCATAGTGCCAAATATTTGATAGCTCAATTTTTCTGAACTGATAGTACAAATAGTGCTAAGGTATTTTAAATCTTCAAGACATTTCTGCATCAACGCTTTGTAGCTATTTCTGTTCAATTTGATATTCATTTTTCACATCTTATATTTCCAGATTGCCAACAAAAATTAATTTTCCATAAATATCTAGAACGTGCATACGAAGACTACATATTTAGTTACCTATATAAAAAACTATTGTCACCACCAGTAAATCTACAAAAGAATTATTTTAATAATCCATTTAGTGCTCTTCATATCCGGGTACTTGAATTTCAAAGTATTTTGCATTTTACCAACCACAAACATACATACTCTTTTTTTTTAGCTTTCTTTTCCTTAAATGCTCATTTGTTCTAAAAATAAAGCAATTCCATTCATCAAAGTAGAAGAATCCCCAGACTGTCTTGAATAACTAAACCATTATTGTGCAGTGATATTTTACAATGATTTCAAAACATACTCGCGTGACACTCATATACTAGTGAAATACATTCTGTTCTGCAGCTTTAAATGCTGAAATGAGATACTTTGTGGGTTGGATTTCATACAAAAAAAAAAAAAAAAAAATAACTAAAAGACTAGAAAAATGGCAGCAGACAATGGAAAGCAATTAACGTATAACTCATGTGCTGTCTGTCCAACCATTTTACATTTTCCAATGTCTGCTGATGAATTATGCAAGAAATGCGACCCGTGACTTTCAAAGAATGGTGATAAATTGAAGAAGCTTATTTAAAAAAAAAGAACTAGCTATAAGTATCTGAATATGAAAACATATGATATGCATGTTGAGATTTTGTGTTGGTTTTTTTATTTCTGCTGTGTGGCTGGCAGTGCAGCGAAACTGCTACCCCCTTTGACTAATCCAATTTAAAAATTTCCATTTTTGTATTTAGCTGGCTACTTTAACTACACTCCGCTTCACTTGGTTATTGAAAGAAGTTTTTTTTCGAAAATTATTAAAGATTATTTATAAATGTGGGAAATTTCTCAAATAATGAGGAAAATCAGGATATTGTTTGATTCCCTCCAATGAGGCTTTTTAACAGGCGTCTATATTCTCATATTTCTGTATAGTTATGGCTATTTTACATCACAAGAGTTCTTATGGTTAAAATTCTGTTTGCCTACTAATTTTTGGAGATATTTGCTTAGTTTGACAGATTCGTAAAAAGTTCTATTGGGGTTTAACTTTCAAACTGCAAAAAAAGGTGAAATCCTAATTTAGTTTTTCCGATGAAATTGCACACTTTATGTCCCACAAACGTCAAAATTAAATTCGTCCATTACGGTTTTTACACTGAACTCACTCAACCGATACTCTCTGCCTTTTCATCTTTTCCTATAGCCAGAGTGAGATGATAAAGTGAGACAGAATTTGTTGAAACGTAGAGAGCAGAGAATATTTTTTTTCTCATTTGCTATTTTGATATTTCTGATTTGAAAATTGGATTTTGAAAGTTTTCGTAAATTTGGTAAATTTGTATCGAAAGTTTCTATAACAAGCATGAGACAATGAAGTCTTGAAAGTATTTAGAGTTAATTTCATTATTTTGTTTAGTTTGCCTGTTCAGACGAGTGTTCAGATGACTTTGTGTCTACACAAGACAGATTAGACTTATAAATATTAATCAGTTGAGTGAACATCAAAGCTTCAAAGAAAATTAAAAGGTTTCAGTTTCATTGAAAATTTACACTAAATATTCTTTAAATTTCAAAATAAAATCCAAAGCACAAAAAGCGATTTCTTTTTCTAGTTCTCAAGAAAAATATATCTGTCCTTAAGCAAGAAAAACGAAGTGTATGTGGCCTAGTAGGGCAACACAAAACTGATAGAGGTGTTGACTATTTTATTATAAAGAAAAAATCAATATCCAATCAATAGTCAATACCCTTACTAATTTATTGTAGTTCCTGGCTCCAAGAGTCTTTTGGCATTAAATTGGCAAAACTAATAAATTTGCTGAAACACCATTGCATCATCGAGTACTCGTACATATTGATGGTTAAAAAGAGGTAAACCTTATGATGGGGTGGGCTTGTTTTTAAATGCGATAAAATGTGGATTAGGTTAATTGCCAAGGCTAGGTCAAACCAGGAAGTAGAGCAAAGGCTATTAAAGAAGTACGGTTGGATGGTAATGATATAAGGCTATTAGTGAGCTGTTTGTGTAAAGTCAAAGGATTTGACAACAATTAACATTGTACCAGCTTATAGTTTTTTTTTTTTTTTTGGTGTAGTTGCAGATTTTTTTTTAACCTGATAAAATGGTATACATTTTATATCAAAGGTTTAAAATCTTTGTACATAAATTTAGTCTTCTAATTCTTTCTAATATTAGACGGCATAAAATAAACCAAATTCTTCTCAAAGATTTTTTTGAAAGTATATTTTGCTGGAGTATGCTTTATTTTAATTTTGATTTGATATTGATGATTATGGTTGTATAAGTGTTTAGTGACAAGTTGTCACTATATGTATTTCTTACTAATTTACTATTAAATTTTAATTGTTTACAACAGAAAACAAAACACTAAACGAATAAAAACACAACGTGGAACGTCGAAACAAAAGACGCGATGGCAAGCGTTCAACGGACACAATGAATCCGTTGTGTTCCGTCGGTGTTTAGTGTCGCTTCCACAGTTTTGACAAAAAAATCATAATAAAGGTATTCATCTAACGACGTAAATTAACATTTGATGTAAAAAAGTATCTTTCCCTCATACGTTTTCATGAACGCCCCATGACAAATGTTGACGTAAATCGGCATAAACCGTATTATGACGTGACTCATCATCTTAAAACTGAACAAAATGGGTTGTCAGTTGTCATCCACCACAACCAGCACGTGCAGATTCGGAAACCTTTGCTCCTTTTTTTTTCAAAAGGGACAGGGTCACAGGGAGTAAGTCAAAATAATCAGTGAATGTAAATTTTGAGAAACGGAAAAAGTGACTAGAATTAGAAAGATATTTATGAAAATATAATATTGAATTTAAGAATTAGAAGCCTGGTATAAAAGCCGTTTACCAAAGATATCACCTTATACGTGACTCCATTTAGTCTGCAAACTTTTGCATTGCTGTATTTCTGAAGCCGATTTGATATACCTTGGTGCTCCTGCGCATTTCAAACAGGGTGAGTTTTATAGACAGTTCTCACATTTTAAAACGACTGCAGGTAAATGTTTGCGAATAGAAAAAAAAGGGAAAAACAATATTTGCGGTTGAAGCAGGAAAAGGGGGTACGGTCCCTAAATATGGTTTCAACATGAAGGTTTCACAAGACTTACATTATGAGAAACAGTTAAATTGCTGCATTATATAATTTTCCAGTAGTATGAATTCACGTTTTGATGCTAAAAACTGGACACCTTAATAGTGCAATATTTGATTGTTTTTTGAAGTTTTGATGTGTCAAGAAGCACAACACCACTAACAACTTGAGGGTGTTTCAAAAGATTTCTAATCAATAAACTTTTTTCACCTTCATCAATTATTGTAATGTTTTGAATATGATCACCTTAAATTCATTTTGTCAAACTGCCTTGAGTAAATAAACTTCATCCCGTATGACACAAATTATATTGTTTCCTGTCTTCACATTTAACAAAAATGCATCTGCGGAACTCTATTTGAACTTCTCAAACCGGATAACTCTGAATTAAGAGCCGTGTGTGTCTTATAAAAGGGCATTCACCGTATTATATTTTGCATTTTACTTTAATTTTAATGGAGATACAAAACTTGAATAAAATCAACCTTTCACATTGTTTGGTGATCCATCATAATCAAGATCGTGTAAGACGATATGATTTGTCTCAAGTAATTAATGTCAAACATGAAATTATTGTTTATGCTCTCCTTGAACTCGCAGTAAGTTGTTGTTAACATGGTTTAAAACCGCAGGCAAATTTACATGCGACCAAGTTACAACTACTATATTGAAATAGAATGTACTCACGTTATTTGTGGTTTATTGTCACTTTTTAATATGTAGATGCATATGGAGCTATCCGATTTCTACTGAACTATGACCGCAGCTAATGCAGACGAAAATAATAATTTGTAAGAAGATTCGATTGAATTGTGATGCAACTTAATCGGATGCGGTAAAAATGTGAGAGTGAACTTATAATTTACACAAACTGCAGTAGGTATGGGGGAAATTATTTACTTACTTACTTAAGATGGCGCTTACAGTCCAGGATGGACTACGGCCTCAACCAACATCCAGCCAGCTGGATGGGGTAAATTAATGAGAAGAAATTAAAGACGTTCTGATTTTTAAACGAATTCATGGTGTCTTTAAGTGACTGTGTTCTTTCATTTTATCGTTATTTTTTTAGTTAAAAGAACACCCAAAAATCTATTTCTTCCCAAATAAAATTGAATAATATACATATAGCCTCTAAGTACGTGCGACCTAGTCGAAGAATTCATTTGGCCAAAAGGCTGTAGTTAAGCACATTGTGACCATCTCATCTGCCATTGTGTTGCCTTTAAGACAACGGTGGTTAAGATATCCAAAATTGTTTAAACTGAAATGCGTTTAATGCGTTTATTGGCCAACATGTCTATTCTCTTTCCCTGACAAATATCTTTATTTTGTATTAAAGATATATTTTTTACTATGTATGTTTTCTTTTCTTTTTAGTACGGATTGCGTCAACTGGATATTTCTCTTCTATCACAACTATGGACACTCAATGATTCCATTCAGAATTTCCGAACAATGTTAGATGACGAAGAATGTTATTCGCCATCACCTGTGATGCATTCACCATCCCCATCACCATACGACTCAGTATCATCAGACACTGAAGAAGATCTCTCACCATCGATTCAAACTCAAATTCAGCAACTGCCAGAGATGGATGTATTAAGTCAAGCTCCAAAGCAGACAACTGCAATGCATTCTTCACATACTCTTCCTACAATTGCAGCACTGCATCCTTCACCATCCGAATCACGAACTGTATTACCGACTGCTATAACAACCCAGCCAACATCACGAATATCAATACCTCCAACACCTACACCTAGAAGTCCTATTAAGTTATCACCACCAGTATCATTACCAAGGCCATTAAATTCCAAATGTATGCCTCCACCTCCAGCACCGCCCATAACGAAACCGCCCGTAGAAAGACTTTCGATAAGACCCTCGCAATCATTCCCAACAACCAGCACCAGCAAGTTTACATCAGGAGCGTCTACTCATTTGCAAGTTCCAGTGCCAGTGCAGAGGATGCGTATTGCACCACCACCGCCACCAGTCCAACGACGAACTTTGGTGTCTGCGGATAGGCCATCTTGATGTTATCCTTCGGAATTCCTTGCATCTGTCAAATTAGCAATGTGCAAAGTTTTTCATGACCACAGCGATGATGTTGTGGATTAAAAACAAAAAATAAGAATTATCAAACACAAAGCAAGAAGATTCGAAAGGATTCCGCGTTTTTGTCTTATAAGCCAAACAAATAAAATTCAAATATGCTTAAAAATTCTGTAAAAATTTCTAAATTTTAATTAAAAATAAAAAAAAAATATAATAAAATAAGAAAAGTTTAAATAATAAATAAAAGAAATTGTTATTTAATAAATAAGCTTTGATGAAGCTATAAATAATTTTAAAAAAGAATGCTTTTCAAAATAACTTCTATATAATTGTACCCTCAAGAGAGGTATTTAAGCTATTTGTGCTTCTTTTATTTTAAAAGGAAAATTACTCACAATCTGTTGATTTATTTTAAGACTAATGTTATACAAATTAAGTATGTAATAAAAATTGCAATAAAATGTAAAAGATATTTTTGTTTAATATTTTTTTAAATAAGAAATTGTAAGAAATTTTCTTGACAAAAAAAAAAAAAAAAAAGATAAAACTGCACGTAATCACGTAGATGATAAAAAGTTTTCCAAAAAATTACGGTAGTTAAGCTATAAGTACAAAGAGTTTTAAACAGAAATTGCGGACCGAAAAACTAAGTATTAAGCTCTGTTTTTTTTCTTCATGAAATATAAAATAGTTCTTCCGCCACTTCATCAACCTTACGTTTTTGCGCAATGGTTAATATCCTAGTGTATTAGGCCTTACTTACTAACATAAGATGGTCTCTCCATCAGTCAGCTCTGTCCCTATAGTTATAGCCTTCTCTAGCTATGCAGAGGAAATTTGTCGTCCTCGATTTGAGTGTCAGGCATCAGATTTCGATTCGAAGACTTGTCGGGTTGGTTCGTTGCTGTCCATACGGTGCACGTGTCCCAGCCATAACTGAATTAGGACAGAGTGGATCACAAAACTTCGTTTACACCAACTTAAAATTATTCGGTTATATGTACTAGCGGGCCATCCCACCTGTGTTTGACTTGCACCAAAGAAAGATCATATAGCCGTATTCATTTTCCACTATACGCTCCAATCTTCATGGAGTGCGACATCATATTAATTGAATAATAATAATTATAGTATAGTTTCGGGTACACGCGGTCCCCTTGTAAATTGGGAAGAGGTAACTTTCTATCAACTCATTATTATTTTTTGTTCACACTAAATAGAAAATACAAACAAGATTCTTCCTATCTACTTTCAGAACTCAGATGGGGCTACCATGTGACCCAACCGCATTTAATTTTTTTGGAGTCTTTCAACTACGATATATATAGCACTTTTTAACAATTGGGGGCTACTATTGGATTGTGTATCCTGGGAAACTTTTTGTTACAAAGGCCCTAACAATACTGTCGCCATCTGTGACTGTGAGGATTTTTGTGGTCATCCACAAGAGGTTTAATTTTGACGGACAAAGAAGAAGACGAGAAATTTCAAGAAATGTTCTGTCTCAATTAAAACTTAAAATAAATTAAACAAAATTTTGCTGTTTGCTGCAGCACCTATAATGAGTACCGTACGATTTTTAACTGAAGAAATCATGAAATTCCAATACGTTTAATTATTGAGTCAATGTTAGCTAAATAATGGCAACTAATTTCGAGAGAATTAGTTCGATTGTAACTCAGTTGACTTGCCAGCAGTGTTGGCTGAATTAACTACACTATATTTTCTTCATCATTAACTACGCGTAGTAAATTGAATAAACTAAACTCCTAGTTTACTACAGTTTGTTACGTCTTCAAAGTCATGTTAATAAAAAATAACAATAATTATCATATAAATATTTATTATTTATTTGAAATTTATTTTTATTACATCGATATTACTAAACGTGTGCCGTTTTACGTAAGATTACTACTTTTATTTCAATGCAATAGAATACTTAAATAAATAAATAACATCCAACATCAAAGTGACACTAAAATGACAGTTGACAGATAATTTGACAGTTGAAACTATACGTCTGCTAAAATTTGTTTCATATACTACATTAACTCCATAAACTACGTAACAAATGTAGTTTTACTAAAAAGTGCCAGTTCGGCCATCACTGCTTGCCAGCTTGCCACAGAACCACTGAACGCACCCATTCATTTATTGTTCGATTTTTGGCTAAGCAACTATAGTGACAACTTCAAAAAAATCAAATTCAAATTCAAATTCAAATACGGTTTCAAATAATTTTTCATTATTTAATCTAAAACGTGATTAATTTACAAATTTATTTGGAATTGCTTCCTTAGAAATTATTTTTTTTAAATATTTTGAATCCAATTTTTACAACGAAATAAATAAAATTAAAATTAAAAATCCAATCATCGGTGAGCTGAGATGAAGGAGTAGAGCCTATGACATATGTATGACATTCAGTTGAGAAGTACACACTGAAACAACTCTCGTATACTAGTCACATGCTATCGTTATCATCGGTTCCGCTCGATATCATTTAATTTGGCATACACTTTTGATACTAATTATATCTTTTTTTCATGACTTTTGAACATTTTTGCCGATTTGCAAAGGGTCGCCAGAAAAAGTGAATTTACTACATGAATAGTTCTGTAGAAAATAAACTCAAAAGTACTTTTAGTAACATCCCTGGATTGGGAAAGTAGTAGTTTGGAAGCAATATAAGGTATGCAATGCTTTATTCAACCAAAAAAGTTATGATTGTTCCGTTTTTTATTCGTTATTCTCCTAGTGGTATGCAATGAAAAAAGTTTTCTTATTTGTTTCGGAAACGACAAATAATATTACTCCGAAATCTTATTAATTTTGTTTTATTGCACCATAATAAAATTGAAATAATTGAAAAAATTATAATTGAAAAAATAATTAATAAAATGATGTGCTCTTTTTGATCGATTAGGAATAGGAAATACAAAAAATCAAACTCTCTTGTAACTGAATGAATTAGAGTTATTTACTTCAAAAATAGGAACTTTATTTTAACAATCTTAATAGCTAATCCTCTTTGGATGTTACAATTTTTTATATTTATAATCTTCATTTGAGCGGGATAAAATCTAATCAATGCGCCTTTTCAAGCAGTTAACTATTGACAGATTATTGGCATATCATAATTTTAACTCATATTATTCATGAAGCACAAGATGATGGTGAGCATTAAGTTGGTGCAGTGTTTTACAGAAATGGGCAATATTTTATTGAAATAAGTAACCTACCTTCCGATCAATATTATTTTAATTTTAACAAAACAAATTAATCAACCACCTATGAATAGCAATAATAATCCCATTGAGAATTATCCATGGGTTGGATTAATTATTTGATCGAAGATAGGATTGATTATCTTTTAATACAACTTGTCGTCTTTACCAGAAGCTAAAATATGCTAATTTTATTTGTAAAAAGCATCTGCATAAAATTTGACCTTAACAGTAATAACTATTAATCATGGTATCAAAGATTTTTGTATCTTTTTAAGTCAAGTATGGACACTGGACAGTGACAGTGAGTTCCTCTTGTTGGACAAATTGTCTCTCGAGTGTCATTGGATGTGCTTAACAAAAGCTCGTAATTATGATGTTTTTTTTACTGTGATATAAGTGTGATTACTTCGCACTATTGTTTATTTTTTTTTTTTTTGACTGAAATATAAGGCGTGTCAACATCGAGGCAATAGTCCAAAGACGTCGCTACTTCGTCAGATTTACCGGTGACTTTAATTTTGTCTTATATTCATCATCGGCGGCGGCGGCGATTATGTAATGTTTTTTGAGCTTTTTTTTTATGCTATATTCTTTCAAGCTGAGACAGCTTTTTATGCCATTAACGCAAAGCGAAACACACAGTCATGTATCCCTTAAGTATACATTTTTTCGGCAAAGAATCACAAAAGACAGAAGGCTATATAATTTCACAAAACGAATTTAAGTTCAAAGAGGTAAGTTTATTTATGAAATTAGTTTAATGAGGTTCAGCATTTTCATTGTTTAAACTAAAAACGGAAGTTCAATTTTAAGAATGACCAGAATCGGCTATTTAAGATACCTGGGAATACCATTAACCATTATAAAAATAGAACATAAAATCATGTGGTAGTAACTTTCGAGTAAATAATTGTTATAATTTTTTTCTTTTAAAAGTATTCGTAATGCTGTGTTTGAAATGCCCAAGGCGATAATCATTCTAATGTTAATTTAATATATAATTGTACCTTCTGTTTCTTTTTGTTATTGAGATTAGATTCATAGTATAGATGAATACAGGATCAACTCGTTGGAGCACTGTAAAAACTACACATAATGTTTTTTTTAATAACTTGATATTAAGTCAGAGAAAAACCACTAATGATTTCACATTGCTACTGGATTATTGACCGAGTTTTCAGGATCTCACTTGCAGGTTGTAGATACATATCTATACTTCTTTGAACATATCAATGAAGCTCCATTTTTTAAACATAACGTAAGCCGTTTCTTGGAACTCTGTACCTACTCGTAAAAGTCAGCGTACATCGCTTTGTTAATATTATATTCGTTCGGTTTTCTTGTGGTAGACAATTCTATATTATCTTCTAAATTTTACGATAATAGAAATCGAGTTTAGTGATGAGTCATATCATTCCTGATATCTTGATTAATTTTAAAATTAAAAAAAAAACAACGAATGCACCAATGTTGAACTTCATACTATTGTAATCTGCCCTCTTGCAAGTTATCAAAGGCGACACTTATGATCCGTCATTGAACCTGCCTATTTATATTTTTTCATAGTCATCTTGCGTATAGCTCAATAATGTTTAATGAGGGATGCCAAGGTAAGACATGGTTCTGTACAGCTCATCTCTAGATGTGGTTATCGACTTGGTGTTCTTGAGTTTAACTATTTGCAAATTTTAAACTAAAAAAATAATCCATCTTAAGATATCTATTGTCGCATCAGACGCATCAGCTTTAACTTATGCAACAACTCAAACCTGAACCAAAACAAGTTAATATTTTATATTAACGGAACGGCATAACATTAAACAAAAAAAAAGTTGTTATGGATTCAAACAAAATTTGGGGCATTTCCAGTTTATAAAATAAAATCATTTTGATTTAAGTCAATCAAAAACAGTTAACATTAGGGGAATTCGGCAATATTTAAGCTTAGCTTTGAATTCAAAAACGAACAAAGTTAAAACGAAGTTAAGAAGCGTGTCTTTGAACTGAGCCAAAAAACAAAGTAAAATCAATAAAAAAAACAACGGTTTCGTCTTTGAAATAATTTTGTTTTTCGTTTGAAATATGTATTTTCAAATCAGAATAATTTAATTTTTTGTATTTAAATCAAAGTACATAGTTTTATTTTAATTCAAAGTCATTATTTTTTTTTTTTCAAAGTAGCACGCAAAGTAAATTTTAAATTTAAATATTACGTTGCTAATTTTCTCTGAGTGTGCTGTTTGACAGTTTAAAGTTGAAAGACTTGTCTCTGAACTCTGAATGTAGTAATGCTAGGAAAGATGTGAACTATATTTTCAGTGCACTAATTCCATAATTCGATTAACGCCAGAAGATATCGTTTTAGTAATAGCATTGCTTCAAATTACTTTAAAAATGACTTCCGTGTGAATGTTATAATTTTTAAATCGTTCATTTTTAGTCTTTATTTCGCTGTAAAATGATAATCGATTTTTGAATAAGATCAAAATAAGGCATATATTTACATGGAGAAATGTTTAAATGTATCAACAACAACCTCTGTATGCAGGAACACTATTTTGAACAGGAATTATAGCTATTTTACGGGGACCAAGTTAAACATTTCTAGGAATTTTTTTTATGAAGAATTTTTGTAAAAAAAAAAAACAATTCTAGCGTAATTTCTGGAAGCACATACATTTTGAACTGAAATTCAATGGAAAGTTTTTTAGCTTAAAGCGACGGAGCAGATACCTACTTATCTGACAATTTTCATGTCTCTACACCATAAAGAAAGACTAGGATGATCACGATCCTATACAATAGCTAATTTGGTTCATCGAGTAAGGTTTTTGTTTCTCAGTTGTTTTATTCTTAGCCAAAAAAGACAGCCAACGATTATAGTAAGATTGATCTTTTGTTTAATTTTAAAGTTGCATTTTTATATCGAAAAATATAACAAAGTCAGGGTAAACAAAACTTCAACATTGTTGTTCATTATTACGTTCTGTCTTAGATTTTACTGGAGTCTTACCTTTTTTGCCTTTTGCCAAAGTGATACTTGCGTCGACCTTTGGAAGTTGTTGCCTTGTAGGTTAACACGCAACGATGCCCTCCGAAATTATGTTTATAAGAGGCCGCAAGAGAGGGAAAAACAATACCTGAATCTAACCCCAAAGCTCTCAGTTTCGAAATATTTTTGTGTTTTTAAACGGTTTTTGCAAACGCTTGTAATGATTTTGATGAAACTTTTTAATCATTCTTTTTAAAGTGAAAACAGCATTTCTGGTTTTTGGGAAATTCGTTTGGTAATGGGAAATTCAGTGTTACAAATTGATCAATTGACAATTGATAACGGCTGGATAAATTTTTCTTTAATATTAACGAAAAATGTTGATTCAAGAATAGTTTTAACTAAACACCCGTTAATTTCTTTTATTTATAAATATTTTATTACATTCCCATAATTTTCAAAGAAAAGTTACTAACTATAGTTGCAAGAACAAGTTCGTACTATCCAGTCCTGTATTTTACTTCCTGTTCCTATTCGAAAAATGATTTTTTTTTTCCCAAATATTATTAATATAGATTTTTGTATGATTTAAGGCTTAATTTTATAAATGTTGACTAATTTGACAGCTTTGTTTATTAACAAGTCCTAGTCCATCTGATTTCTTTAGGAGAAATTAAAAACAAGTTTTTAAAATATTCAGTTTTTTATACAAAAAAATAAATAAACTTTTTTTTTGATAGATCTCATTAAAATCAGCTTTAGGTATATTTGCATTTAAAACAATTTTATTTATATTGATATGTTTTGCTATGCTTAAAATATTAACATACCTAGACAAGGTTAATGTTATCATTCCGCAGACTCTTTTTTTATTATCTCATCTAATTCCGAGAATTTAAATATTTCGTGTTTTTTTTCGAATTCATCATAATTTAATAGCCAAAGTTAGATCTAGCCGGTGTATTCTGACCACAACTAATTTATCGAAATTCCAAGAAAACCACAACTTGTTTAAGTATTGATCTAATAGACACTATGTTCATTTAATTGTATTCTAAAATTTTAGTATTCAGATACAAAAGAGTCAGAATTTCATTTTCCATTTATGACAACCTAAAGTTTTAAACTTGTTTTAAGACATGAAATCATAGTTTATTATATTGATGCGATGCCTTACCAGATAGTCTTGTTTTCTTTTAAATTCTGGTTGTCTATTAAATCTTATACCAAACGAATTAAAGGTCATTCTAATTTTATGCATTAATTTTTAACAAATTCTTTTATTCTCTTTAAATTAACAACAACGTTATAAACTTAAGTTTATCCAGCTAAGGATTGTAAAAGCTTAGGTGATACTCCACGGTTTTTCAGCTGTACCCTAGGCCTGTATCCGTTTTTATCGGCAGTATACATGGTGGTTGTTTCGATATTTCCCTCGGTGTAGCTGTATGCACCCATAACAACGAGTTCTTCATTTTCTGTTCCTGGATTCATGAGCATACCAACTTCTTCGCGGTAAGATCCATCAGATGTTTTATAACTGCGAGGAATAAAAAAAAATTGCATTAATGATTAAAATGTAAATTATCTGCCAAAAACTTAAAAAGTTTTTTTGATTGATATCTGTGGTTGATTCTTAAAGATCGGTTCAACGTTGAAGAGCATATTGTAATGGGTAATTTGTAGAGACCTGTTTTTTTTTATTTTTTAATCAAACACACAATTTAAATTTGGATGTTGGAAAATCTACTATGGCCTGAAAGAACAGTGTCTGACATTTACTATTACCGTACATGGACCATTCTGAAGGTCCAATTTCGGATAATTGAATGCAGCTGCAGCGTTGCGATCGGTATATGCCCGATTACCATTATTGTATAGCTGGCTTATCGATGAAGACTTTTGACTGCACATAATCTCTAAGAATAAAGATTAAAAGTGTAGTATCACACGATCTAATTGCAACTGAATAATATGGAGGCGTTCATGAACAATACTATGTAATAAGAAAAATAAGAAACCATGAGGCGTGAGTTAGACTATAAGGTCCCATGAAATATAAGATCAATTTCAGCAAGGCCCCAACAAATAGATGAAACAGAACACAATTAGTCCTTCCTTAGGGTGCAGATTGATTTTTCAGACCTTATTAATTAAATAGGGAATGATTTCATAATGATGTTGTATATCGCGAATGAAATAAGTTTGTGTTGTCCAGTTTCATTTAAAGATAAGTATGACACGAGTTTTGTGATTATTGTCTTATATTGTATTTATTTATTTTGTTGGTTTTTACGCGCCTAACATTTTAACCATAGTTTCAATGTTAGCCTCGCATTGGAACACATCAGCAAGCAATTCGAAAACTATTAGCCCGAAACCACAAATGTCGGAATAGCAAATGTCAAACAAAAAACAAAAAGTCCTGCATCACTTCGACGTACATATGCGAGTCTTTTGTCAGAAAAGACATGTCTAAAAACTGTTTGAAAAAACAAATGCAACGACAGCAGCATTAGATTGTCCTCGGAAATTTAACAATTCAAAAGGGAGACTTAATATCAAATTTTTCTGAGCTCAACCCGGCTTACTCCACAATCTGATATTTAGGTAAAGCAATGAAGTGGGAAAGTTAAGACCATAACATCGTCGGAAAAAAAGTATAAGAAGATCTCCTGGGGCTTATCCAAGGAGTTCGGGCTTGCCGAATTTAAGGTCCAAAAGCTGCATGGTGTTTACATTATTTTGTAAAAAACGCTCCAAATAAAACAGGGTTTGGTAAAACAAATTCAATTTATTCCACATTTTTTAGAAAGCCTAACTCCATATGGAATCGCAAGAAAAAACTGGGCCTATATAACTTTATTAGCAGTTGAAGCAAAAGCTATTCAAATTTCACTTTTAAGAACTCCCAAAACCATCACTCGAGAATCCGGGAACGAGATATTAACCTGTTAAGTATTTTTTTACGTTCACAACTTGCATGCAAAGTATCTTATAAATATTCAAAATCTCTTCACATATCATAAATCATGGCGAGTGTGATTTAGGACAGGAATGGCAATGATGTTTTTAGAGTTTTTGATTGAACTAGTTAAGCGAACGTTTTTTAAGGATTATTCCAAACATACACTGAGGGGCGATTGCTGAATTTTGACAATGTTTTTTTTTTTGACAATTTTGTAGCTGCAAAATTGGTTTTGTAAGGGTATTTGTCAAAAACTTGTGACTTTAAGATCTCCGCACACCAGTCGACTGATATACAATTCGAGTTCTTAATAAATACCAAATATAGGTAGACCAAATTTTCTCGAAAACGACCTAAAAACGATTTTGATAAAACTTTGAAAGTGTTTACGTGCTGTTAATGTTATTACATTTCAGAAGTTTTGCCTAAAAATGCACATAACGGATATTTGATTCAACAAATCGTCTGAAGCAATTTTAAATTTGGTGTGGTATTTACGTTAAACATTTATTATTTATTTATTTTAGCTAAAAAAAATAAAAACTTAAATGCCTAGATATTTAATTTAATGAATTAAAATTTGTATGGTCTCACAGTTTGCCACAAGAACAAGTTCAAGCGACGCAGTCATGCAAAGAAAACCACAAAAAACTAAAGGGTCTAAGAACTTTGGAAAAGGGCAATCTTGTTAAAATAAACAGATTTTGTAATCATTTAACACGTTGATCTCGAAATTGATTTATGGTACTGGTACGATAAAAAGTGTCAACATTTTTTTTGTGCAGAGTTATGTAAGTTTTATTTTTTTTTTTCCTTAAATTGTTTTTCTCAAAAAATCATAGTTTCTAAGAAATTTACCAAAAACTGAATTTTAACCAAATACGCTCCTCACTTAAGAAAAATTTTGCCCATGTTCTATAACTATAAGCGGGTAATTTTAAGGTTTTTTTTTGTAATTTAGTCTTTTTTTTAGTCTAATTTTCCTGAGCTATAAAGTGTGCGAAATTTTTATTTGTTATAAAAAATTAAACTTACTTAAAACGATATCCTTCTGCAGATGGCACATTTTCATATTCCAAAAGTAAAATTTTAGGAATCATAACACCAAGAAGTTCCCGTGCAAAAGGTTCTACGGCTTTTACAGCTCCAGATAGTAATCCCAATTGACCATTAGCATATCCTAAGACACAAGCCACAAGGACGAACTACATTTTTATATTAAACAAAAAAAAATCAAATTATTTCACTATCACATGTTTCTATTTATTTTGTTTTATTCAAACCCACCGATTTGATAGATATCATTTTTTCAAAGATAATTTTTTCTAACCGCACGAGATGAAGAAGTTGATTGAATCAAACGTTAAGACAGACTGAAGGTGGTCGTGGTAATTGGCGCTTAGATATAAACAAAACATTCAGTAGATACTTAGATAGTTGGTAAAACCCCGCTCAGGTGTCTATCCATTCAGATTTTTATTTTGGGGTTTTGTCTTGCTAATTAATTAAAGTTATGACTAGATCGTTTTAATAGCCTAAAGTCTTAAAGTTAGCTATGATATATCCCAAGGAAACATCAATATATTGATTTCAATTATTAGTGGCTAATGAATGAGGAATGTATGCATGATCCGGATTTTGACTTTAAAAGATTTTTATCTTCTAGTATTGATCAGCATTTTACAACTGTCGGAAGCGATGTCAAATTTCTTTAAATAAATTTCACTAATTCTTATTTAAGAACTTTTTTGGCATTCAAAAACTTTGGGCACAAATTATCATAACAAGATATCAGGTTTTTTAATGGCTTTTTTGTTCACGTGTGTACGAGTATATGCTAAGGTATGACATCTTTCTTAGATTTTCTTGTTCAAAACTATAATTAGGTATGAAACCTAACATCGTGTTAAGAAATGATTAAAACTAATAGCTTTATGGTCGATTCAAGGAAATCAAGTATTTTATAAGAATCTATAAAGAACATCTTTTATTTCATGCATGCTATGAACATGATTGAATCGTAACAGCTGAAAGATTGTTTGCAACCGTCATAATTTAATATTTGATTGTAACTAATTAACCTTTATACAGTACGTAGAGACATCTATGTATATTACCGATGGATGGTTTAATATATTATGTGTTGATTGTTTTTCAATAAATATATGGATTTTGTTAGCAGTAACAAGAGATTAAAACAAAAAAAAAAATAACAATTTAGGATGTTCGTATTGTTTTATAAGATCATAATTAAGCGCTTCGATGCAAGTTTTTCATTAGCTTTAAAAATACATATTACATTTTCTGATAAAGCGTCGTCAAATCAATCAAGCTTCCACCATCAATGTTACTTGCCAATGGTAAGTACCCAAATAGGTATTCTATATGACGTATGAGTCAATGGTGCGTTATACAAAAATTAGTCACGTTTTTATCAAATTTTCTGATAGAAAATGACAGTTTTTAGGCGTCACTGTTACCTTTCAATGTTGGCATTTATAAAGTGCTATGTGTTGTAATTTTTATTACAGACGAAAATAAAAAGCACGGCTAGATCGCGTGAACTTGCTCCTGTGTTAAACTTACTTACTTAACTTACTGCTGAAAACCTGGAAAGAACTTAGTTAATGGTATGGTTGCCAAATTGTTTGTCCAGATTTTTTGTGGTATTTTAGTTTTTCAAAAATAAATTAAAGTTTTTTTCATAAAATACTATTCTCAAATTTTGCCTGCAGTTTTATTCAGGCTTAATAGAACTCTCCAAATATTAAATTTCATATACATAAATCAGGTACCATTAATAAGACTTTTATGAACAAAAATTCTTAAGAAAAACATAGTAACGAATAACTTATATAAAATTTTATCAAAATAGATCGTATTTTTTCAAGAAATTTTTTATTAATGAAAATGAGTGAAAATGTAAAAGTAATCTCAAAAAAAGTTTTGAAGTTATTGACAATGCTGCCACTAGATATATGTAAAAAAAGATTCGTGCAAAAACACAATCAAACATTGCATTGCTATGATAGAGAAGACGAAAAAAATAGGTCCGACAATTACTTTATTGAAAGGCTTATTTTTCTCGAGAACGGCTCTTACGATTTCAAACAAATTTTAAACGTATAATAAAGTCTCAAATGTCTATCACTATCAAATAACGGAAACCAATCAAGAAAATTCGTTTAACGAATATTTTTAAAAATAACGGTATTTTTTAATTTCGACTCTATTGATAACGGTTCAAGCGATCTTGAATATATTTTTTTTCGTTAACTGCCCTAGCAATATCTTATAAGAAAGCTTATAATTTTATTTCTTAAATATTTTTTTTTATTTCTTAAATTGTTTAAATCAATTTGTAAAAAACTTTTTTTTTTGATAATTAAATATTTTGAAAACCTGTTTACAAATTTTTATGAAACTGAATTTTAAAATGAAATAAATTGAAGTCTCAAAACATGCGTGCCTACTTTTTTTTCAAAAAATATTTAAAAAAATTGCTGAAACAAATTTACTTTAAAAAAAAAAAAACTAGTTTATAATGTTATATTAACCGAAAATTTTGTTTGCATACTTTGATTTTGGATTGAAACTTGGTAAGAATTTAAACGTTAATAAAATTTCATATGAATTCTTTTTGTGTAATATATCTCTACCAAACCAAATTGTAGACAAGAAAAAGGGAATTTCATATTTTTTATCGAAAAGCATTTAATAATTTGTTTGTCCGATGAGCAATTCTTTAGTTGCTTAAGAGTAAGACAACTCGTTTTTGAAAATGCAGGCTAACGCAAGCCACCTGTTTCATTATCTAACCCAAATTTTGTCTGTGCCGACTATCCTATTTAAGAGGAGAAGCATTATGAAAACAAACAAACCGGAATTTTATGTAGAGTACAGACAGTCGCAAATAAAAAAAAAATTATCTAGATCTGTGCTAGATTTGTTTTTAATCCAACATCTGGCTTGACAGCTAATTCGTTGATTGTAGATTTGAAAAAAGTGTAGTAGATAATAAAAAAAAGAAAACATTTAAAAAACAACAAATTTATTTTATATTTTATACTCAGAACGAATAAATTTTAAGGGTCTTTCATATTTTTTCTGTAAGCATAAGCTCGAACAAAACTCAACAACATCTTCATCGTTGTTCATTTCTATATTCTTAGCCAAACATAACCGTTCCAAGCTCCGCATTTAGGGGCCAGCTGTAGCAATCATTGATGCTCATCATTGAATTCAATTTCACGACAATGATGAGTTTAAATGATAGCTATAACTGGCCCCTTACCTTAGGGACCTTATATTCGTTTTATTTTATCGTAATAAGGATAACTATTAACTAGTGGGAGGATTCTAGAATATTTTTCAGTTTGCATATCTTTTGGGTTCAAAAATTCTTATAATCCAACTTTTTGTCATAGTTAAATAAAACCGAATTTTCAGTTGATCACACAATTCAACATAAAACGCAATGAAATGCATTTTACTCTACTTCCGTTTCCTATTTTCGACTTAATTGTTCCTCATACAAAGCTGACTTATCATATGAAGCAAAAAAGAATCAATTCCATGGAGCAGCGCCATCTAAAGAAACTTGTAAAACACACTTTTGCAGGTTCTTACATGTATGTAGTATTACGTAGTGTTACCCTAACAAATACTATAGAAATATATATACAATGTCATTATATAAAAATGGGTCAAACAAAGTAGAAAAAAGCAGACGCATATAAAACAATATATGAAGTAGATCTACTACATATGAAGTAGATTGGCAGCCCTGACACTACTAAAATGCCTTATGCATGAATTCGAGTTATTTTATGCGACAGCACTGACTTCAAATGTAAACAGAAAGCGTATTATGAAAATGTTCTCTGAAAAGGAAACATTTACTGAAATTCTTTAGTATAAAGTTATCCTCTCCTTAAAGTTATTTTGCATTTCATTTTGTCATTTCATCGTTTTAAAGTAACACACATTTATTAACAGAAATTACGAATAATACGGTGTGTAAGTATTAACTCATGGCTATTTCGTGTTTTATAATAAGAATTAATTATTTTAACGGAAACTTAATCAGAGATTCATAGTCAATATAATATGAGTTATCTATACTTTATCTTCACTTTTAAATCTTTGCAAAACTAAAATCAAACAATAAAAAAGAACAGTATACCATGTTGCAAATATTTTATTTTCATCTCAAATCATATATTGGTTAACAGTCTTCACATGTATATTTTCCACAGTTAATTCGACATATTTTTTACTCTGAAATTCCAAATGCACTATTTGTATGGGATCCATTTGCAAGAAACCATTTTTCGATAACTTGTATGTTGTCACACTATTATGAATAATTTCGATGTAAACAAATACTGCTGGGTGCTGAACTTTAATTGCCAAACTATAGTTATTCGTTCCTGATTCACTACGACAATGTTGGGAAGATATTTCAACCTATAAACTTAAATGTTAGAAAATATATTTCATACACATTTTATAGTTTGGTGTAACCTTTAATTCAGGATTTATAATTCCAACAGCGGTCTTGATTATAACTGGGAAATAAAAAGTTCGAGACAAGACATTCGTTCCGCTGCTAAGAACAAATTCCACAAAAGAATTACTTGGCGTAAATCGTTCAACAAAGATCTGCTTCAATGGAATTATTTTATTAAGATGATCCGAATTGGGTTTCTATAATAAAGAACATCAAGTATTAACCAATTAAAGTTTGAATTGAGCAGAAAACCATTTTTTACCAATTCGGCTTGCCACGTGACTGACTTCTTAGGATACAATTCGGACCACAAGAAAATATTCATTGTAACATCAAGTTCCAATACTTTATCTTCTATATCATCTCGAACAAGTGTCAAATTGATAGCCTTTGAACGATAATCGAACAAAGCTATAATGCTAACTGGAGCCAAAAAATCTTTGGCCCAATAATGGAGAATTTTCCAATTGCCATAGAAATCAATGCTCGACCAAGATGGCGCCACCCATACATCATTGAGTTGCCAATAGAGTGCACCCATTGTCCTATACTCTGTGCTTCGCAAACTCCGGTAAAGTTCCGTTTCGATTTTTGTAGACATAGCTTGTGCTATTTGGCTCAAGTAAATTGTTGCTTCCATTTTGGGGTCTTCAAATGGCATGGGAAGATGCCTCATTACCACATTGGTGATCGGCAACATCCCAAATGGATGATGTTGACGATGGTTTATTAAGTCGTAGATTTTATCATTTTTTCCCAAGACACGTTTCCAAGCTCCAGCACTTGGAAGACTCTGAAAACCATACTCAGATGCAAATCGAGGTCTTGGATAAATATCCGGATCCCAGGAGTCCTTAAAGATTTCATAAAAGTGGACTGAGTACAAAACTCTTTTTAATTTGACAAATTTGATTTTTTTTTTTGCAATTAACTTACCATCTCCGTATTTGGGATCCTGAGGGTTCTTTGAAATATATTTATCTTCATAACCTTTGATTCCGTTAGAGGGAGATGAAATCAAAGGATCTGGACGAGAACTGTCTGCAATTATACGAAGTTCATGACTTACAGTACCAACGTATAACTTTCGATATTCTTCGTCAAATTTGTCACGTTTCAAGTCAGTTCCGTACCAATCTTGGGCAAGGGCGACTTCGTTTTCATTGTTGGTAGCAAATATAGCCACACTTGGATGATGGGCAAGCCTTTTGGCATTCTGGATAACCTCTGTTTGCACTGAGCTGAAAATTAAATGCTATAAGAATTAACGGAACGAAATATTTAAAAAAAAAAAGTTAGTACTCTAAAAACGGCGAATGAGTTGGATACATTGCACACGCAAACATCATATCTTGCCAAATAAGTATTCCGTATAAATCAGCCAGGTCGTAAAAATAATCGGATTCATAAATTCCGCCACCCCAGACACGGATCATATTCATATGGGCATCTTTAGCTGAAGATAGGAGGTTTTTTACTGTCAAAAAAAGTAAAAAATTATTGGTTTTTAAAAAATTATCCAACAAATTTTTTTTTAGAAAAATAAAATTTTTTTATAATAAATTTAATCAGTAAGGATTTAGTCGTCAGTCTTTCATATATTACATTATATTGATATTTTGATTCGTAGGTACAGTACACATAATAAATAAAGAGCACGACTGGGTCGCACAAACTTGCTCTTGAAGCAAGTTGCCAAAAAAAAATAAAACTAAATATAATAAAAATAAATTTAATACTATTTTTCAAATATAAATAAAATAAATTTATTTAAAAAGGTATGCAGGAAATTTTTTGTTGCCGGATATAAGTCTACTAAAAAAATAATCGATGTTTACAAATTTGAAGTACGCCAATTTTAAGTGCTAAAAAAATTGCATTTATTGTATAAAAAATAATTTTTTTTAGTATAAATAAATTAAAAAAATAATTAAAATTTCAATTTAGCACTTTTACAAAATATTAGTATTGAAGTTTAAACAAATCATTTCGATCTTTGCAAACAAAATATTTTTGGATGAAATCGATTAACCCTTTCATGAGATAGCTCAAGAAAAATAACGGTTCTATGGGATGGGAGGTACCGTTAATAGGATTTCCATTTTTTTTTTTGCAACTGTAATTTTAATTTAATTTTTTTTTTTTTTTTTTTTGAAGAAAATCGTTGAAGACGTTTTCGAGAAAAATAAGCTTTTTCAAAACCTCTCCGTTCTGTTCCGCTCTTTTTTGAGCTAAAAAAATCAATCGGTTCAGTCGTTTAGACTCACAGCAGACAAACAGACAGAATACCCAAACCCACATTTTTCGACTTCGCTATCATCGTAATGTCATGTTTGATTGTTATCTCATATTTTTACTTGCTCAATAGAGCAAGAACTGATTTTGTGTAAAAAAAAATTTACGATGATGATAAAGAAGCCCAAAGAAATAGGTTTCGTCATGCCGTCGGTCGGTGCTCAATAAAAAGAAATACAAATTTCTTAGGGTTGGAAATGCCAAAGATTATTAATTCATCATAGATCAAAAAGCATTGTTGAAAAATCGTTTTCATATTAATGAAAAGAGATTCTAAATATTAATTAGGGGTCAAGTCTGGAGGGCCATCATTACATTTGGTGCTGTAACCTGCTTTCCGCTGAAAAGACTTTCCCAGTCAATGATGATCTTTCTAACAATCATTTTCAACCATTGCTCAAAAAACTGCACCAACGACGGCCCTCAATTTTTTTTTTTTATTATTAGCGCGCACTCAGGGGTTATGACTACCCTTATAATGTTGATTATACACAGCACGAGCGTTTAGGAAATTTGGAGAGGATTCAAAAGGAGATGTCGATGCATATTGGTTTTGAATACTTGAACGTCACAAAGAGGGGGAAAAATCGTGTGAGGCAAGGCATTCCACAAACGTGTTGTTCGGCTAAAGAAAGAATCTCTATATTTAACAGTACTTCCGAAATTAGGCTCAAGGGTGAACTGATGAGCATTCATAGCTAAGTGAGTATTACGGCGGAATATTTTAAGGGGAGGAATGCAACTGGCTATTTCAATTGAACACTGTTTATAGAAACATTACGATGGTGTTCTAAGGAAACAAAAGTTTCAGTAATGGATATGTCTCCAATCAGTTTTAAGGCTCTTTTTTGAATTCTATCTAATAGATTCAATTGAGTTTTAGGAGCACCTGCCCAGATATATGAGAGTTTTATTCAAGTTTTGGGCGAATGTATGCCTTATAAACTGTAGCCAGATCAGAAGGAGAAAAAAATTGTTTGCATCTTTTGAGGAAACCTAAGCATTTAGCATCGTTTTTCGCGACTTCGAATATGTGATCATTCCACCAGAGGTGATCGGTAATACACATACCGAGAACGCAGAGCTTTTCAGTTTCTTCGACGCAAGTGCCATTCAATCTGCTTGAAATATAAAGTCGTAAAGGCAGAGGCAGGTTCAATCATCTTTTCAGATAACCCTCTCAGAAATAGATCAATTTATGAAGCTGATAAATTCCTGTAGTGTCTTCCAGGCTTTTTGGTATCTAATCCCGTAAAAGATCCATGAGAACAACAAAGACAATGCAACAATATGAAAACGGTAGGCACCCTTATACACCACTATTATAATTATGTCAAATATTTTCCCATACTTTCTCTTCCTCCTTTATCTGTTCTTCCAATCTTTCTTCTATGACTTCTTTGGAAACTCAATAGGTCCATTTAAATTCGAGTAAAAAAAAATTTAGTTTAGTTCTGTACAACCATTATTGCTTTGTTCTTCGTCATGAACCATTCATCCCTAACAGTTAAGTTCATTTGTTTGTCTTCATTGATTCGATTTTTGATGAAACCTAACCAGACTATTATAAACAGTTCTCTAATAAAATATTTAATTTATATAAACTCCCAAATTTAATAAACTCACTTCTCGCTTGATCAGCACTTAGTTCCGGTAAAATATGTGATGGAATGTAATTGGTACCTTTCATGAACATTGGAATGCCATTGACACGAAAATAAAAGCTGTTGCCATCATCTTTTGTAAAAAGAAATATATTGTTAAACAAACTAAAAATAAAAGAATATCATTTTTTAAAACTTACCCAATTCTTCTTGAATAAGTTCGACAGTTCGAAATCCGATGCGAATTGATTTTTGTGATATCGTTCGATATCGAGGTTTTGGTCCTTGTTTACCCAGCCATGTGTTCATTGTAAAATGCAAAGGGTATAGCTTTTGTTGACCATATCCATTTGGCCACCATAATGCAACATCTTCCTAAAAAATAAAAATCATTGTGTAGATATTTACAAGATGATTTAAAAATATTGTATGTGTGTACCACTGGAACAGCCTGAACGAATTGAAGAACTGGGTTTGTGTATTTAATCGGATCAACTCTGTAGCTTACATTGACCGGGCCTGACAGAAGCTCACTGTGAATATAATAATTCTGAGATTAAAAATAAAATCATATAATGGAAGAAGAGCTTACACAGCATAAAATGTTAGGTCTCCATAAAAGTCTTCTTTGATGCCAGTTTCAAGAAACACACGAATATTCATCATCCAGTGAGATACATTTCTCGAAACAGCTACGTCGATATCTCTTATCAAAGCAACTTCATAATATTCCAATGCAACGGTTTTCCTTAAAGAAAGAACATTGTTCTTACTCGTCTATATCTCTCGCTTTTTCAAAAACTTACTTACCAAATTCCCATAGATGGCGCTGCTAGCCCCCAATCCCAAGCAAAACTTGCCTGCATTTTTCTCAACATATTCATGTGACATTCGCCGTGATATCTTGAATTTGGACAATTTGGTGGTGTACTAGAATTCTTGGCTTCTAAAGAATCAGCTAAAATTTTAGCTGCCCAAACCGGTGATTTGATAGCAATTTCTAAAAGATTTTCTTCCTTCAGTTGTGGCCGAATATCATATGTGTATCGAACAAACATATTATCTGTATGCCCAAGAACATCTCCGTTCAGATAGATCGTCGACATTGTATCGATTCCATGAAATGTCAAATTCACAAATTGCACATTTTGTATATCCGTTTTGCTGACTTGATGATGAAAGTATTGTTTTTTTTAGAATTGAAAATTTTATAAGTAATGTTTGTATTACCTTTAAATGTTCTGGAATAGGTCCAGTTGTCATAAGCTATCCAACGCATATTAACATCGTTGTAAGACAAAAGGACATCTTCACTGTGTAGGGAGGTGTAAATACCTGAAGGTAACTTAAGGTTTCCTTTCGTAACAGCTGAAAGAAGATCGGAATAGAATTATTTAATATAACTGAAAAAAAATTGTTTTTAATACACTGCTTTCTTGGAAGTATAGAACCGTTGAATTGCTGGTAAGATTATAGGCAAACGGCTATGGGTTCTATCAAAGAATTTAAAATGTTGAGGGTGATTAATTTTAAGGGCAAATAACGTTTATGACGTGAGCTACAACCAGTTGATTTAGAGCCATTTGCTGAAACGATCATACCTAAGCATCTATGTTCTACATAAATCCTTTAGAAGTACCTTTTTATTTGCATAAACTATCACCTAAGGATTTATGTAGAACACAAATGCTTATTTATCGTTTCAGCAAACGGGTCTTAGGGCCATTTGCTCAAACGATATACTTAAGCATCTATGTTCTACGGGTATAAAGTTGATTAAAAGTGAAGTCTACTATAGTTCACTGCCTACAATCAAATGTTATACACGATGCACTGTGACAAAATTAATCGTCTGAATTGTATCAATTCAAACTGAAATCTTTTTATTTAATTTTTTTCTCTGTAGGTAAATGATTTAATAAAAATATAAAGAATAATAGCAGCATTGTATTATCCTCTCTGATCTGATTTGGATTCAATTTGCGTCACGAAACACATGCATACAACAACAACACAAAGCATGCAAAATTGCTTTTTTTCAAAAAAAAAAAAACATTTTTAAAAAATAGAATTATTTTACAAAACTATTATTTACTGGATTTTTTTTTTAATTTATTTTTTAATTTAATTTATTTTTTTATTTTTGTTTTTGTGTAGGGCCCTCAGAAACGTGCCAAAAGAGCAATATAAGTGCGACCCTGTAGTGCCTTCTGTTTTTAATTGCTTCCCCAGACTCTTGCGTACCTTTTTCCCACACCCTAGAATAAACACTAGTCTCGAGGTTAATCGGTTGATCCGTTTACACCAACAGCTAGATTGTTGGATATATTCGCACACCCGCACATCAACCTAATGTTTCTTCACCATCATAATATCGGATTTGAAGAAATAAAACTTAAACCTTTTTCACATGAAATAAATACCTACAGCTGCCCTATGAAGCAAGATAAAACTAAGCGATTTGAGTATTTAAGTATATACTTTTGTGTTTGCATTAATAGTTAATATATGTACCTACATAAATTGTGAAGCCTTCAATGAAATCTTATTTTAGTTTTATACTCGAAATCGTAAACAAGTATATCCTAGATTTCAGTCGGGCACTTTATGCATAGCCTTGCAAAGCTTTTAGATGTAGTGACCACCGAAATTACGTTTAAGTAATTTTTATATTAACCATTATTATGTTCATACATAACATAATATATAGAATTGCCCTTGAACAGATTTTTTTATTTTAGTATGCCAATGATCTTAAAAATAAAAAGAATCCAAAAATAAGATCACGTCTAAGCTTTTATCAATTCAAATAACTTGATTTGTATGCAAACACAATTTTTAAATTTCACCTACTCTAATTAACAATAGGTTCAAATACCGGTTAATTTTTATTTATAATTCGTAGGTTGATAAACCTTTTTTGTTGTGAACTTTTTTTTTTTTTTAATCAGAGTCAATCTATCAATGTAACTATCTACATGTGTTAACGTTCAGTTTGATCAATTAACACACAACAAAAGATTTAAAACTTCATTGGGAGAGTCAATAAAAAATACAAACAACAACTGTAAATAAAAAAGTATCTGTTCACATCTCAGACAAGTTAAGCCAGAAATATTCTTTAAGTTAAATTTCAATATTTAATATTCGTATTTAACTGAATCAAGACAAAAAATTACATATCATTTCAAGTTTAAATTTCTTTGTGGTCAGTCAATTGGATTAAGATGGTATATTCAAACGCTACGAAATTCTTGAACCATTGGTTTTTTATATTACCGTTTGCAGGTAACATTAATATTATTTAAGTTTATGTGTTCAAATGGATTATAATAATTTGTGAAAAGTTAACAAAAATTTAAGAAAAACAAAGTGTCAACAAAATATTTCTTAATTGTCCAAGTGCTTAATTTTAGGAAACTGGAACTATGATAATCCTAATCTATGGCCCTTGTCGAATCCTCAATGCGCTGGCAGACAACAGTCTCCAATAGCCCTTGATACAAGAAATGTAAGTGAAAGTGATCAAAGTATATTATTGCTGAAAATGAAAAATCTAATACCCGAAAACTGAAATATCTAGTAAAAGCCTCAAAATATTAAAAGAAATTGATAGTTTTAAATATAGAAACAAAAATTTTTACTATTAAAGGATCACAACACAATCGAAACCCCGAATATTGATAACAGTATTGCAATAAACAAGTTTAATATTATTATTCAACCCCTAAGTCACTATCGTATTAGGTAAAGACCCGACCGCCAGTAACCAACTTCATGCGTGTTCCAACATAACTAGGGGCGCCATCAACTACTAGCAGGGAATCTGCGTACCAGTGATATTATTTCTTTAATTAATTATTTACTATTGAAATATTTTGGTGGAAATTATTATCAAACGACTTTTATTTTACAAAACACATCCATTCCTTATGCCATGAGTAACTTACAGATGAATATATTATTGTTTTCATTTAAATTATAATGGCAAAATTAGTAAACTTATTTAACACTAAAAGATGATGGCGTTTTTAGACTGTTTTTATCTGGAACAACTTTTCTTGGCTGTTTGTAGGAACATTTCAACCGACTCCGACTGGCGGTCCATATCTAGTACGTCCATGGTCAGGGTATTACCTAGTTTATATGCATGGTTGAATCGAGCTTGGACTTAGGTTCACCCATTTGTAAACCGGGATGAGTTGGAATGAAATGGAATTCGACTCGATCGCACACGAGCAGTGGTGTTGAGTCGAAAATTAAATGAAATACCTGGGTTGAAATGGTGAATACACAATTATTTCTGCATGTGATCAATTGCATATTAAAGAATGAATATTTGTTGTTGAAAAGTATGCGCATAACTTGTAAAAGCAATACAAATATTTTTTTTATCGAAAATTCAATCTTTTGGTCTTAATATCTACAAAGCAACGCAGGTATTCTCCTGTCATTTCAACTTTTTCGCACTTAACTCAACTCCTCAAGCATTCAACTAGTTGGCTGAAATACCTGGGTTGGAATTTCGTTTCAAATCAAACTCGATCTTTCGACCCTGCATATAAACTAGGTAAGAACAGACAACTAGTAAATGCACGAAACTAAAAATTTGTTATTCACAAGTTTCTTAAGATGGCCAGGCAGTGGCTATTCAGCATGAAAATACTATAGAAATGTATATACAATGGTGCGAATCAGTCTTGCATTTGGTTTTTTTTTTGTGTGGATTAGGACTAATAGGAAAACCACAAAAATAAAAAAGAAAAAGCACCAAATATAATTGAAAAGGTTCAGTGTTAAGAAAACAGATATTTTAACAATTTTACTCTCTTTCCCAGAAATTGACTGATGGAATAATAAAAAGTTTCAAATAATTTTTTGCAGAAAATTATATGAGATGCAATTTTTACCTTAACATTTTTTACATATTTTTGATATGTTCTCAGAGAATTGATAAAAAAAAACTCCAATTAGGATGCATTTGGAACACGTTTATTTTATTTGGGCTAGCAACCTATGTAAATGTGGAAACTCTCCATCTCCAGTCATACCTAATCATAAGCATTCACTTTTTTAACGCCTCTAATTTATTTTACAATACTTTTGTTTTCAACTAAATATTTTTGTATTACATTATTTCAGTCTTATTTTCGACAAAACCTAAAATTGGAGTTCTATAACTACGCAAAACCTCTATCTTCTCCCGTGGAAGTTATAAACAATGGTTACTCAGGTTGGATCTTATTTTGGTGGTGACTGAAAAATTAAAATAAATAAATTATAAATTTTAGCTGAAATTGGCCTTCGGATAAATGAAGACGGTACCATGCCCTTTCTTACAATCGGTGATTTCATAGATTTTTTCGAAGTCCAGGCAATTCACTTCCATTGGGGTTCATATGGAATTCCAGGATCTGAACACATAATCAATAGACGACGTTATGATCTCGAGATGCATATTGTTCACAAGAACTCTAAATATTCTACAGTTGAAGAGGCCCGAGGTTACAAGGATGGATTCGTTGTCCTTGGTGTTTTATTCCAAATAGTTCCAGTAAAAACAATTTAATATTTCTTTTTTTCGATTTGGAATTTAAAAAAAAAATTCTTTTACCAACAGGAAAATGAAAGCCATAGGACGTTGAATGAACTATTCGCAGCATTGGAAGAGATTTCAATATACAATAGTACTGCAGAGCTAACAGGACCTCTCACAATGCAAACATTTATACCTGATGATTTAAATACAAATGAATATTTTACATACAGAGGTAGATATTTTCTATATTGTTTGTCACAATTTTTTTTTTTTATATTTTATATTTTAATTAATTAGGATCTTTAACAACACCACCGTGCTCAGAATCAGTCATATGGTTTGTGTTCTCGAATATTTTGCCTATATCTTACAAAGATGTAAGTGTGTTAATTTTCAGAGAAATGAATGATATAATTTAAGGATTTTTGTATCATGTTCTTGTAGCTTCGTAAATTTTGGAACCTTTTCGATGCAGACGGAGAACGACTTTTAAATAATTTCAGACCTATTCAACGTACAGATAGACCAGTTTTCCGACAGCGAAACAGATTTCATTTTAATAGTTAGTTTTGCCCTTGCAGTATTTATACATAATTAATTTTATTATTTATTATGAAGCAAAATTAGAATAAATAAATACGCTACCTACTTGTATATTAAAGATAGCATTTATTATTGAAAAACAAATTTGATATTTTAAATTTCCATGATTAATTGTAAAATAAAAATCATTTAGATCAAACAAAAAAGTGCTTAATTTGAGAGTTTGGACGAGAAAGCTGTCTATCTCTCCCCGTTAAAATGGGAGCTACAATTTTTTTTAAAACAAAATTTTAAATAAAAAAATAAATATGTATTTAAAAAAAAAAAACTTAATAAAAAAAAAAGCTTTATCTCAGTCTCAAATCTCATTTTTCTCAGCAAATAGACTCTTAGCTAATGTCAGCTTTCGTATAAAAAATAAATTTACTTTTTATACGAAAGCTGCCATTAGAATAAAAAAATATAATTTGAGACTATGATAAAGTTTTTTGTAAATGATTCTGAACAGAATATGACAAAAGATTAAAAAGGCGTTTAATATTTCGTGTCCCTATTTAATCGGCATTTTTCGGGCACAGTAGATTACAGAGTTCTCACTCTACTTTATCTACCATTGTCGTCATCACTTGATACTTCGATATTGATCCATAGATCTAAGGTATTTAAGCTTAAGCTAAAATTATTGGTTTCTAGTTTGTGACAAAATAATGCGTTTGGAACTTGGAGCACGCAAAGGTATGTTATTTGTCGTTATATTTTAAAAGCTAATTTAATATATTTATGTACAAGAGTCTGAGAAACGTCACGTTAAATATTTTCATATAAAAAAAACATATGTTTTAGTACCAGCACGTTTTGCATCATCCATGTGCGATAATGACCATACTTCTTTTAATATATGTTATCAAACTTTTATTGGTTTAAACCTAACCTATACTTAATACTTTTAACTGATTATTCTTACGATTATGAGGGTTTATTTTAATTACTAGATTTGCAATTTAAAATTTCTATCCTCATGGTAACTTGGTTATGTACATATATAAATACGAGTATAAATAAATAATAATATAAATATAGAGGGTCATATTCACATTCGTTCAATCAGAGTTAATGAACGGAGTCTTGAATTAACACCCAGGTTAGACACCGTTGATATTCACATAAGATTTGGCAGCAACTATACAAAACGTGGGTATATACTGATTAAATCTCGACTTGTTTTTTTGTTTTATTTTAGACTTGTGTAGTTAATTAGTCTAAAACTATTAAATGAATAAATATCTTATCACATATCTACATATGAATAGGCTCGACTGCCAATAAAAATATAAATAATGTCCCTGCTTAAATTAAAAAAAAGCTTAAAAATACCAAGGTTAAGGCTATTCGCAGATCTATTATTTTTTAATAATTTTTTTTTGTTTCAAACAAATAAAAAAAATTTAAATTAATTAATTGATTAAAAATTCAAAGCCTATGTATATTGAAAATGTTTATCAGTAACCACATTTTTTTTTGGTAGAACCCTAAATATCCGACATACATACATATGTATGTATCTGTTTATTCAAAAATAATTAAAATATATCATGACAAACTTCATTTTACGCAGCAAATGTCTATTTTTTCATGATCTTTTTTATTATGATTTCTGTTATTAATTTTTGTTTACAATAACACACAAATTATTATTATTTCTCTCTCATAAAAAATCAAATATTTAATGCATATAAACTTTGTCACTTTATATTTTGAATGTCGGAAATTTGGAGTTCTATCAAAAATATGTTGGATTTTGTGTTGTTTAGAGCACGGGAGGCCAGATAAACTTTAAAATTGATTTCCATCTGCAAAATTTTGACAGTTTTTTTCCATAAACAAACTTTTTATGGAAAAGATCTGTCAAAAATATTTGTGAAACAAAGTTGCAGAAAATATTTTACTTCATAAAGCGCGAGGGGTGCAATCACTATTTCAAGTGATGAAATTAAAAAGGTAAAAATGTTGGTTATCGATTGCAAATGATTTCTTGCAGTCATCAAAAACATTTGAAATCACTTAAAAATTTTTTGCAATCATGCAATCAAAAATGCCATAAAAAAATCATGAATTGAAATCATAATAAATTTACTTGAATTAATTTGCATGAACTTGAAATCAGTAAATTTATTTGAAATCAATGCAACAACAAAACTTTTAAATTAATTTGCATATTGCTTGAAATCACCTGAAATCATATAAAGTCATTTGAAATATTGCAATCATTGAACCACTAAACTAGACTAGTGATAAACCCTTCGCATAAAAAAAAAAAGAAAAAAATATTATACGACCAATAAAAGTTAAGAAAATAAAGAAAATAGCATTAACGCATTTTTCAACATTGTGGACGAAGCAGAGGGGTTTTGTTTGAACTTTGTGGTTTAAGAATACCCAAGCGGTACACTTTAAAATGAAACAATAAAATTCTCCTCTCCAATTTTTGTAGATATATTTGTCTAATTTTACTGGCGTATACATGAAAATTCGTCTAGATCACTTTAACTGAATTGCATGTTTATTCCGAGTAAGATTTACACAAAAGCGGATCCGACAGCATCGGCCCTTCTTACCTGAGTAAGAAGTCTACTGAGAAATGTCTACCTAATATGGACAGGACATCTTTTTAATCTCATTTCATTTCTTTTTTCCGCTTGTAAGCAGTTAAAGTGCAAACAGAATAATTATAGTTTTTTTAAAAAAATTGTATGAAAAATTCCTATAATTGTTAAAAAATTAATCACAAAAAAGCATATTAAGAGATATAGATAAAAAATCTCCTTCGATCTTTAGGACTGAGGTTTAATTATTAAACGCATATTCACAACCAACATAATTGGACCGAATATATAAATACTATTAAAAATTTATATTCTACTAGCTGACCCGGTGAACTCCGTTTCGCAAACAATGTTGCGTTCTTATGATTTTCCAAATTTTCTAAATTTTCTAATTTTCGGCACTGTAGTATTTCGGCGTTGTTTACCTGGTCATTACGAATCCAACAAAAAAAAATGCACGCAAATTGGATTATATAACTGCGAATTCTATTTTTATTTAAGTTATAATTAATATTATAATAGCTATTATGTATTTTTTTGTCATTATTATTATATTTATATATTATTAAGCTATATAATAATTAGCTTTATTACCTGTGTTATAATTATATAAGAAAAATTAAGCGAAAAAATTAATGAATCTGCTTGAAAAACTTGTTTTGTTTTATGTGCTTATTTCCGAGCTTTCTGATTCCTCAAACAAAATTTTACCATCTCAGATTCCACAGTCTTAGAAATTCGCTATGTTTTTTTAAAATGTATTTTTAACTTAAATTTTATTTTTCTAGTAGGTATTAGTTTGGATTTGGTGCATTAAGGTTTTGAACCGAACAAAGAAATTCCCAGCAGATCTCATTTTGGGTTGAGAACCATCTATACAGAAAGTGAAGTAAAATTGTGCGGTTGTTAAAGCGCTGTTATTGTTATAAATTCAGCACCAAGCTACCTTACCCGCACAAGAGGCAATATGTGCGATCCACTAAACCATTTTCTGTAGCCATAATTGTCATCAATGTTTAGTTACACTAAATTTCATAAAATTAAAAAAAATAACAAGAGTGTTATTTACAAAAAGTTTCTGGCTATAAGCTCTTTCACTTGAATAATTTCATTGTAGTTATAATAATGAATTGTATAAATATATTTATTTAAAGTTTTTCAAGGTTAATTCTTGAATGTCACCGACCCTTTTTCACCGCTCATAACCTACCCTAATTCGAGTAAAGTGATTGACAAAACAAATTATTATTGTCAGAAACTAATTATTCTATTCACTCAACTTAAAAATTCTATTTTGATTTCAAAAAAATACTTTTTTTTTGTGTTTCTATATAAAATATCACCCTTTATCATATTATGATGTATCTTAGTTTAGCACATAAATAGTTTATTTTTTGAATAGATAACCGTAAATACTTTCGATTATTTACGCCATGAAATATATCATATCTACATCTCCACATTAAAAAAAACAGTGTATATCGATCAATGTCGATAAACTTATTATTGCGTTACTTGCATGTATGAGTAATGAAATCAATAAAATTCTATACTCACAGCCATTTTGGTTTTTTATTGACCAACCAGATGTTAATTCAACTTCTCTCACACTTTCACTTGCACTTCGATAACAACCGACAATAAATATCGTTAGAATAACGAAATTTCTGAGAAACATTCTCAATATCGATGACATCGATATACAAAATTATGTTTAATTCAAAACTTGCGTTCAAAATCTAAATGAATTAAAAATGATTTTTATTCGTACTTGTAAAGAAAGAAAAAGTAGGTATACCGGCTCCGATCTCGTTAGTGGTTTAAAAGCAACTAAATGAATGTCAATGTGCGTACCTATAAAAAAATATAACCGCAAGTGCAAATCATAAAAATAAAACTTTGTTGATTACTGATAAAGTCATGATATACCTCGGTAGTCAGTATAGTAATGTTATTTTTACAATGACTAAACAAATTGAGGAGAAAGGAATATGATAATGGGAACTCTTCTATAGCGGTGAATATCAAATGAGAGTCTTGATGTGTATCTAAACTAATTTACCAGAAGTAGGTAAATAAGTGGATGGATGCATTTCACTATACAGCGCAGCGGGTAAATACAATGGTTAGATGAAGTTTACATATTTTTTTTTATCACATAAACACAAAATTGATAAGAAATACAGCAGTTGGTATTCTTTGATTATTTTCATTTCGATTATGTTATCTAAACAAGGCCATGGAATTTTGATATCAGTTTCTTGAGGTAAAAATAATAATAATAAATTATATTATGAGTATATACCCTTTGCTCTTACTCAGTGCCTAGTTCCTACCAATATGTTGTACATATTACGATACACATACCTAGGCCCTCATTTAAGGAAACTTAAAAAACTTTAATATTTCTCTATAACAAAATTTACAAATTAAATAAAACTTCCAACAACAATTTAATGATACAAAATATCGATTTTAACTCATAAACTATTGAAGATACAATAAAACTATAAATACATTTACTGTAGGAAATTTTGTCGGTTTTAATTTTTTACTTCAGCCCTATTCTGCTAAACGGGAAATCGAACGTTCGACGATTCACCTCTTCGATTCCCGTTCGATCGCCGTCTATATTCTGTTAAACTCCGGGGAAACTACCTTATCAATTTTAGTTTCGAATCTTTCGAATATCAATTTTAAATGAAATGTCACATTATTTGTAAAATGAAAACTAACCTAATAAACAAACAAAATTAAAAACAATTAGATAGTGGTGCGATTTTTTTCGAGGTTTCCAATAAATTTCGGGAACAATTGATATGAGAAACGCAAAATAACATAAGAAATTTTTTTTGAGTGTGTGTAGTTTTTTGAAAAGTAGTATATGTGTATGTGTTTTGAACTGAGTTACCGACGGGGAATTCTGATGGAACGGAGTATTCTGATGATATACTGGATTATTTTTTTAAATCCTTCTTAGATTTTTCTAGTAAAATTCTCAATAAAACACACCTCCTTGTTATAGAACCATTTTATTATTTATATTTTTATATGTTTAATTTAATAAGACTTTTATAAATAGTGTGTGCCTCAATCTAATAAGCCGCAGTGAAATAGCTATATAATACCTCCTCAAAAATAGTGTTCGTGAACACCGGTTTTTGTTCGTTCAATCAAAAACTTCTCACTGTAAATTGAATTATGGAGTGCATCCTAAAAGCAGTATGTAACTAATGAATGAAAATAAAGTATCATCATCCATAAAAAGGAGTCATATAACTCATCCTTCTGAGGTGTTCGTAGCTTAATAAATACACTTTCGGACGGTTACATGGCCCCTTAATCGAAAATCTAAAACATTGCCATTGAATGATATGCACACTTCGCTGTGCATTATATGTTCTGCAATGATCGTAAGTCCTACTAATGAAATAAAAAAATGATCATATTTTTGAATTATTTTATTTCAATATAATATTATCGTTATTATATTTAATTTGTATACTATATTATTAAATAATATATATATTTTTCATATATTTTTTTTAAATCGATTTGATATTAAAAAGCAACAAATCATATTATAATATATTATTTAGATTTTAGATAATTTGTTATGTATATTTTCTCAATAGTTTTGACTTTTTGAATATTTTATTTGTTTGCATTTGCTTTAAAATAAATATTAAAACTTATTTATCATTCTTTTGTTAGACAAAACTTAAAAAATAATTATTCAGCATACCTATATATACAGTCTCTTAAATGATATTATATAATTTAATTTTTTTTTATTATTTCTGTTTTTTCTATGTAAATGTTTAAATTGTATTAAATGTTTACCGAATTTTCTTTTTTTTAGTATTTGTTTAAATAGGGTGTGCCCTTAATAAAAACAAAATGTTGTAAAAAATTAAATTAATAATTTATTATAGATGATATGGAGAGCATTTTTATATGGGTGTGAATAACAATCGAATATGTTTTGCATGTGTGTAAATATGTTATTTTTTATTTTATTCCCAATATAATCATTTAATATTCTTTATTTATCTATTTATTTAATGACATACATCTTTAAATGATCTTTTTACATATTTTACTCAGATATAATGAATTCAAATTGTTTTTAAATATAATAAATTTTGATTTTCCAATTTTCTAATACCATTCCAATATTATGTAAGAATTAAAATAAAAGTACATTTATGTATGTATGTTTAAAGATATAAAATTTGCAGTAAGAAACATTATTTATATATTATATTTTTGTTTTATTTTTATTTATTTTAAAAAAGCGTTAAACTTTTATTACAAACAGAATATTTAAAGAGGATTCTCATCGAAGGCAAATTATTTTGTTGAAGCGTTTTTCATGTTTAAGTTTTCTATTATTTATATATTTTGTTTTTATAGTTTGAGCTTTGAAACATGAGAAAATGTTTAATGAATTTTTATAAAAAAAATGAATTAAATAACAATAAAATAACAAAATTTTTAAATCATAAAAAAGATCAAATAACAAAAATGTGACTTTTTTTAAATTTGCTTGCAGTTGGTCCTTAAAAATGGTGATCGATTTTTCTATTATTCATCCATCCTAAATAAGGTGGGATAATTATTATTATTTATTCTGCTGTAATGCGCTTTCGCATGCATTTGAATTTGAACTTTGAAAATTGGTTTAGTCCAGTTTCAATATAAAATGAAGGACGGTTTAAAAAATGCACTTTTGTCGGTTGAGATTAGCTTAGAGAAAAAAAAAACTTAATTAGCGTAAGGCTATCAGATGTTAGTTTATCTACATTCTACGGTTGATTTAATCTTGACACGATTTCACTAATTACATTACAGTTGTAGAATTATTCAATGTTAGGGATTTCCAATGCTAATTACTTTGTATCATTTCAGAATGGGTTGAGGTGGAATTTAAAAAAAAAAAATTAAAGCATCTACTTTTCTATTGATCATTATTTATCTCATCTTATAGACATATCCGTCGTTGAGATCAATGTTATTATTGCAAAATGTACATACCTATGCTATAATAAAGCCAACAATTCAACGTGGTGGAGGAATTTAGTTGTAATTAAAAAGTCAAATACAAAAGAACCAGCTTTCCAGAAGGAAAGCGAAAGCCAATAATTAACTTCTGAAAGACCAGTACATACAGTGTTCAGAACTTTAAATAATTTAGAACTTACAGTGCTCATCTAACTCACGGTTCTCATCTCAAAATTTAGCGGCGACGAAATACCTAATCTGTAGAAGGAAAGTTATACATTCACTATATTTACAAGAGGAATATACGAGAAACTGCGATAATTACCGGTTAATCAAGCTAATGTCACACCAAATGAAAATCGTTGAGCGGGTATTGGATTGCAGTTTGTGAAAAATAATACAGCTGATGACCAGTGCGTGTTTCTTTCCAATAAATCAACAACATACGCTATTAACAGTGTAACAATCAGAATGAAAAAATATCGTAATTCTTCAATCAACAAAGCATTCTGTATTTGTTGGTTTTGAAAAAGCATTCGATTGACAACCACGAGATCTGATATGGGTGGCCCTGACGAGGAGTCCCGGAAATCTACGTACGACTGATCATGCATATGTACGAGCAAGTCAAAACAAAGGCTAGATGCACAGGAGTCATCGAAAAATCAAGGAAGCGTCTTGACCCCTTCGCTCTTTATTACAGCTTTATACTTAGCTTTATTTGAACATTGCACTGGAGCGAACTTCTTCTTTTTTTTCTAGCTAGACTTTTGATCAGTAGCAGAGTATCTTAATCAGAAGCTTATGAAAGAGTGACTATCGATTATGGGGAAAAAAATAAAGACAATAAAGTTTCCAAAAAATGCCGATTAAACGCTTGCACAACAAGAACAACACAGAGCACATGCTGAATATTAAAAATAAATGGAAGCAAAAATATATTTCGTGCATTCTTCCTTTTCAACACAATAATCATCTAGGCTGAGTGATTCCTTCGATAATTTTTTTTTAATTACAGGATGTAAATAGCATAATAAACAATTACAACAACCGATAATATCTATCACCACAAGGTTATTTAAATTTGTAGTTCTAATGTTCTAAAGACCTTTCTATTAGTATCGAATTTACTACTCATGTCATGCATGCATGATATTTTGGAACTAATGTCTCGAAATGATTTCCGTAGTTTTGTTACCCGCTTCAATGATAAATCGCTACCTACTTTTCTTTGTGTACTTTCTTTTGTGATTTGATTACTATTTAAAAAATTCTTTATCAACTGCTAAGATATTCAATCCTATTTTGCAACCCGATCTGATCTAAATATAATGTTACAGTCCAAAACCGCAATTGTATCCTTTTTCAGAATTCAAACAGTCGAAACCCTTGTACTCCTTGCAAATTTTTCCCAAGTAAATGAAATTTATTTCATATCAGAAAATAACTTATTGGACAGACAAGTTCAGACATACACATAGTGAGCTATTTAGTACGACATTAAAATTAAAATAAAACAAAAGGACACAAAATTATATTTTAAAAATAATTATATTTATTTGACTGATTACTTTTCTGTTTGTCTACTCTCTCTGTTGTTTAAAAAATAAATAAAAAAGTCAATCATTAAAAGTTTTTGAGTAACATCCAATTTTCAAAATTTAACATTTAAACATTTTCCTCATAACATAGAAAATAAAAACTAATGAATTATATTCTGAATGAGTCAGAGTCAGACACATTTTGGGTTCTTTTTGAGTACATTCGTGTTAAAAACATAAAACAGTGTTAAAAGAAATTCATTTGCATGCTCATTATCCATGCATGCATGCAATACATATTTATATTAAAAAAATGTCATCAAAAAACGTTTAAAATTAAAAAAAAATCCGTCTTATTTATTTCTCTGTTACATTATTTTAATACATTTTACTTTAATTTTATTCTTCTTATTTATTTTATAACTATGCTTTACACACTAGAATAGTTTATTTTTGTTTTTATTTAATTTAATGTAATATTATAAGAATAGTAATAAAAAAATACAATAACTTTGTGAGTTCTTCCGCGTCTGTTTTTAAATTATAATTACTATTGATCTAAAATATTTTCGACTTTCACTTTTTCAATAATATTTTAATAAACTTTTCTTTCTTTTTTATCTTTTGAATATATTCTATCGAAATAATAAATTACTATAATTATTTGTTTTTATTATTATTATATTATTATTAAAATAAAAAAAAAGAAAAAGAGGAAACAACAAAACAAAAATACATTTTAATAGCAAAATAAACTATGTTTCTAACCTAACACATGACACAACTGCTCATTTAAATTATTATAATTTTAATTAAGTTTTTTGTTTGATTAATCATTTTGTTATATAAGAATAAATTTAAATGTGTTTCATGATTTATTCATGAATTCCCATAGTTTTTGTTGTGGTTGTCTGCCACCTGACTTCCATTTCAATTGTGGGGGTTTCAATTTTATCGAGCGCGTGGTACTGTTCTGAAAATAATAATAAAAACAAATCAGTAGTATAACAAAGAAATAAAATAAATAATGATACAAATTCTATATACTACTTATATGAAAATTAATTTAAAAAGTTTATATTTTGTATTAAAAGTATTCAACTAAGTAGAACCCCAGTAAAAAACTAATGCAAGAGAAATGTATGACAAGAACATGAAATAGTTTTAGATCTAGATTTCGATATTTTTTTACAAGCTCTACCATTTATGATGAGGGATATACATATTTATATAAAGGTATTAAAGAGCCTAAAAATAAGGAGTTCAATTTTGTAGAGTCAATTAATAATAAGGGTAATTGGTTATGACTGGTAGTCGGTAGCCGAATATATAAGCGTTCTCAATTGTTTTAAGTTCTTTAAACAAAACAAAAGTTGTTTATTTATTTATTAATTTATTTATTCAACTACTGACAATATAAGTCTTAAGTTGAGTAGAAAATATAAAATATAGGTACAACTATTGTTTTGTTATTTTTTTTTATGTAAGACATTAAAATTAAGAGTTACTTGTACATAATTCGAAGTTTCAAAATTACATATTTGTGTCTAATTTTTAAATAAAATTATTTTATTGCTTGCTTTAGAATTATTAAAGTCAATTACTTAATAAAATTTGTTAAAATCTCTACTCATAACATTTAAGGGTTCGTTTAAACCATAATTGGTTCTTGAAGAGAATATGTAGAAAAAATCAGGGGTGGAATCGGCTAAGGTGATTTGTGATAAGTGATAGTCAAAATCTGCACTTTCTGTCTGCGTAAGGTGATCATCACAGTGATAGCTAAAAACCAATCACCAAAATATTGTGATAGTCACCTTCTCCTGAAATTGACGTTTCATTTTCATTTTTGTGGCAATATGACTAGAGTTACCACACGCATACAAAACATTATAAAATTTTCAACTTTTTTTTTCAATTATAGTCACCAAATCATCAAAAACAATATTTCTTTTACCATATGAGTATACAACAATCGAAAATAAATGGTTAAATTTAGAAATATTGCATTTATTCACTAAAAAATTAATAATTTTAATGAATTTACTTGAAAATATGACTACGGCAACAATGTTTTTCACATATGTCACTGACAAATTGAACAAAGTTGAATTGAGTTGAATAGGGCTTTTCAGGTAACAACGATATATCTCTTTCTCGTTCTCACAGAATTGTCTAAAACAGCAGTATGACGAACAGCTGATTTTTTTTATCATTGTTGACAAATTGATTGACAACAAAAGCGGGAATTTTAAAGATTTGTGCGCGATACATATTTCAATCTGTCTTCGTCATAGTGTGAGCTTTGACAAGATGGTAAAACTCCCTATTGGTGGATGTGATCACCTTACGCAGAAGGAAAAATCAATTTTATCACAAGTGATGATCAAAAATGTGACAATCATCTATTATCTTACGCGATTCCACCCCAGGATTCCTAGTTGATCTTGGACGGGTATTTATGTTAGTCCAGAAAAACATGCAGTAAGATATCTCAACCTCAAGTAACTACAAAGCCTATGCCGGCCGAATATCCCTAAAGTTTGATAGAAATCCAACAACTGCAGATTTGAAACTTAACGACCACTGGGAACAATTTCAACAAGTTATTATGCATCAGAAATTGTACGGTTCTGGCAACCACCCGAAGGCATCCATGGTTCGACTCTGACAGGCAGTCAAATGCAAAACGAAAGCCTACTGGACGTGGTCCAACAGGAAAGCAAAACATTTACCTCATGCTACCCATATTATTTGCTGTTAAAATAAAGTGGAACCCACTTTATCTGCCATTGAAACACTTCTATGAGCCGACAACCTAGAAACCAAGACCCCAACACTAAGGAAATACCTACAATATAATTGTGACAGAAAGGACATCATTCATGTGTACAAAATATTTTAAACTATACATTAATGTTGACTTAATAGGTTAAGTTGTTTATTGAGTAGACGGTAAAAATAAGATATTAACTGATCGATTGTGCTCTTTTTGGGCAGAAATTTAAATAAACTATTAAGATCATCTTTAAACAAAAATGCAAATTATGTCATATTTACCTTGGTGACTGCACTCTGCGTTTGGGTGTAGTTGTGTTGCTGTGGTTGCCACTGTTGCTAGCATTTCCTGATCGATTACTCGGAGTGCGTGCCCGTGGTGCTGGTACCGGTGTTGATGTAGCCGCTTCCACTGGATGATGATGAGCCGCTGCAGGTGCTGTCGCTGGTAGGCTGTACCTTTTAGGCGGTACTATTCGACTTGGCGACCGCAAACTTTTTGGGTCTTGTATCACTCTAGTGGTTAGTTTAATAGAAGGAGTATGAGGACTATCATTTGCGTTATTCCTTATGATACGAGTGATTTAGAACAAAAATCCAACAAAAATACGAGAGACAACATAAACATAATTAGGAAAAGAAACAAAAAGAACGAAGAAAATAAACAAAAATGTGAAAACAATTTCGAAAACTCAGGACAATAGAAAACAAAAACAATAATTTTAGGGTGCATGTGGTGACTGTGTTGTGTATAATATGTTAACTTACTTCCCCGCTGGATAGCTGACCGGTCGTGGTATCCTCGACTTGTGCGCCGCATTAGCTGATGTTGGGGTTGACCCTCCGCTCTTGGTTTCCTGTTCACATGCAAGGTCTTTCAACATCATGCTAGAATCCTTGCTTAACAGTTCCCATTGAATTTGCAGGCGTTTGAATCGATTGGTCGAGATCTTGTTGAGTTCTTGTTCTTTTCTGCTGTTTCTATGGGGAGCCATTCCTCCGGCGCTGTTTAGTCTCAATGCGGCAATAGAGATGTTGGGTGAGTTCGGTGGCGTAGTGAATCGTTGAGAATTGAGTGCGAGGGTGTTGCCTTCATGCTTCTGGTTAAAGGAAACTTTCTTCTGACTCAAAGCTCGACTTACTTCTTTTTTCAGTTCAGCAGCATCATAATGCTCGGCCGGATGATGATTTTCTTCAACCGATTCCAAAAAGTTTGCAATTTCTGCGTAATACTTAAGCTCTGACTTTGGAACGTTGGCAAGGAAGTTCTCGGCCCTCGTTCGAGCATCCATGTCTTTGCGTGACAGCCTATGACTTCCTTGAGTTAGCTTTAAATTAGAATGCAACTCGTCATAGTACTCGTCCATTTCTGCCAGATAATCCTCGGCTCGAGCAGCAGGCTCTTGCAGACTACGTCGCTTTTCAATGTTATTGCGAACGTTGGAATTGCACCGTTCCTCGATTAGGCTTGTCCGTTTGTTGCGCCCTCCTGATGTCAGTCTATTGGAGTGTTTCCTTAAAATACCCCGGGGAGCACGTTCTGCAGACCTCTCCTCTTCCATTCGCTGGTTTTCATACTGATAAACATACATGTTCTTAAGTGGGTCTGAATCTTCTGTCTTTCGTGAATTTTCAAACACTGAATCAGACAAAAGGGTCGAAGATCCACGAAACCCTGAACTCGGGGGATGACTAGATCCAGAACTGGAATCACAGGCCGCTCCAATAGCTCCTTCTAATGGTTCCTCACCTATCGTCGTTTGGAAATACTGAGCACAATCACAAACATGCGCCCGATTGTTGGTACGCCGTATTGGCGGCGTCATGCAAAATAGTGGTTTCATCGAGCACTCCGCTTCGAGGTCTGCAACGTCGACCTCTGGAATGTGTTTCAAACGCTTTCGATACTCTGCCGGCAGTAGCGTGGCTAGTGACTTCCAGTCAACAACATGCTTATAGTCGACGTTCTTCAAGACCTCTTCCTCACTCATAGAACCCTTACTGGGACGCTTCTTTACTCCGACAGCATCCTTGTAGTTAAATGAAGTAAAAATTACTTCCGTTGTGTTTGTCTTGACAAAACCCAAATCCGGCAGAGCATAGTTCGGGTAGATAACGTATATCGGAGCCTGCTTCTCTTCGCCCAAATTGTTCAACTTGGCTAAAAATGATGGTGGTACGAACTTCAGTCTATCCCGTGCAGAGGTCTGCATAGATCGTGTTATCATATCAGCGGATATCTTCATGCGCTGACTACGCTGATCATTGTACACCTGAGTTAGGTTCTCCGAAGTACGACTACCTTCAGATGATGAGTTGTTGTTATTGTTATTTAATTGGTTATTGTGCTGGTTATTGGTCAAATTAATGACTTGAGGATTTTTGAGCGGTTGGAGCTTTTTGTGCTCCGACGAAGCAGCTAACGCCGCTGTTTCAAAGACCTCTCTGAACAGATCATGTTTGACCTTTTTGATGGGTGTTGTTGTTGTTGTGGTCTCATTTCTCTCTTTATCACATATTATATCAAGACTGTCTAGTTGGTAGCTTGAATCAGCAGGATCATCTTCTTCGTCGTGTCGACTTAAGGCCGAACCTTTGCCCGAGTCATTCATGCTTTTTTTGCGAATACGTTGCTCAAGCGAAGAACTACCTTCACTCGATGGCCAACATCCCGATGAGACATCCATGCATGTCGTTTCGCTGGAACAGCTACTCTTTTGTTTTATAAAGAGTTTGACTAGATTAAAGGCCGGCTGATTGGCATTCATTTGTTTAAGGGTTTGGGTGTTATTTGTAGCCGAACTAGAATTCATGCCGCCAGTTGAATCGATGTGGGACGAATCGTGATGATGATGATGGTGGTGACTGTTGTTCGGTGAAAAATGAATCGGACTGCCCACTGAAGTTTGGGATATTGGCATCTGGCACATTGGAAGAAGATTTCTTGATTTACACGATTCAACCTAAAAAAAAATATAAATAAGATCATGTCAATATATTTTTTTTTTTTTAATTAAATTTAGTTTTTGATACTTACGGTGGAAGTGCTGAGCGCTTGTGACACATTAAGTTGTTGCTGACTGGCGCCTTTTTTCAGTCGCAAATTGGGCAAGCTTAAACTTTTGCGTACGGTGCAATGAGGTGCGTGGCGCATAACAATGTTTACAGATGTGTTGTTATTGCCAGATGGATACCTATGGATATAAAACAAAAAACGTTAATAATATTAATAAAAGTATGATCAACAGATATGTTGGCTTAGATATTTTGTGCTCAAGTGGCTTAAAATCATTTACCATTGCTTTTTTTCTGACCAATCATATCTATCTTTTCTGAGTTCATTACGGTTTTTGTCGATTACATTTAGGTACATAAGTAATTAATCAATCAACGGATTTAAACTTAAAAAAACGAGTTGATTTAATCTTCTTTTTCAACGCAATCATCTTTCTGACAGACTTATAAATTAAAGATCTTAGAAGAAAATATACGTTATGAAATGTGATAAGTATGGCTGAATTCCTAAACGCAACCTTTTATAACGGATATTAACGCAGACCTACCACATCTGATGCGCAAATACAAGCAACTTTTTGCATCACAAATAGGTCTGATGCAACCAACGATGCATTGCAGTAGAAAGCTAGTGCTGTAGAGCCAAATAAAAGCACAATTATCCCATGATACGTAGTTTCTAGATGTTAAGGAACTCAGCCTATGTCGTATATTAATAACGAAATGAAGTCTAAAAAATGTTTTGTTGAACATCAAATACATAAATTAAACACACCATTCCTAATGGTACAATTAATTCGTAAAATATTCAATAGAAATTTGGTATTTATTCAATATTAAATGACATAGATCTTCTCATCCGCTAGCACATTCTAGGCGTAGGAATTTGTAACCTATACAAAGGTCAAATATTTTGAATGGGAGTAAGCATTTCCATTGCAACTCTTAATAAAATACGACATGACCAATTAAAAACAAAAAAATGCAAATTTTGCTTTTGTTTCAAATGAAAATAACGGCAGCTGTAGCAATAGAGTAAAATATTATAAGAAATCATAATAGAACAATAAATCGGGTGGAATACGAAGACTGGTGATATGAATGCAAACATCAATAATCAATATTTATACATATCCGCGATATTGAATCAGCATTTTGTTAGTACCAAATGCATATAGAGAGGAGGCATAAGAACACTACAATAGAAAGGATTTAATATCATCTTTTGTACCGATTTTGATGGAATTTTAATCGGAAATAATTAATAAAATTGGGTCTCCACACACGAGACTAATTCATCCTGGGGAAATCCGATTTTCTACGAGAGTGAAATGAAGTAGGCAGTATGAAACAGACTAAAATCTTCTAGAAACCCGATTTTCCACCGGGTGAATTAGTCTTCTGTGTGGAGGCCCAATGAGTAAACTGTAATTTTTTAGAATAAGATAATTAAAGAATTTTTTGAAACGTTTCGATTAGGTTTTTTTTTTAATATATTATGTACATTGTACACACCATAGGCTTCATATTAAGAGCTGAACAAATAGAATGGAGAGAAACTTAAGTCATTGCTCAAAATAGTTACATTTATTGTTTGGTTAAGTTATATATTTCTTCGGGAAATATCGATGCATGGTGCACAATATGTCAAGTGCTCTTTTCCCCTTAAATTAATTAATTTAATAACTCCACTCAGCACATAATCTCTCTTTTGGCAGAGTAAAAGTAGCTAAATTGAGCGCAAATAGTCTGATGAATTTAAAATTGTACAAACAATTTCTGGATCTGTTCAAAGTTTGCTTATATGTTTTTTATTGTATAGTCAACGACAGTACTCGTTTGTAAACAGAACATCTAGAAGAATGCAAGTTTTTTGAAGGTTATTCGATTTTTTGTATATATTTTATGTTAAGCACTAGGAAGGTAAGTGAGAGTTCCACTGACATAATTATGTTCAATTGACAATTATTGTTGGTAGTGCCTGGTGGTAGACTATCCCAAGTTCTAAAAAACTAAACCCTGAGTATATATTTGTCTTTGTTAAGTACATCTTATCTTATAGTTGTTCGCATTCGGTGCAAAATAGAAGATTGAGAATGTACTCAATAATTAGCAGGTCCTATTCTCTTCCTGAGGCTGCCGTGTAAAACATTATTCTTATTATTGTTGGCATATTGGTTTAACAGATATTATAGAATGTCTTGAAAATTTTTACATCACAAATATTCAACTTTTAAATCAAATAGAGAGTCAATTTAAACTGAGCTAAATCCTCATGAGAGATTTGTTGTGAAATATAAAAATAGCAAACTACTTAACATGACTATTCTAACTTAAGAAGCTTAAGAAAGCAAATAATATTTATTATCTATAATCTTAAAGCACAACTTAACTGAAGCAAGTAAAAACACTTGTATAAACAAAGTTAAGTGGTTTTTCAAAATGTCTGTTTTTTTTTTTTATGAAAAAATTTTCATGTATGGAGCAGATCCAAAAACCAGAGTAAATCCTATGCAGTAGACCACTCTCTGGCTCACGGCTAACACTATATCAGTTTGTTTAAAAGTAAACATAAATATTTCTGTGCAGTTAAGGAAAACTGCTTTCATTCCATCATGGAATGATATTCAAAAAATTCAAATAGACATCCAAATACAGATCACTAAATTTGTTGTACCCTGCATTTGGAACACTTGGTTCAACCTGCGTTGAACTTACTCAAGCTATTGCACTGTGTCGAAACTATATTGCTGGCCTATGCAAAAGCAAACGCAGCAATGTTGGTTCACCTTTGCAATTGGCAGAAGAGGTAAACAACCAGGAAGTGCTAAGTGTGCAGTGGATGACCCAAGTGAGTTTCGATTAAAGAGATTGACTGGTGAGTCGAAAGTGAAAAGCAAAAGCGAACGGTTGATTTATTTCACAATCCAGAAAATACGTATAACATTTTGTAACTTATAAAAAATTCTTTACATCTTTGCAATTATTATATATAATTAATATCATAAAAATGGCCTCAAATAAACCTTATCGAATTCAGTTGTGGCAAGATTATTCACTGAAACTAAACACACTATCATCATCATCATTTCATAACCCAGAGAGAGGCATATAGATGATTGAAATCAATTGAAATGACCCCAAAGAGTAATATGTAATAAAGAAATTATAATTTTCAACGGAAACTTTGTTCAATTTATTCATTGGCCACAACAACAACACAATAATACAATGATGAGCAATATAAAAGTTGAAGCTTTTTCATACTGAGACGACGACTATACAGCATGAACAACACTCAATTATCAGATTCAAGTCAGAAATGCATAAATGGATACAGTGAGCACTTACTAATAAAACTTTTAAGAAAAAGAAGTCTAAAAGACATACCTCTGCAGTTGGGATGTGCTGCTCTTCTTGAGTTTGCTCCATGTCGTAAATGCATGATCCGACCGCGACATGGAGACTTCCAGCGATTTTCTTTTAACGATGTCATTCAAGTTACTATGCAAATTGATGAAATTCTGTTTGTTCTTCATCGTAATCTCGTTTGGTTCTGCTGCAAAATAAAATTCACATTAGTCAACGAAAGTGAAAACAAAAAAAAACTTTCTCCTCCCCAGACGACAACAAAGCATCGCGTGAGGGAACAAAGAACTACTATTTCATAGTAACTCACCATAGAAACTTTCATCCGAATACAGGGCGCTGCCCTCAAAGGCAATCGTATAGTTGTCCTTGTTCGCCTTGCATGTCAGTATTATATCCCCATCGTCCGGATATGCATCCAGATCTAAGGAGTCAATACTGATGTGTGATTCCTTCACTGGCGAGAACAATAGTTCTGACTTGCAAATAGAATTCTCAATCTTGTCGTCGTCCTTGTGGTGTTGATACGAAGGAATGTGTGATAGTAAAGAGTGTATGTCTTCCGCCCGGAAACTCTCCATATCCACTTCGGCGAGATTCGCGTCGATGTTTTTTGCCAGATCATCATAGTACGACAGTTCACCGATGCCATTGTAGGAGGCGGACAAAGAGGAGAGAACACTCTGGTGCGTAACCCCATCTCGGTAGCCGTAATCCAAGAACCACTGGTAATCGGAATTGTCATGAGTGAAATCGTGCGACGAAGCTATGGAACAATTTAAGGGACCACCACCATGAGTAACACCACCGCCACCAGCCCCAATGATACCAACACCACCAGTCAAACCTACCAAATGGTTGAAGTGATGATGCGGAGTTGTTGCATTGCTATTGTAGTCTGATTCCGGGGTGGTAACCATGTTGCCAGCCATGTTGCTGATGCTGCTCAAATTGTTATTGAAGCTGCTTTGGTTGCTAATACCACCACCGTTGACTTGCTCATTCAGGATGATGCTACGCAGTGCGTTATTGTAGCGGTCCAAATTGTTAAGGACGATTTGGACGTTCTTCTTTAGGCATTCGTCGGTTAGTTCGTCGTCATTGATGAGCAAATCATTGAGGTATGGATTTGCCGAAGAGAGACCGAAGGGATGATGCAAAGTGTTGTTTGATGCAGGATGATGTGGGTGCGGAAAGCCATGATTGAAGAAATTATTAAATGGTGAATTGTTAGGACTAGTTAATGGGCGTTTATAATGATTGTTATGTTGCTGTTGCGATTGTTGTTGCTGCTGTTGATGATAATGTTGGTTAGGGGAATGTGGTGTTGTCGAAAGGGTTAATGGTTTCGCTTGAGGATGATGATTCTGTAGATGATGATGATGATGGGATGAGTTATGATTAAGCTGAGGCAAATGTGATTTTTGGTTTTCGTTTGTTGTTGAGAATTCTGTCATGCCACGTCGGGATTTCGGTCCTGAAAATATTAAATAAATAAAATTAATTAGAAATCTATAACAATATGTCTAGAAGAGAAGGATCAAAGGATAAAGGACAAAAAAGGGTTTGTAAAATAACAATTTACTTTATAGCAAATGTATAAGAAATCATAGATACTAGTTCAATGGTATTTTAAGGTTTATTCAAAGTAAACAAGCAAAGACAAGAATATTTGAAATATCAGATAAGAGGAAATTACTGAGTACACTATGGTAAGATGGCAAGGGTAATGAATAATAATAAAAAATCGATTTTGTTAGTTAATTCTGATGGTTTATTTAAAGCGACGTTTACACGTTCAGTCAGAGGACGTCAGTCATCCACACATATAGTCATCAGGCGAAATCAAAAGGGTTTTGATTTTTCGTCAAATAAATGCACAGGGTTAAATGCAAAGGGTTATTTTGCATTCATCATCATTATGTTTTCGAAACTTTATCAAATTTGTTGGGAACGTTCACCAAATTAGCGTCATAGATTTTCCATAGAAATTTATAGTTGCTTGGAGGGAATCGGTTTTATTCAGAAAGTAGTAATACTCGGATATACTTTTATTCGAGTTAATTCGAGATATCCACAAAAAAGCTAATATTAACCCAACATAAGTCTATCGGTTTGATAGTGATAGTGAGAGCGAAATTTTATTGGGTTTCAAATATTCTGACACCAAAAGATGTTTGTCCTCAAAATATAGAAATTGGAAAACAAATATTGGTACCTTTAAACTTCCCCTGGGCCGAAAATCATGGTCTTTGCGTTTAATATGAAAACCTAGTCTATTTTCAGTCTCTTTAAGAATTCAATGGCCAAAAGGCTGAACAGGTAAAAGTGCACGACTCATAACTCATGCTACGAAGATTTAATTGAAAGCTTTCTAAATTAGGTCATGCATTTCACTGATGTTTTGGTCCTTCACGTCCATCTAGCGCTTTTGAGAAAATATATATTAAGTCATTAATATTTTGTTTGAGAGCACTGTCAGGTTGTCAAAAAATAAACAGAGTCAAGAATTGAAGCCATGATTTGCAGCAACGGCAGAAATTGTTATACGATATGATGCACAATCTAGCCGCATGCTCCTCTTTGCACAAAGACCCGTTATGATTGCCACAACCCTGTCTGTTCTTAATTTGTCTATTAAATCATTACAACTGTTAATGTCATGGGTGGGCCATGTCTTTTTAGATATTTTACTTTTTGTCATAGTTAACCCCTCTTTGTAATATATGAATTCTTCAACTCTATAAATATGAAACCATTTGCCCCCATATCCTATTCAGATTATTCAGTCCATGGCCACCGAAACGAATAATCGTTGTTACCACATCATCATTATCCACTTCGTATTTATTCTCTTAAGCTTATATGTACAAAACACATTAAATAATTCTTTTCTCTTCACACGCTAGATCAAAATTAATTGCTTTTCATTGCGCATATTTTTTAATGTTCATCAATTTTATGCTCTCTGCACTATCTTTGGCAGCTAAAAAGGCATATTTAACTTTAACACATTAAACAACCAGCAGACCGTGTTCAATAACACATGGCTTTTTCTATTAAATATACAACAAAAATTATATGTATTTTTTCAATTTTAAATTTTCAAATTTAGGTAGGGTACTCAATGGAGCAGAATTTAGTCCGATAATTCCCCCAAAGTGTTTGAATGATTTTATTCATATTTACAACAAACAGCACAACCCACAGATATGTATAGATAATAAATATTTTTAAAGTATGCCCGTTTGATAATCATATAAGTTTTTGATCCTGCGACAGCAAGTAATAAATAAAGCATTCTCTGCCCGAAGAAAAGAATTCTTCAAAGGCAAAACTAGTTTATTTGATTTTATTTGGTCATGCATGATTGCATGCAAGCAGGCCATTAAACATTGAAGTCAAAAGTCATAAAACATAGAAACAGGGTGTCAAAGACATGTTTTTACTTTGTCTATCGAGTAAAGATACATACATAGTCCTAATGGGATGTGTATAGTGCAAGTTGGGTTGTGCTATTTGTTTTATAGGAAAACCTTAGAAAAGACAAATCAAAAGTTCTTCTCTTTTTTGATGATGGTATCTTGATCGGGACCATAACTTTCCCATTTAACCGCTTCTACAAGGAATCTATGTGTGGGGTTTTTCATGATTTATTAGGGCTATGGCTCTCATTTTTTGAGGTGTATCCAGACCAAAGAAAGATTTCAGAAACATTTAAAAACTATTTCAGAAACATTAAAAAATCATTTTAGAAACTTTTATTAAAATAAAAAATCATTTCTGAAATGTTTCTTAAATGTTTTTGAAATTATTCTTTGTTCTGGACGCTTGATAAAACTTTCCTAAATGTTTCTTTTTTTCCCATTCTTGATAGACAACATTCAATGTTTTGCAAATGATTGACAGAAGAACGTTTTGTGTTAGTTGTTGATCAAATCTTAAAGCGTCACGTGGATTAAGAAATGGGAAACTAGAAACATTTCAAAAAAATTATCTTCGAGCCTCCACGTTCACACTAAAAGAAATATTTCTGAAATGTTTTTTAAACAAATGAGAAATATTTGGAATCATTTCAGAAAAGTTTTTTAAACAACGTTTCTAGAGTACCAACATTAGTTGGTTTTCTGTAGATTATTCATATTCGATTCGATTATTCTAATTCGATCAACCCATTGACGTACTAGATATGGACCGCCAGTCGGTTGAAATTTTCATACAAACAGCCAAGAAAAGTTGTTCCAGCTAAAAACAGTCTAAAAACGCCATCATCTTTTAGTGTTAAATACGTGTACTAATTTCGCAATTAGAATTTAAATAAAAACGATAATATATTGATCTGTAAGTAACTCATGGCATAAGGAGTGGATGTGTTTTGTAAAATAAAAGTAGTTTGATAATAACTTCCACCAAAATATTTCAATAGTAAATAATTAATTAAAACAATCATATCACTGCTACGCAGATTCCCTGCTAGTAGTTGATGGCGCCCCTAGTTATGTTGGAACATGCGTGAAGTTGGCTACTGGCGGTCCATACCTAATACGTCAATGGATCAACCGATGCCACTTCTGCTGTCACGCGAATCATCTTCTTTCCGGGGAATCAATAGTTAAATTCAAAAATATCAGAAGACATTTAAGGTCAGTTAAATTGTCATTCCAAATTAATTAAGACCTTCTGAATTCTTTTTTTTAATTTTAATTAACTGCCAATTTATAGTTGTTTAAATTTGACTTATATTTTGTAACTCCCTGTACTGAAATCTCTATGGTTTATTATTAAAAATCTACTTTAAAAAAAAAACAAGCACACACTTCAATGCTATATACCGTTTACCACCAAAAAGGCACATTTAAGTGCCGCCCATAAAACATCGGTAATCTGCATTGTAACAAGCAAGCAAGTTTAACGGTCTTGCACAACTAATTACCTTAATTAAACGGGGATTTCGTTATTTCGATCGTAAATTGCACATTTAGTACAGTTTACTTGCACTTTTGTTCAATATATCGATTGCTGACATTTTTCTTTCCGACTAAGGGAACGGGTTGTATAATACCATTTAAGTGGGTACTTCCCGCAGAGACCTTCAAAGGTCAAAGATGCAAAATAAAAAACCAACACACTTTTTGGTTGAGTTTAAAATTTACATAGGTTACAAGTAGACAAACCATTGTTGTACGGTTAATTAAGTTTAAACAAAAAAACGTTTCTTTTGTTTGATATAGTGTTGCAGTGTTCTTTTGTCTATTGATTTTTTTCAAGAATGGTATCATGTAATTGAAATTTTGTATACATATGAGAATAAGGTTCCTACTACGCTTGCAAGTAGCTTTTGGGAGTAATGTGGGGAGAATTTATTTTCGCCTAGTGGTTGTTTTTTTTTTTGTATTTTTCTGGCGGTTGATATTGATTTTTCTTTTCTTTTGTTTGTTTGTAGATTTAATCAATTAAGTGTCTGATGGTGTTTTTGTGTATGTTGTTCATATGTATGTATGTATAGTTAAAGTGAATTGAGCAATTTTCTTAAATTGTTTAGGAATTTTGAATCTATTATTTATACATGTTCAAACTGGATATTAAGAAGACTATAAAATCAGGTCCGTCGCAAGGTATATATACAAGATTTTTTCGGTTTGTCTGTTCAATGAAATAAAGTCTAAATGCGTTGATAATTGTTTTATGTTTGGGTGTAGTACATATATAACAACTTTTCTTGGCTGTTTGTATGAAAATTTCAACCGACTAGCGGTCCATATCTAGTACGTCAATGAAACACACATTATGTAAGTGAAGAAGCCTGACAAACTGTAAAATATCTATTAAGATATGGACTACTCATGACAGAAACAGATTTACTGATTTGAAAAACAGATTAAGAGTAGACGACATACATATATGCTTGATTGCAAGAGACGTAGCAATCAATTTAATTGCTATTAGACGTTTTTCTATAGTTCAGAGTAGAACCTGAGTTGTCAAAAGAAGAGTTGTGTTTCTTTTTCAATTCATAGAAAGTTCAGATCATGATCAGAGTGTGTTCTATGAGCTCACCATAAATGAATCAATGTGAATTTGACAGATGAAATATGGAACAAACTATGGAAAACTGTTTGCATCGAATTTATTTCACCGAAAATCAATCTAAATGCTTTTTTTTGCCATTTTATATTCTTTATTTTTAATTTTCTATAATCTAGTTCTATAGGCCATTTTTCAGAGTAAAAAAAGAGGACAAACTTTCATAAACCCACAAACGTCAAAGAACAAATTATTTTTAATTTAAAGACTTTGTACTTTATACAATATTCAAAAATCGATAGGTATGTGTTAGAAAATTCCCTATATCGATATATGGACTCCAAAAATGAGGGACTGTTTTTGATAAAAATTTAAGGTCCCAAATTCGATAAACTTAAAGCGATCGAACTATAATCATTATAGAGAAAGCAACGTTGATAACGATAACGTTCAATCGTTTTAATTTAATTTTAATGTTTGTTTCAAAAATAAATCTGCACAGTCAAAGCAGAGTTCAGAGAACGAGCACGAACGAGGAGAAAATGCGATTATAATATACATAGATCTTTCAAGTCTCTCAGAAAAAATATCTATCCGAACTCCCTAAAATTTAACAACCTGTCCATTTTACTCTAAGTTTTTTTTCTAGAACAGACATTTTGTAAATCTCTCGTGCTAACTAGCACATGCCAATAATGCCAAAGAAAGTTTATCCAAAAGATATTATATTTCGACCAAAGCCCAGTCTTATACGCCTTAAGAAATCATAATTATCGTCAGAAAATCTCCAATTTATTAGGTATGTATTACTGGCAAATTTATATTTTTGTGTGAATGAAATAAAGAACACTTGTACATGAGCTGTGTTTGTTTATATTTCTGCTTCCAAATTCTATCGAATTCTACAAAAAATGAAGTCATTTACGAAAACAAAACAGGTCCCAAAAACCAATCAAATTGTTTGGCATATAACCCGAATGAGGAAAATAGAGAGAACCAGAATAAATCAAACACAAAATGTGCGTTACTAAATAAAACGCTGTCTGCTCAGTGGATTGATAAACACTATTAAATTGTGCTTAACCCTTAAGCAAGTAACCCATAAGATGGTACATTCATTCACTATGCAACAAATGCCAATATAAATCTCGACTTACCAAAGTCAAAACGGTTATTGTATATATGTTTTACTTAAACTCCCAAATAATATGAACCAATATAATTTTATTAACTGACTGAACCTATTAAACTTCTTTTTCTCAATCAGGTTAGGTATAACATTTTGTTTGCTGTTTTCGCGAATCAACATGTCTTGACTTTTTTTAGCTGCATCAAAAAAAAAAAAAATGCACGACTGTGTCGCACGAACTTGCTCTTGTAGCAAACTATGGGACTACACAAATTTTAATCTATTAAATTCTGAAGAAAGTTGCAAAAATATTAAAAAATATAAAAAAATGGCCTAAACGTGAGATCAAGTTGTATGGCAGTTATCATTTAACGGTTCTTTATCAAAAAATTGTAAATGCCATCTTGTGTTAAATATCAAGTTTGAAATCTATACAGAATTTGAAAAGCATCGACTGAGGAGTTACCAAGTTGTGGCCAAATTTGTAAAAAACGTTAACACCAAATCTCCGTTATGTAAATTTTTAGCCAAAAACCTGAAATGCAGTTATATTAAAACTACTGCAAATATAACGTACACCAAGTTTTATCAAAATCGTTAGAGCAGTTTTTGATAAAATTTGGAAAAACTAAAACCGTTATAATGGCAGGTACCCGTTAAACCCAGGCTAAAACAAAAATTCGAATTTCTCCTCTAGGGAATCGCCAAAACGTGAAAACCGTTTAGGCTGTAGGTCGCTGCACAGACAACCAAACATACGCACATCCACACATCCGCACAGACAGACCGACGGACGACATGACGAAACCTACTTTTTTAGGCTTCTCTAGTATCGTAATGCAGTTTTGATTAAAACCTCGAAATTTTGTTTTTACACGAAACCAATACTTGCCATATTGAGCAAGTAAACAAAACATCAACAATGGAATTGCAGGTTAATATTAGAGCTCACGACTCTTCGGCATTTGTTTATTGTTACTTTGTTGTGTTTGAATAGATTTGTATGTACAAAATATGGAGATGTGCGTTAATCTGTCTTTGAAAGCCTTTTAAGTACAATTGACTTTTTTTTTCAAGTTTAAAATTGGATGGTAATGGCGGCTAAAAGCCCAACAATATATGTATACCAATTGAAAGTTAAGTTAGCCTTTAAATTTTGTGGCAAAGGTTTCAACTTAAACAAGACATTTTTATTTTATAAAAAAATGCCACTCTTAAAGGCTTTTGACTTCAACTTCAAGTATACCATATCTCAAGTGCTTCACTCGTTTTTAACAATTTAAAGAGATGTATAGGTGACACACAAAGCCAAAAGTATAAACGCTTCCCTGACAAGTGACAATAATCAAGAAAGACACAAATATTTAATGGAGTCTAAGTTGTAGTGGTTTAAACAAATGATTTTTATTTGGTGACAAGTAGAGTCTTCAAAGCTATACGTATAAGTTGTTATATAAAGAGGGTTCTCCCCTCTTGAGAATAAAAAAAAACACACTGTTGTTCATGAGTGATTGCGTCGAAGGGGGGATCATTTTCTTCTAAACGCTCTCTAATAACATCACTTGAATGAGAGATTATTTATCTCTATCGAGGGTTGCACTTGTTTAAAGATACAAATGTATATAAAAAGATAGATCACTGATCATGTCTCAAAAAGAAAATATAGCTGCTGGAATTTCCTTCATCTTATATTCCGTGAAAGTAACTTTTCCTCTATGGCTAATCAAAATATTTCTTTTTCTGTTTTGTGTTATTTCAAAAATTCTTAATAACTCAATTTTAAAGTTGAATTGAGTTCCCATAATATTGCGGTTCCCCTTTTCTCCCGAGGGAATTAAGTTAAAAATTCGATGTGTGTGATGGGAGAATAATACGATCGACGCGTTCTTGTTCTTGATTCTTTGTAGGAAGGGTGTGGGTGGAGACGATGTTGTTTAATGTCTGGGAGTGTTTTTTTTCATTTCTGTTGAACTTAATTGCATGACCAATGCCATGTTAGGCGCACTTAATCAAAAGTCAAGTCGGCTGTTCTGTCTGCAGTTGATGCACTTGAGTGAATACGTCTGTTAAGCATTCCTATTGCGGCGAGAGAAGTATTCATGTGCTCCTTAATATAGGAACTCAATTCTTACTTTTTTTTTCAATTTTACAATATTATTTTTCGTAGCTCTTATTTTTATTAAGCTTTTTTACTTACGTTAGCCTTATGTGTGTTTAATGATGTTGAACATATCTAATGGTTGGAGAAGCTGTTTATTTTGTCTTTAATTCTTTCCAGAGCTTTTTGTTTTAAGTAAAACTATGGCTATTTTTAGAAACACGAAATTGTTTTTACCTATAACAACCTAATTAACAAAATTTATTTTATAAATAGATTACTATTTGTACATAAATATGTATCAGACCATCAGGTGTATTATTTTAACATAAAAACACGAAACGTGTTGAAGATTTAATTCTTTTGAATTTAACTAAATGCTTTAGATCTTTAGAAATTAATTAATTTATTATAGTAACCAACTCGTAGAAAATTTTCAAAGGAAAAAATTAATAGATAAATGAAACAATTAATTAACAGATAAATTAAGTTAGTATATCTGATATAATTTAATTTATAAATTAATTAATTAATTGTATTTATGGGCTATTTTCAGATTTTCTTTCAGAATTAAATTTGCAAATTAATTGATTTTAGTTTGGATTAAAAATATCATAGCGTTCTTCCCTTCGTACACATAAAATACTGTTTAGGAATTCGACAGACAATAAATTAATTGCAGATTTTCCCAGTTTGCAAAATACAAGTTCATATATTAAATGTTGCCGATTTTTTTTTTAATTTTTGGCAGACTTGTGTATGATGTTGGCCCAATGAATTATCTAAGTTTTTGACCTCGAAAATTTGAAAAAAAAAATGCGAACTTTCAGATTTTAGCGATTATATAACCCTAAAAGTCTTGTTAGTACCTTTTCAGGATGTAGATGTCATTAGCTCAAATATAAGACTATAATTGTCTCTGAAGACACAATAATTACTTTACTTATTTATTGAATTATTTAAATAAATAATAAAGCTCTTCCTCGAGCTCTTCAAAGTTTGCAAAAATTTGCGGATTCTGAAAAAATGATAATATTTAGCAAATTTTCAAGAGCTTTTTCTCGAATACAATATTTTACAATACATTCAGCCTTTCATACAAACGTTTCGTTCCCAAAAAAAAAAGTTTCTATTCAAAATATTCAAATCATTCATGTGACTCATTCGTCATTCCTTCAATCATGTTTTATTTTCTGACATCGTTTATTGCATTAATTTTTTTTCTCTGTGCAGAAACTCAATTAAATTATTTCAAAAACAAAAAAAATTAATTTCGGTCACCTAAAAACCGGGGCAAACATTCCAATTCCAAGAATTTTTTTCACCACCACCACCTTTTAATTTGAATTTCCTTTTCACAAACATACAGTGTGTGTTGGCAAGCAATTCTCTTGGACAATGGCCAGTTTAAATAAATCTTTGAACAAAAATAAGAATTAAAAAAAATATATTTTATACCTTTACTATTTCCACCATTTGAATAGATCCTCGCATTAACAGTTGATGTTGCATTATTCTGTTGCACATTATTGTTAGAAAGATTTTGCCTTAAAATAACATTTTGTTGCCTTAGTTTTTGTCTACGCAACAATTCACGTTGCAATAGAATCAATTGTTGCTGTTGCAGATGTTGATAGTGACGAAGTTGTTGCATTTGTTGCGGAGTTATTGGACAAAATTGGTCCTGTTGATTTGTATTTTCATTTAAATTTATATTATTGAAACAATTTTCCTTCGATGATGAATTACTGCTACTGGCACTACTGTTGCCACTGCTGCTGGTGCTGCCATTACCATTGCCATTTGTTGCAGCAACATTCGGGCCCCGCGAACGGGCCCGATTTAATATTGAAATATCCACGAATTTCATTAGGAAGACGAGTAATATTAACAACATTAGATTATAAATAGAAACATAAGTATGTTTTTTATGTATTTGCCTCGGGATTGAAGAAACACGCACACAATTTTTTTAACTTTTTTTTTTAATATTGTTTGATTTGTTTTACTTATAAATTTAGCATACACATACACTTGATATCAGGGCACACTTTCTTGATAATGTAAATGCAAGTTGTAAACACTTTTTGATCAATTTCGATAGTGCACTCTGTATTGGTGCGACTGGTAAGACCAACGCAATGCGACGCGCGCTTTTTTTCCTTCAAACTAAGCTGAAGATACTAATTTCTGTTTTTTTTTTAGTTCATGTATTTTTGTATCCAGGAAGTTAAGAGAGCATGCTGATCAAAGATCGATTCTCGATAGTCATGCTAATGCAATTGACGGTTGTACAAAGAATTGAGGGTACAATGTGACGACACGGGCAAGACGAACGCACGCAAAATCTCTCCTGATCAAGAGAAAAAAAAAAGTATCGGCATCCGTCCGTTGGCTTTTTGGACCAATATATGAGCGTTGGACTTTATGTTAACTCTTTCGATGTTTCACTGAATGTGTATTTTTAATTCACTTTGGGGTTTTAGTTTTGGTATAGTTTCTGATGTGCACATGAATCTATAGATATTTTACGTGCAATGAATTTTATTTTTAGGATAATTTGTTTTTTTTTGAAGAAACACTGCTCTGAAGAACACACAAGAAATAATTTAGTAAAAGAAAACGAGAGTTTATGAGTTTTTTTTTTTTTTTAAGAAAAGAACTTCGTTGTCTTTTTTTTTGTTTCAGTGCATTCGAATAAGTTAAATTTAAAACTAAGATGGCAGCGTCATCTAGCGGTATAAAGTGATGTAGAGCGGGAGCATAATAATTTTCATTGTTTTTTTTTTGCATTGAGAAAGAAGCTAAAACGGCGAAAATGTGAATTTCAAAAATTCACATAACGCCGGAGTTAAAGTGCGAGATAAAGAAGGATTTATGTGCCATTATAAAAATTCTACCGTAATTTATTTTTCCTGAAAATGATCATTAATTAAGTTGGAATACTTGAGTTTTTGACATGAGTGTGGAAATTTTGTAAGCAGTCAGCCATCAGCAGTGTGATTTAGAATGTTTTTCTTTTCGAGTGTTTTGAAGCATAATAATTTATATTTTTGAAGTAAAATATTCTTTTCAGATGACATATCATTAAGCGTTGAAGGTTGAAATAATTAACGATCATAAAATTAATTGCATATTGCAAATAATTCTACCTACATCATATTTTTAATATAAAAAAGATCTTAATTTATGTTTTTGTTGAAGGTACTCGTTTTTATGAATTGAAAAGTGCACGCAAACAAAAATAGAAAAAAGAAAAGCAAACACTTTTTTTTTCAATAAATTGACGAATACAATTTTAATTGTGGTAATTTTTGCGCTCTTTAATTTAATTTTTGTTTGTATTAAATGATACAAATACAAACACACACAGAGTATGTCTAAAACATTTACTTTTAGTGAAATAAATATTTTCTGGGCAATCAATTAAAATTGAAATTGTTTCTGAAACGAGTGTTATTATTAAAGCAAATTTAGAGATTGACCATGAGAAGGATTAGTCATTATTTTAGAAAATAAATATTTGTTTAAGAGAGAATTTTTCCTATAGCAAGATAATGAGATATAAAAATTTAATGAGCAATAAGATGTTTGCTAAATGTGTGCACATTCTGTTTGAACTTCCGTATTTAGACCAGGAATATTAAGATAAAGCCAATCAGGACCGGATTAGCCACTTAACAATAAGTAACAAGAAGTTTAAGAAAAGTTGGGTACATTCTTAGATAGTTAACCAATTGTCTAAGTTCTTATTGGCTGTGAATTGTATCAGCAACTTTAAGACATTTTAGCGACTCTAATACGGTCTAAGAAATTCAAAAATCCTTTGAACTAATGGTACATTTAGTATATCACACAAACACACCTTCTATCTTTCATCCTCTGGTTGTCACACTTGAACACATAAAATATTGGTATAGATAATTTTTAATTTATTAGAATTAAAAACAGAAGAGGGCCCAGAAGGCATCCTTGAGGAATGCCAGAGGAAACACTGATTTGATGTAAGTTTATATTATTAATTTAAAACGATCACACGAGTATGACTGGAAATATTTCAAAAGATTAAAAAAGAGGCTCAATTATTTTACTTTGTTTATAAAAATATGGTTTCGGTTTCACTTAATCAAAAAACTTTGGCGAAATCAGTATTAATGACGTAATATTGGAAATTGCAAACTTTGATAAATTGATTGTCTAATGTCTTTTTAAGTTGGTCGCCCAGAAGCGGCCGGGAGCGCCCAGAAGCCTTCTGAAACCATTCGCTGGCTTTCAGAATGACAGTTCCTCTCTTGGAAAGAAGAGTTTTGTCTTCTGAATTTCAGTTCAGAATCAAAACCAGAAGCACTCACACATTCACGCCCTTAAACGTCAAAACAATTTCATTTTATCAATTGTTCGATTTGCGTATTTTATATTTCTTACAAATTTAGTAAAGTAAACATATTTATTGAAGTGAAGATATAATAAATAGTTTAACTGCAATTTTCCACTCAATTGCATACCCTTCATTATCATCATCCTCAAGTGAAGATGACGATATAGTTGCAGTCGAATTTTTAATGCAAGAGTTTGGCAAAATAGTTGCGACGCGTCCATGTTTACAAAAATGCAAAAAGTAGATAGAATTGGGTTGACGTTTCACAACTACAGTCATAACTCATACTACATACTTCAGAATCAAATCAGCTGTGTTTACTTGTTCGCTTGGGATCCCGGATCGGGATTACCACCCGAAAACGACATAAGCTTAAGCCTTTTATAACTTCTTGTTTACTACATAATATCATTGAGTTTATACATATAGAAAAATCATCTTTTTCAAAAGTAAGTTTCAAATCCTTCTCCTAGGATGTCGTTACTAAAGACTTGTCTTTTTTACTCTTATAACAATTATTCTTGATTCGAAAAGCAAGAAAATTAAAGAAAAAAATGCAAATGTATGCAGACGAATTTTGTTCGGTTTGAGTGTTTTTCGTTACAGGTAATTAGGGCAATAATAATTACTTCATATGCTCGTTTAGCGACATCTACTTCGGTGTATTTGAAATCATCTTGATTCCTCTATGTGTATAGGCTCAATGATAATATGCAACTGTTCTATAATAATTATTTCAATACTAATGCAGTAAGATATTGTTGTACTTTTTTTTTTTAAGTAAAAGGTCAACACCTTGTAAGAGAGAAGTGGCAACCACGTAAGAACAATATATTCGGACCCCAAATCGTCTAAATTCAGCACCTTCAGCAATAATGTGTCATTGTTTTCCCCATACACATGAAAAACGTTGATAACCAAATATTTCACCGGAAGAAGCTCATGAAAAGAAATGTGTATTTCCATTCCTGTGTCCACTATGACGTCTTTATAATATTGTTATTCCTGCAGTATCATTTGATATTGAAAATCACAACAAAAGGTGACATTTGCCATGACAACATAAATAAAAATTTATACCTACATTTGTACATTCAAATAGACAGAGATAAGGGGTTTGAATCATATTATACGTAGTTTGCCCTCAATTTGCATTTCCGTAGAAATAAGATAAAAGAAATTATATTGTATAATGCATTGCATTAGAATATTATGACGACGACGACGTTGACGTAGTTTCGTATTTTTAATGCTTCAATAAATGTTTACATTTCTGATTTATAATGGAAATCGGTCATGAGTTCAAAATATACAAAAGTTGAAAAGTACTATAAGTTTCTGAATCAGCCATTTTCACAATTTCACAAAAAATTTAAAAAGGAAATTCTTGAGGTAAAATTCCGACAAGTTTCAGCACAGCTCATTGTCCTTCTGCGTATACAAATATTGGAGTAAAGAAATTCCTCTCCTGACGGATGCGCTCTGTGAAGCATCATCCTTTCTATAGCTGATGTTGTTCTGTATAAACATTTTCGCGCGCCCTTTAAAATGTCATGATGAACATCGTCGCATCGCATCGTATAGATTTTCCATTGCAGTGTTGCCAGATTAGAGTTTCTACAAAAATTTGTTATATATTTCGTCAATAAGAACAGAAAGCCCACAAAACTGTTTTTTAGGTACCTGGATGTTATTACAAATATTCTTGTTTGTATTTTTGTAATGGAAGTAAACACGGAGGGAAGAAAGTTTTTGACTATAAAGGGCTGTCTCTATACTTTGTTTTAAATTGAAAAAGAACAGTCGAACTTTTCTAAAGATCTATCAAAGTCAAAATGCCAAATTTCACAAAGGACGAAAGTTTAGGAAATATTAAAAATGTATATTTAAATTTTGAGTCAATGGTCGCAACGTTAAGACCACGGTCGTTTTCATTGCCGAAAGAATATGGTCCAATCACACCTCTGGCATGAAATCCACATCAGCCCATGGTCGACATTTTGACATTAACAGTGATGATAAAAGTTTAAGGGTGCGTTTGCATCGAAATATAAATTTTTGTTCTCAGTCCTTTTTGGAAAACCCGATAGTTTTTTAGTTAGGTATCTACAAATCCTTGCATTAATAAATAAAAGCATTGAATACATAATAAAATTACTAAATGTCAAATATAATTCTATTTCCATTTTTAATAGTTAATTAACTTTTGAAACAAACTAAAATTTTCATAGCAGGAGATGCAACATTCTTAACTGAAAGTCTGGCAATGCTCCAGATAAATAAAGAAGTTATATTGATGTTTTTTCATTCTTTTTTTTTCCGTAGAAACAAACTCGCTTGGAGGGCCAAACAAATATCCTCCGCATACTTTCAAGTACACACCGCAAAAAAGCACACGAAGTGGGCCGAAAGGGGGTTTCGTCAGTCAGTCAGCCATTTCGGCATCAATCACCAAATGCAATGGCAATGCATACTGTTATTCGTGTATCAAACACACAGAATCGCACAACACATACATACACATAATGTTAATATATTTTATTCCTGTTAGTCAATTCGCTTCTCGGTTGCCATTTTTAATTTCATGAAATCAGAATTTATTTTTGAATTGCAAAAGTATGAGTGCTCAAGATAATTTGTACCTTGCTGTTGTACGGCACTAGCTAGTTTGCGGTGCCGGTGCAGTCTTTTGTTATTTGAGGAGCTAACACCTTTAGTAATTAATGACATAAGAAGAAGAAACACAAAAAAACGAAGGAAGAAAATGTACGTAGTATAGGTAGGTATAGAAAAATAAACAAAAAAACATTTCCGGAATTTCACCATGAAAAGCATTTATTTTCGTTAATGGTGTCTGGAAGATAGCATTACTTTGGATAATTAATGACCTTTTTGAAAATAACCAGCAATGCAAAAATAATTGTTTGTTAATTTTACTTAAATAAAAAGTCAATTAGATCTTTTTGCGAGCCATTTTTTTTTTTATTTAAATCATCAAATTTGACTCAGCACTCATCGTGTCGCATGTATTATTTGGATACCAGCCAAATTTTGCAGACATTTTTTGTTAAATATGAAAACTAGAAGGATGTCTATCATACTCATGATATAAGCTATTTATGATTGTTTTTATTTTGAGAGAAAAGCTCACACAATTCATAAACATATATTCAAACCGTTAAAATATTAATAACTAAAAAAATGCGAATTTATATATAACATTTATTGTTTTCTTCTCTCGAAATTTTAACAAACTTATTTTGGAAAACAAAGGTGAGATTTTCTTTTAATTTATTGATAACATTGTACATATAGATACAGGGAAATGCAAATGATGGAAAATTTCAGTTTTGTTTTGATATTTATAAAAGAAACATGGCAAAGAATACGTCTCAACAAGTTATTGCTAAATATACCTATAATCTTTTAGATCGCCATAATTGTGACTTTTTTTACGGTCAGTGTATATTTTTGTATATTTTATAAACTACTCAATGAGCGCTTAACCGTATTGTGATTTTCGGGCAATGTGAATTTTTGGCTCCGATTACTCAGCCATCCTATAAGCCAACTGGCTAGAGGCTAAGGCAATTATCCACTCTCCTCAAAGACACTGGGACTGGATTAAATCGTGATAAAAGAAGCGACTAGAATATCCTCGCTATGATTAATCTTCAGAGAGCAGCCTACAACATTCACCAGGGGTCGACGTGGTACGCTATCTCTTACACAACCATGATGAAAGAATTAAAAATTTCAATAGCGTCTAAACTACACTAACGCTGTCAACGTTGAGGCGTCGCGACGCATCAGTAGTACAAAACCATTCTCAACGAGATTTTTCTGCTGCAAATTAAAAACAGAACACAAAGCTCATGCGACAATAGACAATTTGAACGATGCGGTTTTTACGATTAGCTCTCTGGTTGGCAAAATCTCTTGATTTAACCGTTTGAGACATCTTTGTTTTGGACTTTTTGAAGTTACGGGTCTATGAGAAAAATAAACAGAATCTGGAAGCTTACAAATAAAACATATCAAACGGAATTCACGACAAGAATAATTGGAACAAAACTTCATTGTCAAAGGTTGCCAGGCATAAACGGATGTTTTGCGAAAGAAGTCTGGTTTGTGTTATGAAGCAAGTTTGAATGTTTAAGGTATTCGTTTTGAATTCCCCCATTTTGAAAACCATTTCACGGTTGTGTTAAACATACCTATAAAAACTTCTTCAAATAAGAAACTAACCAAGCTAGTTAAATCAGTAGTTCAGGAACTAAAAAAATGTTTCCCTGATCTAGCTTTAGTTCCCGTAGGTGACGGAAGCCAACTCGAACTTATGGACGTCTAAATTTCAATCCATCTTGTGGCTTCGTAACCCAATGATAATCCACTTTCCACCACTCAAACACCAGCAAAACAAAAGATATCTAGATGTATCACATTTGATAGACAGCCCATACATTCCAATTAAACTTTATAGCCCAGGAGACAGCTTCTGAGAGATCATTTTCTTAACGGTTGGAAAGATGGTCTTCGAAAGAAAGCCTCAAAGGTCTCTTAATTCATTTTGGTGTTCAGAGAGGAGGGAATTTCCCTTGAATGTTTACTCCTTACAATTCTATCATTCGTTCAAAGTGAATGTGGATTTATGTTTATAATTTCGGTAATACGACATGAACGCACTCATTCTATAGATTTCAGATCCGCATATATAAAACTTTGCGGATTGCAGTTTCATAACATCTCTTATTGGTTTTCTTATGTTTCTGCCAATACTTCTGTTTCAGGATTCTATTACTGGGTACAAATCGAAAGAAAGTCCAATACTCTCTTTATTTGTCATTATTGTTAACATAAATGTCAAATTGTTTAGGATAATGCAGTTCACCTGATGGATAGTGGAATGGTAAGGCAGATCGAAAGAGAATCAAATTGGTAAATCGAAACTACCATTGGCGTGAATAGTAGAATATGGCTGTAAATCTTCTTGCATATGACGCAGTTACTATTACCTAGTTAATATGCCGAGTCGAAAGATCGAGTTTTAGTTGAAACAAAATTCCAACACAGGTATTTCAGCAAACTAGTTGAAAGCTTGAGGAGTTGAGTTAAGTGCGAAAAAGTTGAAATGACAGTAGAATACTTGCGTTGCTTTGTAGGCATTAAGGCAAAAAGATTGAGTTTTAGAGAAAAAAATGTTTTTATTGCTCTTACAAGTTATGCGCATACTTTTCAACAACAAATATTCATTCGTTAATATGCATTTGATCACATGCAGAAATAATTGCGTATTCAACATTTCAACCCATCAGGTATTTCATTTAATTTTCGACTCAGCACCACTGCTCGAGTGCGATCGAGTTGGATTCCATTTCGTTCCAACTCATCCCCGTTTACAAAAGGTTGAACCTAAGTTCAACCTGGGTTCAAAGACGCATAAAAACTAGGTATATAGACTTTTTCAACTGCGTTTTTATTTTGAGAGGTAATATTTGCCGTAAGATGGTTTTTTACAACATAAATCAGCAAAATGTTCATCTATGCTCTTCAGCCAACTTGTTCATTTGACAGAAAACTACTATGCGTTAGGATCCGAAACACATGGTCCTTAAGGTTAGCGCTCAAGCTTGCGAGCTCTTAAAAGTATTGTATACTGCGGTTGCACCGCGACCGCAGTTTTGATTTCGATCTTACTTGAGTATTTGGATGCATCTTTGACTTTGATTGCCATCATTTCGGCCTCAAAACACTTGCAAATTTCGGTAACCTTAAAGACGGAAGAACAAAATCTTTAACCGACACCTTCGTGTCAATAGAAAATATTTAAGTCGTTTTTCCTAGTTAGTTCAGGTATGAAAGGAGTCGCTAAAAACTTAGTAAAGGTTGATGCCGTGATCAGTAGGCACCGGAGTAATTTAATGATGTTGCTATATGACGTAAAGAAAAAAGCTTCAAGTAAAAAAGCCAATATAGGTACTAAAGAAGCGTGGAAACAGTGAATTCTTTGCAGTGTGCTTATATTCCACAATCAATAATTCGTCAACCAAGGCATTCAATGTTATGTTATATATCATATATCTTTTGCAGTTTTGCCTGATCTTCTTATATGATGTCAAATCAGTATCGGGTTATTTCCCTTGAGAAATTAATGATCTGAAGGCAAGTTGCAAGTTCTACAGATCCTAATATGTAACACAATTTAATGTCGTTCCAAGAGGGGCTTATGATTTAGGTCCTGTAGTTACCTGAGATTAGCATGGATCTCAAATACTTTGATATATTTTGACGATTCATATAACTTTTCATTTTTGAATATAAATTTTGAAAGCATTTCAGAATGTTTACAAAGGGAATCTTGGAGAAGCGCTAGGTTTAAAGCAGGGATTGAAATATTACCAATTTTAACTTTGAATTTTTCGTCATGAAAATTTTTTTGAATAGTAAAAAAATACTACCTCATTCTTTTTCAAATTAAGATTAAAAGGTTAACCTTAAGTAAGACTGATTTCACCTGAACTTTTAACCTTTTAATCTATTTAACAACAAGATGCGTTAATTGATAAAAAAATGAGGAGAAAAAAAACACCCTATATCACTCTTTTGCTAAAGCTGTGCGGTGCGTGACTACACAAGAATTTGCCAGGTATTCGCTAATTGCTTTTTCAATTGCTCTTCTTGATGTAACGAGAAAATACTTGCTGTGATGCTGATGATCTAGAACTACCTATAATTTATTCGTCTAAACCACTTATAGTCATAGTAGGTAGCTATATATTCACTACAAGAATATATACTTTCATATATTGAAAGGAATATTTAAACTTGTTTTATTAATTTCAATCCTATCAAACCAGAATGGCAAAACTTCCTTCAAGATACTTAAAAATAAAACCTGAACCAAAATGCATATTTTTTATACTTTTTTTTTTGCAGTCGATATTTTCTAGTCGATTTCATGGAATTTCATTTACAAAATAAATATTTATTCTATTTGTATAGATAGACAGACGCTGCCAATTACTTGACTTCGGACTCCTTGTCCGAACGCACTATGTAAACGCTGCTGCAACGACTCCACACCCACTCACAATGTAGGGCATTTGGTACATTGAACCAAACGCATAAGTAAATTCATTTGACTGCAGATAGAAATATACAATGAAGTGAAGTCCAACGTACAAAGAATAAATGTTTATTTAAGACAATTTCAAATTACATCCAATTGAGAATGGAATTTCAAATGAAGAATAATCCAAACTAACGAAGAAGCTTTTTTCAAAAAAAAAGAAAACTCATAAATTGTCGCTCCAGGGATGTAGAAGAGGCTGAAGAGGAAAGGCTTTATTTTTAAATGAGTTTTACCAATTTAATTTTTTTTGTATTCTTATCCTTTTTCTTCGTATAAAATTGCGCAGTCAAAAATATTTAACTTGTTTATTTTGTTCACTTTAGAATATTATGGGTGAGTTTATTGTACAATTTCATGACAATTGACCTCAAGAAAACCTTGTGATAAGTATGTGGTTTAAAGATAACGAAAATATTATTCACTCTCTTACACAAACAAACTTTATTATGTTTTTTTTTTTGTTTATCTCACAAACACTTCACTGTGTCACTTGTATATTTTTCTTCAAAAGATTATTATAAAATATAAATGTGTATATTTTTTTGAAACAAAATCTATTTTTATATAAAAAAAAAAACGAAAAATAATAATAAATAGTATTTCGCGTACCGCTATTCTACATCTTTTATTTTTAAGATAGCTTGATTCTTTTCGATTAACGCGATTCAAGGAGACTAACTAACTGCGTGTTCTTTGGAACACTCTCTGTTTGTATCTGCTCTGGATTTTATTGTAGCTCACTAACGCGGCGGGATGCTGATGCTGCTCGCATTCGATTAATAAATACAAATACAGCGTGCGCACTGCAAAGATATTTTGTGTGCTTATGATGGGATGTTGTGTAGATTCGATTTAAAAACAACCCGAACGAGCGCGGGTGTTTCTCATCTTAAAGATACACACAAAAGCAAAAAAAAAAAAGTATCTCTATATGTAAAGTAAAATTATATTCTATACTCTATAATGTGTCTGTGTTTCGAGGGAGAATATTTTTATGATATAATTTTTAAATTCACAGTGCTATACCGTACCGGCACTGTGTTGTGCGTTTTGCTAGTACCGGCGACAAAATTACACTGAATGAGGGTCTTTTCGATATAGCCTAGCCAACGTACTAAGTACTTTTGATATAATCGTCAATATTATAGGGTGATTCATTTATATGCATGTATAGATATCTGGTAAGTACTTTTTGTTAGCCCCCTCAAGATAATATGGTGGTGTCTTTGGAATTCAATATGTAGTTTTAGGGATGCTTGTTAGATAAGGTCCTCGAAATTGATTGATGTTTTTGTATAATATGGAGGTCTGAATAAATCCAGATGGTATGCCCTTATACTGTTATATACACATGCCAAAGAACGGAAGGAAGACAAGTCCAAATTCTTATATCCACTTGAATTGAAAACACTTGAAAAATGCAGTTTAGATATAAAATTACATAATAGACCATAAGAAATATTGGTTTTTAGAAGATACTTTATCAAAAATTTTCAGCGTGGCGGCAGCGGTGGCGGCAACGCATGTGCAGTATATCTTATTTCAGAGGTCATTAATTGGAGCATTATTCTTAAGGCTCTTATTTTTTCGTTCACCCTGAAAACAGAGGATTAAGAAGACATTTTGAGGGAGCCATTCTAGGATTAACCATAAGGATGCATCTAAACCACTTTGGTTCATTAAGTTTTCGTTGCACTTATGCAATTGAATATAAATGGAGTGTTGGTAAATTTATTGAAGAGGATTATGGGCTTGATAGTCAATCTTTAGTTATGTGCGAGATTATAAATGGGGAAACATACTCAAAGGATTTATTATACGTAAATGTTGTTTGACAAATTTTGAAATCACTTCTTCTCATTAATCTTAAGTCGGGAGATTTTTAAGTGGTATTGGTTGGATTAATTTTGAATAGATTTATTGAGATGGGTTTTATAAACATTACACCGGAAACGCAATTGAAATGTTTATACAAAGCGTGTCCTTGTTGGGATAGTCGCTGTTTAATTCAGAGACTTCCGTTCTATTAGTTTAATAATTTCTAACGTGATTTAAGTACAAAACATTGTACTCTTGACCTCTTGTAAATAATTATTTGAAGTGTATTAAGTACTAGAATAAGAATTTTTCATTCTTTTTGTACTACTCAAGAAATAATAAAGAACTAAAGAACTAAAGAACATTAAATACAGTATACTATTAATATATAATACTTATACATAGTTATAAGATGTAGTTTTATCGTAAATATGCTTCTGACAAATGAAGATTGTTTTTGAAACTGTACTATAGGTACTCAAATTTGTAATTCCATATTTCAATTTTGACTGCACTAGAACAAAGTTTAGTGTTTCGAGAATTTTTAGAAAACTAAACTCAGATGACAGAGAAGCAGGCCATACAAGAATGTACTTTATATTAAAAAAAAACTGTTGACATAACCAGATAGCTTACCATATACGACAGGAAATACCTACGAAAATGCAAGTTGCAAGAGCAGGACTGATTCCGAAGAGAAAATAAACATTTATTTATTTACCCAATGTGAATTAAGAAAACTGAAAAACTTCCTGAATACTGCTAGAAAATTAGAAAAATTTAAAGCTTAGCAACAAAGTTGCCTAAGCTGTGACTGACCATAGATCAGACAACCCAGTTGCGAATTTCAGCCGAAATTACTCCCAATAATAGTGTAAATGAAAATAATGACCAAGATTATACAAAGTACTGGTCCTTGAGGAACACCAATTTGGAGTTCAATAATATCACTTCCTAATACAAGAGGATAAATATTGTAGCAAAAAGCCTTTAGAGCCTTTGTATCTCTTATTTTGAAGACAAGAACAATCTTACCAAATATAGCACTATAAAAAAAAATTTATAAAATAAAGTGGTTTTATTATTAATAACATGATCCAAAAAGTCAACAACATTTAAAGAAGTATTGCTTAGGAAATTATTAGAAAAGCTAAAATTAATAAGATTTAAAAATATTTTTTTTTTTAAGAATGGAATAACTAATGAACTCTGGAGCAGTTCAAGGCAAGTGAGATTGCCGGATTTGGGAAGATGCCAGTTTACACGATGACTACAAAGTGACAATGATAGCCAAGTCCGTTTGGTCTAAATCGAATACTTTTGATGTTAATCACATGGAGTTTCAACAGGACGGAGAGTGCCCTATACAGATTATGCTGGACATTCTAAAAAAACAGAAATTGTGAATTTTTCGTGTTTCAGTAATTCTAGTCCCTTTTTTTATATAAAAGAATTTAATGTTGGGCGCCATTTAGGCCAGGATTCAAATCATTAATACTAGCCGCCATCCATAAGAAATGACAAAATGAAAAAAGGAAAGATTTCAGAAAGATTGACAAGAAAACTATACTTTACTATTTTTTAGGGGCGGAGGAAGAAATGAGACATGGAAATGTTCTGTTAAATTTAGACCAATGACAAAAATGATGCACGCCAGAACACACATTGTTGCACCAGACGATAATCAAACATGGGGTATTCTCGGTATTTTGTCTCTTATTCGAAAATCTACATGAATTTAACTGTCCCAGCGCACTATGCGAGTATAGGTTAAGACTCTTTAAACTGTTGATCCAATACGAAATCCATTCGATATTCATGGAATTGAAAAGTTTAAGTGAAATCATTATAATATTTTAATGAGCATGTTTTTTTTTTTTGTGTGTTTCATTTTGTTACTGGGTATTTTTTTTTTTAATTGGAAAATAGTTAATTTGTGTGAAAACCTGCGATAACTAAAAATACAAATTATAAAATTAAGCTCAAAATTACTCTCCGGGCCGAGATTTTGACATGCTTGCAATAGATAGAAATAAAGAAAATGTCGAAAAATAAAAACAAATATTAAATCGTAAATGAACACAGTATTCACATTAATTCAGGCAAAGCGTTTATCCAGAGTTGTTTTTATCGAGAGCATACTTATTATTGCTGATACGAAATAAAAAGATAGTAGGTACTCTTTAAGAAACCAAATACAATTACCTATGTAGATACACACTTTAAAAATGTTTTGTAAAATTTTTAGCTCCAAAATATGACATCTACATCTTCTGAGAATTTTAATGTAAAGATAACAACATTAAATAATGGCGTTTGTGTTTTGTTAAATACAAATGCACATTAATTAAAGTTACCATTGTAAAGGGCAGGTATCTTTTGTCATGTTGTAAATTCTTTCAAGAACATTATCTTTTTTCTGTTTTCACAACAAAATGAGTCAGAGCATATTTTTTTTTAATTTGAATTGCATTAAGGATTTCGTTTCAACTGTGAATCACATCATATAAAGCAAATTTGTGAAAAACATAATGTACTTATACTTATACATATTTCACTACTGTACTGACATTTGATAAGAAATTTGTAACGGAAATTCATTGCTTTTATGACTTATTTTTGATTTTCATCAATATAAATGAGGTACAGTTATTTTTCAAGCACAATACCAAAGGTGAAGAACAAATTCATAGCATTTTACAGTAATGTCATTGTGAATGTTTTGTTATGAAGATAAGCTCCTTTTATAGTATATTTAAGGCTGTGAGAGCAAAAGTGGCGTAACCCACTTTTTTTTTCAATTTTGAGTTTTTCTCATCATAACAACGAAAAGTTAACGGTTAATCGATACAAAATTGGTGCAAATAATTTTTGCTTATAAATAAATCAGAAAATGATAAAATGGTGCTTCCACCCTGAAGCCCTATTTCTATAGAAATAGACGCGAGCATTCTTTAAACACGATTATCTCCATTGTTGCATTTTGGGGTTACGTCACTTTTGCGCTCACAGCCTCATTTGTTCTCTTTGAAGACAAAAATTTGGTAAGTATGTAATAAATATCAAAAATACTTATACCAGCTTTAAAGTATTTAAACATGCATCAGCATTTATCATAATGTCTATTATGAAGTTTCGCAGTGATCGTTTAACCTTAAATTGTAGGTAAGTGCCTGTAAATTCTGTAGTTTAAACCAAAATTTTAGATTTAACTCTGACTGTAAAGCTGGGGGTCAAAAAAATGTATAATTCTATACACTTTAATTTAATTTTTTTTTTAACTAGCAAGATAAAAAGATTATTGTCATGTGTTTGGAAGATATCTTGATCATTCGCCTTCGTAAAGAAAAAAACACGCAATCAAGATTCAAGATTAATGTTAAATTAATTAGGTAATATAAAGATTTAGGTGCACACAAAATGCATTTACTTTAGGGCCAGTCTATTCAGCTCTGATTAAATTTAACCATTAGCTGGTAACCATAGAAACACATACAAAATCTATTGTTAACAACTGAAATAACCAATCATCATCATCATCATCGGCTCGACAACCGGGGTCCGTTCCTGGCCTCCTTCAACAAGTCTCTCCACCTACCCCGGTCTCGACCCGACTCCATCTAGTTGCGCACCCCAATGCTCCGGGCGTCCTGGTCTACGCCATCTCTCCAGTTTAAGCATGGCTACCACGCTGTCGTCTGCTATAGAATGTACCACAAAGAACTTTCCGAGCAGGTTCCTCTTCGCTCATGCGAGCTAGGTGCCATGCCCACCGGAGTATACCGAGCCTAATTTTTGTCACGATATCTGCTTCAAGGTAGATTGCGTACAATTCATGATTGTACAGTCTCCGGAATCGTCCTTCCTCACATATGGGGCCAACAATTCTCCTTAAGACTTTTCTCTCGAACGCGGCTAAGAGGTCGGAGTGACTTTTGCTAAGCACCCAAGTCTCGGATCCATATGTGAGTACTGGCAGGACCATCATGGTCCTGTAGAGCAGCAGTTTTGAAGTTATGGTGAGATTTCTGGATTTGAAGAGCTTTGACAGACTGTGGTAGGTAGTAGAAATAACGGGTGTCGTACAAAATCCCCAAAAAAAAAAAAATCCCCACGGGATAAAATCCCCAAAAAATTTAATCCCCATAGATAAAATCCCCAAAGCCGTAAGACACATGGACAAAATCCCCAAGGGAAGAATTCATTTTGCCAAAATCCCCACGAAATCTCCAAAGCCCCAGTGCCCATGCACATCTACATTATGTGCATGTAGTTTTCAGAAAAACTCTCATGAAATTCTCTTATTTTGTTGCATTATTTTAATATATTAAGTATATTATGAGTTATGACCATTTGTTTCATTGCTAATTTTGAAAAAAAAAATTATTTAAATAAATATTACAAACATTATAAGGATTTTTATATTTACTATTTGGATTTCATTTCAGGCAATATAAATTAAACCCAATATCACCAAAACAAATATGTTGAAGTAGTGAATCATGCGAATCATGCGCATGATTCACTACTTCAACATATTTGTTTTGGGGATATTAGCTTGGGGATTTTTGCCCTGGGGATTCTCTCTTTGGGGATTTTGCTGCTAGGGATTTTACTTTGGGGATTTCGGATGTGGGGATTTTACATTGGGGATTATGTCCTTGGGGAAATTATCACCAACCCAGAAATAACCAATGGTTGCATATAAACAGAGCTGAAAAGACTTTCAGAATAAAATGAAGTTAGTCTCCAAAATTAATGTTGGGGTCTAATTTTATTGATAAAAAAATAAAATAAGGCCCCAAAAAATTCAACATTCAAGAACTTTCGTTGTTGTTGTTTTGCATACAATCTTTTTGGGTTTTATTTCCTGGGGCCTAATTTTGCAGTCATTTTATTTAATAAAAAAATTCTATAATGCATTACCTTCATTTTAATAACATTAAACACCAACATTGTTGCATGATTTGCATTAAAATTGAAAAAGAAAATTTTCAATGATTTTAATACTTTGAAGGTTTTAAGAGAGAAAATTTGAGAGGAGCGCTAACAAAAAAAACGAGACCGTAAAAGATCAATCACCCTGTAACAAGGAAAAACTTTTTCCAAAAAGCTGCAATCTATCTTGTTATGACTGAAAAATAAACGATACAATATTTGCACTCTCTCCACATCTATGTGTTGATAAATAATGGAAAAATTTAATCTTTGTAAGTGCTGTGTCTGTGTCTATCTACGAAAAATATTTCAATTGACTTCAAAAACAACATGCCACACCGGGTGAAGCTCTCTATAATCATTCTCAAGCAAACCCCAAGAGTAATATGCGAACGGAGCACAAATCATCTGTTTATTTTCACAAAAAATAACTCAGATTCTTTGCAGGTACACATACAGTGCTATAATGTAGATTCTGCGTATGAAAGAAATTTGAAACATTGCCAATAATTATTTTAGCCGCTGAATAGATGCAGAGAATAGCCTTACAAAAGCCAGAAACGACCGACAACGCAAACAACGACAGCGACAACAAAGATGGCCCATCAAAAGCGGGTGCTGTCAACTCAGCCTCAGCATCCTTCTTTTTATTTTGTTTACCCTCCCTGTGGACAAATAGAATGACAGTGCACACGGAGAATGCTAAATGACACGGTACTCAAAGAAGAGACAAGACAATTTGTTTGCAATGCCCAATCCCACACAGATGCCACAAAGGATGTATCTAACTAACGTGACCAAAGTTGCTCTCTGAAGATATTTATATACGGATCCTTCAAAATTCGCCACTGGAGTGCTAAAGATTGCCTCCACTGAACATGGCACTCCAAGTGGGATTTCATAAGGCAACTACATTGTTCCTCCGAAAAAGTTGCTATTGAGCTCAACTTATGGCAAACATCAGACGAGAATAGAAATTCTGCGAAATTATCATGGGGTTGATTTATTTATTGAGGAGGAGGATGAGCAGGCGGAAAAACAACAAATAAAAATTATATCATCATGTTGAGTGATTACAGTGCATGGGTTAAGTTGTTAAAGACTCATTGGACCACAGCAGCGTTCCAGGGCATCGGATTTATTCAGCTTAGTATGCATTTTTATTATTATTTTTTCTATCTGCTGGATCGACTACCGGTCGCAGAAAAAAAAAATGCCATGCTAGATTGGTGCTTATTCATCTCCATGCTGAATTACAATATTTTTTTTATGGTCGTGGAAATAATTCTTGAATTACGAATAACGAGAAGTTCTTAATTAATCAATTTATTGATTGACATTTAATATGTTGCTTGAGATGGGATTTCCTTTTTGTTATATTATTGGCACAAAAGTGACAGACACATGACATAAACACGATTATGGACTGGCATGACGCGGCTGGCGTGTAGGTAACAGTTAGAAAATAATTTATGGTTAATACAAGCTTTGGAAGTGTCAAAGAAGAATTTGTTTTAATAATTATCGAATAATTTATTGCTAAAGTGAACAAACTTTTATGGTAGCTTTGTAGTAAGATACTTCAGAATTTGATGCAGATATTTGTTCTTGGTTATGTCAATCAGAAAACCGGCGATTAAAGGTACGAGTATAAACAAACTAGTCATTATAAACAATATATCTGCCCATAAGTGAGATGGAAGCTGTTTTTCGCCCACAGCAATTTTTAAACTTCTTTTTTCCAGAGGCAAAATACGTAAAATCTTAAAATTGATTTTAAATCTACCCAGATAGGAAATATGGTTTACCAAGACGTTTTTCAGTTCTTCAGGGCACATAACCCTTAAAGCCCAATTATAATAGTCGGAACATTTTATAATTTTGTTTTTGGAAAAAATTTATTGTTGATGCAGTCATTTTCACAAATGTCCCCACTTTGAACTGCAGTCAGCTCATGCTTATTCCAAAAACAAATTATTTATTTTCCTGAAAGTTGGAATCAAACACATTCCAACAACAATGATGTAGGGAACAATAGAACCGAGTTAAGCATTTCACATTCATGTAGTGCAGAAATAATCTGTGTAAGTTTAGGGTAAAATGATTGAGATTGCTTCCAAAGAGAATCGATTGTGAGAAAAAACAATTCATCCTACTCTGATGAACTAAGGGCAGCAATCAAAAAGCTCGAAAGCAGAACCCTTGGACATGAAGTCATGGTCGAAGTATAAACGAGAAATTAATGGAATCTCAGCATCGGTCACACGATTCTCATAAAAGGAAGCTCTCTTGTTTGCTCCAATTACAGATAAACCGCTCTCTTTAATATCACAATAAAATTGTTCTAACATCTTAAATCATTCATCGACAAACTGATCGGTCTTTTTAAGTGTGCTTTAAGATCAGGAAAGACCTATCAGGATTACGAAGGACACAGAAAAGACCAAAGAAACCGAATCTTCTACGGAAACTCAACAGAACCATGTTATCTTTGAATTCAAATTATGACAGTATAAAACTCTGATCATCTCTGAGAAACAGAAGAAGTGCTGGGTTTCTTTGTGTTTCAAACATTGGTTATAAAACATAAGTGATATGCATCTAGCCAAAATGATATCAATACAACAACTTCGATCGTTGGTTCCTTTTTCTCAATTATTTGAGCCACGAACTCTTTTTGACAATACGAAGTTCGGTTTCGGCAAAAACAGAAACTTGAAATTATAGTTTTTGAGCAAACTATTTTTGAAGGGAAATTTTCTGCATCGATTTTTAAAGAAGAACTTAAGATGTGTAAAGAAGAAAACAAATTCTTTGAAAAGTCAAATTGATTACTAACAAACGGTCTTTTTTGCAACAAATCAGATGAATTTAGTGGTCTAATTTTGCACCCATAACAAAATAATTTTTTGACAGGGTAAAGAATTGAACGCAAGCGCGTACGGAGACCATATCTTAAAGAATGACCCCCTATTAATAAACACCCAAATAGCAGTAAATATCAATGAGTTATCGCTAACACACCATATAACTCGTAATTTCAATTAATAAATGTGTACCTTCAAACTATGAAATAAAAACAAAATAAATTTAACTCACCGAATACAGCGAATAAAAAAAGTTAACTTTATAACACGAATTTCTGTAAATGTTCTCTATTCCAGAACACATTCTTACAATATGCTCTCTTTTCTCATAATTTTAGTACGATTTGATAAATAAAGAGAGAAAATAAAAATAAGAACGGAAACGGAACGAGAAATTATTATTTGTTTAAATATTAATAAGAAAAGTTAGTAAACGGATAAGTAATGAATCTCATGTGTTAGCTAACTCATGAATAACGAAGCAAATAGGGTTATTTTATTAAAGGGCTGTGATAGTTTAAAATATAATAAAAAATAAATTTATTTAAGAGTCAGTGCCAGAACCAATGTTAATTGTTAAGTTGTAAGATCTTTTTACTTTTTGTGGCTCATTTTACAGAGCAAGAACATTAATTAGTGTGTTTAAGAAAGAATAGAAGGAAAAACTGTTGTATACATTAGAGAAGAGCGTGAAAATTGATTTTTACCATGTTTTCGAACAACTTTATACCTCGAAAAATTAAATGCAGTGATCAACCATTTTCTAAGGAAAACAGCATTTTAAAGGATGAAAAAAGTAAACTTCTGCTCTAAAGCTTTGAAGAAAACAAAAATATCAAAATTACATCAATGTGCCTAATTTTATCATAATGCTTTTCGAGTCCCGCAGTGGTAAACATTTGAAACATCTAAGGTTCCTTGACATGATTATGACAAAAAGAAGCAAATTTTGTATTTCTCCAAGGCAAGTACTTATTTTTTGGGGAATCGGAAGGAAACATAAAAAATAATGAAAACATAAACTAATCCTTGGGTGGAATTAGTTTTTTTGCGAAAATTTATGATATTTTGGATCCAACTTCATGGATATTTAAGCACAAAAACGCCCCTTTACACACACACCGATCGCCAAAATCTCAAAAATACATTCGTGGCGTGGCACGGAACTAGAAGTAATAGAAAATGTTTGGGACTGTCTTACGCAATAAGTTTATGAAGGAGCAACGAGCAAGACCATACGATAGGAAAGAAGAGTAAATTCGAGCCATTAAAATAATTCGAAATAAGATTTGTCTTGAGTTTTTACTACTTGGATTTGCTGTATGATTCGCCTAAAGATCGAATTTTTTAAGTTATTTCTGATTTGAACATTTAATTGTCGAGATCACCGGTGTCAGAACCTACGCTGGCTCTTGTCCACCCACAATTGAAGGTCCCTTTTCTTAGCCACTTTTGTAACTAGTTTAAAGTTCCGTAATGTTGGGCAGACACCACTTCGTTTGAAGCTAAACGAGCGAGGTGGACTTTGTCGTTGACAGCAGATCAAACATCATGTAACGCAATTAAATTGTTGTGCATCTTGACGATGGATTTTGCCATTCAGATTCAGCATTTCCAAGCGGTATTTTTATTTTTTATTTGTTCTTAAATAAGTTTGCCCCCCCCCCCCTTGATCGAAATCCTGCGTAGGTCCTTGATTGACCGTGAGGAAATATTGGAACGTCTGATTGTTTTTAATAGTCAAGGCTCCTATTTTTGTTGAAAACAATAAATGCAATAAAACACATCTACTAACAGTTTATAAACAATATATACTATAAGAAACACCTTTTACAAAACACGTATCCCTCAGCTGGTTAATAAATCTGAAGAATTTTTGTTTACTATAAGTTTAAATTATGTTTTAATATAGGTATGACAACAGTTTGATACAACACCTGTCAAAATTTTATAATGTATGTCCTCTTTATGATCTTAAATAAAAATTAGTTTATAGAAAGGTGTATGCCTTAAAGCACTTCATGTTTCTTAAACAATATTCATGCGAAATAAGATAGGTGTGAAACACGGACACGATAATTCATTTCTTTCAACGCTAATTTATTCCACCTGATAACGCATATTTTTCGCTCATTTACTAAAATCCCTCTTTGATTCATAACTTCCGCAAAATAATCTTATTGTTAGATATTTTTCCATCAGGGAAAGTAAAGTTCATTTAAAAAATGGTTTTCATGTAGTTCCTATAATGTCTTTACTTTTTTTTATTTTTTGTTTCTTGATGGCAAAGTAATGTTAACTTCTTGAATCGTTTTTTGCCTTTTCGAATATTTTGTTCAGAGACAAATAGCACTTTTTTTTGGCATTTTCTTTTCAACATTGAATGACAAATTACATAAACTTGTTGTGCCTCCTCTGGTTTAACTATTCAATACAAGTAAAAGTATATTGTATCTAAGATACAATCTGCAGGTTTATTGGCATTCATACAACCACTCCTCGCAAATCGAAAACTAATATTTGTCTAATCAGTTTGTAATATGCAGCAGCAGGGCGTATTGGGTGTAATGGTATTTTAATGATTATGGGAAAATTATGTTTTGCTCCTCTATTGGAATTTATGAAATTGCTCACAAAACATTGGCAAATTTTCAAATACAAAAATACCGTCAAGTTAACAAGTTTTGCGGTTTTGGTCATCGCCACTTTGCTTTTCTCATTTCACGCACTAATAGTAGATACCAAACTTATTGCCACACTCACTTGCAGAACCAGAATTGGTAGATGTTTTGTTGTCAATCTATTGGTAGTTGGTAAGGTACAAATTTTCAACACTGTGCGTATCCGTGTGGCACTATCATCGGACATACTGAAAGGTATGCGAATACAACCTGCACTGCACAAACCTGTGCTCAGTGAAAGTTGATATTAGGAATAATTTTAATAGCTCCTCATCTCCATTGAATCGCAATGAAAATGCAATTCGATATACGCGTATTCATTCATAGATATTTATATTTATACAATTTGCAATGGTCAGATGCCCTGGATTGTCGGGTGTGGACTATCGACTGTGGATACAGATCTTAACAGTGCTATCGATCCATAGATAGATAGATGATTGATTGATATCTTCGACGATGGATATCATTTGAAATATTATTTCTATACTCAAATAGAAAGTAGTTCATTATGTAATTTGTTTTCTCGTTTTGGCTTGAAGTGTTTTCATGAAATAAAAATCAACATTCGGTCACACATTAATCAGACAGGTTCGTTGGTGACATTTTTGACAGAGATAGAGGAAAGATGACATATGTCAGAGTTTTAAAGAATTTTAAAGTGTCAATGACTTTTTAACTGATTTAATTGTATTTTCGCCAAAGTAATTTTGTATAAGACGATTTTTATTTTGTCGAACTCTGATCTCATTTGTTGTATCGGAATATTAAGTCTATATCTAACCCATGGAATCTTATGAGATTATTTATTCAATGCTCTTTGGAACTCACAACTTATAAATAGAAGTGGGAGTATTTTTAAAACCCTTTAGCATTGTCAGCTTTATTAAAATTTTAATAAGAAACCACAAAAAATTTATTTTGAACAAAATAGGACTTCAGTTTATATAGGCGTTTAAAATAATGCAAACTGCTCTTAGCAATCCACTGACTGCTTAATATCTGGGTGTTTTTCTAGACAAAAAGCTAGACTTGACATCTAACACACAAGAAAAATTAAGTGGGCTAATTTACATCAGCCATTTTCAAACCGTTTTCAAACCGATATTCACTTACTAGTTGGCAGAATGTATGTATATAGTGGACTGCCTTTGTATAAAGTGCATTATTGTTACAAGTTGAGGCGCGTACACAGATAGACTAGACTAATGCCCAGTTTCACTAAAATACACCTAAAAGCATTTTAGTTAACGGAGTAATAAAATGTATTGTCATTTTAACTTAAAATAGTGTGCACCAACATTAGGAGGTGAATTTTTAAAAATGAGGAAACTTGATGCCAATCCCGTATTTTTATTCACCACACATGGGTCTCTTTCATTAGAGCAAGCGAGAGGAGAGCATATCAATCGAAAAATTTCAACGTTCTCTTTGTCTTGCATTTTTAAGATACCTTTAAAATTTATTTGGAACAAAATGGGACTGAAAGTGGTTAGTGAAATTGAAAAATGCCATTTTAAGATTAAAAAAACCAATAAATATTTAAAAGTGTTTGGAGCAACTGGCCATAAATCTTTGTATGTCATTTCGTTACCCTTACTACCAAATCGGATTTCATTTAAAGATGTTCTATCTTGACTTACAGAATAAGTGATATCCACATCGGATATCCGCATCTTCTTCGATAGCCAGGCAGCCCTTAAATCGATGCCGTTTTCACAAATTCAGTAACTTGGTTAAATCCTCTAAATTCTATGAGAAAGTAAAAATAAAATAAAACTATTATATTTTAGTACATCGTCCCGGGGTTAATCTGTTCCTTATTCAACATGTCTTTCTAATTCGCATTTTATTGCAAAATCTCAGAGTGGTGGCTTCGCACTTACACGGGATTTTGATACATTTTCACAAGTATATAGTGAACCGTAAATCAGACGAAGGATTCTTAGGCTCAAAAGGACCAAGCTCTCTTTTAGCCGGTCTTGATTTATACGCTCCGAGCATAAAAGAAAATGATTCGCTTTAAATTTCAAAATTGATTGTTTTAAATTTTGATGTAGATAGCTGGTCCGTAGCATTCATTGTTGACAACAACAAGTATGTTTTTTGTTTTGACCTAAACAGAACAATATGCAAACCAACAAACCAAACAAATTTTCATCGACTCTTTCTTCGTAAAGTCATGATTGATTACCTTTTATCTTTTGCTATGCGAATCATAACTTGTACTATACCACCTGTGATATCAACCTTATCAAAATATTTTAGTTACAATTTTAATCAAACTAAATATATCTCATATTAAATGCTTATATTTCATAACTTTTAAGAAGTGTGAAAAGCATTTCACAATAAAAAAAACAATTCTTGATAAATGAATGTCAAAATCATTTCACTTCAATAACAATCTTATCAATCGACTGTGCCGGGTGCCCTTGAAATACTTGCATGATCTCGCGATCAAGTAATTGAATTGCATGAAAAATGCATCAATGATTGTTTACGTTACCTGTCATTGATCCGTATAACGTCTTCATTAAATTTATTATCTAATCAATTGTTTTTTTTTAAGTTCATATTATATGAGTAAAAATGTAAATAAAGAAAAAAAAAGCATCAATGAAACTCGACCGATGAGAAAATGAACAGTAAAAAAATTGATTTAAAAAAAATGCAAGATCATCTCTGACAGATCGGCATGGCGTCGCCTGTGCTTTAACAATGAATGAGCGCCATGCTGTCCGAATTTGTATTGAAACGTCATTTAATAATATGTTTGTTATTGTCATCATGCGTTTACAGTTAAACTGAACAAATAAAATCTTTGGAATACATCTGTTTGCATCTGAAGAATCCTTATAGTTTTATACGACTTGAGATGTTAATACTTGCACACATGAACCTAACCTTATTTCTAAGAACTGTTTGTTTTTTTTATTGCCATGTAAATCTAAACAATTGAATGCTCAATGGTTTATGGTAGATACTCATATAAATGTAGTGTGAAAATATATATCCCTCTCAGAAACAGAAAAGAATGTTTGCCTCCCACGATCCAATTGTGGTTACCCTAACGAAAATCATGCCAGTAATGAAGGGTTGTAAAATTCCAAAAATAAGCCGTCACCGAAATTGAAACAAATGTCAGAATTAACCCTTGATGTTAAGTGAGGATGACAGCCGAACAAACATTGCAGTCGAAATAATTGGTAATTAAAAGCAAAGAAACGTGAGGAAATGTAATTGGAAAAAAATTCCCATACAAATCTTAGATCAAATGTGGGAATGGGAACTTATTTTGATAGGTTTTATTAAAATACGTCTATAAAAATGTCAAATGAAACATGCAGAACACATATGGTATACACTATACATCATTAAATTTTTAGCTGCCTTGCTGATTAATTACATATTTTAATAGGTAGTAAGTATCCAATTTCATTGTAATTACTTCGATTAAAAATACAAAAATTAAATGAAAATGCGACTAACCGACAACTTTCGATCAATTGTTTACCACAACGACCACAAAACCTAACAAGGTTGGTAAAACCATAGCGCTTAACCACGACCACAACTGACACTAAATTTGCCAGGTGACAATTTACTTTAGAGACACACATTGTTTTGTTAAACAATTTAGGAAAATAAAAAAAAACCGTTTCTTAATTAGTATTAGTACCTATGTAAAGGGCAAGTTTTGGATTCGTAAAAAATAAATATTTTTTGTTGGCAAAATCAAATAAATTTTAACGTTGAGTTTTGGCGTTTTTGACAGCGAAAGGCGAAGTTGTTTTATTTAGCTCCGTATATTATATTTGGAGTTCCGAGTCCCCAGACGCTTCACGTAAGTTTGTTAAATTGAAAAGCTATTTCTCGAAGCTTATAATTCATAATTAAGAGTTTAGATTTATTCAAGCAATTCTTATTCGACTTAAGTATATGAATTTAGATTCCCTAACAGTTTTTACTTGCGATTATAGGTACTACATACATATAAGGCAAGTTATGCATTAGTGGAAAAAAAAAATTTTTTGAGATAACAATCAAACATGACATATGGAAATTCTTTCTGTATGTCTGTCAGTCTGCTTGTATATGTAACTACAGCCTAAACGTCTGAACCGATTAACTTCAAATTTGGTATGTAAGGTTCATAAACCATTCCCTAGAGGAGAAATTGAAAATTTTGTGCTAGCTCAAAATACAACGGTACCTGCCATACAACCGTAAACGAAAATCAAATTTTTCTCGAAAAAAAACGATCGATTTTGATAAAATTTCACATGAGTGAGACTTGTTTCACACTTAGGCTTGTTTCACACTTATGGGGTTTTATTAGACTAGGTCGCTATTGGGTTTCTATTCGCCTCTGCCTCATAAGTGTCAACCCAATAGAAACCAAACAGCGACCTAATAGAAATCCCATAGCACCTAATGCTCCCGCGACACCATGAAGTTTCATTGGGTTTCTATTGGGTCTCTTTTGGACTCTAGGGCATACAAAGTAATGAGAGCGTTCACACTTGCAAGGTTCTTATTTGGTTCGTTTTAGTTTTTTTCATGTGTGATTAAGTTTGTTGTTTTCGCTTGTTGTTTTTATTTCTGTTTGCCGAATACAGACCTAATACAAACCCCATGTGTGTGAACGAAACTGCAAAAGTCCAATAGCGACCCAATAGCGACCTAACCTAATGAAACCCCATAAAGTCTTTCATAAGAATTTTTTTTTTTTTTTTTTCAAAAAAGCTTTTAAACGGTTCCTACCATAAAACCGTTTTTTTTTTTTTGTATCGACTATCTCTTTAATTTATTTGAAATTTAATATTCAGATAGTCCTGAAATGCCTGATAAATATGGCATACAAATATTTCGAATTTTTTTTTTTGTAAATTAAAGAAAAACTTCTTTATTTCAACTGGTCAAATTAATTTTCAAGTCGTTAACAAGAAGGTAACTTGCCACAGAAGCAAGTTCGTGCGAGCCAGTCGTGTTCTTTATTTTTTTATGGTTTTTAAAATTAAAATAATGTTTCAGATATAAAAGCAAACACAACCGACCCAGTACTACCCCTACTTTATACTTTCTTCTATTTCTTGCGTTCACGTGCCAAGTCAACAGGTAGCTGCACATTGCTATGGTATCATGCAACACTCTTCACAGCATCAGAAATCTAGAATCAGAATTCGAATCGATAGAGCATGTGTGTAACAAAATATCAGATGACAGCTTGATGAACGAATATTTAAGTTGTTGAAATTACATACATAAATGGGTTTTACTCCAATTTATTTCAAACAAACAAGTAGATATCGACGTTTAATTTTTTATATCGCCTGTCGAATTTAATAGTGCACTTAAGGAAATTGAAAAAATAAAGTCAATAAGATTTAGAGTGAGAAAACTAAAAAAAAAAGAAATGTATTCCTTTTTAATTCTTCTTATAAGAAATTATACACTTGCAATTAGAACGGTATTATAAGCCTATAATAAAAAGTGATAAATAAAAAATGAAATGGATCAAAAAGATGAATGGACATATTGAATATAAAGTGTTGGTACATTCATAGCATTAGAGGGTGGATAATTTTGCATAATGTTAGCAACTGCTTGAATTAATTTTAAACTATGGAAGTTGCAATTATATTTTTTATTTAAGAATCCGTTATCCGCAATATGTACCTTTAACAGAAGTTTTTTTTTTGAGCAAACGGATTTCTTATAGCGAATGCCTTGGATTTTTCAGATTTGATCGGAGGAGTTGACTTTTTAATTGCTCAATACAGGGCAAGTATTGATTTCTTGAAAAAAAAAAATTGAGGTATTCAAACCTGACATTACGATACTTGCTATCAAATCAAAAATCAAGAAAAGCTAATCTGGGGGGAAAAAAGCAACTTTTTCTTGTCCATATGGATCATGATTTTTGGGAAAAAAGCAACTTTAGTTCGAAAATGTCAACTTTTTATTCCCAAGAAATTTGACATAAGAAATAAAAACTTGGCAAATAAAAAAAAATGATTCCTGCAAACCAGCTGTCAATTGGTTGGAAGTAGGTATTGGAAAAAGTATTGGATTATTAAAACAAATAGAGGAGGATTGAAAAGGAGATATCGAATTGAAAACGACTCGATTTGTGTACCCTAATAAGCCTAACTGCCTGAAACCAACAGCGACAATGCTGCAACTGGAGCTACAACTGGAATAGCTGTCAAAATATTGAATACACACAAATTAAGTATTACGAACACAATGCCACGCAACTGTACTCAGTGCTGCAATCGGTGATGCACAAGTTCACCAACTTTTAACTTTCGACGTACAGCACTTTTGATGTTTCGAAAAAAAATTAACAAAAAAACAATAAACCGTTCCGCGACTGCGTGTCTTGCAAAAAAATATTTTTTTTAATGTGTTAAATAGCAAAGAAGTTATTTTAAATGAATTTGATTATGTTTCTTTTGATAATTTTCCAATTAAATTTTAATTAGCTGATGCATGTGAGAAAGTTGTGCAAGTCCATTGTGGGCACGCAAAAAAGGAGACCTTGACGTACATTGTTCCAGCTCCAGCTCTAGTTACAGTTGCAGCAGTAGCAGTCTATTATGTTCAGCCAGTAATCCAGCACCGGTGCGTCCTATCAAAAATCGAAGTCCTATCTTTTCATTATTAAAAGAAAGTAGACATTTCAAAACTAAAATATTAAGCCTGAATATCATTATATTGATATTGCATGCAATAAAATTTCTTTAGTTACAATTTTCAGTTTCTCTACTTAAAACAACTATACCACTATGTAGCAATTAAGGATATCTCTATACAGATTTCATCATGTCTTTTAATTTTAAGTGTACCTTCGGGTACAATTGTGGTAGATTCTACACGTAAAATAATTTTGCACAAAAGGTGTGAATATTAAAATAATGTTTTGCGAGTCAGTCCATTCGGCTTTAACACACAAACAAAAAACGAAGCAAATGAATGCTTGCTTTGGGAGATATGTCTGTTTCTTTATAATTGGACAGCTGCCAAAATTCATCAACCCTATAGGCCTTTTCTTTTGTCGATTAGGTAAGAACTTTATGAATCAGCATTTACAGTCAATAAAATTGGAAATACAAAACAAAACAATTCATTTAATAATTAGTGTCACTGGCATAAGAAACTGACTATATGGATTATTGTTGACATACGGTTGAAGAAACGTATTTGTTCTTGGTTAAGATTACTTCTGGCTCTATCTTACTCAATAAGAGTTAAAGTCTCATTCTTATTTTTATTTTTCAATTTTATATTTTTTTTACTTAATTTAATGTTCTCTTTTTAAAGAAACAATATTCCATCCTTACCTTTTTACTTTTTAAACAATAATTTAAAAAAAATACAAAACGTAGTTGTGTTTTAGGTAATAAGTATTATTAAACTTTTTATTTGCAATCATATATCTAGAATTTTAATTTCTATTTTCAAAATATATTCGAATACATTAAATAAAATTTTTAATGTTTAACTGTGCTGCACATAATTTACTACACAACAAAAAATATTGTTTAACAAGAAAAGAACAAAATATTGTTTTTCGAAATAAATAAATTCCATTCTTTTAAATAATTAGTGATAAATAGTTAAACTTAATACAAATATAGTTTAAATTTAAACAATAAAGAATTATTATTAATAATAACAAGTCAGAAATTAGATTTAATCCTTTTAATTTTATATAAAATCAGCTGCCAAAATTAAGCAAACTTTTGCAAATTTAATGTTTTACATATAAATTAACATTTAAAAAAGGAACAACTTTTAACAAAATTATATTTTTGTATGAAAATTAATTAAAGATAGGAAAAAAAAACAGTTATAACACAAATGACTGAAAATAGTTTTACTACTTAATACTACTTAATAAAGAACACAAATATATAAACAAACAAAACGTACTAGGAAACTTTCCTAAGAAGCACAATCTTTTGACTGATAGAAGAGAATGTATCCCGTCTCAGACGACTTTTGGATGTCAGAAGTGAGTCCGTAGAAATCTTCAATTGTTGATGCTTCGATCTTATCAACCATATCATCGTCAAATAGCAACCACAATCCATGGCTCTTGACAATGCTAATGTAATGACCACGATTTGGTCCAGATCCACAATGTATTACCACAGCCATAAGGTTGTACAGCCGATCTGGATTGACTGCATCATCGGAGGTGTTGAAAAGACGTAATTCCAGCGGAAAGACAACTCGATGTGACACTTTTATGTGTCGATTAAATTGTTCCATGTATTTAAAACGTTTAAGATGCAGGGCTAAAATCATTGGTAACTTCTTGACGCGCATTCGTTTCTGAGCCTCTTGATAGCTGCAACAATTGTCACATTTGAATTTGTTGTCACTGCAAAGTGTTTCTGTGTTGCTGAAACATCGCAGACAATGGGTTATGCTGGTATTTTGGTCAACATCAACTTGTAGATCGAAGAAATTCTCATCTTTACTACTTACAGTCTCACAGTTGAGGCAGCGAGTTTCACTAGTTAATATGCCTTGAAATATCTCATGTACCCAAGTGGGTTCTGTTGGACCTTCATTTGTCCCATTACTATTTCCATTGCCATTCTTTCCTTTGTTTGTATTGCGTTCGGCTAAAATGATCTCGTTTATGTGGTTTATAAGGAAATTTAAGAACTCATGAGCATCTTGTTGCATATAATTGTCGAATTCTTCTTTCTCTTTTCTCAAACGGGCAATGAATTTCTTCGGAGCAATTGATCCAACTTTCTTCTTTTGGGTTGCAATATTATAGAACAGATCAGCCAAACAGGAGAGCAGTGTCTCCTTGGAACGTTTATTCTTTGCCTTATACTCGAGAACCTTTTCTCTAAATGGCTTGCAAAAATATAATGCCTGCAACACTGAATTGCTATAACACGTATTTCCAAAGTTAACAAGGCCGAAATAGTGTTCATTGGGGGGAAATAATTCACTCCCGATCTCTCGCTCTAATTGTGACACATTGGCACCCATTTCGGTTCTTTTAAATAATATTTCTATTTTATTTATTTATTATAAGACTCTTCGACATCAGTTTTGGAATTAGGTTCAGTCACAAAAAAGGCTATCAAACATGTTTTAAGCAATCTGACGAAATTTGAAACACAAAATCAAGTCTGAAAATAAATTTTGAAGAGGGGATACGTGAGTAAAGCACATTAACTTTTTTTTTAATAAAAGTTAAATTTTCTAATTTAAAATAATTAAACAAAGTAAAACAATAATATATAACTAAATAGCACTTGTATCCCCTCTCCAAAATTAAAGGAAATAAAGGAAAGGACAAATAGAAAAATTCAACACAGAGAAAATTGTACAAATAAGTTGTTCCAAATAATGTATTATACTTCTTGATTGAAATTCTTTTTGAGAAATGTTATTTTTATAAGTTTTATTAATTCTGTAATGAAAAATTTAAATACATAAAAGATATATGAAATCTTAAGAGGGTTTACAAGAGCACTAGATACTTTTTTTTCTACAAAACTACATTCATATTAATTATATACACAGTGTAAACAGATTCTGCGTTTTGTCGTTGATTGCTTTATTTTATTTCTGAATTTCGAACAACAATTTTAAAATACAAGCCCGCCCAATTACACTTTCAACTATGCAAATCGGTTAGGTCTACGATTTTGGATAATATTTTTTTGCGTTTCTTATTTAAGCAAAATGTTATTTTTTCTTAACATATCCTTTATACGGTTTTCACACCGACCTAAAACCCGGCTTTCGTGAAAAAAAACCCCAAAACCAAAACCACAAAACCACAAGTTTTAACATACATTTTTGCAAAACACAAGTTTTCGAAAACCACAGGTTTTATATAAAACTTGTTGAAAACTATAGTAGATGAAAACATTCCGCACTCAATAAACAGTGAAGAATGCGAAAGAGGACTGTCAAAAGAAATTACTTTATCTGTGTTCAACAACAAAACAATACATGTTTTAAATTTAAAAAGAGAAAATATATGTTCTGAAATGTTCTAAAAAGCTACTTCATAATCATTTCCAGAGCAGTTCACAACCATTTTTTGAAGGATTTTTGATTTGCTTATAGATCAGAACAGCAGATTTGTAAAAGTGAAACAAATCTATTGTTGTGGTTATGAACTGCAGGATTTCTCGTTGAACAAGACTTTTGTTTTCAAGATTTGAAACTGAAATTACTTATTTTTTGTTTCGGTTTATAAAAAAACACAGTAAAACCAATTCAAAATAATTCTAATAAGTTTTGTGTTCATTTAAAAATAATGCGGGTCCATTTTCAGCATAGAAATGTATTTTTAATTCGATATAAAAATCTCTTGCTCTATTTAATTATAATATGCAATGTTAAACTGCGTGAAAACAGAACCCTAAGATCGTCCAATGACAGTTTCGTTCGATGCAATTATGCAAAATTCATTTATTTACATAGCTATTTGGCGTCATTGACATTGACTGAAAAATAAACAACAGATTTGACAGAACAAACATGGCCGACACAAGCTGTCAGTCAAGAACATTCCTAAATCTTGAACAAAATCTGAAACCCAAAACGAATATCAATGATGGTTTTTCGAAAATATTGATATGTTCAAAGTTATTTTTTTTTACTTTTGCGGAAAATTGAGCATTTTTCTCTTTTTGATTTTTTCATGTTTCATTGAAAGAAAAACCGAAAGAAAAATCTCAACAAGAAAGAAGTGCTTTTGATGATTTGGGAAACTGAATCAGAATTCAATCAGACGTGTAAAAAGTCTATTATCTATCGTGAGCACAAATTTAATTTCGACATTTGCGAAATATTCACTGCGAATTTTGAACTAACTTAATTTTAACATTTGCGGATTATTCAACTCAAACTGTTATCGCAAAGTAGCAATAGATTGGTGTATGAGTATGACACTTTCTAGTTTGACAGATTTGCACGAACATAACTTTTACGCTTCCAGAATATTCAATGCGAACTAACATCAGATTGATCTTTGCTATTTTAAAATTTAACTGATTAACATGAACTTTATGTTGACCACAGCGAAGTATTTAATGCGAATTACTTTCATCGAAAAGCAATAAATTGGCTTTTGACACTTTGTAGTTTGAAAGATTTGTATACGACCATAATGTTGACTTTTGCAGGATATTCAAAGCGAACTGTCACTTATCAGAAAATATTTGAACGAACATAATTTTGGTGTTTGTGGAATATTCAATGCAGAGAATATTATGTGGGAAGATTTTCTTACTTTGATAAAACATTTTCTTAATTTCTTAACGGTCAAAAAGACGAGAAAAAAAGAACTAATAAACCTTTGCTTTTCTGGTTTTGCAGAATAGAAATAGGAAATATTTATGTCGTCTTCTTTCCTTATTTGTAAAGAAATTTTATTACCTTAAATTTGTATCGCAAAGATTTTCGCAGAAATGCAATTTCTGTTCTTTTATTTTCCAATTTTTGCCAATTGTTCAATTAAGTATTTTATGTATTAAGTGGGAAATGAAGTACTAAGTTTGCTCTTATAGTATTTTGAGCTTCATCATTTTTGAGTCCAACGCTACTTAAGCCTTCATCCTGAAAATGCATTTTAATTTTCGGAAAAAAATGACATTACCTACTAAAATAACTTTTTGTTTTCCAATTTCTTTTTAGTATTTACGTTTAATTTAGATTTTTTAAAATTTCAAAAACACTTTCTAAAAAGAACATAGGTACCTAAGTATCTATCTAAAATTTATAATGCAAAGGGTTAATATCTCAATTATTTAATCTCGCTTTAATAAAAACGGTTCTTTTGAAGGAATCTTCAACATACGGCTAACATAAATTGCTATCAAATTGTTTGTAGCCGTTTACGAGATAAATAAGTTTTTCCTTAACGGTTATACATAGGTATGACAAGTTACCTGCCGTTATATTTATATCTAAGAATAACAACCATAAAAATGCTAATCAACAAGTATGGGAGATAGCCATTAAAGATGTAAATTCTTACATCTATACAATCAAATAGAGATAAAGAATGACAGAATTATCTGATTTACTTTGTGACTTTGTAATGTAATTTTTTTACTAATGCATAACTTGGCCATTATAATCGCAAGTTAATAATTGACTATCCCAAACACAAATTCGATAAATTATTCACAATATTTAATGGGGATACCCATAACACTTGTATCAGAACATAAAATAGCCGAAAAAACATTTCCGATATGGAATTCGGAAACATGTTGCACATTACAGTTAAACATACTTAATATCTTATACACATGTTACTCATTTTCTTTTTTTTTTTAATCTTCTTCCCATGCTTTGATATATTTATATTTCTGAAAATTTCGATTTCGTAAGTATGTTTCTGATACTAAAATACAATTCACAAAGGGGACCATCCAGTTGCACTATGAAATCGAATGAGAGACGCATAAAATTATTATAGTTTTCTAATATTAGACTATAGAATTGAAGACAGGTTCATTAATCTTGATAAAATTCCCTTTCTTCTCGTTTGTCTTTGTTTCACTTTCGTTAGATAGTTTCACTCTTATCACGAACATTAAAATATTTGAGGAAAATATCATAAATATTAATTTTTAGACGCAAAGCCGCCGGCCGCCGCAGTCGTCGCCACTAGCCGTAGTTTTAAAGATGAAAAGGAAAAAAAAATTCAAGGACCATCCACGCACGAAATTAAATAAATAAATTAAATTAAATAAAAGAAACGTCACGTTATAAAAGATTTCCGCAAAACGGAACGCGTACGTAATGTTTCACCATCAACCGAGTATTTTGCAATGAAAATGAATTTCTTTCTTAACGTCGTCGTCGTCTGGTCGGCTAAGGTGTTTCTAGAAAAACAGTGTCTAGTCTTAATACACACAGATACAGTCCTTTATACATTAATACATACAAAAAAAAACACATTAAAGCCACCACCAAGAACTTTACCCCAAAAGTTTAATCCTCAATTTTATCCGCAATGCAATGAATTTTTCACGAACCTTGAGGATTTATTTGCAAAGAATGAAGATTAATATTTGAAAGGATATGGTAGATTCGATTAGGGATCAGCAGAGTTGATGAGGAGGGAGTAAACAAAACTATATAGACATTCTAGACAACCACTATAATGTTGGCTAGTAATTGTTTAGATTAAGGTTGAAAAATGACATTGAAGAGATGGAGGGTATGGACTTTTCTTATGCTTCATTAATTAAAATGAAATTCCTGGCAGAAAATAGAATGTGCGGGATTCAACAACGAGTCCTTTCGCCTGGTAGCTAACGCCTATATGTAGTTGCATACTTGTTTGCTTCCTGTGTGACTAAGTCATGAATAATCGCGCTTGTCTTTACTGGAAAACACAGAAGGGATGTTTTACGACCATCAATGGGAAATAAATATGGGCGAACAACAAATAAGGGGAAGTTAAGCGAGTGAGTCATGAGGAAGTTTAACACGGGAAATGCGAAACAGAGAAGATAGCTTTTTTTTTTTTTTGTATTTATGTTAAATGTTGAATAAATGTTATCTGGGAAGGTAAGGTATAAAAAGTTTTTTTTACAAAAAGGTACATGCAATTTGTCTTCTTAAGCAGCATTAAATTGAATGACTCATAAGGATTCAAAGAAAATTTCAAATTGTAAGTTATAAACATATAGTAAATCAAAGCATTAAAAAAGATTTACTCAACAATTTTCAAAGATTTGTCAGAAGTAATAGCAAGCATTTTGAAAAGGGAAATAATTGTACGAAGCGTTCTAGTTAAAGACGATAATATTCTTGTAAGAAGTTTCAACAAGTAAATAACTCAAAAGCGAACTTGCTTATTGTTTTTGTTGTATGTACTTCTAAGTATGGGAACGAATATAGACAGAAGGGCAAAGTACAATGATCTTTGAAGAAAAGCTAGTCAGGATTTGATTTTCAGTCGATTTTTAATTAAAAAATAAGGAAACATATTATTAATTCATTTCCGGTGAAATTAAAAAAAAAATAAATTTTTTATAAGAATTTTTAATAACAATAAATATTAAAAAAAGTTTTTTTGCAAACCCTTCGAGTTCCTCGAGCTGTGCTACCAATACAGCAAGGAAAGATGGCAAAAAAGACCAGTCATTTGAAAAATTTACCTAGCAAAAACATATATAAAAAAATTATCCAAGTTGGTTTTTTTACGATCGTTCAGAGGTTTAAATGTTAAAAAACTTTTTTAATTCATCTTTAACGTCGTAAATATCAAAAACCTTGTTCTTGGAAACTAAATAACAACACACTGGCCATATTTCGTTTTCTAAATTGAAATAAAGCTAAACTACAAATTTCGTCTTACATTGTTTTTGAAAGTGCAATAAGACCACCGAACTTGACGGTGTCTTGGCATCATCCAAAGTCTGCGGGTGTAGGCTGCGGTAAAACAAGACAAAAATTACATTTATGGATTGTTCGTCCTATTTCTATTTCTTTCCGTTATAGCAGGAAAAACTTTGTATTAATTAAATTTTCAATAAGCATAAAACATACATTATGTCATTTTTTTAATAAATCGGTTTGGTATTAAATAGAAATGCAATTTAAAGACAGTGTTTAAGAAAAATAAATTGACTTGAATTCGTGCGGGACTTTTTTTTTGTATATGTATTTATTTTTATACTACACTTAAAATAGGCGAAAGGTTTATTTTCTTGCGTAATAAGGGATTTGTATAAAAAAAGCATTTGCAATACATAGGTAATAACATGCACATTTAATGCATTTTACAAAATATATGTAGATATAAAATATTTAATTTTTTAAATTTTATTTCTCTATTAAACAAACACTCTTAATTTATTCAATTTAAATAAATTGTACGTTGCGTTGGGGTTTGATTCAATCGTTTTCACTACATTCGTTTACATTCGTCTACATTTTAAAGCTTAATGTGTATTATGATATACATACAACCATTCACATCCAAAGGAGCTTGCAGAAAATTACAAGGACATTAAATCATTATATGTACTTATAAGCGAAAGAGGCCAAAGAAATTTCCTACAATAAATTTGTTTTTATGGTACATTTACTGGTGACATTAAATGGACTCTCATTTTTTTGATTGCTTATAACTACAATACTTCTTACTTTTTATATTTTTCAGATCGTTTACAACGCATTAAATAGTTGGCCAATATCCAAAATTAATATAAGAAATAATTTGAAAAGGAGTAAAATGTTACATAATGTAGCTATAACGTTACATAACAGCTTAGAACCTCTAGAGTAAATACTTATATACTAATATATAATTGGGAGGGGATAGTAGGTACAATAAATAAAACAAAATTTTAAAATAAATATGCATACCGTGTATATGTATTGGTAATCATCAATTTTAATGCAAGCATCCAGCACTAAAAATTTCTACAAATCAACATCTACAAAAGCTATTTTTTTATTTTTTTTAGAGCGCTTAGGTAGGTATATAGTTTTACATAGAAATTTAGTTTGAAGCTTTGCCTGAAAGAAAAAAAAAATTATTTTATTAATTTAATTCATTTATGGATATTTGTATTTTAAAAAAATAAGAATTTATTAAAAGGAACGTTAAGACAACGTCTTAAAAACTATCTTGGATTAAGAATTTTTTTTTTATTTTATTTTTGATGAAATGTTTTCAATTATTTATAATTCCAAAACAATAAGTTCGAATCGAAATCTACACTGAAAATAAATAATTCTGTAACAATCGAATCGGGATAACTTTTATCGGTGAACATTTTAAATTAGAACAAAAATCGTTTTCTCGTATCAATTATGATTTTTTTAGACTTTAAACAGTAAAGTAAACCTCGAAGTAAACATTGGTTGAATATTTCAAAATATTGATATTATGGACCCAAAAATGGGCATTTTCTAAAATAAACTGATTTTGTTACGGTAGGTTTTAATTCATATTGCACTAGGAAGAGTTTTTCAGCAATAATTTATTATTTTATAACAGCTTTAAATGTAATGACACATGACACTTCTTTCACGGATGAACACAAAACAATCATCATTAAAAAAACTTAAACACGATTGTTGAACGTAGCCCTACGAAAATAAAACAATTTTTTATACAAAACTGTACAACAGTTTAAGATTATAGGTTTAAATTAATTTGTTGTTCTTTCAACTCGTATCCGGGAATTTTTGAAAACAAATTCATCATCGGAACTTGGAGAACGATCAAGACGAGTTAATGCAACTATTCTCAAGCCATGATGTTCAAAATATTTCTTGATTTTGCCATGCAAGCAAAGTTGATCAAGGTAATGACCGCTTAGAAAAGGAGACATGGCAATGATATCGAAATGAATTTTACGAGAATTATATCGAATTTAATTTTGTACTTTTATATTTCATAAAAAATCACTCATCATGGTAATGATGACTTCAATGAAAGAAGTCTATTCGACTTGAAAAATATCACATTTCTGATTGTTTATTTGTAGTTACAGCGCCAATATTCAAAAATAAACAACAAATACCGTTATTTATAAAGATAAAGGTAAATCTTTTTCAATTGTTAAATTGATTTTTTCCAGGTTTTTACTTCTGGTAGAGAATTTATCATTTTACGTGGGACACTCCTTAGATAGCTCTTATATTACTTGATAAAAGTATTAAAAATAAACTTACTGCACGAAATAAGCTATTCATATTTACCTCACAAAACTGTGTTACTATAGATTATTCGAACGTTTTCTTATTTCATTAAAATATTCTGAGAATATAACAAAGGTAGGGCTTGAGACATACCATGGTAGTGGCATTTTTGGTGTTCAACTTGAAATTACGGTTATATTTTATAACAAATTATATTTTTTTGAGATGTCCGAAGTAAGACAGCTTTTATAAAAGCTTCATAATTAAAAATGTTTTAAAAATTATGAATATTTCTTAATTAAAAGTGATGGACTACAGAATATTAATATTTTGAAATATCCATCCATTTCAGGTTTTTGGCAAAAATGCAGATAACGGAGATTTGATATTAACAGTTTTTACAAATATGGCCATAACTTGATAACGGCTGCACCGATTATATCTTAATTCGGTATGGAATTTAAATTAAATATTTAACAGAAAATGGAATTTACATAGTTTTGGCTTAAACAACCGTTTAATGATATCTATAATACAACTTGATCTCGCGTTTAGGCTATTTTTGAAATTTTTGCTTTTCTTCAGAATTTAATAAATTCAAATCTTTGCAGTCCAGCAAATATGATTAACCTAAAAGCAAACGGCCAAACGCCAAACCTATATTTACTAATGTCAATGTGTTACTGTTTAGTAAATGTGCGAATGCTATATTGTAATAACAAAAGACAAAAAGCAAACTTTAACTGCGTAAATACAATAGAGAGACAATGACCCCTATTAGACTAGTCCTTTTTCCGTGCGTTTCTTCATACCTCTTTTTGACATTTTGAGTGTAGAAACGAAGGAGGAATGAAGTAACGAAAGTACGTATGAAACTTTAAAGACGTTTTCTGGTTGAACTTTGACGTTTCTTGTTTGACGTCGGAAAGCGAAATTGAATTATTCTAGAATTTTAATTATTGGAACTGTTTTAATATAATTTTGGTCAAAACTAGAACAAAAATTACAAAGAAACTATTAGCAATAAATAGTTAACAATAATTAAAACTACCACAATTTCGCTATCCGGCGTCAAAATAACGACTCGGAATAGCTGTCAAAATATTGAATACATACAAATTCAATGTTACCAACACAACGCGACCCAACAACTGTAGTCAGTGCTGCACAAGCTCACTTCCTTTTAACATTTAACGTTTTGAAGTTTTTGAATTAAATAAATAAAAAAGTTATAGCTATTATTGAAATGCATCCAGTGAAACACAATCAGTGAAATTTGAAATACATTTGACAATTGTGGACATTTTCAATGATTGCTATTAATGCAATATTTCCATAACTGAAAAAAAATTCTTCATACAAAAAACATTTTGAGGTTGGATTTGATCATTGAACGGAAAACTGACAGCTGATAAAAGTTGCAAGATCGAACACCATCAGTGGAACGATTGTGTGCCACTTTATAAAACTAAAGTGTTCTTAAAATCAATTTCCATCATTGAAATCACAAAAGTAATTATAATACGCAAATTGCGTTTTTAACACCAATACATTGTTGGATAATTTGATTATAATTAAAAAAAGAAAAATTTTAATGATTAGATGCCACTCAATATTTTATATTTTTCTCTTGTATTATTTTTTTATTTAATTTGATTGCAATAGAACTTTCAATTCTTGAGACATAGTTTCTTCCCAGTCGAAAACAACATTAAAAACTGTTTATTTTTTTGTTATAGCCCAGCATTTTTAAGTATTTAGCCGTAACACAATTGTAGTAAAAGACGATGAGAACGTTAAAAAGCTTCAGTGAAAAATCTTTTTAAAATCCTCATTAGATCGAGATTTGTTAGAAACTTTAAAGAATTTCTTTATATTAATTAAAATTTATCACCTAACGTTTGTGCAAGATATTCTATAATTGCAACATTTGTTACTCAGAATATTAAAAAATGCTTTTAAATGCATTTTGGTGTAACTAGACATAAGTTTAATAATATCACATCCAGAAAAGTAACTAAAGCAAGTTATTTCTCTATCTAAATCGCAACAAATCTAAAATCGAAAAAAAATTTAAACACAAGTTTAAGTAGCTCCTCGTCTTTAAAAAAATAAAAACCACAATTCAGTTAACCGTCACTTCACAATGTATGCTTATCAACTATCAAGTAAGCTGAGTCAGAAACTGATTAGAGTTAGAAATATCTCGAGACCAATAGCACCCGTTTTGTTTGTTTACTTTAATTTTGTTCTAATAAAGCTTAATTCTTAATCGCTTCTTTCAAATTTATTTTGACGTATAAATCCATTATCACTAAATTTTTGCTCTCAGATAACCTTCCGGTTCCAGACCGTACATATCCTCTCGGCAGTGAACCATTTTTTGAATATTTCCCCTTCAATGCTACTGTGGCGATAAGAAACTTCCAGTCACAATGTGAATCAAAACAAAATTGTGTTTTAGTAAGCGAAATAGCACAATGGCGAAGCCATCTATTATTTCGAGTGTAATTATTTTATTAATAAGTTTGCATCAAATCTGCGCCTTTCAAGTGCCATTTAGACGTTTACAAAACCGTGCCCTACACGAATTTCGAGTTCCTAGAGCGAATAAGATGCGTGCGTATATGAATGAGTCAATTGACCCATGTGTAGACTTTTATGAATTCGCCTGCGGCAATTGGGCCAATTTACATCCAGCAACGGAAAACTATCCGATTACTTCACCAATGGAGGCTTTACAAGACTCAGTCAATAAAGAGCTTCAATTTCTTCTAGAAGAACGTGTTACCCGATATGATGGACATGTTGGACGAAGGGTTAAAGACTTCTATGCATCTTGCATGGACAGCGAAACTGCTTCACGATCAGTTAAGCAGGTATTCACAGAGTTCGTTAAGCAAAATTCAGGAATGCCAGCAGTTGAAAATCGTTGGAATGACCACAATTACAATTGGCTGATACAAGTTAGCAACTTGAGAAAGCGATTCGGTATGGATATTTTAATAGGTCTTAATATAAGGCCAGATATTCAGAACAGACAGGATAGTCGAATTTACATTGGAGAAGCTTCCACTCTGATTCCAAAGGCTACTTGCAAGAAAGGCGATACCAAAGACAGCAAGTACGAAGAATTACAGACTGAAATCACGGACAACATGGTATATTGGTTTGACATGGGTAAAAGTGAGAGTGAGAGATTTGCAACAGACTTGTTAGACTTTGAGACGAATTTATGTCGTGGAATGTCCGAAGATGAAGCACCCGATGTGTTTCCGAATATGACAAGAAAATCTTTACCCGAGCTTAATCAGCAGTTTCCCAGCATTGATTTCCATTACTTCGTAACAACAAGCTTGGTACAGCCGATACCTCAGACGGTTTATCTGCAGCACGAAGACTACTTCAATTATCTGTCCAAGGTAATGCGGATTACTTCGAAACGGGTAATCGCCAACTATATAATGTATCGTGCTTTATATGCAATGAGCTTTCCTGAAGAATCCGACCAGCAAAAGAGAGCACGACTTTGTATTGAAAAGTGTGTATATCATTTTCCGAAAGTAGTTGGAGAAATGTATTACAGAAAGAATTTCCGCTCAGAAACTGTGGAGGACGTTGAACAGCTGTGGAACAAAATAAGAGAAGCCTTCAAGGCTGACATAAATGGTCAGCTATGGATTGAAGAGACCACCCGAAGACAAGCAATTTACAAGATAGTCGCAATGCAACTCAGGTTCCCGAATTACATGAAGGATGTTCTCCAAAACGAGTATGGTAATCTTAAAACCGACAAAGGACTTTTTTGGGAGAACATACAGAATCTTCTGGAGCTGGAGCAAAAGAATGAAATCAAAAAACTGTACAACAATGGTGGAGGGGCAAAAGCTGCTATGGACAGAGAAGTTGAAGCATCCAGTATCAATGTGGGATATAGTCCCGTGCAGAATATCATTCGAATGTCCCTGGGCTTGTTACAACCACCAGTGTACCATCGAACTGCTCCAAATTCATACAAGTATGCAGTTCTAGGTTACTACATAGCTCGGGAGCTGGTACATGGATTTGATGAGATCGGATGGAATTATGATGAGACAACAGCGATGCGCCTCTGGTGGGATCTTAACTCAACTCTATTGTACAAAGAAAGATCAGCATGTTTTAGAAATCAATATGTTAATTATGCTGGTAAAGATTTAGACCTATCTCCTTTGGATTTGGATGAAAAAATAAGAGATATCATAGCTGATAATGGAGCATTGAATACATCATTCAATGCGTACTTGCAATGGCTACAAAAAACCGATGAACCACATATTCTGTACGATGAAACACTATCAGATGTTGACTACACAAATACTCAGCTGTTTTTTATATCGTTTGCACAGAATTTCTGCACGTCAACGTGTTCGAAACAAACTCCAATTGGATTTTTCCCCTGGGATGTTCCTAATTATTTGGAGAAATTCAAAGTGAATGGTGTACTTTGGAATATGAGAGAATTTTCCAGGGAATTTAATTGTCTACCGGGAACTGATATGAATCCTGGTGACAAGTGCATGATATATTAAGCGTAATTATATTATTTTCATGATTTTAAATAAAGAAATTTTTTGTAATTTACACAGTAAGTAACTTTTTATAAGAGAATTTTTCAGGTATTGGATAGGAAATTATATTACCGATCAATCAAGCTAATGTTTTGATCGCGTATTGTAAGACGGCCGTTTCCAAAATATAAGGCAGCTATCTGATTAGCAACTTTTTGTGAAAATAAACAGCACATGTCATCTACAATATTACCCTTTAAATGGAAACACCTCATGATTCATCAAGTTTAAAACAGTAATTTACGAGAACTGATATGCAGTAGAATCTCGAAAATATGAACAGATATAAAATAGGCCCTAATGTTCATCTATCCAAGGATCGAACATTACTTTTGAGAATTATATCTAGCTGAAAACGGTTAATTTTATTTTCAAAACACATAAAACAACAAAAATATATAAAAAATCTTCACAAAAGTTAAAAAAAAAAAATGATTTATACATATTTCTTAGAAAGAAAGAGCGTTTATCTTCCGAATTGTTCAGCTTATAAAATAGTTCATGTTTTCGAGATTCTATTGTACTTGGACACAATGAAAATTTCCGGATGTGTGGGTGATCAAAGATATATATGTACCTATGTATAAGCAACTATATAAAAACAAAAGAAAGATGCCCCGCGAATCTTAACCAATGCTTTTAAGTGCGTAGGGCTATTAGTATACTTTGATATTTCAAGCCGTAAGGGCTAAGGCAACATGTACAGTAAAATAAAACCTATAGATGTTTTATCTTATACTCGTTTAATCTATTTAATATGACAATGATCTGGTTCAAACAAATATTAGTTCGTGTTTCTATATGCTCTAGCAAAATTGGAAAAAGAAAAACATCACATTCAGCTTTCAATTATCTGCTGCATCAAAGATTATTAAGTTCAATGACCATCAGACACTCTAACTCTAAGCATAAAACGATTGTCAAGCGTTTTTTTTTTCTTTTTGCTGGATGGGTAGCATTCAATCTAATTTTTTAATCGAGAAAGCAAACGAGAAATTCCAATTCTATTCAATCAAAAGATATATCTCATCAATTTAAAAAGCGATTTGATGAATGAACCATACTTTTTTTCTACATGTATAATATTTTTTTATTCATAGATACAATATCAAACAAGTTAATCAATTCGTCGCCAACGAATGCCAACTTGATATCTGATTCAAACTCTGCACATGTGCTTGGTATATATTATACACTATACAGTGAGCATATATGTACACATTACATGTTCATACATTTGTAAGATACATAGATCAAATGCAGAAAATAAAACTTTCACATGAAAACCAACAAGTATTCATTTTTAATTAAACAGCATTTATTTAAATCCATCATTTGATAGTCTAGACAAGACGACATGGAACTAGTATTTTTTTTGTCCGTTTCATGTGTTCCGTTCGACCATGTACGGAAATTAATTAATTAAACACAATCGTTTACTTAGCCCGGTTTATGTTTTGTAACCCAGATGACAACTGTAATTTAACTTTTACATGTAAAAACGATTAAATTATTGTAAGCTTGGTTTAAATTCAAAATGTCTTCCGCAAATGCCAGTTGTTCAAAATTCAAACTGATTTTATAGATGCCAATCAAAATTTAAAAACAGCTGTACGGAAAGCATTACTTAAAAAAGGCTGATATACCATACCATATTTTTATCATGCGAATGACATCACAATTATGTGAGTCACATTTTGTAGATAGAAAAATATGCAACACAGCCGTAGATTTATTCACCTATGATCACCATATACAGCGCACGTCATTCAAACTAATTTGACTTTATTGTTGTTAAGATATTTAATATTTTTTTTTAAAGGTTTTGTCGGTGAAATTGAAATATGAGATTGCAAAAGCACTCATTGAAGAAATACAAAAGCGTAGAATATAATTTATCATCTTACTGGATTGTATATCAAAATTGTATTATTTTGCATGCTTATTCAACTTTTTATAAACAATTTCTATATTAAATTAAATATGTATGTATGTAAAAATTTGGATATAACGTATATGTACATTTTATTATCTCTTATGGCCACTAATTATCTAATATATTTTAATACCCTATGTTCTTTGCTCCAAAGCTCTTTTATAATTTAATTGTGGGTTTTTAGTTCTGAATATGACTTGTTCCTTTTGCACCAAGCATTTTTTATTTAAAAAAAAAAACAAATAAAAATATTCACAATTTTGAAATAAAAACACAGTTAGTACTCAAATTGAAAAAAAAAAAAGTGAAAACTTTGAAATAGTCCAGTGAATATGTAGCTTTCTCCTGATTAAAACATTCATTGTCTAACATTACGTGTTTTTTTTTTTTTTTTTTTTGAAAACATATCCATAGTGAACTAGTAGTTCAAATTAGATTTTGACGTTTGCAGGGCATTCAATGTAAACTGTCATTAGATGCGATAATTTTAACATTTAATAGTTTGACAAATTTTTACGACAGAAAATATTGATAGATTCTTACAAATCCAATTTTTAACCGCGGAACGTCATCTCATCACACGTCAGCAAGTCAAAAATTTGGCACACAAAGGAACACAAAGGATTCACGAAACCACAAGAAACAAAAAAAAAAACAAAATATGACAAATGAGCCTAGATGTTTACAATATTCTTTATTAAGGCTCACGCTTAATTGAAATTTCCAGTCAAAAGTGACCAAATTTTGCGAAAACTTTTAAAATATTGGTGTAAAAACCGAAAAAACAATAAATTACAAATGTCAGAATAGCGAATGTCAAAATCCATCTATGAGAATTTTAAAAATTCTAAAAATCCGGACGCGAAACCCCGTCTTTTTCTCACAACGAAATGAGAAGGAAACAAAACGTCAGACGTCGGAATGCGTCCAATGTAATGTGAACATCGCATACGTCCAATGTGGAAACTACAATGGAATTAAAAAAATAGTGTGTTCTCGGGTAAACTCATAACGTCACAGGCAAAACATATCTTTTCTACGAAGAAAGCCTATTTACTTTTGTGTCCAATTGGGTAGTTGTGACTGGAAAAACGGTAAGACAACATGGTTATTTTATTACATAAAACTCTTTCGATTTGTTCTTATAACATTTTCTTTCAAATTTTTCAATTCAGATTTATGACAGTTCATTAGTTCCAAGTTCCCGAGCTTATGCTAGCTCTTTCGATTTGTTCTTATAACATTTTCTCTCAAATTTTCCAATTCAGATTTATGACAGTTCATTAGTTCCAAGTTCGCGAGCTTATGCTGGCTTTGTCGACGTGCATATCAAAACCGAAACGTTATACCATCTTCTGACAGGCTTTACAGCTGTAAAAGAATTAAATCAATTGTGAATGCATTCAGGTGAAGTCTGAATTCAATTTGATATCAAAGAATTAAAATCAGTGAATTCAAAATGACGTCGGACTTCATGTTTTCTCATTCCCCTTTCAATATGAATTCAGTGATTTAAATCATTGAATTCAAAATTATTTCAGAACTAAGCATGTTCAATTCCCATTCATTTTGAATTCAATGACTTAAATCACTGAATTATTTAGCAATCACTGACTTCAATCACTAAATTCAAATGCATTCAGAATTAAAAGCTTTTAAATCCCATTCAATAAAATCAATCAATTCAAATAGCCTTTCGGATGTTTAGTTGCCACTCTCTTTGGAATGAAACGACTGGGTCGCACGAACTTGCTTTTGTAGCAAAGCACGGGATTGAAAAAAAATTCAATTTAATAATTTATTCTCAAAAAGGAGAAAAATATCAGAAAATGGCCTAAACGTGAGACCAAGTTGTATAGTAGCTATTATAACACGTTTGTTTATAATAATCAAATTAACTTCCATACTAAATTTAAATGATATCGGTCAAGCCGTTACCAATTTATGGACAAATTTGTTAAAACCGTTAACACCAAATCTCCGTTATATGCATTTTTAGCCAAAAACTTTAATTGCAGTTATATTAACAGTAGTCTTAATATAACGTACAAAAAGTTTTATCAAAGTCGTTAGAACCGTTTTTGAGAAAATTTTGAAAAATTAAAACCGTTATATGGCAGGTAACCGTTATCGCCGGGCTAAAACAAAAATTCGAATTTCTCCTCTAGGGAATCACCGAAAAGTGCTATATACGAAGTTTGAAGAACATCCGTCAAACCGTTTAGGTTGTAGGTCGGTGCACAGACAACCGCACATACGCACATCCGCACACACAGACCGACAGACGGCATGACGAAACCTACTTTTTTGGGCTTCTCTAGTATCATTATGTGAGGTTTGATTAAAACCTCGAATTTTTTTTCTACACTAAACCAATACTTGCCCTATTGAGCAAGTAAAAATATTACAATCGCATCAATTTTATAGTTACAAAAAAAAAATCAAAAATTGAGACTGGCGAATTCATTCAGTGATTTAAAAAAAACTGAATTCAAAATGAATAGGATTTGAGCATGCTGAATTCATAATTTTTTTAATTCTGTGAATTAAATCACTGAATTCAAAATGAATTGGGCATTCAACTCGTTACAGTCATCATTCAAATGATTTAACTCTTTTACATGTCTGATAGGCTTATACTTTTTGGATAATCATATTATTTTGTATATGTTTTCAGGTTAAACTTTAAGTTATTTTTCAAATATTCAGATTTTTCGCAACAAATTAATTGAATTAAAAAGATGTTTCAAATTTCAATGCAACAAGCACCACACACATTTTAGTTCAAGGTTAATTTGCAGTAAAAACACGCACAATAGCAAATCCATGCATTATTCTTTTCACGAACATTCGTATAGACTGCAAGTTCATTAAGACTCTATTCAGTTTACTGTTTAATTTTCAAGAACTGTAAACAATAATACCTGTACTTTTTGTAATTCTGTGTAATGCATGTGTATGTTTAAATAATTCTAAAATAGGCTTAAGAAGAATCTCAGTCAACACATTGCCTTAAAACTTCTACAGAATAAAGTTCATGAAAAGTCTGAGTGTTGTGAACTCTATAATGAGAGAAAAAAAATAATTAAAAAGTGATATAATCATTTGCAGACGTTCCTAAACTGCCATTACCACAAACACATTCCAATTTCAACCCCAGATAACTATTTCACTCTGATGTTTTTTCAGCTCCATTTTGCAATTCAAGAGACGTTCTTAACAAAGTTGGACCAGGGATATATACATATACATACTTCCCTTAACCATGTCTATGTGGTATTTAATCTTAATTAAAATTATTGTCGGTACGGAATAGTAATTAATGTTTAAGTCGGAATGTATATCCGGCGAATGAAACAAAGAAGTCTCCTCCATCCAATATGGGTGGGTAATTTGCGTTGCCTCTTATTGCATAGGCAGGCAGAATCTTTTTTTTTTAAATGAATTCCATATTGAATCACACTTTTATTTTCGTGCAACATCTGTGTTTTTGGATGTGAATGTATGAGGAATATTAAATTTTAGGGCTCTCATTAAATGAAAACCGGAGACTCTCATTATAAATTTTCTTCTTTTATTATTAAAGTTATTCAAAGTCTTGAATTAATGAATTTCCCAACACAAGTGTACTTAGTTAATTTTAACATTTTTTGCCATAAAGAGAACCAAACAAGTCACATTCAGGAAAAAACCTTGAACTACTCAAGCACAAGTCACCGGGGTTGTTCTTGTTCTATTTTTCTTAACCTTAGTATTTAAAATAGATATAAAACTAGGAGATTCTTTTATGGAAATATGAATTAAGTGGCTGCGTCATTTCTTGTTGGAGAGTCGTCATACAAATAAAATAAAATCAAGTGTCTTGACATCTGGAAATAGTGTTAATCGTTGAATATTTTATGGAAACATGTATAGTTGGAAATTCAAATTGTTTTAACAATGAGAAACTTATATAATTTTAACTTCTGCAGTAGACAGAATATAAAAGCTGAAATACTTAGGTAAGTTTAGCTGTTTGAATCAGGTCAAGTAAGAGAGATTTCAAGAAAAAAAAGACACTAATAATGTACTAAGATCTCTTGAACTACTGAAGGAAAGACTCATCAAAAATTGCCCATCGGCTGCCAGATGACTATAGGAAGCTAAAATCCAAAGAGGGAATGACATTTTTCAGGCGCGATGCCAATCGTTGACTATAAGAAAGAGAGATGTGAATGTAAAACTTTAGTTTGAAGGAATCTAAAGTTATAATTTTTCACTTTGAGTAAAAAATTATGATTGTGATGCAATTCCTATATCAAAACAAACCTCAGCAAGACAAGGTATATATTTTTACGATACAACAAGACATTGCATAAGCTTATTTTTCAGCAAAAAGATGATGTAGCTAGTATCTCACAATAATTCACTCGGAAATTGAGATTGCATTTTCCAAGTTTTTTTCTGTTCTTAACTTATTTTCCGAATTGGCAAGATTTTTTGTTACTAAGCAGAAAATATTTCTATAAAAACCTTTTTTTTTCATAATCAATAATTTACCTAGTATATTTAGCCTTCAAAGATAAGTTATTTTTTCCATCTCAGGTCCTTGAAATAAAGGAACAAAAACAACAGAATGATATACAAGCCTTCTTCATAATTAAGAATTATATACAAAGATACATATACTTGAATTGCCATTATAGATATTAAAATAAAAACAGAAAATGATAAAAGAAATTCTTGTTCAGAAATATAATCGTTTGAATCAAGTTTATGGACAGACACCTTTTAATATCATAAAAGACCGGACAAAAACAGAATTAACGTTTGTTTGATTTTTCTAAACAACAAACAAAAAAGCTGATACAAGAAAGATAATAATCCTCGGAGAAAAACACCTTGGTATACAGAGTGTAAAGTACATTTAAATGATGGTTTTTATTTAGTAGCTCTACATATCCAGCCAGATAATGGCTTACGTAGACGACATCGACGTCATCGGAAGAACCGAGCAAGATGTACACGATTCCCTCATCCAGATCGAGCAGGCGGCACAAAATCTGGGGCTGCACATAAGTGAAGGTAAAACAAAGTACATGGTGACCTCGAATGCGAGAGGAACAGTTGGTCAAACAATCAAGGTAGCGGGCACGAATTTTAAATACCTCGAGTCAATAGTAGCAGCCGATAACAATATAGAAGAAGAAATACGCTGGTGGCTTCACAAATCCAACAGGGCTTACTACAGTCTGTCAAAGCTCTTCAAATCCAGAAATCTCACCATAATTTTAAAACTGCTGCTGTACAGGTCCATGGTAGCAAAAGGCACTCCGGCGTTCGAGAGAAAAGTCGCCCCGAGAGAATCGTTGGCCCCATATGTGAGGAAGGACGTTTCCGGAGACGGAACAATCATGAATTGTACGCAATCTACCTTGAAGCAAATATCGTGACGAAAATTAGACTCGGTAGACTCTGGTGGGCAGGGCACCTAGCTCGCATGAGCGAAGAGGAACCTGCTCGGAAAGTTCTTTGTGGTACGTTCTATGGTTAACGACAGTGTGGTAGACCATGCTTGCGCTGGAGGGATGGCGTAGACTAGGACGCCCGGAGCATTGGGGTTCGCAACTGGATGGCGTCGGCTCGACACCGGGATAGGTGGAGAGACTTGTTTAAGGAGGCCAGGACCGGACCACGGTTGTCGAGCCGATGCTGATGATGTTATTTATGGACGTTGAAAATAACGGCCAGTCGCCAGAGACAAAATGTATGTTCCATAATGTAACAGAATACCCATTAAATTTTATAGTTGGATATGGTTCGTTAGTCTTTCAGTATAGTATCCAACAAAAAAAAATGGCGTAACGGTGTGAGGTTTGCACTAGCCGCCATTTTGAAATATGCTTTATTTTAAATAATTTCGTCCGATAAGGACGAAAAAAAATATTAAGATCTTTTCGATAGAGAATGTGATTTTCTGTTTTCTGTATAACACTTTAGGAGTTATAGAGTATAACAGTTTAATTTTCATTTAAAATTTTGAACATAAAAATAAAAAAAAATTAACGTTTATGTATTTCTTATTCAAAATTATAGCATTTAGCGGCCTATAGTCCAAGAAAACATTGCGTTTCGCCCGGTGCTAGCTTTGTGGGCTCGTCAGATGACGCAATTCAAAGAGTTTTCTAGCTCAGCATACCTACATAACTTTTTTGACAAAAAGCTAATATGAACTATACCAGCAAGATCACGGTTGCAATCATTTTCAACTGGGGGTGATGTTTTTTTTGTTTTGCCTCGTGGCCAAGGCTAAGATATAACAAAGAAATAACAAAATAATGATACAAATTCTATATACTAATATTTCCTAAAGTGTTATATTTCCAAAAAAAAATTGGAAGGTCTAAAAAAAAACATATTTTCAGTCGAAAAGCTCTTAATCATTTTTTTCGTCCGATAAACCATTCTTAAGCTATTTGAGAAAACGCGTTTTTCAGTATGTCGGCTAACGCAAACTCTCTACCATCCCGCCATTTTCTTGGGATACTTACTCCCGAAATACTAACGAATCATATTCTATTAAAAAATTGGATGGGTATTCTGTTGCAAAAAAAAAAATAATCTGCCGGCTGGCCTATTATATAAACCTTTTGAGCCAAATATGATTTATTGGAAATTGGCGCTTAAATATTTTTTCCAAAAGAAAATAATACACTTAAGAGTGTAAGAAATTAATTTGTCTGGGTACAGTGGAGTTGTTAAGCATCAATAATTTATGTAGTTCCATTTTTTCTTTTTTTTTCGCTGAACCAAAGTTAAAATGGACAAAACATTTATTCATATTTACAAAAAATATTTTTTTTATAACTGCAACACGTGGTTAGTTGAGGTGTCAAATTAATTTGTATATACAATCTTCCTCTTGTAAATGTACCGAACCATTAAATTGATGCCAAAAAAACAGCAGCCGGCAACAAAAAATTAAGCACAACCTGTCTTATTATATTAATGGTGACAAAACTTTCGCTTAAATAGAACAATCTACTGTAATCAATAGGTTTCCAACAAAACGTGTGTAGAACTAAATAAAAATAGCCATGACTTTTTGTTTTAATTTCTATGGCTGCAGAGCAGACAAGTGAAGAAAAAAAAACCAACAACTAGCTATAGATCCATAGAACAAAAATAAACAAAATCGATATCAATAAACGTTGAGTGTTATTTTATGTTCCACACTTTGTTAGTCCTTTTTACGTTTCGGGGCTAACGTTACGCTGACGACAAACGGACAAATTTTCAAGTATGTTTTTCGTTTACAGTGATCGATGTCTTAAACCAAAAATAGAACAAAAAGATGTTTTCGATACAGCATCAAAAAAAAGTAAAAACATACGGAAATCATGAGTCAGATGCAAGCAACGATGAGTAAAGCACAATAAACGCGTGTGCATCTGCATCTATCCAGCCGAATATGTTAATGGAAGCGTTTTTAATACCAAATTCGACAATTTTTTTTTTTATCTGAACGAAAGAATCTTATTGGATTCATCAATTTTGTGTCAGCTGTTTTGTATTTTGAAAACTTATGCAGTATTGAAAATCCCCAAAATGCTTAAAAAGTACCTTCGGTACCTTGTGCTGTCTTAAAGGTCAAACGTTCAACGAAATTGCATACAAAAAAGTGTTCAAGGATAATTCCAGTATTATGCTTTGAGTTTATTTTTAAATTACTTTTTTTTTTATATTACAACACAAACACAAATGGCAAACTTGTTTTGTGAAAAAAATGTGACAACAGTTTCGTGTGTAGGACTTATTTATTTAGCAAAAACTTGTAGTCATAATAATGCATGGTTCACAACACACCAAGGAGAATGTCTTGCTTTAGTTGACGGTAATTAATGTTTTAAGTATTACTATAATATACCTAGGTATATAAGCATAAAAGTTTAAAAAATTGATTTTTGTGGTCGAGTAGACTTTTTATTAACAGTTTCGATTAGAATGATTTATTTTTGTAATTTTGTTAATACATTTGTATGTATTATTTAAAATATAAAACATATTGGTGGGATAATTATAACATCATAAGTATTGAGAACGTTTTCCTAAAAATAACTTTTTGAAAAGATATTCCTAGTGAAGTAAGATTTACTACACCGGGTATTCTCTTATAAGAGGTTTTTTTTCTATGAAGATGCCGCCAAGGGCAAAAATTTGAGTTTTTTTACCAAATTCATAATTATGAATCTTGTCCCTCTTATGATTATATTCGTGTAAGGGTAAGTCAATTTATGCACATTTAGTTACTTTTTTGAAGCCCAGGGTAAGTACATCGGACAGGGTAGATACATCAACCCCCGCTTTAGCTAGTTTTTTTCTGGCCAAGAGAGATACATTGCCATATAAACTATATAAAAAGACTTATTTTTCTGTGACACAAAAAAATCAACAGTTTTTATTCCTTTTTATTTTTTTCTTAAATATTTTACCGTATATCTTTTTATTTTAGCAACTTATACTTTTTTCGATAAATTTTAATTTTTTGGTAGCGTAATCTCTCTCGTGGACGCTTATTCATTTATCGCTTTTCACGTTTCAACTTTTTACGTGCTCCCCTGGTCAGTGGGTATCTCCCTGCAATACAGCAGGGGAGAGACGTTTTTGTGACAAATTTAAAAATGTTAACAAGACGCGTTAATACTTTGTCAAAAAACTATATCACACTTCATACATACTAACATACCTACCGGATTGTTGAAATTATTTAGTAAATGCAATCAAGTTAAATGAATTTAAAATGTTTTAACCTTCCAGGGGAGAGACACATTCACCTGACCAAACCACTGAAATGCACTTTCGTGTCGCACCAACTAACAAATGAGAGCGATATAACAGATCGTGTGAAAAGTATAACAAACTTAACGATGATACGAGTCTTTGAGCGCTATTTTAAATATGGCCGCCTAATATTTGTATTTGTATTGACGGAATCAAATTCACCAGGGTAGATAAACTCAAAAGGCGGGGACAAAAATAAAGTTCGAAAATTATAATAAAGTTCGAACTGCAATAAAGAAGTTGTGTACTGACTGAGTTCTAAACTAAAACGTGAAGAAGACAGGCCAGGTTAGAGACTTTTTCAGGTTTAAATATTGAATTTAAAAAAAATTTACTACATACGGGCATTTAATGAAAATGCTATTTATAGAATGCATTAAGGTACTGTGAATTATTAAAATTAGTATTATTATGATTGCCGCACACATTACCTCTTATAAAAGAATCACCCATACCCATGAAATATTATAGACACAAATTGAAAAGTGATATAAGGTGGTACATATTTTAAAACTTTCGATGCCCCATCCTTGATATTTCAACAAAGTTCGAATCGTGTTCTAAATTTTGTTTTTCTTAAAAGCCAGCAGTGCTTTTTTTATAATTAAAAATGTAATGATTGTCTCACATACAGTCAAAGTCCATTTAATTGAAATCCTTATAAATTCCGAAATGTCATACATTTCTTCTCATCCCATTTTAGTTGTGTTGCAACAAATCATGATGTCCTATTGTGCATTTTAAGTTTACGATTGGTTTTTTTAAATCTGAAAAGTTTAGTGAAAAAGCTAAAAGGTTTAGGTTTATTTTTAGGCAAATTTTTAATTATAGAACAAAGAGAAACAGAAAAAAGATCTTGCTGAAAAAATTAATATCTCGTTTTATATATATCGTATCTACAATTTCATAAAGCGTAGGATTTGAATAACAAAAGGAAAGGCAGAAATGTAAATGTACACTCTTTACTGTTTTGCCGATCTTCGGAGAGAATGGTATTTTCCGAAGCCGGCTAATTCACTGTGCACAATTCACTGTGGATCACAATTCACTGTTTCTTTCTCTTGTAGTTACGATAGAGAGGATTTTTACTGTACATATATAAACATATATTCATATACATAATCTACATGTTAGTCATATCAGGGTTTGTGATTTTATTTTATTTTTTGCAAAAATTAAGCTGACATAAACATCATCAAAAAGAGTATGATTTGTCCGATGTACAAAACTAGTGGCAGCACAACACAAGTCTTTATACAAACATCATCATACTCACCGCATATCGGATGATGTTTTGGTTTTTTATGATGATGATGTGAAACTGTGTCAAGTGATTTCCCGCATTAAATATCATCAGCGACCACATTATATTGCATTTGTATCATCATAGAGTGATATTCTTTCTACGTCTTTCAGTTTTTTTTTTTTTTCTTATTTTGTTTTTCATTCAATTTTCTTAACGAGAGTGATTTCTTTGTGCCGCACCCCGACTCGCAATGAGTAAGGGCATGCTTTACATATACGTCAACCGCACAACGAACCATAACACTATATGAGTATAGTATACAGTGCGTTTCATATGGATAGATGCATCGAAATTATTTGTTTTAAATTCTTGTTTTAGTGTTTTTTGAGTTAATCAGAAAAATGCTTTTAGCAGAGAGAATTATCATTGAATAAAATAATAAAAACATCAAACTTGCTCCCAAAAGGACAAATGAATACGTTGGAGTTTCGATTTTAACTTTCGCGTTTTAAAACTTTCTTTTGTTTAAAATAAGTAATTCAGATTCTGATCTTTTTTAGTCATATCACTTGTTTTTTCGTTCAATGCATTTTCTAATTTCATTTATTCTAATATAAATAAAACAAACATTTTATTTTATTGATATTTATGAGGGTTTATTCATATGAAACGCACTGTATTTATTATCAGATACACACACTTACTTTTTATATGTCGGTAAGTACTTATTCTTACAAAAAATTAATATACATTTCATTTTGCGGTTTCACTTTTATTTTAATAGAAAATATAAGACTATAGAAATTCGATAAAAATAATGGAACGAAAGTTTCATTTGTGACATTTAAGAGCAAACTTCTTTTAAAAATATTGTTCTGTTTTTGCTTGATCAAATACGCTCGCAAGTCGTTACAACTAAAGAGTGATTTTTGAGACTTGTTTTTTGGTATGAACAAACCAAAACCATATCGATGGAGTAATAACTTTTGCAAATGCCAGTAACTTTCAATTTTGTTTTTAGGTTTGTCTAGAGATTTGCATTTGCCGGTAAAATCACCTTGTTTATCCGTCCAAATTTAAAACAATTTGCAAAAATCTTTCTAAATACATGGTTGTTAACGGCCACCCGCTATATATAGCGATAAATTTTATACTTGACATTTTTGGATAATAAAAGACGAGATTAAAACTTTTGTAAGTTTATTTTATCTGATCAATGTTCTGTGGCGTAGTTGTCAGTCTTTCGCGCTCTCACCTCAGAGATTCTGGACGAAGTATCAAATCATTGAAAAGTTTCATTTATCTTATCAAAAAAAGTATCTCATCATAGGCATTCGGATTTCGTGGAAAGTTGTGGGGCAAAGCACAATAAGATTGAAAAAAAAAAATAAAAAATACAATAATAATTATTTTAAGCACTATAGTAATTTACCAGATGTGTATATATGTGCAATTCATTCATATCGTTGTTTTAAGAAGGATAATGTTCATTGTTATCATAATTAATATAAGGAACTTCAATTAGTATATTCAAATCTAAAGTATGAAGAATAAATGAACCATCATTTTGCTTTACTTTGGTATCATTAGCAAACTGTTAAACAAAAGACTTTGTAGATTCTCATTTGTTTTTTTTTTTTTTATTTTTGTTTTAATTTTCCTAAATCCACTGATGGCTGTTCAAATTTTTAATTATTCAAATGGACCAGACGAAAAAAAAAATAAAAAAGAACTCGTTTGGGTGTGACCTAAAAACTTTTTACCATCTTTACCCACCCATCTTATTATTTTCCTCTTTAGACAAAAAAATAGATGTCTATATCTACCATAGAATCAGAAATGTCACAGATACAACTTTATGTAGCTCAAATTTAATTTATTGGTTTCCCAATTTTCACTTCAAAAATAATCTTTTTTTTTTCCTCTGATTGTCACAGACTGGAGTTAATATGATTTATTTATGTTGTTCTTTCCTATATAGAAGCAAAGGGATATGGGATTTTTTTACGATTACAAAGTGCAAATTGGTCTGCTCAGATGTTTTTGATTTGCCACAGGAAATTGCAAATAAGACTTAATTATCAGACTAATAATTCTGAGAATTATATTCAGAAATTGCCATCGTCTATCCAATTGGTTTTTACATGCAGTAATGTCATTTAAAATAAATTAATTTCTACGTTCAGAAATTTAGATCACATTCATTTTTATTCCAGATTGACCGCATAGAACAGCAATGTATAATGTAACCATGGATGTTCAGTTTTTTTTAAACTTTTTTTTATGATGTGTATTTTTATTATGGGAGCTTCGTACTAAGCAATTTTAGGAACTTTTTTTGATGTGCTCATCATTCATGAATTCCTTAAGGAGATGATGGAAAGATGAGCAGAAAGTTACATTTAAACATCTTGCAAATGTGAGGTGCCCGAAAATGAATGAAGTTATATAAAACACTAAACACACATACAATACTTCTAGTTGTCATTTTTGTTCAAGTATTTGCATGTTTTAAAGTTGGTGACACTGTTCATTTGACTGCGCTTTCACTATATGTAGATGCTAGCGCCATTTTAACGAGACTTTCCAGTATCAGAAAATAATCATAGTACGTACAAACGCCATTTTCATGTTAAAAAAAGTCGAGTCAAAGTACAAATAAACGAGTAATACTACAAGTCTTTTATTCATCATTGCTCTTACTCTATTCTATTACATTTGCTGTCAAGAAGACCGCTGTTGCAACTTGTAGAGACATTTGTGTTTTTTTTTACTTATATTTAAATAAACCTTCTAGGTGGGGCCGAGATCGCTTATTCGAAAATTCTTATTATTGGATCGATTGACTAAAAATCACATTTTTGATATTTGAATAATAAAAAGGACGCATGTAGCAAAATTTTGGCTTGATAAGATTATAATAACTCTATCAAAATAAATTATTTTTTTTGCGGCAGCAACAATAAGGGAGAAAACTTTGATTTTGGAAGACTAGACAATTATAATCCTATTGGTCCAACATTTTTCCAAAAGCTTTTAAGCTCATCTTTGGGATGATTTGTTTTCATAAGTTACTTCCTACAACATCAGCTATTTGTCAGTGAAAGTTCCGTTAAAATTGGTCCAGTAGTTTCTAATCGTTTCATGTACACGAATATGCGAAAAATTAAGAATTTTCTTGAAATAAGCGATCCCAGCGAGATCTAGAGGGTAATAAAAATAACCTTAGTCACTCCCTACAACATCAGCTATCTGTAAGTGGCAAGTCCCGTCAAAATCTGTCAAGCATAGTTTCTGACCGGGCATAAAAACGATTTTTCTAGAAAAAAAAGCAACCTGAGCGTCATCTAGGGAGTAAATCAAATAGCCTAAGTTCCGCGCTTCAGCACTATCTATCTGCCAGTGAAAGTCCCGTCAAAATGCTTTCATATACGTGCAGTGAAATACTGTTATTTTGACATTACAAACAGAATTGATTAGGTATTGGTTTTGTTAAATATTTAGCCTCAATATTTAGTCACCTCTAAACAAATTTATTGGTGAAGCCTAATGGTTTGACAAGGAAATCAAATTTTATACATACTTTAAATTTGTGCCTTTGAAAATATCCTTTGCATTAATCGCTAAGGGAAAATAAATCGGTTTATACTTTTTAATAACTTTTGAATTAAATTTTACTTAATAAAGTGTTATATTACTAATTAAAAAAAAATTATTGAGTTAGAATACTTGTGTTACAACATTATCATTAGATTTCTACAGTTCTGCAAAAGAAGATCCATGTGAAGCCATCAATATCAAACGGTAACGTTTAATAAAATAAAACTTAAGCAGATTTGGGTTTGAAAATTTACATTTAAAATAAATAAAAAAAAAACATCAAACTGTGCGATTAAACTTTTTTTCATTTTTTTTTACTGTACATAATGTTGGTACTGAGCAAACCAATCACCCATGCCCTTTTTGGTCATAAAATTCCCTATTGGAACTGGTGTAAGTACACAGGTTATAACCATAGATTATACTATAGATTGCCTATTGCCTCTTTTCTATAAATTTCAAAAGGGCTTGTTTTTTTTTTACTTTATTCCATCTCAAATCGAAACACAGAATCCTGTGGGAGTTGAAACGTATATGAAATAAAATATATGATGGAGGAAGGGGTCTTTTTCTCAATTTTGGTTTTTCTATTCATGTTACTTTTCATACAAGAATTTTATAAATAGGAGGCCGACAAAAAAAAAACAGAAGAGAACTTCAAAATTAATCGCAAAAGTTTCTCATTATTTGTGCGGCACGGTTTGGATATTTTATGTGAATGGTTATTGCTTGAGATTGTTTTTAATCATAAAAGTTTTAGCTATCAAGTTGTGTCTGTACACGCTTTGTATATTCGATAGATGTATCTAAAAGTGTGGGAGTTTGTTTATTTTGTCATATTTAGGTTTATAAGGCTCATAACTCTTATGCAAATGAAAGCTATCAAATATTTATGTCACCATAATCTGCTATTAAATTGTGTAACTAGAACGTTGTAGATTCAGCAAAACTATTGGAAAAAGGAAAATTATTTGGGAAATGTAATTTAGGTTCATTGCCCTGGCAAAGTTTTATGGTATAGTAATCATTTTCGTTGAAAAGTTGGGTTAATTATTATAAAATTGATATATAGTGGTCTTGGGGAATTATGACAGAATATAAAAGGTTTTCGGTATTTTTGTCACGTTCATATTTGTCATCTGTAAACTTAAAAATAGGAATGAAACTCGATGTATTCGCATTAATCGAATCAGCTGTGAATCGTAAGAACAAAACTTTGAAATATTTAAGAACACAGAATTTTATCATAAATTGATTATTAAAATAAACTTAAAATAATTGGCAAGCGGTCGAAAAAGAAATTTTCAGTAAATTTTCTTTAAGAAAGTTTTAGGTTTTAATCAAAATCAAAAAAAAAACTATAACCTTAGCATCTTCACCGAACTTCTTCAGCTGTACAGAACGACGCGAGACGCTTGATAACACAAACAGTTCCGTTCAGTTCGGAAGCATTTTTGAAAATATTTTTTGGTCTGTCATGCGATCATTTAAGAAGGTATCGTTTGAAAGTTAGGCGTTATTCTACGAGGCAAAAGACGAAATGTTAATGATGCGTTCGTCAGCATTGAAGCGGGAGTAGTTTTAATGGGTCTACTTCTAGTGGCATGAAGATAAAACGAAATTTTTGTTTATGGAATTTCACAATTCAGCTAAATCAGCCTCCTGGCCTAATGAAAGACAATTGTACCGTCAAGTTAGTAAAGGATTTTGTTTGCCTTTGTTTTGCTGTAACTTCTGATAACAACCCCGCTTTTAAGCCAAACAAGGGATCATTCTTGCTAATTTCTATCCTTTGGACTATAAAAGTAAGTGAGTAAAAAAGTCATCACTCTAACAACTATGATGCAGAGACTTGGAAATCAGAAAGGTCGTATATGAGGCAGTGATTGCTCCGTTTGAGCAAAAAATCTTTAGATTGATTTTCGGTTCAGTATGAGGAAAAAGTTTAACGACTGTTCTTGCGGGTTGTAAGGTGCCATCTATCTAACCATAGAATACATATTTAACCACTTCGATGATTGAGCCATGTATAGCAAATGGCCAACAATGCTCGTAAAATCTTCGGAGCCACCCCACATGAAAATCTGAAAAAACCTGGTTTCTAAAACTGGAGGCGGTTAGACCAGGTTCGAAATGGTTGGAGGTTGGAATCCCTTCCGTACTGTTCTTAGGCCAAAACAAAAAGAATAAATTATAACAAAAAAAAGAGTAACAAATTAAAACTATGGCGAATTGTTCAAGCTGTTATTCATGTTCTTTATTGCTATACTAATATAAATCACCTATTATTAATTATTACTTTATCAGTCCAAAATAATTTCTCATCACGCAATTTGATTTAAACTTATTCCAACTCTTTTAGAATAGTTTCAATCTAAGCGTCCCTACCCTATATATTATCATAACAAAGACGTTTCGTTTTGTTGTTTATTATGAAATACTTTTATACTTTTATAGGTACATATTTGCATAATTTGTTACTTCTCTGTCTTCAAAAAGACATTTATAAGTTGTTTGGCTTTGTATAGTCTGGGGGGTTTTTCTCTTCTCACAACTAAAAACAAAAACCTTCTTAACAACTGCATTATCGTTATGTAAATCTACAGTTTTCATTTTAGGTGATTCTACGATGAATAGCTATATATAATCAAGGTTAGAGTTCCAATGTGGGTATATCTATAATACTACACAAGAATTTTCAACCTACATTTTAGAGCTACAACAGCCAAGTGAATTGAAGGTTTCAAACTGTTTTAGGTGTATTTAAGTAGTTAATCGTCTTATAACACGCAATGAAGGCAAAGTATAGGTCGTTCATTGATTCGAACATAATGTTAAACTTAAAAATGTTCAAACCAAAAAATATCTTTATATATTTCGATTTAAGACTTAAATCCAAATCAATCAAATCAAAAACAAAACTGAAATCAATTACCTTTTATAAAATTTTTTGTAAAACCTAAGGCAATTTTCCCACGTCTTTAAATCCGACAGAAGTTTATGCAGGTAGCCAAATCACTGTATAAATAAGGTCAATGCAATGAGACCAATTAAATTTGCATACTATTATGACGGACCGAACGCAATGGCTTGAAAACTACTTCACACGATATCGGAAGTGTATTCTACACAATCACCAAATCACTGTATAAATACTACGCAGTAGGAAAATGAAACAAAATTAAATTATCAAAACGTCACAGTAAAACACCACAAAGAAGACTTAATAAATCAATAACAAAGAAGGAAACCTAAGAACCATTTCCTATTCTTGTTTTATTGCAAAGTGACATTTTACGCTAGAATGTTGGTCGCCATTATAATACTCTACTATAAGCTTGAAAAGCACCCAACACTGCAGAGTACGGAAAATGGAAAATCGATTTCGTCAAGAAAAGAGAAAATAAAAGAGAACTTACGTCACATGATTTTAAGGACACACAAAGGAGGAGTCGGTGCATAGATACTTTTTTTTTTAAATGAAAAATAAATTTTATTTTTCAATTGTTATAGAATATTACCTTTTCACTAGAAGAATAATGAACTGAGATGACCTGAAGGTGTGATGTTGTATTCCAATGTAGGCTTTGACAAGGATTCCAAAAGGAATCCTTTTTTTCACTTGTTTTTTTTTTTAATATGCTTACTTTTTTCACCACACTTATTAAAAGAAAAGTTCACATGGCAACCATATTGCCGTGATTACATTTTTTTATCTGATTTTTTTTTTTTTTTTCTTTTAACAAGGATTCAAGAATCCTTCTTAACTTGTGCCCATTAAAGTAAGGACTATCAAGTATTGCACATGATTCACACCACACTAAAAAACTTATCGAATTCAAACGAGAGCATAGAAAAGTAGAATTTGGAAAATTATGTAAAACACACCACAGAAATCTATTTAAGATACTTTCTCCAGAGAATGCAACTACTGGATGACAAAACGATTGGGTAACATTTGGATTATCCACAAAACTCTGATATATATTTTTTTTAATTTTTAAATGAATGAAGAAAAAATAAGTTTAAAAATAAACTTTTATTTAGTTTTATTTTTCCAGGAAAGTAAGAAAAAACACTAACGGACACGTTTATAGATACTTAGATACTTTTTCGAATGGGCATGTTGCTTATGTTGACCACTATTGATAGGGTGTAAGTGGGGAGTTTTTATGTGCAGCATAAAAGTTATAAAGGGGAAGTGTGGTGAATGTTTGCGACTTGCGTGAAATCGTCACTCAAGTTGCTAGATAGATACAAACAAAACTGCCGCACGTTAGACGAACAACAAAATACGAAAAAAAGAAGCAAAAACAAATGAAATTATCACAACCACTGACAAAGGAGATGAAGAAACACTGTAGTAGAAAAAGATAAAAGCCCGAGATGTCGTGCGTTCCACTTAAACGCTGGAAGCACAGTGTCGAAGGCCTCCCATTCCTATCCGCTGCCGACGACTTTGTCATGTGTGTTCCATTAAGCGTATAGTGTAGTGAGTGTTTATTTGGATTGTGCCTGGTATTATGCATGCACCCAACTTTTGAATCCGACAGTGACGTCCGTGGTCGTCGTCGACACTTTTGGTTGGTTATACACTTTGACACATAAATTACTGGATGCAACTTATCATTTTGGTTTTAGTGTTGTTAAGAGACATGTACAAATCTTATCTGCTTATGCATTGGATTGTGTGCATTCAATCTGACGCCAACATGTCGGCAGATATAAATATTTTCTATGTAATTACATTACTAGAGCATTAAATTGCTAAGTTTTTAAAAGCGATTAGGAGTTGATATTTTGATTGCATGAAGGTGATGTTACACCTACGCCCATGATGATGAGTTAACATTTGAGTCACTTGAATTCATGGTGATCGGGTTTCCTTATTTGTGGAATGTGCTTCATAATTCAAGATATAAATGAAGTGTTTATGAGAAGATAAGAACACAAGTTTATTTAAAGTAAAATGTTCAAAGGGTGGTAACTTATTGACTTGCAAATTTCATTTTAAAATCCAGAATGTATCACATGAGTTTTTTACTTGCGATTTAAGGTACTAGAAGGCAAGTTATGAATTTGTGCAAAAAAAAATGTTTTTACATAACAATCAAACATGACATTAAGATGATAGCGAAGTCAACAAAAGTGGGTCTGGCAACTCTGTATGTGTGTCTTTCTGTTAGTCTCTCAGTATGTCATTCACACCTGCAGCCTTAACGGTTGGATCGATATTCTTTAAACTCGGTATATAGGATTTTTAGGGTGACAGTCAGGGGGGTTTTCGAATTTTTGTTCTAGAACTAAAACTAAAGGTACCTGCCATATAACGGTTATGAAAAACTCGTTTTTATCGAAAACAGATCTAAAGATTTTGATAAAATTTGAAATAAGTGATACGAAATCAAAAGCCTTTCACATGGCATGACCTATATTTCTTTAAGAATAATTTGAACGGTACCTGCCATAAAACTTTTTTTTTTTAATTTTGACTTTCTCGTTAACGACTGAGTGGATTTTTACAAAATTTCATTCTTAAGAAGACCTAGGTAGCCAAACAATAATGACGTACTTATTTTTTTAATGACGTTTCTTAAAAAATTAGATTAATTAAATAATTTTTCTTTCGCAAATTGAATATTTTGAAAACCAATTCATGAATTTTTTTGAAATTTATTTTTCGGATGAAAATTATTAATCAGCTAAAATCGGCATTCTCCAAATTAAAAAAAAAATATTTTAAAAAAGTTGTTTGAAAAAAATAGATTTTTTCTAAAACTGGACCCACGATAAAATAATTCCGTGGCAGGTTCTTATAAGCTCTTGGTAACTTGACATAAGAGCAAGTTTGTGCGACCCAGTTTTGCATTTTATTTTAAATTGATTTCTTGTAAAAATAAGGCTCTAGCGTACATTTGTTTGACGAAAAATCAAAACACTCTTGATTTTGCCTGATGACAGATTATATGTAAACGATGACTGACGTCGTTTGACTGACCATGTTAGGTTCGCTTAAAATATACCTTCAATGGTAAAATTGCGTAGTGAAATGATCATGTGGGGGAGGTTCAAGTTCAATTCCTGGTCCAGGTAATTCAATAACGTGTTTTTCGAATAAACATGAGATTGTATATAAATTGGCGGGTAACACTTATAAAAGTCTAAATTGGCGTGGCAGCCATGAAAAAGTTCTGTTGTCCATGGATGGAGCGCTTGGCTGTTACACCAGAGGTTCCCAGTTCAATACTCGTACGGGTATATAGCATTTTTTTTCTTTTCAGCATACCTCCCAGCTTATGCTGGACGTCGCCCATGATGTATGCAATTAAAATAAAAATCAACTAACAGAGAGTTAGTACCAAAACGATTGTTTGCTATCCTTCTACTCATTCTAACACCGGTTGCATTTAAGAGGCAATGTGCTTTACATGCACATAGTTAAAATATTATTATTATAAAGGATTTGTGATTTAAACAGGGCGTTGAATCTGTACACCCAGACAATTGACATTTTGAATGATACAAATCCAGGTTGTCTTATGTCTCATTTTGCCAATTTGCATTTAAAAGAATGTATGCGCAAATCTCACGAAAACAAATGAAATGTGACAAAATGAGCACAAATAGTAATTTCATCAACAATCTCATGACTGACATCATCTTCAAAAAGTATAATGAAAACAACCTTTAAGCGACCCTTACACGGTCAGTCATAGGACGTTAGTCATCTACACATATAATCAGTCATCAGGCAAAAGGGTTTTGATTTGAAACAAATGTACGCATACACTATAACACAGATTGATGTCAAATGACTGACCGTGTAAAGATTCTTTAAAGATTCAAATAAACATTTAAATAAAAAATATGAAATTATGTCGTTTCATTAAAAATACTTATATTATACAATTTATAAACATCAAGTGAGTTTTTTTTGAGAAACCCTGTACTTATTTGTATCTTACAAAAATTGGAGAAACCCTCGGTAACTTTAAAATATTTTGTTCTAAATTTTCATTTTGGTATTTTTTTTTTTTTTTTAATTCTTAATTTCCCGACACCAGCACCAATTTTTTTAATACTTATACGCAGTTGTGGAACTACATAATTTACTGTACTTCAATAAAAACTAAAGACCGATTTATATACAGAGTGTCACTGATTAGGGGGAATCCTTTAGGGTATGAGTATATTCTAAAAACTTGATCTACAGTAAGGGTTTATCTCCAGTGTTGCCATAATTTGTTTTCGATTATAAAAAAATTATTTTTTCATGTAGCCTGACCCAAGTTAGCAAAATTTGCTCCGTTAAGTTAATACGAATAGTAGAACCTTTACCTAGGACTTAATTTTTAAAAGTTATACCAGTATTTATAACAACGTTTAAATAAAAATTGATATCTAATTTAAATCTTGAGATATTAAATTTTGAAGCCACACCCAATTTTTTGAACATGTTAACTTTGATTTTCGGATAAATTTTCTCCTGAAAATGTCTAGTTAATTTTTCACTTTTTTTTTTTTACTTAACAACAATAAAAATAAAAGTCAACAACAAGTTTTTATGTACGTTTTTTTATGTACGGTTCTAACAGCAGTTTACAACAAATTTTTGTTTTTCTTTAAATTATTTGTTTTCCAATATTTTTTTTAATTACTAGCCATATCTTTAAGAAAAAAATTAAAAAAAAATCAAAATTTAAACAAAAAAAAATTTTATTTTTAAATTTTCCTTCCCGGTTTTATATGATATATGTGTATAAAAGAGCGGTCCCATTTACTTTTTCTTACGAAGATTTGACAATGACAGTTGCTTACGTTCAAAGATATATCTATTATAGGCTATTATAATAACTGAAAAAAACTTAATTAAACTTAACATAGAACTTGACAGCAGTAGCAGTTTGCTTTCGACTATTATAGTTGATCCTTAATTTTTGTTGATTAATTTTAATTTTATTAATCGATACAACTACATACAAATTACTATATTAGAATTTATTGAAAACTAAATAATAAAATTAAACTGAACTTTAAAAAAAACTCAATTACAATAGAAGTTCAAATTAGAGGACTTTGACTGTATCTCTTATTTGTATTGCATTTTATTGTATTACTGAGCTTATGACACCGTAAAAACATAAGTAATTTTTTAATTTAATAAAACATTGTATCATTTATAATTCTCACCGATATTAAAGTTTATGCCAATAATAAATGGAACTGGAAGACCTGACTGTAAAAAATGCATGTCAACATCTTTAATTTTATTTCGAATTTATCGTGATCTTAAATTTTTGGTTCTTCGATTCTTGTTGTTTTATAAGTAATATAATAAAAAAAAAAACTGTATTCTATTGCTTAAGCAGCACTACAACTCTATTTGAAGCAGAGGCCAGCAACAAGTTTCTTTCATCTGTCTCGATTAGCTTAACACATTCGTATGATCGGAGACCAGAAATCTATGTTTTTCTTATAGCGTTTTTCATTTAAATCTCAAAGATTTGCCCTCAAAACCAAGAAGTGCTCTTTGTAGTATTAGACAGAGTTTAATCACGCATAGGGTGTAAATAATATGCCTGCGTTCCAATCGATCATCATAAAATCACTAGGATAGCTTTATTTTTTGTATGCTTCAAGAAATAATAAGCCGTCATTTATATTTTACACTTCAATTAAATTACACTATCATTTTTCATTATCATTGTTTGTTAACTTGAACATTTGTACAAATTTGTAAAAAAAATGTTATGAATTTGTATTTTCTTGAGTGCAATAATATACCTATACCATACCGTCCAACACGGTAAACTACACAAAGCTATCCAATAGTTTTAGGATACAAAAGAACGCGCAAACAAAAATTCGCCAGTGAAATGTTTTCATGTGTCAGGGTTTAGATAAAATCTCCCAAATTTGTGAGATCGCATCTTTCTTGTTGAGATTTGCTCTTTTTCTCCTCTTTTCATTTATATGAAACACCACAAATGCAAAAAGATCAAATCTTTTGAAGAAAAGAGCAAATCTTTTCGCAAATGAAAAAAGCTATTAGTCTTTCAGAGAAATCTAAATACATATGAAGTCCAAATACAAGCTTAAACATTCAAAATATTGAAAATTTAAATTTGTGTGTGACAAATAAATTTAATTATACATTTTTTTTTATCGTTTTTAACATTTTTGAGAAAACAATCAGTTCTCTAACCCCAAAAAATATTTTTTTCACTTTAACCAAAGTTGGATAACAACGCAAAAAACCACATTCAACAAATTCAGATTATAGTCTTCTACTTAGTGGAAATTATTTTTTATTTATTATTTATTATATCAATGTATACCTAGTATATAGAATTTGTATTATAACAAAACATTATTTATGATTATAGTAATATTTCTGTATATACATTCTCTTCAGTCAGTTGATGAAACAACTTTAAAATCATTTATTTTTTTTATTTTTAAAAGATACATTTATTACAAAAACCTATAATTACCGCCACCACTGTTAAAACTTCCTTGAAGGGAATTGTATTAAATCTACCACCACAAGGATAAACTTAATGCTTTGTTAAAAAGTAGAAAAATAAAATTTTGCATTCAGAGCACGTTCCACCGATGTTAACAAACGACACAATATGGAATTTTATTATACCCATTTCAGACAACATGCGTAGAAGGGGCTTGCTAAATCGATTGAAGAACTCCACAGGCAAGTCAAACCCGAGAGGGGTACGACGAGATAAATAGGAAAATGTTTAAATGTATTTAGGAATACGCCAACGCATCTTAAATAAATTTGTATGCAGAGAGCGAAACGAAACCTCATTTTATTTTGTGCTGAGTTTAGATGGATTCACCTCCACCACCCCCAACTTTCAATAGTCCTTTTAGTAAGTTTTATTTTTCTGTTATTTTATTTAAATAAATAAAATATTCTAAACTTCCCCCATTTGTCTGCAACTAACATCTGAGTTGAGTATGCGCTAAATAAAATTGACTAAGTGGTAAATGGCAATGGTGAACGAGGTAGAAATAGAAAAACAAGGGTAATTTCGAAGTCATGCTGTTGGAGTGGAAAATGAAAAAAAAAAAAAGCGAATAGCGGGTGTGCATCACACCACTTCTGTCCTCAATTACTAACAAACCCCATCGCAGATTCTATACATACTCATATTATTTCCGACAATAGTTCAGGGCTGGCTTTTAATAGAGGAGCTTGTAGCTTTACAGGTAAAGGGATGATTATGGGTATGAACTCATTTCGGTAGTTTTGTCAATGAAGTTTATGGCCAACCTTGGGCGATGGCTTTTATTTTGAAAACCACTACTAACACTGACTGATGTGTGAAAAATTCTGGCGTAATATATGATTTAGGGAAATTTAACGATTTGTTTACAACCATACGTACCATGTACTGGATGCGACATAGTGTTTTATTATTCCTTAATGATGTTGGGAATCAAAATCAGTAGATAACATTTTGTTTAATACAAATTGAATGTTTTGTTTGTATATTAATATACAGATACCTACTTTTTTGTAAAGTAATGTAAATTATGTAAATGAGCACTATGTTCAATAGAAGATCTAAGTAAATATTAATGACGATGGAAAATTTAAAATTTAAGACAATCAAATAAGATCAGGTAAAATTGTTAACTATGTATCTTAAAATTGTCGGGGTATTTTCTCTACTAAAATTAGTAAGAGCGAGAAATAGCGATTAACATTGTGATACTCAGAAATGTTTAAAATGAAAAGTTTCGTTTGGAAATGTTAAAATTGAAAGAAAAGACAAAATACAAATTTCGACAGGAAAAATTTCGAAAGAAAAGACAAAATACAAATTTCGACAGGAGCTGGCTTCAAGATGCAAAACAAGCAAGTTGCTATAACAGACCCCTCAAAATATTCCACAGGCTGTGTATGTATTACGAAAGAGTTTAAGTCCGAATTAAAACACCATACAAGTTGGACTTTATCCCATGGCTCTGTTCTCTAAGGAGGGAATCCGAAAAGAAAGAAAATCATCTTTATGTTCTGAATTCACGTCCTAGAAAACATCAATGTTTTGAGAAAGTACATTTTTTTTGTAGTGGCCAGTGGATACTTGCTTCTTACAACTTAAAGTTGCAACCGAAAGTGCCAGTGAACGAAATATTAGCTGTTTACATTACCTACTATTTCTACCGTTTTGAGGAAACAATTGAAGAAACATTGTGGAAAGCAGAAAACGTTTGCAAATCACTGTAAGCAATCTTTCATGTGAGGACTTTAAGAGTGTCAATGATTTTCTCTCTACTACATTAGATTTTCTGTTGAATATACATTTATCATTCTTCCTGCGTATAGAAATTTGGGAGAAATTTGAGTAGGTACTTGAGTTCTTCTTTCTTTCTTCTATCCTTATGACTTACAACGTTGCAATGTACATACATATTTAAAAATATACCTACTATACTAATAAAATTAAAGTTTTTTTTCCAATTCTAAAAAATACGTGTTGAGTGTGTTTCTTTATTTATTCCGTATATTCGGAATATTTGGAATACCCTTTTTGCTTTTCTTTATTCACAAAAGTATTCCGGATAAACTATTTTCTTGTTTCTTCATTCATTCTGTAATATTTGGAACGCATTCTTTTCATTCATTAGCTGTTGTGTTTGGATTACCTACGAAACAAAAATATAATAAAATGGAAATGGGGGAAAATATAAAATAATTTTTGTATCTTTATACGTTTATTTATTGTTTTCTTCTTTTTGCAGGTTGATTTTCAAAATCGTCCCCGGGATATGTTAAAAGCTTCATAGAACTTTATGAAGATCGACAACACTCAAAAATCTAAAGTTTGGCAAAACATTTGTTGACATGAAAACAAACAGCTGATAGTTTTATTCTTTGTATTCTAGTTCTGTTTCTTTATTTATTCTATTCTGAATATTCTGGATACATAGTTTTTCTTTTCTGTCTTTTCTATTCCTTATCCGGAAAAAATAAAGAAACACACCCGTTATGAGAACAATTTAGCTACGACTTCAAGAAGTTAAACTAATATAGCAAGTGGTTTTATAATCAGCCCTATCGAGGTATCCGTTCTTCAGGATTTTCATTGACCGATTTTTCACGAACGTGTCGGTAATGTGTAGGAGGTTAAACGTGTGGGGGATAGTCGTAGGCCCGATTCTTGTTATTCTCTTTTGCCTTATTCGTTATTTTTTGTACTTGCTTTATTTTTATTCGCCTTCGGTGGAGGTTGTTTCGCAGATTTGTTTGAATTTACTACTGTGAATAAAGTAAACAAAAAGAATTTGAAAATCGAAACACGGGTGACTATCGGAACAATGAACACGGTTTATGTAAATGTGTGACGCGTGTTCAAAAGTTAATTGAGAAGAATCGGGCATTCAAAGCACTGGGGTGGAATCGCGTAAGTTAATCACACTTTGCTTCTGCGTAAGGTGATCACATCCGCCAATTCAACTCAATTCAATTTTGTTCAATTTGTCAGTGACATTTAAGAAAAACATTGTTATTTTATTTTCAGATTTGAGAAAAACATTAGTTGTGTTCGTTGAGCCTTGGGGTCGCCCTGAAGTCGCCCTAAAGCGTTTTTTGAAAAACCTCAACTCGCCCTGGGTAAAAAATTCTCTGTTTTTTTAGACCTGGGGTCGCCCTCAACTCGCCCTGAAGTAGATCTAGGTATTTTGCTGGGGCGAGTTGAGGTTACCAAATTGACATGTGTATTGTCAAACATATGTTTACAATTGAATATTTTATTTTGCTTTTGCAATGCAAAGAAAAGAAATTATAGATTTATTTCACTGAAAATAAATAAAAAACATACAAATAAAACAAAATGTAATTGTTTTATATTTTGGAATGTACCAAAAGCAACAAATTTCAAGTTTTAATTTCGGAAACAAGTATTTTTTGTTTCTTTCTTTTTGTCAACAACACAAAACCTACCCTTGTGCGTTTTTTGAGAACCAAAAAACCTGGAGTGGAATCGCGTAAGATGATAGTTGATTGTCACATTTTTGATCATCACTTGTGATCAAATTGATTTTTCCTTCTGCGTAAGGTGATCACATCCACCAATTCAACTCAATTCAACTTTGTTCAATTTGTCAGTGACATTTGTGAAAAACATTGTTGCCGTAGTCATATTTTCAAGTAAATTCATTGTTAATTTTTTAGTGAATAAATGCAATAATTCTAAATTCAACCATTTATTTTTGATTGTTGTATACTCATATGGTAGAAGAAATATTGTTTTTGATGATTTGGTGACTAAATTTTGAAAAAACGTTGAAAATTTTATAATGTTTTGTATGCGTGTGGTAACTCTAGTCACATTGCCACAAAAATAAAAATAAAACGTCAATTTCATAAGAAGATGACTATCACAATATTTTGGTGATTGGTTTTTAGTTATCACTGTGATGATCACCTTACGCAGAAAGAAAGTGTAGATTTTGACTGTCACTTATAACAAATCACCTTAGCCGATTCCACCCCAGGTTTTTTCTCACAGCTCTTGGGGCTGTCAAGAAAACCTTGGTCGACCCTGGGTAAAATTGGTTAAATTCAACGAACACAAATATAATCATATTTTCAAGTACATTAAATGAAATTGTTAATTTTTTAGTGAATAAATGCAATAATTCTAAATTTATGTCGAATTCCTTTGAAATAAAAAGTTGACTTTTTTCGGACTAAAGTCGCTTTTTTTCGGACTAAAGTTGCTTTTTTTCCGAAAATCATGATCCATAGACAAGAAAAAGTTGCTTTTTTTCCCCTCAGATCAACTTTTCTTGAATCTCGATTTGATAGCAAGATTCACACATATTTTCACACATACTTAACAGATTTGATTTCTTCTGTCAGACGAGCAGTTTTTATGTAGTTTGGTTTATTTTAATATAGATTTCTCAAATAAAATAATTTTAAAATAATCTATTGGACGTGAAATTTGTTGTTAATAGCGCAATATGTCAATAAAGTGAACTTAAGTGAAATGTTTAGATCGCGTCTATAAAATATACACCACACAATTACAGAAAAAAAGCAACTTTGTTTTTTCAACATCCATAGGAAGGAAAAAAAGTCAACTTTTCCGATCAAATCTGAAAAAATCAAAGGAATTCGACATTAACCATTTATTTTCGATTTTTGTATACTCATATGGTAAAAGAAATATTGTTGTTGTTGATTTGGTGACTAAAATTTAAAAAAGTTGAAAATTTCATAATGTTTTGTATGCGTGTGGTAACTCTAGTCACATTGCCACAAAAATTAAAATGAAACGTCAATTTCATGAGGAGGTGACTATCACAATATTGTTGTGATTGGTTTTTAACTATCGATGTGATGATCACCTTACGCATACAGACCCTGTTCATGTAAGTCCTGACTTCGGAACGGAAAGTTCTCCGATTTCATACAAATTCTTTTATGAAAATGTCGCTAAAAAAACACTGGATCCCAGTGCTACCCCAAATGCTTTTGTGCTTTCCATAAAAATTTGCGTTGGAAAAAATATTAACTACAAAAATCCTCCAATTCGTATGAATTTTCCGTTCCGAACGGATACTTCAATAGGGCTATATAACAGGTGAATTCAGTTGCTTTTTTGCTACGTCTGAGCTACGAAGTCTAATATTAGGGAAGGTAATTTGCATAAGTTTTTATTATTGTTACTCATAGTAATAAATATTTCCTTCACATCAACGATTTAGACTTTATCGGAATAAAGAGGGTGGATTCATTTTGAGCTCTGACGACACACCCTTTTTTAAAAAATGCGATTGCAACCAGAATTCTTAAGGAACGTGTCCATCCACCCTTGTTTTAAATTCACAGGATGGTGGTTTGTAATATTCGCGACTTCGATACAACCCTTTCTTATAATACAAACTTTACCTTATTGCCAATAGATCTTTAAACAAATAAAAACTACATTTTTAGAAACAACAAAATGATTCATAATAGCAGCTGGTGTATGCAATCAAAACTCCAACTTAAAAATTAAAATTCTAATTGGAAACCCACGTAACCTGCTCGCAGTCTTGAACCATTAATTGATTTTATTGAGTTTTTTTTTTATTCAAATCCAACCAAAAGCCAAAAAGGAAACAAAAATTCGTCACCATCGCCACTCAATCACGAGAGTATCGCAGTACCTATACGACCATTTGGTAGATGGCAAATTGTAAGTGATACAACAACAAAATAAATTACACGCTTACCTTTTTTGCAACGACAAAGTTCCTTCATTTTCATTCCACAAAAAAAAATTAATGAGGTTCGGAAGCAATTAATTTATTAAAATTAAATTGCCCTTCCACTGATTATGAATTACAAACATTCGAGTATAAACATTTTTGTTTATATTTCTTGTGTAAAATATAACAATGGAGTTTTGGAAACACATAGAACTTGAGCTTTGCAAAAAAAATTTATTAAATTTTCTCTTTTTTCACATGTAATCAATTTTGTTTACGAAGCTGTTTTGCAGATTTCTTTTTCCAATATAACTTTTCACTTATAAGAAAACAAATAGAGGATTATTAGGTGAGTAAATTTGCGGTTTTATTGCTCGATTCTTTGGGTTTAATTGTTAATTAATTTTTATTTTATTTTGTAATTCTGTCGTTCACGGACACGAAAAAAGACTACATCGCTGATGGTGGTCGGAATAAAAATCGTGGAACGAAAATTATATCGATGTATGAGGGAAAAGTTATTATTGTGAATGAGAAACGCGTAAAAGAAGAAAAACGTCAAAATTATTTATTATTGTGAACTTTTTTAAGTCAAATTGGAAGTGACATTTTCCAGTTGATTCTGATTGGAAATTATAACAGTTTTAATACTAAATTAATTTTTGCTGTAGGGTGGATCAAAAACTATGATTGGAGAAATAATTTTGTATGATTCACCCATGTTCCTATTGGAACCATCTTGCCGGGATTGTAGCAATTTTTGTTTTCCTATTCGTGAGTTTAAAAAAAGCTGTATGAATGTAACAGTAAACATCTCTATTCATAAATCGTTTGTTGTAAAAGTGGACACAGTCCCATTTAAAGACAAGCACACGTATTGAAAGATAAAAAAGAGAAAGTGGTCGTGGAATTCCCGTCAGGAACGAAAATCCTTTCGTTATGTTTGCTCTGCCCTTCGCTGTTCTGACATGAGCTTATCCCTCATCACATAGTTGTGCAATTGTGTAACAGTTCAACTTATATTTTATTGTAAAAACACGTTGATTATGTCAATAAAAGAGAACGAAAAAAAAGCAAAATTGTATATCCCCCTTATTACATTGAGGATTGCTAAATTTGAAATGCGCAAAGAGTTGTCAAAATTAGCACTATGTCATCTTTGCCCTTTAGTGCAAACTTTTATAGCCTCCAATCCCATTATTATATTGAGGATTGGTGAAGTTTAAATGCGCAACGGGTACACAAAAAATTACCTATATTATGGTAATGATTTTTTAAATTACGGTTGTAATTTTACATGTGCAATGCAAAAAAGGTTTTCCATTATTTGTTTCTACACTCTCGAGATTAATTGTGTGCGAAAAGTGAGTGTAGACCCATGTGGAGTCTTGTTTCGGTAATAAACCCGTTTCACTATTATTCCGTCGTGGAGCAAAATATATCAAAAAACTGGAACAGATTTAAAACGGGCCCCGTTCATCTTTTCGAATTTTCGACTTTTCCAAGGATCAAAAATTTAGGTAATGCAACATTCATAAAAAACAATATTCACTTCATTTTGAAAAAAAAAACAAATTATAAGAGAAAAGAGCCGTATTTTTGCTTGTTTCTTAAAAAATCTTCCTCCGCCTCCGGAAGAAATAGCGAAAAAACGTTCATTTACGAACTGTGTGAATCAATACCAAACCATCGGCTGAACAATATTGTTTTTTTTTTTTTTTTGGGTTTATAATTATTTTTCTTCTAGCGTTTTTCATTTAAATCTCAAAGATTTGCCCTTAAAATCAAGAAGTGCCCTTTTAAATGAAACATGGTGGACTGTTTTTTTCTTTTTTCGTAGTGTGAAGACAGAGATTAAACACGCCTAGTCTGTGTCATACAATCACTTGGATAGCTTTGTTTTTTGTAAGCTTGAAGAAATAATAAGCCGCTCATGTGTCAGTGTTTAGATCAAATCTCCCAAATTCGGGAGATTTCATTTAAATGAAACACAGAAATTGCTAAAAGATCAAATCTTTTGAAGAAAAGAGCAAATCTTTTCGAAAATAAAAAACCCTATTAATATTTAGTGAAAAACCTATTCAATCGCCAGAAAACATTCTCACCAATGCTAACATCCACTGCTAAATGTAAGCGTAGATTTTGAAAAGTACAAAAATAGAACAAAAAAACTGTTATACACACCTGTTGACAAACAAACAAAAATGACAATCGGAAAAATGCAAATAAAAGTTTTATGAACGGAGAACGGAAGCCGTAGAAATAAACTCTTGTTATGCATTTTACCGGTGATCAAAAGATTCATAATTAATTATGAAAATATATATTTATCTAACAATAATTGTCCATGGTTCAATTGCCCTTGAACCAGAAGAACAATGCTCCGCCACTGAAGCCGAATGTTCTTCTAAACTATCCAAATATGGAAGAGGTAAATTGGTTATTATCCCATATTTCCATGTGTTCAAAGTGTTTTCATTTATTTATTTTGTCCCTTCCAGAAACAAATACTATTCTTAATCAGATTCAAGCCTCTATCAAGGCCTATTCCCCATGTCCAAAAAATAAAGACGGTGAATGTTCCTGCCACACCAGTGTAATTGAAAAAGATCTAGCTCCATTTCGATCTTCTGGAATAACAAAGAAACTTATTGAACCCATGTACGCTTATGGAACAAAGTACCAAATAGTTGATCATACACTTTATCGCCAGAAGACATGTATGTTTCCATCAAGATGTTCAGGCATTGAGCATTTCATAAAACCACTATTGAAAGACTTACCAAACATTGAAATGGTGATCAATTGTCGTGACTGGCCTCAGATTCGAAAAGATCATGGTTCTAAAGGGCCCGTGTTATCGTTTTCCAAAACTAATGACTACCTTGATATTATGTACCCAGCGTGGTCCTTCTGGGAAGGAGGCCCAGCTATCGCTCTCCACCCCACTGGCATTGGTCGCTGGGACAAACATCGAAACTCGATTTCAATGGCTGGTAAAAAGTGGCCTTGGGATGAGAAGATAGGAAAAGCTTTCTTTCGAGGTTCGAGAACATCTGATGAACGAGATTCAATTGTCCTCCTATCCAGAAGAAGTCCAGAACTGGTTGACGCTCAGTATACCAAAAACCAAGCATGGAAGTCACTTAAAGATACTCTTGATGTTGAACCAGCATCCGAAGTAACCTTCGAAGATCATTGCCGTTACAAGTATTTGTTTAATTTCCGTGGTGTAGCAGCAAGCTTCAGACTTAAGCATCTGTTTCTTTGTAAGTCACTGGTTTTCCACGTCGGCAGCGAATGGAATGAGTTCTTCTATTTTGCTATGAAACCATGGGTGCATTATGTTCCCATTAAATCTTATCCCACAGAGCAAGAACTTGAGAGTATATTATTGTTCTTCAAAGAGCACGATGAACTGGCAAAGGAAATCGCCCAAAGAGGATATAAATTCATTTGGAATCACCTCAGGTTAACAGATGTTCAATGCTATTGGCGGAAGATGTTAACTGAGTATGGTAAACTGATGCGTTATGATGTAGAGTTGGACAAGAATCTCAAAAAAATAGTTTAACTGTGAACCTAAGTATTCTTATGTAACAAACTTTTATGCTAAAAACATTCCTTAGACAAATATTAAGCGCCTTATAGTAGAAAATTTGAAATTTTTGTACATGTTAAAATATATTAACAGTTTAAAAGTGTTGATGTTTGGTGTTTTTAAATGAAAAAAAAAATTGTTCTTAAATTTTACAAATATTTTTTTGTGATAACGTACCCACAGTAGGTTACAAGATTGTTCCATCAATCGACATTTTAGTTGAAAATTTACATAACCAAGTTTTGCTGGAATTACAGCTATTTAATATTATTTAAATAGCTACGACTTGCAAACATTTTTCATATCACTCATTTTGCGACTCGCGTTTTTATTTTTGCCTTGTTAAAACTCAAAAATTTCGCGAAAGAAGATGTTTCTCTATTCATAACACTTATCTTGATCTGAAAATCGGGAAAGCAAGATAGATAAGACCAATTTTGTTAAATTGAATCTAGGGGGTTGAAATATTAAAAGATTTATTTTACTCATGCTTGAACCCACGTTGAACCACAGCTAATCCTTAGAATACTTCTGTTACAAACTTTGGAATTCACTGGGTCTTATAACAAATTTTACATAGTTATCGTTTAGTGCGCCCGTTCATTGTTGGTTTCAAAACAATTTGACATCAATCGGTAATATAGTGTTTGTAAAAATAAGTCTTTGGTGTTTGGCGAAAAATCAAAACCCTTTTGATTTTTCCTGATGACTGATTACAATGTGTAGATGACTGACGTCCTCTGACTGACCAAGGGTTGGCTTAAGATAAATGCATAAGTGGGCTCGTGAATTTCAAACGAGACAACAACGAACAAATATTTTGACGAACACCGTCAGCGGGATTCGAGTCGTAGCACAGATTGTAGGCTATTGACGTCTGAAACCCCTTTTTCCGTAATCCTCTTAAAATTTCGTAATGCAATATCTTAACTGCTAGCGTTCGTGTGCACAACTATTATGGTTCGCATACTATACTGTTGTTGTAATTTCATGTTAAAACACAACTGAAGGTATCCTAAAATTGTCAGTATGCTCATGAAGCCAAGGGAAAATTGGCAAACAGCTGACTACGCATTGACCATCGGTCATCAACTTGTACTCCTCCGTTTCCACCCGTAGAAAAAAAATTTACACGCGGTTTTCTATACGTGAATAAGTGTGAACAGCTAAATGCAAAATGCACGGGCACGCATACAGTGTTAAATCTCTGCAGTTTTGAAAGTTTGTAGGCAAAAGTGGGTGGAGCCTCCTGAGTTGATGTTCTATTTATTTATTATTCTATGTGAGATACGTAACTGGCACACTTTCACAAATTATCGGGACCAAGTCAATTTGTACGAAATGTATAGCCTCTACTGTCCAAAAACCGTTCAAAGTCAAAACAAGTTGACATTTTCTGCTGAACGTTTCCGCTCATAGCTTTTATTTCTTGTAAATCAAATTTCTATTTATTTGTTTAAAATTAAAACCGAAGACTATAGTCATTTTACTGCATCTTGACTTTTCAAAATCGCAAATATTGAAAGAAAACTAGGTTCCAAAATGGTTAAAGTTAAAGCCGTTGGGTTTTCTGTTGAAAAAATTGTGGATAAACGCATTTCGACTGAGGGTAAAATTGAATACTTCATCAAATGGAAGGGATACCCAAAGTAAGTATACAAATGATACCAATGAACCAATTATATTACAGTTTTTTTTATCAAATTTTCTAGTTCGGATAATACCTGGGAACCCGAAGAACACTGCCATTGTCCACAATTGATCCAGAAATTTGAAGAATCTCGTGCTAAAGCAAAGAAACGCGGCGACAAAAAACCAAAAACCGAGGAAGTCAGCAAGCCTCGAGGCTATGACCGGGGATTGGAAGTTGAAGAAATTATGGGTGCCACAGATGTCTCGGGGGATGTTTCTTATCTAATTAAATGGTCTGGGTGTAACGAATATGATTTGGTTGCTGGTTCTGAAGTCCGCCAGCGCGATCCGAAAACTGTTTTGGAATTCTATGAGAAAAGATCGCCTTTCCAACGTTTAATCGATAATCGATCAAAGGGGATTCCCGATGACCTAAAGGCAAGTGCTCTTTACAGTAATGCAGAAGATGGTGCTCCTGTCGATGGAGCGGAGATTTCTTCTATTGATTTGGATGTATAATAAAACAAAAGGTTTTTCATTTTTCTTATTCTTTATTTTCTAAATGCATCCGAGTCTAAGTTAACCGCTCCAAATTGGCCATTCCGAAACGCGCGGATGAAGTAGTTGGCAGCAAACAGTACGTCCGGCATAACAGTCAAACTGCCATCAAAAGTCTTCAGTTTCTTAGTCTTTCCTAGTTTGGTAGCAGCTGCTACCAGTACTTCTGCTATAGAATCGCTGGGAGCTTCAAGACCCATGTATTCCACATACTCGTTGCGTTTGTTTGAGTTCATCCAATATAACAAGTAATCGGCTATTAAATCCTCCCCTACGAGATGATCTGGGATGCAACCACTAAGAGCCAATTTCATCCCCATTTCGTCGTCACTTATCTTTGGTTCTAAGATCCCTGGAGTATCAATCATGTAAATTAACGGATCTTCGGAAATCTTTATTTTATGCATCACACTCCTTGTGATCCCAGCAATTGCTCCGACCGTTGTGGCTTTTTTTCTATTCAGATGGCGATTCCGCAGTACATTTAGCAATGATGATTTTCCCACGTTTGGAACTCCTATTACCATTACACAGAAGTCTTTCTCATCTGTTCGATTAAACCTATTCGAATTGATTATAAGATCGTTAGCCAATGGCATTACCTTCTTAATCCCCTGGCATTGTTGGTCTTTGCAATTCGTGAAGATGACATGATCAATGTTTTCAGTTTCTTTGATTCTTTGGCTGATTCGTGAGTTCATTTTTTGATCTGTGAGGTCTTTTTTGTTTAATACTAGAATATGAGGTTTTATACCGCCTATGGTGTTTTTAAAGTCCGGATTCCGTCCTGAAAAAGGTATTCGAGCATCGTGCACTTCTATAATGCAGTCAATAGACTTTAATTTCTGTTGCATTTGGCGAAGTCCTTTTCCCATATGACCGGGAAACCATCGTATTGCTTGTTTCGTAACTAGTTGATAGGATTTACGAAATGACATTTTGTTAAAAGAGGAAACTTTTCAATTTTAGCCAGTTCCAAAAAAATTAAAAGAACCAAAATTTACATCGGTCAGCCGCTCTGAGAGTCGCTGTGAAATGTCAAAATATGACGTCGGATGCAGGAAGGTGCTGAACGCAATTTATTGTGTGTTCAAAGTGCTGTTAGCCAAAAGAAAAAATAGAATATTTAGTTGTACTTCCTATTCCTTCATCAACAACAAAATATGTTTCTCTATTTTCTTATCCGTCAATTACCTTGCTGTCGTTTTTGAATGAGTAAATAAATGCACACAATCACTCTTTTTCAATTGCACGTATCATACTATGCATAATAAAGCCACTACAAAAATACATAGGTACAGCGCAGCGATGCAAACGTATATATATGCAAAACGAGAGAAGCCTTATCCGTTTAAATCACGATTAAGTGCTTGGTGTAAAGATATTTCAACTCTGGTTATGTGTAGCCATTGGTTATTTCAGTTTTAAATCATAGATTTTGTATGTGTTTCTATGGTCAACAGCTTAAATTAACAAATGGTTAAATTTAACCAAACTGAAAAGACTGGACCTAAGAGTTTTTCAATAAAATGAGTCAGATAGATAGATTTATAGATAGATTTGATTTATTATCTTATTCCAAAAGTACAATTTACAAAGGTTATTTAAAAAAAAAATCCTTAAGCATGGCTAAAAGCCGTCTGTAAAACTTCGCCTATAAAGTTTTCATTTTTAAAATTGGCACTACATTTTTACCACGTACTACTTATATACCAACCACAGGTCATCAACTTGTAATCCTCCGTCTCCTCCCGTAGAAAAAAAATGTACACGCGCTTTTCTATACGTGTGAAGAGCAAAATGCAAAATTGTAAGAATGTATGGTCTAGCCGAATTTGACAGTCCCATTTGACATGCACGGGCACGCATACAGGGTTAAATCTGCAGTTTTGAAAGTTTGTAGGCAAAAGTGGGTGAAGCCTCCTGAGTTGATGTTCTATTTATTTATTATTCTATGGTACCAACTTAAAAAAATAAAATAATTAAAAATTAAGAAAGTGGCCATTAAGAAGAAGAATGTTGTCTTTAAGAAATAAATTGCTGATTACGTTCGTTTCGAACACGTCCCATCGACAATCAACTAGATTCTTTTAAAAATACATCCAACTTCACGTTAATGACTCGTAAATTTTTTGTTGAAGTGTGACATTCGCTGTAAAATATAATTTATTAATTTCGTGTTAAATTCTGAGGAAATTTCTCTGCAAATATGGTAAGTTTAATCACGAAAAAAACTAATACCATTTTCTTTCAAAAAATAACTTTTTCACTTAATAACATTTACGGATATTGCTTTTCTGTCTGTTGGCCTGGTCTCATTACCTTTGTCGTCCAAATGTTGCCGACATTGTTCCGAAAAAAAGAAATATGTAAAATCATTTTTTTTTTTAATTTAAGGGTCAAAGCCAATCTGGGCAGAGTGGTAGTGGTGACAAAAAAGACGACAAAGACAAGAAGAAGAAATATGAACCACCAATCCCAACTCGAGTTGGTAAGAAGAAGCGCCGTGCAAAGGGACCCGATGCAGCTATGAAACTTCCTCAGGTCACCCCTCACACACGGTGTCGCTTGAAGTTGTTAAAATTGGAGCGTATAAAAGATTATCTAATGATGGAGGATGAATTCATTCGCAATCAGGAACGATTGAAGCCACAGGATGAAAAGAATGAAGAGGAACGTTCCAAGGTTGATGATCTCAGAGGAACACCGATGTCTGTGGGTAACTTAGAGGAAATTATCGATGATAATCATGCGATTGTTTCGACTTCGGTTGGAAGTGAACATTATGTTAGCATTTTATCGTTTGTTGATAAGGATCAGCTGGAGCCAGGATGCTCTGTCCTCCTAAATCACAAAGTTCACGCAGTTGTGGGTGTATTGGGCGATGACACTGACCCCATGGTCACTGTGATGAAGTTAGAGAAGGCTCCACAAGAGACATATGCCGATATCGGTGGTCTAGATACTCAGATTCAAGAAATCAAGGAGTCTGTAGAGTTACCTCTGACTCATCCTGAGTACTACGAAGAAATGGGAATTAAGCCTCCAAAAGGAGTTATCCTCTATGGCGCTCCCGGTACTGGTAAGACTCTTTTGGCTAAGGCAGTGGCTAATCAAACGTCGGCGACCTTCCTCCGTGTAGTTGGAAGTGAGTTGATTCAGAAGTACTTGGGTGATGGTCCCAAGTTAGTAAGGGAACTTTTCCGCGTCGCAGAGGAACACGCTCCTTCCATTGTGTTCATTGATGAAATCGATGCTGTTGGAACAAAACGTTACGACTCAAACTCTGGAGGAGAGCGAGAAATCCAGAGAACTATGTTGGAATTGTTGAATCAACTCGATGGTTTCGATTCAAGAGGTGATGTTAAGGTGTGTTGAAGAGAATTGTCATCACTCGAAAACAAGTATCTAAATAACCTTTATTTTGTTTAGGTCATCATGGCAACCAATCGTATTGAGACTTTAGATCCTGCCCTCATCCGACCTGGACGTATCGACAGGAAGATCGAGTTTCCCTTGCCAGATGAAAAGACAAAACGTCGCATTTTCACAATCCACACTTCTCGCATGACACTGGCGGAGGATGTAAATCTCAGTGAACTTATTATGGCAAAAGATGATCTATCTGGAGCAGATATTAAGGCGATTTGTACCGAAGCTGGACTGATGGCACTCCGCGAACGTCGCATGAAAGTCACAAATGAAGACTTCAAGAAATCAAAGGAAAGTGTGCTTTATAGAAAGAAAGAGGGAACACCCGAAGGCTTGTATCTTTAAACTGAAAACTAAACGACGTTCCCTTGATTTTTTTTTTATTAATATTTTCTAACTTAAATGTATTATCTTTATCGAGAAAATAAATTAGTAGCAATAGGCAAGTCCTTGGCGAACATTGTTGTTTTTTGTTTCACGTATTCCCGTTGATGTTTGGAGAGGGTGGGAACATCATCTCCGTCACCGTTAAAATGGGATTTGTCCTTTGCGTTTGAAATGTTATATTGATCATATACTATTTCTTCCATTTTCAATTCGTCTGGACAAGAAGAACCGTTCTTGATGACTTCATAGAATGCCTTGTATTTCGCCAACACGAATCCGGTTAGCAGTCCATTTTCATAGCCAATATCAAAACCTTTTTGGAATACACTTTCTCGTCCATCTGTTATACCATCGCTGTAGCCAACCTTAGAAAAGTTATAACACTTTAATTTGTTTTGACAGAAGTTGTCGTCATTTTCGTAATGCAAAACACATCGTGTGGTGTTCATTTGTTCTGACGAGAGTTTATTTGTGTTTATTACCTTTGATACTGTGTTGTGAATACGATTATAGTTGTTTTCGGTTATATTATTAAACTCAAAGTTATTCTCATTGGTAAGCGACATTTTAAAATTTTAAATTTATTATTAATTTAGCATTAAAAACTTGCAAAAGATAAAATTATTGTTTGGTGAAGACACACATTTTGACAATTAACAAAGTAGCTCAGTTCGAAACTGGTGAGGTATTCATTAAGGGAATGTTACACTAGACTTTTGTTTTCTTTCTTAAGTACCGCTTACACTTAAAGTAAGCAAAGTGAAGAACACAGGTCATAAATTTGTACTCCTCCGTCTCCTTCCGTAGAAATCAAATTTTAAATGCGTTTTTTTGTACTTGAATACGTGTGAACAGCTAAATTCAAAATTGTAAGAATGTATGGTTTAGCCAAATTTGACAGCCATTTGAAATGCACGGGCACGCATAAATAGTTAAGGGCTAGTCTTTTCAGCTCTGGTTATTTGTAACCACTGTTATTTCAGTTGTTCACCATAGATTTTGTATGTGCTTCTATGGTTACCAGCAAATGTTTAAATTCAACCAGAGCTGAACATAAGAAAACTACGAATAAGAAAACTACGAATTGCAAGTATTCTAAGTAATAACGATGTTGGTTCTATATTTTTGCTTGTCGCTAAATAAAAACAAAGCGATGTCACCAACTTGCGACACATTTCCATATACAATGCAAATATTTGTTCTTCTCTGTTAGTTTTTTTTTTCAATGTTGAATAGACGATAGGATTTACCAACTTCTATTTAAATTTATAAATTTTGTATATTGTAATTTTTTTCACGTTATAGAACCTTAAAATGTCTGTAGACGAAGTTAGTCATCAGATATTCGCAATCATTCAAAGTGTGCCGTCTGGTGCCACAAACGATGACCTAAGAAAGAGTATCCCTGATGTTACGCCTGCACTTCAAGTGGAAGGCCTTAATAAGCTATTACAACAAGGAGTGATTGAAGTTCTTAAGAAAGGAGAAAAACTTATTTACCGCACTAAGGATCCGAAAAAAAGTTCTCTGCCTAAAGAAGCGGACAATGAAGAAAAAGTTGTTTATGGCATTATTGAAGAAGGTGGCAACAAGGGCATTTGGATACGAGACATTCGGCTAATATCAAACCTCAATATGACCCAATTGAATAAGATTTTAAAGAATCTGGAAACAAAAAAGCTCATAAAAGCTGTGAAGTCTGTTAATGTAAGTTAATTCGAAAAAAATATACTCTAATTTTTCATTTTCATCATTTTACCTATTCCAGGCGAGCAAAAAGAAAGTTTACATGCTTTATAACTTAGAACCAGACCGTTCTATTACCGGTGGAGCATGGTATCAAGATCAAGATTTCGAAGCGGAATTCGTCGATGTATTGAATCAGCAATGTTTGCGGTTCTTACAAATGAAAAGAGAAACAGCAGAAAGCAAACGAGATGGTCCACTTACCTTGAAACAAATGTCATGCTGCACAGTTAAGGAAGTACACAAGTTTATATCTGATTTGGGAATCAGTAAAGTAAACTTGGATGAAGATGATCTAGAAACTATTCTCAAAACAGTCGTATATGATGGCAATGCTGAACGTATTTTAATGTCCAATGAATCTTATGTTTATCGGGCAATCAATTCACCGCTAGCTCCACCCGGTCTGGTTCAAATGCCTTGTGGAATTTGTCCGGTAATTAAAAATTGCTCAAATTGTGGTGAAGTTACGCCAACCCTTTGTCAATACATGACTGAATGGTTAGATTAAAACAAAAAAAAAATAACTGAATAAATTTTCGAATTAATCCTTTCCCCGACTTCCAAATTTACGTGTCATCGTGAACTGACCCCTCGTCGAAACTAAATAATCCACCACATTGACGTACTAGATATGGACCGCCAGTCGGTTGAAATTTTCATACAAACAGCCAAGAAAAGTTGTTCCATCTTAAAACAGCCTAAAAACGCCATCATCTTTTAGTGTTAAATACGTGTTCTAATTTCACCATTAGAATTTAAATGAAAACGATAATATATTCATCTGTAAGTAACTCATGGCATAAGGAGTGGATGTGTTTTGTAAAATAAAAGTAGTTTGATAATAATTTCCACCAAAATATTTCAATAGTAAATAATTAATTAAAAAAATCATATCACTGCTACGCAGATTCCCTGCTAGTAGTTGATGGCGCCCCTAGTTATGTTGGAACACGCGTGAAGTTGGCTACTGGCGGTCCCTACCTAATACGTCAATGATCCACCATATTATGAGTGGCTATAGGAATTATACGTGTTCGCTTGGTTTTGTCCGTTGTCGTACGTACGCGGTTTAATCTATTTTAGTTGAACCCGATTTAAGAATAACAATTTTTTCGATTGTGCTTGATTTGTAAAAATATATTTTTATCCAAGAGTCTGTAGTTAAACTTAGTGTGCTATTACACCTTGCTCGCCTGTTTTTTTAAATTCTTCTTTGAAAAATATTCAGTGAGGCTCACGCTATTACACTGTGTTTCAGAGAGTTATGACTCAAATTGTACAATCCGCTTTTTCTATATACAGCGCACAAGAGCATTTTGTATGCAAAGCATGCATTAGGAATGAAGCGAGATAGAAAAATAACGAACAAGAGAAAAGAGAATGCAAAAATAATCACAGAAAATTCGGACTGAGGTTCTCCCGTCGGCTGATTTTTTGTCTCATTGTTTTTCTCTTTCGCACTCATTGACCGTGTTTAGACTAAGAAATTTGAGACCGGACTCACGAGATTTCGTGGGCGAGAGGGGTGAGAGGTGAGTACTCTCGTGAGGCAGCTTCAAATTATAAACATCGGAAGCGTGCTGTTCCAATTCCAAATTCAAGTTTTTGTTCATTATCTGCTTGACTGCCGATGTGTTAACATCAAATAATAATGGAAGAGCAATCTGGTTTTCGAAGAAAACACTCTTGTGAATCTGCATTAAACTTTGTTGTGGCCGATTGGAAAGAGAAATTGCATGAAAATACTAAAATTGCAGCAGTGTTCCTTGATCTGAAACGAGCCTTTGAGACGGTTGACAGGAGGATTTTACTGGAAAAACTTTACAACTATGGGGTGAGAGGAGTGGAATTTTTATGGTTTAAATCATATTTAGAAAATAGAAAACAAATTGTAAAATATAATGATGAAATATCCAACACAATATCTATTGAGCTTGGTGTACCTCAAGGTGCAATGCTAGGACCATTATTATATATTTTGTATATAAATGATTTCAAAAAAGTAATAAGAAATAGTAAAATTGTATTTTTTGCCGATGATGGTCTAATGTATGTAAATGAAAAACAAATTAATAATGCTGTAGAAAAGTTAGAAGAAGACTTAAATAATGTTAAAAAGTACCTAAATATGAACAAATTAAAACTAAACACTGAAAAAACTAAAATAATGTTACTGCCATCAAATAATGAAATCAATCAGGTTGGCGAATTTGAATGTGTCCAAGAAATTAAATATTTAGGAGTTGTAATTGACAGTAACTTGAATTTTAAACAACACTTTGAAAAGTTATGTGCAAAAATATCCAAAAAAATAGGTTTCTTTCGCAGAATAAGAAAGAAATTATGTATTTCAATGGCTATTAAAATATATAATACCATAATTAGGCCCCATTTTGAGTATTGCTCTACGATACTATTATTGGGTACTACAGGTATGATTGAAAAACTCCAAAAATTACAAAATAAAGCTATGAGGTCAATTTTATATTGTAATCGATACACGCCAATAAGCTATATGCTAAATATGTTAAAATGGCTAAATATCAAACAAAGAATTGTGTATAGTTCATTATTATTTATATTTAAAATCAAAAATAATTTAATGCCAAAATATCTTCAAAGAAGATTAACTACAAGAGCTGAGGTTCAACCTTATAATTTAAGAAGCAATAATAATTTTAATGTACAATTGTTCGTTAATAATAGATCGCAAAATATGTTTTTTTACAAAGGAATACAAATTTATAACAGTCTTCCAATTGCTGCAAAAATTGAAACAAATCTTACAAGATATAAAAATGTTATACTTATGTTTGTTAAAAATAATTATTAAAAATCATCAATTATTTATTTACTTATTAATTATATGAATTATTTAATTAAAAATGTAAAAATGGCTTTTTCATGCTAAATAAACACAAATCAATCAATCAAAAGCAAGCAAATCCTCAGGTTGTTTAACTGGGTATCCAAAGTTTATATCGTATCCTAAAAACTTTAGATGATCAAGTGACGGACTAGTCTGCGACTTCTTGGTGTTAATACGCATACCAAATTGCGCAAATATCTCATTAATAGCTTCAAGATCCAAGGGGACTGATGTGGATATCAGCGAAACGTCACCCAAATAGATGCTGTCAAATGGCATTCTGCCAGCTGTGCGTAGGACAGCATAGAATATCAGGATACAGTTGATAATTGATCCGACTAATTGGGTGAAATAGCTACCACTCGCTATACCACTATTCTTCTTAAAACGCAAGCCCCGTGCTGTGACAATGGGGGTATTAATGAAGTATTCAACTATCCTTCGAAACATCACGATCATCCTTCGTGCGTCTGCAACTCCATGTCCTTCATAGTACGTGAAATCGATGTTCGCTTCGATTATGTCAAAGGCAATTCGAACTAGCCAGGTAGGAACAGTTTTGTCGAATTTGCTGAAGTCAAGACCAGTGTAATACATTCCAGAGACTTTGAATCTATCACAAATTCTCTTCATACCACCAGTTGCTGTTTCGAAACCATACGCAATAGGAGTATTCTCACTCGGTAGGTTCTGGTAGGCTTGGATCAAAGGCCGAGCAAATACGGCTTCTCCAAATGTGACTGTTGCGGGGTAACCCCAAACAGCGCGAACTTTGTATTCGTCGAGATCACATATGTGAGCGCGGACGAAAGCGCAGCAGTCAGGAAATCTTACATCTTCACCTCCTTTAACATAGTGCCAAAATTTTCGCACTTCACGAACTCTATCAGGATCATCTCTGATTTGACCCTTAGTTTTAACGCCATATGTAGTCCACGGCAGTCCTGGACTTTTATTCCATATATCACTTTCCATATTAAAAACATCATTCAAATGCAGCATTTTAACAGGTGTTGGTAGCATAAACCTTCTTGCAGCACAAGCAATAGCAAGATCAAGTATCGGATCTTTTGGTCTCTCGGTAACATTATCAAACTCTCTTAGGTCTTGGATTATTAGTGTTACTGGTGATCGTCGCTTTTGCGGAACTGTTTTTAAAAATGGAGTAATGAATTCACTAGGAAAAATTTCGTCGTATGTACGACTTGGGAATCCCCTTGTTCTTCCAATATAGCGTAACGGCATGTTTATAAAGTATTCTTTAGCGTTGTCGGATATCCAACGTGCTTAAAAACGGAAATTATAGGGCTTTTTAGGTAACAACGATATATCTCTTTCTCGTTTTCACAGAATTGTCAAAAACAGCAGTATGGTGAACAGCTGATTTTTTTTTTTATCATTGTTGAAAAATTGATTGAAAACAAAAGCGGGAATTTTAAAGATTTGTGCGCGAAAATTGTGAAAATTGTTGGTTTTGCTAATTAAAATAAATTTTTAAGCCACGGAAATCACAAATTTCACACAAAAAAGGATACCGCATTTAAAAATTATTTCCAAATTGTTTTCTCCAAGATCTTGAGTTTGACAGTTTGAAAAAAGCGCGATACATATTTCAATCTGTCTTCACCATAGTGTGAGCTTTGACAAGATGGTAAAACTCCCTATAGGGAGCTTAAAAATTTATTTTAATTAGCAAAACCAACAATTTTCACAATTTTCGCGCACAAATCTTTAAAATTCCCGCTTTTGTTTTCAATCAATTTTTCAACAATGATAAAAAAAAATCAGCTGTTCACCATACTGCTGTTTTTGACAATTCTGTGAGAACGAGAAAGAGATATATCGTTGTTACCTAAAAAGCCCTATAGGGAGTTTTACCATCTTGTCAAAGCTCACACTATGGTGAAGACAGATTGAAATATGTATCGCGCTTTTTTCAAACTGTCAAACTCAAGATCTTGGAGAAAACGATTTGGAAATAATTTTTAAATGCGGTATTCTTTTTTGTGTGAAATTTGTGATTTCCGTGGCTTAAAAATTTATTTTAATTAGCAAAACCAACAATTTTCACAATTTTCGCGCACAAATCTTTAAAATTCCCGCTTTTGTTTTCAATCAATTTTTCAACAATGATAAAAAAAAATCAGCTGTTCACCATACTGCTGTTTTTGACAATTCTGTGAGAACGAGAAAGAGATTTATCGTTGTTACCTAAAAAGCCCTATTGTTTGGTGAAGACAAATTTTGACAATTAACAAAGTAGCTCAGTTCGAAACTGGTGAGGTATTCATTAAGGGAACGTTACACTAGACTTTTGTTTTCTTTCTTAAGTACCGCTTACACTTAAAGTAAGCAAAGTGAAGAACACGTCATAAATTTGTACTCCTCCGTCTCCTTCCGTAGAAATCAAATTTTAAATGCGTTTTTTTGTACTTGAATACGTGTGAACAGCTAAATTCAAAATTGTAAGAATGTATGGTTTAGCCAAATTTGACAGTCCCATTTGAAATGCACGGGCACGCATAAATAGTTAAGGGCTAGTCTTTTCAGCTCTGGTTATTTGTAACCACTGTTATTTCAGTTGTTCACCATAGATTTTGTATGTGCTTCTATGGTTACCAGCAAATGTTTAAATTCAACCAGAGCTGAACATAAGAAAACTACGAATAAGAAAACTACGAATTGCAAGTATTCTAAGTAATAACGATGTTGGTTCTATATTTTTGCTTGTCGCTAAATAAAAACAAAGCGATGTCACCAACTTGCGACACATTTCCATATACAATGCAAATATTTGTTCTTCTCTGTTAGTTTTTTTTTTCAATGTTGAATAGACGATATAGGATTTACCAACTTCTATTTAAATTTATAAATTTTGTATATTGTAATTTTTTTCACGTTATAGAACCTTAAAATGTCTGTAGACGAAGTTAGTCATCAGATATTCGCAATCATTCAAAGTGTGCCGTCTGGTGCCACAAACGATGACCTAAGAAAGAGTATCCCTGATGTTACGCCTGCACTTCAAGTGGAAGGCCTTAATAAGCTATTACAACAAGGAGTGATTGAAGTTCTTAAGAAAGGAGAAAAACTTATTTACCGCACTAAGGATCCGAAAAAAAGTTCTCTGCCTAAAGAAGCGGACAATGAAGAAAAAGTTGTTTATGGCATTATTGAAGAAGGTGGCAACAAGGGCATTTGGATACGAGACATTCGGCTAATATCAAACCTCAACATGACCCAATTGAATAAAATTTTAAAGAATCTGGAAACAAAAAAGCTCATAAAAGCTGTGAAGTCTGTTAATGTAAGTTAATTAGAAAAAAATATACTCTAATTTTTCATTTTCATCATTTTACCTATTCCAGGCGAGCAAAAAGAAAGTTTACATGCTTTATAACTTAGAACCAGACCGTTCTATTACCGGTGGAGCATGGTATCAAGATCAAGATTTCGAAGCGGAATTCGTCGATGTATTGAATCAGCAATGTTTGCGGTTCTTACAAATGAAAAGAGAAACAGCAGAAAGCAAACGAGATGGTCCACTTACCTTGAAACAAATGTCATGCTGCACAGTTAAGGAAGTACACAAGTTTATATCTGATTTGGGAATCAGTAAAGTAAACTTGGATGAAGATGATCTAGAAACTATTCTCAAAACAGTCGTATATGATGGCAATGCTGAACGTATTTTAATGTCCAATGAATCTTATGTTTATCGGGCAATCAATTCACCGCTAGCTCCACCCGGTCTGGTTCAAATGCCTTGTGGAATTTGCCCGGTAATTAAAAATTGCTCAAATTGTGGTGAAGTTACGCCAACCCTTTGTCAATACATGACTGAATGGTTAGATTAAAACAAAAAAAAATAACTGAATAAATTTTCGAATTAATCCTTTCCCCGACTTCCAAATTTACGTGTCATCGTGAACTGACCCCTCGTCGAAACTAAATAATCCACCATATTATGAGTGGCTATAGGAATTATACGTGTTCGCTTGGTTTTGTCCGTTGTCGTACGTACGCGGTTTAATCTATTTTAGATGAACCCGATTTTAGGAATAACAATTTTTTCGATTGTGCTTGATTTGTAAAAATATATTTTTATCCAAGAGTCTGTAGTTAAACTTAGTGTGCTATTACACCTTGCTCGCCTGTTTTTTTAAATTCTTCTTTGAAAAATATTCAGTGAGGCTCACGCTATTACACTGTGTTTCAGAGAGTTATGACTCAAATTGTACAATCCGCTTTTTCTACATACAGCGCACAAGAGCATTTTGTATGTAAAGCATGCATTAGGAATGAAGCGAGATAGAAAAATAACGAACAAGAGAAAAGAGAATGCAAAAATAATCACAGAAAATTCGGACTGAGGTTCTCCCGTCGGCTGATTTTTTGTCTCATTGTTTTTCTCTTTCGCACTCATTGACCGTGTTTAGACTAAGAAATTTGAGAGGACTCACGAGATTTCGTGGGCGAGAGGGGTGAGAGGTGAGTACTCTCGTGAGGCAGCTTCAAATTATAAACATCGGAAGCGTGAGTACTGTTCCAATTCCAAATTCAAGTTTTTGTTCATTATCTGCTTGACTGCCGATGTGTTAACATCGCAGTATATTCATAATTAAGCTAGACGCAGAGTGATAGAAAATTAATTCTTGGAAAAGGGAACAAACAGAAGCATTAATAATAATTTATGGATGTTATCTTCTTTTATAAAATGCAAAAAATTCGTGTCGTATAATTACTTCACTTCATAAAAATTCCACCCGCTTCCTGTGAGGCGTCCTCAATAGAGGACCTGTGTAATCACGAGATTACTCACCACGCCAGACTCAAATTTCCCAGTCTAAACACGGTAATTGTGTTCAAAAAGAGGCGAGCCTCCTGTCGCAAGGTGTAATAGCTATACCACTAAATGTGCCCAGTTTTAGCCAACTCACAAACCAACTTCGAAAATTACGTGGCCTGTCACTTTGATGCTGTCACTTTTTTCTGTCACGTCAAAACGTAAAAAACCAAAAACTCGATTATTTTATTTTGTGAGATGTAAAATATTTTATTCCTTTCGAAACACACAATAAACTTTTATAATTCTGTGCATTTATTACTATCAAAGCAACAGTAATATTTAATTTAGTTTTATCAAATTCATAATGGGTCTTTGTAAGTGTCCAAAACGTAGAGTAACAAATCAATTCTGTTTCGAACATCGCGTCAATGTTTGTGAACATTGTATGGTCACTAGTCATCCAAAGGTAAATGCTGAATACAAAAACTATTAATTGAATTTATGCTTTACAAGATTTCTTCTTCTGTTTAGTGTATCGTCCAATCATACATTCAATGGCTTAAAGATAGCGATTACGTTTCCAATTGTAACTTGTGCGGCCTGACTCTTGAGAATGGCGATTGCATTCGATTGATTTGTTATCGTAAGTTCTGCTCGCTTTATGATTTGTTCATGCAATTTCAACAATAGACATTTTCAGATGTATTTCACTGGGACTGTTTGAATGCCCGGCAAGCAGCACTTCCACCTACAACAGCGCCAGGTGGACACACATGCCCGTCGTGTTCGAATCCAATATTTCCGCCGACGAACTTGCTTTCACCGGTTGCCGATATGTTAAAAAGTCGTTTGGGACAAGTTAATTGGGGTCGTAATGAACTAGGATTGCCAATGGTAAAATAAAAGATTGCATCCACTATTGATTCTTATTGGCCTTGTTTTAGCTTTCAGATGAATCTTCAAATAAAGCAAACACACAATCGGTGTCCATGAGTACCATGACTAAAGTTCATCACAGCAATGTTGAACGAAACAAGTCTAATGGAGCATATTACAACAATGGCAATAGCAAGCTAGATAGCCCACATTCCGTATTGCTGATGGATGCATTTAATCCACCATCAAATGATTCACAAGGTAGGATCAATAACCTTTATTCATTTATCACATTGCCCTACATGTTAAAACAAAACTGGAGCTTTTCGTTTCCTTTCTATGCAATCAACTTCAGTTCATATTTGTTAACTACAGTAAATGCGAAGAGTTCGCTATTATAATGCTTCTGTATTTCGGGGAAATTTCAAAGTCGAGCTTACTTTTTTTCGATCATACATTCCCAACTTATTTAGTATGCTCATTCATTACTATCTATATTGTTGATTTCTCTGCCAGTAGTCTTCACGATTTATAGCAACAGTCGTAACTTGTTTCTCTCAAGCCTGTGTGGTCGTTATAATCTGTGACGACTGACGGTCGCTTGTAGCTTTCCAGCGATGTACTTTCTACTCAGAATTCTTGTCTTTTTGAACGCTTTATGGGATTTTTTACTGTATAACATCTACACAAATATCCCAAATGCTTTTGCATTATATTCCGTGTAATGCTTCAGAATATTTCGAACTTTGATATTATAAACTTTTTCACTGACTTCGAGAAACCTTTGCACACTTTGCTTTAGTCTTTATTTGACAGCAAATCAACACCCAATCAAAGCGTAATTGTTTACCGCCAGTTTCGCAATCCAAAGGTTCGTATAAAAATCAATCTCACAACTTACAAGAAGTCGATAAAATAATTCTACACCTTGGAAATTTCAAATCACTCCACATTGTTCTTTTTATCCATTCACTATTCCCATTCATAAATCATGATCATTTTAACTCTTGATCTTAACAGCAAATAGCAGACGTCCTTTGCTACCACGGCAATCCCCCATTGGTGGAACTGATCGAGACGACAATAAATATAAGCGACGGACACCTGCTGAGATCTTTTCGCGTTGGTCGCGGCGCTTCTATGCACCATCATCTAGACCGCCCTGGCGGCGCACCTGGTTCCTGGTGCTTAGTGGAATTTTAGCATTTATTATAATTATCTACATGATGGCGTTCTTTGGTCGTAGCCTATCAACCGATTCTTCAGAAGATGCTTGGAATAACAACCCCAATCCGAATGTTCACTATGAATAAAAAATACTATTGCATCGAAAAGTATAGAGATGAAAACTAATTAAAGGGGGCAATTATTAAAATGCGTTTAAATGAAAAACTCCTGTGATTCCACAAAAAAAAAATTAAATAAATTAAAATCCAAAGGAAACCGCAAACAACAACAATGCATTGTGTCTCTTATGATCTATTCATGTGCAACACATTCTATTATTTCTTTTCTGTTTAATGTTTCGTATTAAAATTAAGGTTAATTATAATATATTGTTTTTATATATACTATATAGTGGAATATCATCAAAATTATATTATAAAAAATAAAACTCCAACATAACATAACTGTAAAAATGATTTTTATTTAAAGTAATTTTCCGTTTCCTTTATACGAAGGCATTGAGCAAAACTTAATAGTTAGCCAGTCAACAACTGGAGTTGGACAGATACCGAAAAGAAATCGGTATATTTTATATCTGAAAAAAAATTGTTTCAAATTTAATTATTAGTACACATATTTTGCTTTTTTTTGGGTGTTTTCATAAACGTCAGAGTAACTAAGTTCTTCTTATAGGACATAGCTACTAAACTAATAAGAAACAAAATGTTAACCTTCAGAAAATATGTGTTTTTTATCAATTTTTTCATTGCAGGTCTTAGTTAGTCTGACGGTTATGAACATATCCGTTCTCTTACCTCATAGGCTCATGAATATACATCGATCGTGGATATGTATTTAAAAGAGCGTCCTTAAATTTTTCCAACAAAAGTTTATCGTTCATTGCATTTGGTGGCTTAGAACCTGATATTATTTTCAAATATTCATTGTATTCATTGAAATACTGGCCATAGAATTTCAACTGTTCTGAGTTTAGTTCGTTTTTCATTTCAAGAGCGTGACTTTGTTGCCGTGCCGAAATATTACTACTAGTCACAAATGATCCCGGTATAAAATTAACAACTTCTACACCGTATTTTTTCAGTTCAACTCGTAGAGCATCATTCCAAAAGCGAAGAGCTGCTTTTGATGCAGCGTATGGTGCCAATCCAGGAAGACTCTATTTAAAAACAACACAAAATTCACAAAACGAATAAAACAAATGAATAAAACAATTAACATTTATTAAAAACAAAGTAAATCATAATAAATAGAATAGGTAATACACATATAAATATTGAAATAGGAAGTTCCAACTTTGTTTTAAAAGACAAAATCATTTTTTTTTTGTGTTCTTCAAATAGTTATTGAATGATGAATAGATTTACAAATAAAGTAAGAAGAGGAAGTCTTTAAATCTTAGATTCTACTGTTAATTATAACTTTACGTTTGTAATTTTTGGAGTGGATTTGATTATTTAAATAAATAAAATATATAATTTCAAACAAAAAGGATAAGAATGTAAAAAGTTCCGCCTTTTAAGTTTGAAAAAGTAAAAGGTTTTAGTTTTTTTTAAATAATTTGATGAAGTATTAATTTCTTTGTCCTATTCCATTTCATTATTATTTGTACATGTAATTTTATTAGGTAAATGATTTAAACCATTTTTAGAATAATAAGAAATATAATTTACCTACTTACGAAAACAATGTAATGTTACAAATTTGTATTCAATTTATATTGTATATACATTTCTATAACTTACGTACGAAAACAATGCTACACATACGCCATTAGTGTACACCATTGTATATATATTTCTATATGTATTTTCACTGAAACTCTTTCGTATAAAAATCTGCTACCGGAGCCGTTATCGATTTATGTAAAAGGCCCCGCAAGATTTATAATACCCCACGTGGTATTACAAATCTTGCGGGACCTCGCCGGTGCCAAAATCACCTTATCATATCAATGGTACCTGCCATACATAAATTCTATAGAAAATGAGATTTTTCTCGAAACAAAATACGATCGATTTGATAAGATTATTTGAAATCTTATCTGATTTTTTGCCAATAGTAAGTAGGTAGTATAAAAGCTATAGAAACTCTATTTTTACTTGCGATTTTTGTTTATTATATCCATAGTCAAAAGTTAGTAATCTGCCACAAGAACAAGTTTGTCCGACCCAGAGGTACCTTTTGTTTGGTTCTGATTGATCTATGTTCCCTGATACTATTCAAAGAATGACAGAAGTTCCACTGAAAAACATCTTGCAAAACCATATAAGTATTTGTTATGAGGGAGCACAGCTCTGAACATTTAAATTAATTTTAAGTGGCTATCAAAATTATTTTGTCTCCAAAAAAAGTTCAATGGTGATGCATTATTTTTTACAATAGCCACAACCCAATAACAATTACTATTAAATAATGCCAACTTTATTCAGTTATCAATCGCACCGAAAATTACTGTGGAAGGGTATAAGATCGTAATTCAACGCTGTATACAAATCGATTTAAATTTAAATATGTTTAAAGTTTATAACAAAAAAAATATTATTATCTATGTGCGCATTGCACATAGCACCACTTACAGCCAGCGCTATCAGTGTTCAAAAATGTAATTTATTGTGAACAAATTTCCATAAAAACTAACGCTATCTAGTAAATAATGGAAGAATTTGTTGTGATTTTTTTTGACATTTTTGTGTGTACTGACTAAGAAAATTTCCTTTCTCTGTCCCTTTGCACATAGCGAATAAGATTATAGTTGCTTCTTTATTTATAAAATTGTTTTAATTTTTACAACATATTTTTTAAAAATAGCAATGCGTTTCGGTTTTATAAAACCATTAACGGGTTTAATTAATAGGTGATGGGTGTTGTTCTTGACATGTTCAAACGTGCAAGAACAACACCAAGAACATATCAATCAAGCTTAATGATAGTTTTATAAAACCGAAACGCGTTTTTTGAAATAATGTAAACAATTAAAACAATTTTATAAAAAAAAAACGAATACATAAACATGGATCCTAAACAACCAACAACAAAGTATTTTAGCTTTGTTTCGATATGAAATTTAAAAATTATAAATTTGTAATAAGTTAGAAAGGAAACCTGCTGTAGTTTAATAATTTGATTCTAATTAAAGATCTATTTAGTCGTTAACAAGAATATCAAAACTAATAATAAACCTTTATATGGTAGCAGATACATATCGCTGGATTTGAGTGATTAATTTGATTAAAATCGTTAAATTTGTTTTAATATAGTTATAATAACGTTAATTCTTATTTTTACATTTATAATTTAAATTAAAAAAAAATCTTCTGTAGAATAATCTTTCTTCCCACCGTCTAGGTTACATATTTTTGCGGCTAACAGGTAGGTTGTTATGCTGTATAAGAACTACAAAGTTGTCAACATTTTGAGTCGAGTTTTAAAAACTTTTTTAGTGAAAATATTTTTTTAAATTTTGTGAGGACGCTAGCTGAAAAAAAATTATCTATTTACCTATTCTATCTTACTCAAAATACACATATGTATGTATTATCTGAATATCTATCGTTATTGGCAAACATATTTGAAAATTTCGTTCAAAATAACAACTAAATGTGTAGAAATATTCGTAGCGATTTCGAACATGTTGTTTTCCATGTGTTTTTTTCTGATTGAATTTTAAATTGTTAGGGAATCCTTGATATGCTGTTGATACCTGACTTGAATTTTAAGTATGTATAAGCAATGAGGGATTTCTAGACGACTCGATGACTATTTTTTTTTCTTTTATTCTGTTATATCTTATTCTTGTTCACTATAAGATACCTTAATTGTATTTGGTTGGGATTGCATTTATAACTCAGGTAAGTAGGTATGAGGTATTTAAAAAATAGAATTTATATTACCTGAAGACCACAATGACTTGTGACGTTAATGATTCTTCCTCGATGTTGTCGTATTAGCGGTAACAATTCCTTGGTAACTCGCATCGTACCCAAAAGATTAACATTAATTTGCGATTCAAATAGATTTTTGGTTTGCCATTCGAATTCACCAAAACACATCACACCAGCATTATTAACCAATGCTGTAAAAATATATTCGTTTTCATTTTCAATCAATTTTTGAATCAAGTTATGTGCGTTAATTATTGTATCCTGTTTCAAAAGATCCAATTCCAATGTTATCATTCGTTTAGGATCAGAAACACTCTGCAGTAGCTTAGCACCCTCGGATTTACAATTGTGGCAACCAGAAACCACTGTCATATTAAGTGAGTGACAAAAAAGAGCCAAACTGAATCTGCAATACAAAATGGTTTGTTTAAAATAAAAAAAAATAAAATAAGTAGGTAGGTATAAAACAAAAATTACCCTAAACCAGAATCACAGCCGGTTATGAAGACAACATTTTTTGATGATAAAGTCTTTAATTTCCTGCCGTAGCCGATCATTGAAAACAATTGTCGAATCATCATTATTTTGGAAAAGTATCTTTTTTGTTTGTTTGTTTTGATATTCAGTTCGAGTATTCGATTATTGTTGCTTTTTTTTTTTGTTTGGTCTTATTATGATTTTGCCAACTCGCTAGAGAACGATCTTATCAGGCCGGTGTAAATAGAAATACTGAATTCTGGTTTTGTCTGTAGGCTTATGGAAGAAAGTGAAGAGGCAATATCTCGTTTCAAGTTTCAGACTTTGAATTTCGAATTTATCTGTCGATGGTATGTATAGAGACAGAGACAGGGAATACTGATTTGGGAATATACGCACATTAAAACATGGAATAAATCTCATGATGTAGGTGTGTTCAGGATAATATTGATTCAAGGCCGATCCGTGGGTTAAACTTAACACATTTAAGTGATCACATAGAGGTATGTATTTATATAAGAGCAGCCACATGGCGCACATGAGTACAAATTATTTTGTTTAAATTTCCTTTTTGTTTGGGTTTGGATTGGTTTATCATTTTTTCTGTGAATGTCGAATGATAAGATTGAAACAAAAAACTAAAGACATCGTTGAGTCTTATGTCTTTAATTTATTTATTTTGAATATTTAAACATGGGTTTTAAAATAGTAATCAATACAATAAAGGGCAATATTTTGTAAGTGGTGTTCAATATAACACCCATAATTAGAGAAAAAATCAATAAAAATTACATTACTTTGAAAATTGAATACGCTCAGATTGTTGTTCGAGTCTTTTTTCATAATTATTTTAAAAAAATCGTAGGACATGTCTGATTTTTTTAAGACAAACTTATTAAATAAGTCGTAGTGCCGAACATCTCCAGTGCTCGAACTATTTATATTTTCTTGTTTCTTGGGTTTCCCGCTTAAAATCTATTCCGACATATGTAGGTTCTCATAGGTACTCATTTAAAAAATGAAACTCAAGAAATAACTAAATATAACGATTTTTCTAAAGAGTTCGAGAACTGGAGATGTTCGGGAACTGGTGCCACTACCATACCTATACATTGAAGTAACAAAATAAAAGCAAAATCCTCAATCAGTTAAAAAAAATGATTATAAGAAATAGAAGTAATTACGTCATTATTTTTTGGCTATCTAGCCCTTTTTAGTTATTTGAGTTTGGTTTAAGATTCATTGAGTCGCCAATAAAAAAATCTAAGTTAAAAAAAAACAAACCAATTTAGTTCCAACCATCTGAAAGACCTTTGATAATATATCACTCAGACCATTTTCTATTATGGTAATGTCATGTTTATTTGTTATCTTCGCATTGTGTTTGTATGTGTCCATAATTTTGCCTTTTATCACAAGTAATAAACAGTCATATGAGAGGTAGTTAATAACATTTCTCCAAAAATGTATTACAACCAAAAACAAAGATTTCAACTGAAATTCCTCATTCAAATTTTTATTCAAATCTTATGTATTTTTAACTGCATTGATGAGTGATTAAACAAAAAAAAAAAGAAACAAAAGTAAGACGAACAATTTTTAACAATCTTCAAAAACATTTTAAAGACACATTGACATCATCCACATTTTATAAGTACGAATAGGTACATTATTACTCAATTTACAAACTACAAATATATTTTCTTCTTCGTTTCCCTTTTCGGACGATGTTAATAATTTCGAAATGTGTTGGGGCATGACACCTCTCCAGAAATTACCCCTGAAAAAATAAATGAAATAACCCTCCAAGTTGGGATGTTATTGTTTGGGTTTTTGCAGTTTTTTATTTAAAGTTTGCATGTACCCAAAGTTATTGATATAAAGTTTCCAAACTCGCATCCACCCCAAATCCTATAATGAGGCCAGGAGGGTGCAGGGGTGTTGTAGGGGGCAGCATGTCCCCTCTAAAATAAATCACTTAATGCTTTCGTCTACGTAACATTGGGGACTTCTTTTATAATTGAATACGGGGACATAAAATTCAACGGAAAAAATGAACTGTCGTCGCCAAAAACCCATGAAAAAAGTACCCAATTTTTCCAAATTTTGGGGATTTATTTCATATGAAAAAACTTCCTACTTTCATACAAATTTTTGAGGCGTTTTTTCATTTCTTTTTTGGGAGTTTATTTCTTGCTGAGTTGTTTCACGGAGCCACAACTGAATGAAGCTGGTGTGAAGTCTACTTTTGTTTGTGCCAAGAGTATTTAGACCTGCATCTTCTTTTAAGCGATTGTACTTTCGTATGTTTTCGACTCTCCGGCTTCGAATCCTAAGGAATTTAGGATTGGTATATAAGTTGCATGCACTCTTTTTAAGATGAGTCGTAAGTCGCTCACCTCGGTGTTATTTGTCCTGATGTGACGTTTCATATAGCAAACTATTGGGTATGTGTATGTCATTTTCTTGTTCTTTGTTTTGAAAAAGTTGTTTCGAAAAATTGTGCTTTAAAAAATAACATGTATTGTTAGTTGACTAAAGATTGTTTACATTCAATGTTTGTAACATCAAACGAAGCAAAAAATGAAAAAGTATTTTTTCAGTACTTGTTGTTATTTCCACTTATTATTTTAGTTCCCTGATTGTTAAAAAAGAAATAATAACACTGCCCGTTTCGTTTCATAATGGCTTTGTCCATATGGCCGATGTAAACAATATATCTGTGGTAGTAAATTGTGACAGCACTCCCAACACTCCCAATTCAATTCAGGAAGGCAAATTAGCACTCCCCAACATCACTCCGAACAGCCAATCGACCGGTTTAGGAAGGTTTTTTTTTCACTCGGAGGGCCCTCCGAACGTCCGCTCGAATATGACATCAGTAAAGTGTGTGAAAATTCTTCTATTTTTTCACATAATTTTATTTTTTGATTTTTTTTCAAAATTAGAAGATATTTCACACACCTACTCCGAATTGAAGAAACGCTACTTGTATGTGTGTTGCTCTTTCGAGCATGCGATCTTCAAAAATCAACAATTTGAAAATAATTGCTTTCAATAAAATAACACAAGATTATTTTTGTCTTAAGATGGTATATATTGCAATTTTCTTTTAAAGATTATCGATACAATAATTTGCAATAATGTATGCTGTTGCTCTGCTATTGTTCTTTCCTTTAAATTTTGTAAAGTGTAGCATTTTCTTATGTATTGCTTTTGATTAACTTTGATTTCTTTGATTTACAACACTATTTTCTTTTTGATTGAATAGAAAAACTATGAAACTTTTTTGTTTGTTTATATAATTTGTTTTATGTAATTTAAAATATAGTTTTGCTTTTGTCAAAAAATATATATTATATTATTTTTAATTATTTTTGTTCATCAAATTACAGATTTTTAACATTATGGTACATGTACATGCAAATTGATTTTAACAATACAGTTTGAATTTCTTTGCTCTTGGTATAATTATTTATTTTATTTTATTTAAATATACAAAATATGTTTATGTAGTTTTACAGTTTTTTCAAAAGTTATAGATAAACAGTTATTAAAATATGCTATAGAAAAAAGTAATAGATATTTTATTAATTATTGCTTTTGCACAAAAACACAAGGCGACAAAGGTTTTCTTACTGCATAGTTAGAAATAGAAAACGATTTTTTTTTATATCTTTAAGATGTGATTTTGTGTTATATTTTTCTCTTCTAAAAATGTTTTTTAAACGATCGACAAAAAGGCTTTATATTTTCTTTTATTTAAATTATTAAAAATTTATTGATTGATTAAGTAAGTAAAAAGTTTATTTTAACTTCCTGATGCTAGAACTAAAAATTAAGATTAAAATTTTTTTTAAACTTTTTGTTTTCTTTATAAAAGAATTGAATATAAATACATACAATCATTTAACTCGTTTTCCTTTATTTCTATTTAGATTTTGCGCTAAGGAAATACATAAGTAATTTATTTTATTTGTATTATAATCGACTTTTATTTAAATTTATTATGTATTATTTTATTTTTAAATATCACAACGCCTTCTCTTTTGTTGGTTTAACGTTTTATTTTTTGTTTCTTTGTTAAATCTTCTAAAACAAATTAAATTACAATGCTTTCTATACATTTTTTCGCTAGATATAAATAAAACAAAAATTATAATAATAATATTTAATAAAAATAATACAAAAGAATTTGAGGACAATAAAAACAAAACATTTGCCTTAAATTTAAATTCTGCTTACAAAATAAAAAAAAGCGATTTTAATCGTCACCTTTACACATTCTACGTCTTTCTATGTAAACATTTTAGTTTTCTGTCAACAGGATTTACATATAATATTCGTTTAACTATTATAAACTGACCAGCTTAGAAGGTTCGCTGGTGGGTGTGGATAGTTCAAGGGGATGCTTGTTTTGCGACGAGCAAGTTGGAATAAGGGGACCAGAAACCGGCGTTAGACCGGTACCACCATCCATAAGACTGTCAAAGTTGAACATCACTCCACTAGATGGCGTTGTTATCGCCACACCATTTATATCGGTGACAGGTTTGCCGACGCCATGCATCATTTGCAGGGGAACATTTAGCGAGCTGGGCCGTTGCTTGGCCGGTCCAGACGGTTTCAACATGGGCGGAGGTGAATTCGTTATGGTGGGTGTGTTTAAAGCAGCGACTGAGGGTATCGATGCAGAAATAGTAGATACATTTGGTAATGGTGGCACCATCATGGCTGATGAAGAGTGTGACAACATGACACGTTTTGGTGGCGTGGGTCCTTCGTCGGGGCCGTCGAACTGATCATTGGGTTCACTTTTTATGCACTTTAAGTCGAAATCTGGCAAAATAACGGGCTTGAGATCGAGAGGCGAGCCGCGGCCATTGCCACACGAGTTGAAAGTATCCATTAAAATATTGTTATTGTTTGGTCGGACTTTGCGACACTGTGAAGTGTGTTCTTCGAATATTTTTTGGAGTTGTTCTTTGGCATCGTGAAGACTTAGCATTTCCTTTTTAAGGCTTTCACGCTTCTTCTCAAGCACGGCAACCTCATCCAAAAGCTCATTTGTTTGATCGACACGACGTTTTCGACAGCGAGCCGCAGCCAATTTATTGCGTTCCCGGCGAACTTTTCGTTTCTCTTCTTCTTCAGGTGACATGTGTGTTGTTTTTGTGGGACGGCGGCCACCTTGGTTGCGGCGGGACGGAGTGCTTGTCGTTGTGCCCGAAGTTGATGATCCATTTTTACCACTACCAGTAGCACGTGCCAGGGCTCCCGAGAAATCATTAACAGCATTTGAGGTAGATGCGGTATTAGTGCAACCGCCGCCAGTGCCATTACTATTAAAGGACGGACTGTCGTTATTTGTTGTGGCTACACTTGCTATAAGAAAGAAAAAAATAGTCAATAAAATTTAACAGATCGGTGTTATTTTTAACAATTTACAAGTATCTGTTGTAGCCATGGAATTCTCTTCGTTCACTATGGGGGTCGTATGCCACGAGTTCTGTGAATCTTCCGATGATGGCATGCTGTTTGTTTCATTATGGAATTCGGGTAAATTATATGGTGCCCGAGGCGGGACAAAGCCAGCTTGATAGGGTAAAGGATTTGGCGTATCAGTTGTTAGTTCGATGAATGTTTGTTCAATATTGCGAAGTGTTGTTGGGGTTAACGTTGATGTGGTGAGAGTGGGTACACCACTTTGAATGCCATCTAATGAGACAAGCTGTAAGTAAAAAAGTAAATAATTTTGTTTATTTGTTATTTTAAAAGTAAACAAAAAAATCATACATATTTGGCGACATATTGTCAAAAACGATGGCGTATTTAAATAAATTTCTGATTCGAATTCGATTTATCTACATTATTTTTGCTAACGATCCTCATAAAGCATTAAATATCTGAGCTGTTTATTGATCAGTTTTGAGTGAGCTTTCACAAGGCAAATAAAAATAAAAGGTGGGCTACTAAATTACATACACAACATTCCTCTGACGTAGGTTGGAAGGTGTTTTAACCAATATCAAAATTGAATGTAAAACAATCTAAACGAATATACGCCGAAATGGCAATAAACAATACATTTCTACTCTTTGCTTTTATTTTATCATCTTCAGCCCACGTGGTTAGTGGCACAATATTTATAATAAATTGAAATCTAACAACGGCAATGGGCGTGCTGCGGAAAACAACGTTCATATTATGTGGGTATATAAGCATCAAAAACATGGTCTCTTTCTTTTAGCATCATAACGTCTATACAGAGTCGACATATTAAAAAATCCCACTCCAAAGCTTTCTTGGTCGTAAGATTGCACTCATTGAGGCTCACAAGACTCCTCTTTTTTCCCTGCTTGAGACAAATAATTGTAGTTTTTTTTTTTTTTTTTTTGTTAAATGAAAATAAAAACACTAAACAAAATGTTTTTTTTTTCTTTTTTTCTTTTTTGTTTATTAAATTCAACTCATGCTCTTTGGGGAATCGAGGGGATATTTGAATGATTTTGAGATGCTGGCTGTGGTGAATTGTTTGAGTTTGTAGGTACTTTGTAAACTGGTGCTTCCTAGTTTTTCACCCTGATTCTATTTATAACGATGAACTCGTTCGTTTCTTTGAATTCAGTAGAGTTAAATTAAAACTAATTCTTGGTATTTTTTTTTGTTGCTACTCTCTAATTATTTATTTGCTTTAATTGTTGGTTTTGCGATGATGTTTGTTTTTTTTTAACATAGCTGTTATCGAAGTAAGAAATCCTTTAATAAATGATACTGACAAAAATGGCAACATGCGATAGTACTTTTTTTTATTTGAGAGCGTTACTTTCAGACATCTATAAGTAGATAAGCAGTTAAATAAATAGTTTCTATTTCCTGTTGGTAATATCGTTGAAATAGTTGAATAAAAATAATTATTTAATGAGGCGAGTGTAATTATTATTAGGTTTTATAGCATTAAATAAAATTGCACTTTTATTTTTTTATTGTTATTATTTTTGAATTCGACTTTATATAAGATTTTATCAATTTGAAACTGTTTTTAACAAAGCACATAGAGGTGTTTTTGTTACAATGTACATACTATTTGGAAACACTATACAGACGCTATAAGAAATGTTCAGATCCTAGTTTTTTTTTCAAAATGTTGACCCTTTAAAAAAACAAACCATTAAAAACATAAAAGTCACGTTAAGCTAAAAAAAATACAACCCATAAAAAGTTCTTCTTAGTGATAACAGCGCTTTCTGGATGTCAATTCGGTTATTTGGAAATTATCAATAATTTTTACTTAGCATCATGGTAAGGAGAATTCGATTCAATTATGGTTTACATATGTACATATAAGGATAACATTTGAACATTTTAAAATTATTAAGGCAAGTTCAGCTTAGTAAAACTGTAAAACGTGCGTAGTAAAACTGTCATACTAAACTATAAAAAAAATCGTAGTGCGATAAATATTTTACAACAAATATAAAATTAATGAATATGGCTAAGAGTACGAGTAATAGGTTTGTTCGATGAGCCCTGAAGTCATCCTAGAAAGTCTATCTTTTCAGACTTTGAAACCGCTGTCGCCTGAAACTCACACCAAAATAGGCACATAATATGTATGTATATCTTGGAATTTGTCTGGGTCGAATTTCGATTACGTTTTTTTTGGAGTTGTCAAAGAAAACTGACCACGAACAATTCAATACTCTAATCATTTGACATATTTGGTTAAATTTTGTAGCGATTATTTGCAAATATGTAATATGAACTCGACATTGTTCGCAAATGCATTTGATACATATCTTACCATTTGGTTTCAGTTTTTTGCAAAAGAGTATATTTTATATTAATTAAATTAGAATTTATTAATTAAATTACTTGTAAATGGTCGTATTTGATTTGTTTCGATTTTTTGCGCTTGCAACTAGTTGCGAAGCTTGTAAAAGACTGCAAATGCTTTAAAATCATTTTAAATTATTTACACACTTTACCTTACTTTAAAATGCGTCTATGACAGCAAACAAAACAGCTAGTTAAGTAGATATTCAATATCTTGAGAGTAAATATGGTTTTTGTTTAGGGCGGAACTCGGTACATAAAAATAAAATATTATATTCGCTGGTTTGAAAATTCTATTCAAAATTTAGAAAAATAAGATCATTATTAAACTAAACTAATTCTCTTCCGTTCAAAGGACGAGTCGAGTGTTTTTCATCACCTAATGAAAGCCTAAGCCTCATCCGTTGTCACAAAAGCATAAACGAGTACGTACATATATATTTTCCAAAAACAAAACCATAAAATTTTACGTGTGACTCGGAAAATTCATCGAAATTTTCCAATTTCAGTTAAGGAACTGTAGAAAAAGGGTATTCAAAGTTGGGTCACTTGATCAAAAATCTTTCAAAAAAAAGGAAAAAAAAAATAAAATAAAATGATAAAGACGCTTGAATTATTTAGTTTTTAGACATTAATTTATTATGTTTTAATTAATTTAATATGAATATAGATGTAGACCATTTTTTTTTTAAATTAGCTAAACAAGACCGTAACTATTCCTTAACTAAAATTCGGAAATACCGATGGATTTTTCGACTCACGCCCGAAATCTTATGGTTTTGTTTTTGGAAAATATGTTTTTAAAGGTAATAAATATTTCCGGTTAAAAAATTGCCTACAGGTATAAATCGCGAAAAATAGGTTGCAAAAAAAGTGACCTTATTCAAGTGACCGGCAGTGCACTTCCAAAGACCACTAGCTCCTATATTTTTTGCCCTAGCGATTTTACAATGGGAAGTTGTTTACTATGAAGCATATGATCTTAAATCTCTTGAAATCGCCAATCAAACAAATATTTTATGGCGCGAACAAAGTTTAAAAACTCTTAAACCCATCCCACATCTTCCTACATTAAAAATTTGAATATACATATAATATTTGTTTTGAATCAAATTATAATAAAAATAATAATAAAAATCTATCTATAAACTCGGTGCTCTTTTACTGTAAATTAGATTACCATTTAAGGAATTCCATACAGCAATTCTAAGAAATGTATGAAAAATAAAACCTCCACAATTTTAAGAGTATTAGAGTTGCCACTGCCTACATTCACATATGAAGACTCACATTTAATTGAATTAAATTGAAACTAATTAATTTGAATGAGATGAAAACTTGTGTGTGCCGCGACGAAAAATTCTAAAACTTGGAACTAACAGACAACCCACCTTTGGCCTAACCAAAGCAATAAGTCGCCCACCCCCTTTTCTCAATAGTTTTCAATTAAATTGAAAAAATATATATTTAATTTTGGATTGAATAATATAAAAATGTAGGTACCTGATGCATAAAAAGCTCATTGGCCAAGAAGTTTGCAATTTCGCAAGCATCCATTTTTGTTTTTAATAGTTATATTTTTATTTAATAATCAAAATTAAGAGTTCGTGGTTTAGATTATTATATTCGTTGTAAATATATGTAATTTTTTTTATAATTTTCTATTTAATATTAAAAAAAAGATCGCAATCGACTAGACTAGAGTATGAATAAATTAATTAAATATCATGCACACGTTAAATATTATTTTTTTCTTTTTTTTAGATAGAAAACATAAAAAATACTTTTCTTAGAAAAGAATTAAAAATAAATTGTTTATTTATTTATTTTATTTAATTTCGCACAAAAGAAATTATTTCCTAGTATATTTGTTCTTTTTTTCTGTTTGTAAATTAAATGTATTTTTAGCTTATTCTCGTTACAAGTTTAGTTCGTTTATGTTTTTTTTTATATAAATGTTTATTTCAGTTGATGAGTGATTTATTTTTTATGTATGTATATTTTACGTAGATTAATATAGATAGATATATTTACAAAAAGTCAAAAGATATTCATACTAGAATACCGCTTCTTTGGTAGTCGTTTTCTGGTGGTTTTTTGAATTTCATAAACTCAAATCCAAATATAGACTCAGATTTTTCTGAAATATATTGTATCCGTTCGTTATTAATGTAATAATAATGTATCTGCTGTAATAATTGGTTCAGCATTAACTGTGATCCGAAGATATTACTTTTTCTGATTAATAATTTTCCGATGCACTTGATGTTTGCTGAGAACATAATTTATTTTGTCGTTTTAATTAATGTAAAATTGTATCTGAATTGCAGCAGCGTAAAAAAATTATTATATAATTATTCGCATGGAATATTTGAACTAACGGTGTTTTATGAAAAGATTTTATTTTTCGCGTTTTCAATACCGAAATCGATGTAGTGTTTTTAGAGATATTTTTTTGTTATCTTGAAGTTTTTTTTTTTGTTTCGTTCGTTCGTAATATGTGTTGTATTTATTTTTTTCTTTCTAAAATATATTCACGCGATATTTTTAAATTTCTTTTTGTTTAATAGAAATTTTCTACCCGCTGAAGTGAGAGCTTTTCAAGCTTCAGGGGCTCGGACTCGGATTCGACTAATCAAGATAGATTTTCTGCGATATTTGCAAAGAGTAAAATTTTCTTTGCCGCGCTCTTTTTTCTATCTTTTTTGTTTTTGTATATTTGTGTGGTGGCAATGATGATGATGATGGTGATGGTGAGTTTGCGATCGGATCTATATAAAATACTTTTTCCTTCATTCGTTGAGTGTCATGTTTTTGTCTTTTTCATTTTTCTTGTGTGCTCTATAGCTATCCATTAGGATAGATGCAATGTTTAGATACATTTAGATTTTAATTGTATTTTTAATTCGATTTTTTTTGTGTTCTCTTTTGTTGTTGTTTTAAGATTTAAGTGATCGTGCTGCTTTATTTTTTTGCCAAAACAGCATTATTCTTGTTTTTTTTTTTGTATTATTTTCTGCGTGGATACACGTTGTTTAATTCTATGTTAGCCTTCTTGAATGTACTCTATTGGCTCGTGTCACATTTAAAATAAATTCATTTTCATTTGGTCAGAACAGGTGTTTCGAATAGTTCGTCACAAATTGTGTGTGTTTTTTAAAACAAAAACAAATTGTTTTTATTTTTACTCATAATAACGTCAAGAAATAAAAATAAATGCAATAGATTTTCGAGGATTTACAAAAAATGATTGATGCGTTTGGTAGTGGAGGTATTTTAAGATTATTTTTGCAATGTACTTTTTGGTTTATAAAACATATGCAGAAGAGTAAAGGATTAGGCTATTTTTGTAATTTTTTGAAATTTTGAATAATGCACAATGATGATGATAATCAGAGAGAATGTGTGTAGATTAACATTGTTGCTTAATGTGGGACAATTTTTTATTATAATAATTATAGTTAAGCTTAATTGCTTGACATATGAATATATTATTAATTGATTACTAGGATAATAGTTTGCCAAAAATTAAATTATGCAATTTAAGAAAATTCAGAGAAGGTGTTAATGCTAATAAGACAAATAAATTAATGGGTTAGGTAAATAGTTTACATGTTTAAGAAGAAATAAAGACACGGAATTTACAGTAATAGAAACATTCTTTTTTTAATATGAAATAATTTATATGTGTTCCTCATGTTTTCTTTGTTCTGACTAAATATAAGAATGCACTGAGAAAAAATGTTAAGAACTTAAGAAGGATTTTGTTCTTCAAATATATTTGCTCGGTTCGTCATTGGGTTGATCTTTTCTGTGGTCGATCCGGTCAACACCTCAAGAAGATCTATAGGTCAAATGGGAAAGTTGTGATCCCTTTCAAGATCATAGCATTGTCAAGAGAAAAAAATAAGAAGATGAATTTAAGAAAGTTCTTGATAAGCTTACAAGGTGCGCATTTTTCCCTATGAACTTTATACCGTGTTAAATAGACAATAGTATATATTTAAATAATTTATATATCAAGATGTCAAGTTATTTTTAGATCAAATTCTTGTAAAAAGACAAAACTTGGACAGATTTTGATATCAGTGCTGAGTTAATTTTTAAAACAATTACGTTACCTAATTACACAACATTTATATATATTTATTCAAACTCTTATATGTTGTTAACTTAACATTTCATTTAGTTGTTTTTACATTTCTTGATAGTCTTATAAAGAAATCACGCTTCTTTAGTTTTTTATAAATAACTTTATTATAACAGTATCTATATAGGTATATTATTAATGCTTTCCTGGAAACATGTAAAAAAAGAGTAAGACACCAAAAAAGGTGGGTTAGTGGTTAGTGTATGCCAAAGGTCCTGGCTTTAAATCTAGCTTTACCTACACCTTAAAGTTGGATTTAATAGACTACTTTGCAGACTTTCTGATCACATACTTAAATTAAAACCTCTTTTCAATTTGACAATTTGAAGAAAAACTTTTTATAGAGGTAAATCTTACCTGAAGGTGAAAAAATTACATGCCCATTGGTTTAATTTAACAAAACGTATGTAAACTTAACAATTAAGTAGTTTTAAAAGTTGCATCAAATCATGAAAATTGTTAAATATTCAACATGAAATGTGTTGAAAAATAAGAATCTTTAAATTTGGTTGTTTTACTTAAGATGAAATATTCTTAAATGGAAAAAATACATAACGTAGGTAGGTTAGGTTATTATAAAATTGAAGCTAAAAATAGAGTTTTAATTATCATTATTCTGCCTTATTATTTAAACAAAACAATAAAGTTAAGTACGGCTTTAATATCCGACTTAAGTTTAAGCCATGTTTTTTATTTACAGATAATGTGACTTGAACTACAATGTTTATGTTTAACCACTCAAAATGACTTAATCAGTCTTGAGTCTTTGTTTCTTGACGTCAGCAACTGCCTTGATGATTTTAAATTAAATTCAATCTTAAATTCTCCAAATATAGTTTCTTTGAAGACAATAACAACAAAAAAATAATAATAAAACAACTTTTTTTTTTTTTGCTAATTAAAAATGTAAGTGTGTCATTTCATCAACCGCGGACTGTTACCCTCCATCGCTTGATCATCAAGAGCCGCCTTCTGAATTATGATTTTTTTTTTTTGTTAGTTTGTTAAAAGATACAAAGTTAAAAGAAAAAATAACTTCGAGTTCATTCCACTGAAAGTTTGTTGTTGTTTTTTCCACAAACACATACTAACATTATTTTATTTTAGCCGGCATGCATGGCAGCGATACATATTTGGTTATAGTTTCTGGTGTAATATTCGCCACACCTGCGTCATGTCTTGATGAGAATTAAGTACCTATCTGCTTAAAATTTAAGTTTTAATATCCACAACTAGATTAAAAAGTCGTGATATATTTTAGGTTGTTGTTAGCAAATGACGTATTTGGACTAAATGTTTAAGTGAGAATGACTTAATGTAGGTAGGTACATGATTTCTTGTGATACAACATCACAAACTGTACAAACAATGTCTAAGCTTACGCCGCAATTTAGCCTTGTGTAAATGGAGTTTTTTTAAACTATTAAAAAGCTATTGAAAAAATATTTCAATAGCTTGTATACCTTGGTACCTTTATATAATGTACCTAAGTCTTTAATAATTATACAATCTATACTAAACAATCTTGATATTTTCGTTAGACAAGCCCTTAATTGCAAAAAAAATAAATTATAAGAATTTGTAATGAATAATGATACATTTTGTGATGAATTGTAAGTGGCTTGAAACTTTCGCTGATTTTCACAGGAGACAAATAGCACACGAATATAAAAGGTGCTAATCTATATGTGACCCAGTAAAAAAAACCATTGTAAAAGTACATAATAGTTATCTATATGTACCAACTTTCTCTGACTGATTACTTTTTGGATAAGCAACAAGAAAATAAGAAGAGAATATTTTAAAAGTTTTTCAAAATCTTAGACAAACTGATTGAATACACATGAAATATATTCACGATATGAAGACGTCAAAGCACTTTTTCTGATTTATACTGAAATTCGTAGAGTAAACATTCGGAGAGATTGAAAATCTCAGTTCTATACAAAATATCAGCTGGCGCAAAATCCATCCACCCGATCGGAAGATGCTATAATTTTTGGAAAAGACGGCAAATGTCAATAATTCCTCTTCCACTATTTGAAAGTCATCAAAATATTTGTGAAGTAACACATCACTATTTTGACATTTGAAACAATTATAGCATCTTGCGATAGTCGATTTATTCATAAATATCAAGATTATAGTGAAGACGAATACGTTCACATAAGTGAAACTGTTTCTGCATTTTCATGTTACCATAATTTCTTTCGTTAAGACTAAACGTATTTCAAATTTTCAAATTGAATTTGTGAAATATAAATTTTTAAAAGCCTGCCAGTACGTGTATTCATTAAATTATTATGGCACGAGTAACATTTCATCGTAATGCAGTAACATCATAACTTGACATCAAATTATAGCAACTAGAAATAAAACAATATTATACATTTCTTTCGCGGTCGTTTAAATTTTAAGGTTTACTTTCTTTGAAATTTGGAGATTAAGACGATTCAGATAAACATATAAAGCCCACATTAAGCCTATAACCAACTATTTAAACAATGTTCAGCTTCAAAGCACATTTCAATATTTGAAATTTATTTAATTTTATCAAAACTTGGGATTTTAAAATCTTGACGATACATCGCTAAATTTCATTTCAATTCTTATACATGTACAATAGAAATACTTTTCAAATATTTTGTTACAAGAATTTTCCTCAAATACTTGCGAGAATGCTTGTAATGCCTTCATATTGCAACATGCAAAGAATTTTTAAAAATCAATCAATCATACTTTACTTATTAACGTGTAACAATTCTTTTAGACAGAAAAAAAACATGTTAGAAAACCTTCAAATATATATTCCGTTTAAAAATTATTTACAATAAATTGCTTTAACTATTTTTAGAAAAAGCTTTATTACATTTTTTGTAAGTTTTACGGTTGTTAGCTACATACATGCACCTGTAAAATAAATCAATTTACAACCAAAAACCACAAATTAATTTTACGCGCTTAATTTTTATATGTGTTGTTTGAAAGTAAAAACAAATTAACATTTAAGTAAAGATATTTATTGTTTAGCATTTTGAACGTTTGCCAAATTGAATTTACCTAAAGATATGTTATCTCCTTCAGCATAAAAGAAAAAGAAAATAAATTATTTATTACCATCTATTAAGGAAACGTTGTTTAATGTACATATGTATATAAATACATATACGAATACACGTGAACAATATTCACAAAAATTATTTTAAATACTTATTTATAAACAAATCAAAATGATGTGCAAAGTGAAATTATAAGTTCGTTGAAAAGGGTAAAATAAATTTTTAATTTTGTTTATTAAATGTCTGCTGTTGTTGTTGATAATTTTGCTAACGCACCTTAATAGGTATAATTTATTTGGAAAACATCTGCTTTATGATAACAGAATATTGTTATTATCGGCTGCAATATGAATACTTTTTTTTTGTTAGTACAATTTCCAGTAAAGTGGTGTTATCAATTTAAACAGAAAGTTAAAAATACTCATAACATTTTTTTTAAGAAATTGTTATTTTAAATGGTTGTTACACGTGCCAAATATATGGTTTTCCTGTTATAGTTATCACAAAAAATTCATATCAAATATTTTTTTTTTTATACAATATAATTATTATTATTTAGGAACGGCTAACGAAATTCATAGGTTGATTTCTAGGTAACAGTTATTAGGACAACCTTTTTCGTATTTAATCTAATCATTAGAAAATTTGCAATAGTTTCATAATTAAAAATGTAATGTGTTATGAAATTTAAAGTTTACGCTAGGAATTGTATGCGATAATTTGGATCCTATTTTAGTGAAAGGAATTCGTCACATTTTCTTATAGAAAGATCCCCAAAAAATCAAACGTTCTTTTTTACGGCGGAATGGCCCATAAGGTATACGTATACATCAAAATTAGCTATAACTGCTTGAACAGAATGGTGTAGCTGTAGCTGTAGCTTGTAGCACTGTCAAAGTGAAGACAACGCCGATACTTGAATTCGCCCAGAATGTGTAGCGGCAATTCTAGCTATAGCTGTATGCTGTAGTACAAACTTACTCAACTCAACAACAACAAAAAAAAAAAAAACAAAGCGAGATGCCTGAATGAAAGTTGATGTTCTGTGCTACACCATTCTGGATGAGCTTAATACTTTTTTGAGCTACAACAACAGCTGTGACAGCGCTACATATACTACAGCTCATTCTGTTCAGCCAGTAATACTTGCTAAATAACTGGCTGAACTGAATGGTGTAGCCTGTAGCGTTGTCAAAGCCACTGCCAAAATGTAGCTCATAAAAGTAGCAAGCTCGTCCAGAATTATGTAGCACAGAACATCAATTTTCATTAATATCGTTTTGGTTTTTTTATTCGTCAAATGTCAAAAAGTAGCTACAGCTACAGCTTCAGCTACACATTCTGGGCGAATTATAGGATTGGCATTGTCTCTACTTTGACAGTGCTACAACTACAAGCTACAGCTATACCATTCTGTTCAAGCAGTAACTCGGAAATAATTGAAAGGTAAAAATCCATGTAATAGAAATACTCGTAGAAATACAAACATTTTTAAAAATACTTTTTTACGAACTGTTCCACAGCTGAATATTTGCAACCCGTTTTTGAATTTATTTATCATCACCGTGTCATATTTGATTGTCTTGTTTTTTTTTTTTTTTTTTGTAAATGCGTGTTTTGTCATATACCAGGGTGGCAGTTGGATCAATCTTACCTACATATGTTATGTATCTATAATCTCAAGTAAAAATAGAACACCTCCATTTACACTAAAATTTATTAATGACTTACTAAAGGTATAAAGATTTGTTATCCAATTAAGTTTATAAATAATAGGTAATCTATATTTTAAACTGATATAGGTATATTTAAAAGGAATTACATTTTTCTTATCAATTTTCAATAAAACTTTAAATAACAGATATCGTAGAAAGAAGGTTGCACCAAGTTCTTTTGATACTCATTTTCCAAAAACAAAAAGATAATAAGTAACAATGTTTGTGTTTAAATTCATTCTAAAATAATCAAAACTATAAATTCCTTATTTTATAAACAACATTCAAAGATATTTCTCAATAATGCAGTAAAATTTCCGCGCCTTTTTAAATAAAAAATAGAAAAATATACCTAATTTAGTTAGCCTCTCTCTACCCGTTCTCAGTTTCAAATGAATCAAACAATGCTTTTTTTTTCTTCAGAAAGTTAATTAGAAAAAATTATAGTACAATTAATTCCCCGTAAAACAATATAATAATTCTCAGATACGTTTTCACAAAAAAAAAAGCTTTGAAAATATTCATAACAAAAAACAAAGCCTCGTAACATTTTATTTACAAGAAAAACAAGCTTTAAATGAATTCTTAACATTTACAAAGAATTCAATGTTTATTGCATCACGCGGCGCATTATAATCCCTGCTAATGACCTAGAAAGCTATGATCAATTCACAAATACAATTGACGACGATGACGACATAAGAAAACCCAACCAACGACTTGAATTTTTATTTAAAAGGTCTTTCATCGAGCAATACAATAATATTATCAAAGTCGCAAGTCTCAACAGTTAACACCAACCAGTCAGCAACAATCAAACTTAATTTAAGTATAATTTCTGTCCGACAATCAATCTACGTCATAAAAATATTAAAACACTCTTATTCGACTGAAAAAAAAGCGCACATATAAAATAAAACAAGTTATAAGTAATCACGAATGCTTATCTACATAAAAATGACAAGAAAAGAGAAAAAAAAAGAACTTCAACATTTCAAAAGTAACAGAATGGAAGTCGGTTTTCAAAAGTGAATCCACATAACTTCATAAATTCTTAATTCCACAGATAACTTAAAACTATATTATCTACAATTTTTAACCAAAAACAATTTTATTACAAAAGAATGATAAAAAAGTTACCATACCGACATCGCTTACGTGTTTGTCTATTTTTAAAACTGATTTCTAACAAAATGACGTTATATTATACTACGATCACTTTAAACTTTATTATACCCGTATATTATGTTGTTGTTCGAGTAGTTTCTTTTTATATTTTGATTAAAACAACAACAAAAAACGTGCTCTTTTTGGCGTAGGCCAAATATGTATGTAAAATGTATACGAGTACTAACTCACGCTTCTAATTTAGTAAAAAGTCAAACGCTTACTAATGCTAGAAGAGTGTGCTGAAAGCTAAGACCCCGAACGCCGTCACAATATTATAGAATTTATACGTACGATCAAAGATCAGACTCGATCGAGCGTTATTGTGTGCTTTTTCAATAAAAAATTATTTTCTGTTCGAGTGTGGAATTGAGTCGAATATTTGTTTTGATTTTTGTTTGCTTTTATTTGTATTTTCAAGTCAAGTCCAACTTTTTAGTAATATAGATTTTATTTTGTGATATTTAGATTTACTGGTGGTTTGTCTCGCAGTTCATACGCAAAAAAAAGGTCAATAAAATTCAATAATTTCAAGTCGTATTCCTTGTTCAATGGTCTTATGCGCATCTATATGACTTACCTATGTTTACAAAAGCAAGCTTTTTTAGGCTTTATCTAGAGGTCTTATTTGCAAACGTGTTTGTATTTTTGTATTATGAGATAAATGCTTTATTAATGGTGTTATTTGTATCTTCTTCCGGCCGCATATAGAGATAAGATAGGTGGTACCGAAAAAGCGGATAGGGTAGGGTAGAAGACTTGTTTACAAATTGCGTATTAAGGTAGAATACCTACAACAAAGAGATAGAACGTTGATAACAATGAGTGTTTTTGTATTTATGGTTAAAGAGTTTTCGAGGTTGTTTTTTTTCGAACGTTTTATTACGTTTTTGGTTCAAAGTGCTAATAAAGTTATGAAGGTATACAAAGTTAATTTTTGATTCGGGATTTGTTTGAAGTATAACATGACTTGCAAAAAAGTTGTTAGTGAAATAAGTATTCATACGTACACAATCTGATCAACTACAACATTAACGTATATACTCTTAATAAGCAGACTTTCAACAAAAGAATGAGCATTTTTCGGCGGAGCCAAAAGGCGGACATTTTGCAGATACTGTATTCTTTTAATAAACTCAGAGTTTGTGCCTTCTCATGATTAATTAAAATTAGGATATATATTTTATTAATCTTTGAACTTTTAAATATTTGTTTGGTTGTTTAATCTTGAATTGAAATTTTTCTATTGCAACAACCCATTATTTTAAATACATAATTAAAAGAAGTTGTGTACAATCCGCATTTAAATTCTTAAATAAAAGACAGTGAGAATGTTTAAAGTGTTCACCAGATATACCATACTTTCACTCACTCTTTATAAAAAGCTTTATAAAAGCTTGTATTTAACTAAAAATCCATCGCTTAATGTTGGTGCAGCAGATATACATAGATTTATAATGCTCATATCATTTAATTAATCTGATAATTGTTTAATGTGTACATACATATTTCAATGCATCTGTTTAGTATAACAATACAAAGTACGTATTTAAAATTTGAACTTCTTATAATATGCTGATGTTAGAATGATGTACAGTGCTGGCTAAAACTAAAGCACAAAATGACCTCACGTTGAAAAAATTCTTAAAAAATATTAAAAAAAAAATTGTTAATTTATTTTTTTCTTAGCAATATTTTAGTGTTATAAATTCACTTGTATTGATATTGTAGGTACCTATTTTTTTTTTCTTTTCTTTTTTATTGATAACATTATTCTTAGTTAACAAAAATTTCAAATAAATTAATAATAGGAAGTTTAAATAGTTTGATTGTTCTAAGAATAGTTAGTGACAATTGTATTTAAAATTCAAAATAGTATTATTGTCACTTTTGTCACTTTAAAGTGGAACTTTTTGGAAATTAAGAAAATAATTTGAAACTTAGTAAAAAGTAATTGATGGACAAAACTAAAGCACTAAATAAAATAATATCAATTAATATTTAGTGTGGGCAACCTTTATTTTTTATAACTGCAGCGCAGCGACGAGGTAATGAGGGCGTCAATTATTTGCATGAGGATTTTATTCTAGGCAATTTGTACTTCGTAGTCTGAGTTATTTCACTATACATCCGATCAATTCTGATGTGATCTATAATTTCCAAAAATTCTCCATGAAGTTGAAATCAAGAGATTGTGCTCATCTCTTCATAATAGTTATGCCGCTTGCATTAAGCCAATTCTTCACAAGTTAAGCGGTATGTTTTAGAATCGTTGTAATGTTGGAAAATCTATCGCAAAGGCATTTTCTCCTCAGCATGAGGAAGCATATCCTTTTAAAGAATTTCTCGGTAAATGAAACGATCCATTATATCATGGATCATATGAATTAGTCCCAACTCGTTGGCTGGGAAAAGCTCCCATCTAATATAATCTAACAAGAGTATTTCTCATTTTAAATTAAAGTTATTTACTTTATAACAAAATATGTGAAATAAAACCAGACATTCCTAATAAAAAAATTGGAGTTAATGAGCACGAAAAAACTTCTAAATGTAATATTTATTTTGTATTTTCATCGATGTATGCCGTATGGTATCATTGCATAATTTTAATTTTCAATGTTAGAATTTATTTCATTTTTTAATCTTAAGTTTACGACGGACGTATAAACATTGAGGAACATTCAGGAGTCTCTTGCTAGTAAACAATTCTAAAAGAGTATCATTTTTCTCATGAATGGAATTCATACATTCAATGGTAAAATTGGGTTGGAAATTAAATACATATTATTATTGATTCTAAAGCGGGCACAACACTAGTTCGCACAACTGTGTCAGTGTTTCGAATGTGTATTCGTTTGACACACGAAATAAAGTAGTATATATATGTGGAGAAAATCAAGACATTTTGATTGTGTCGCATGTGTGGCAGAATAGATTTTAAATGTGCAAACATGACTATGGTCTTTTACTTAATTTCATACATATAACAATGAATTAAAATGCTACTTTAAAATTTTAAGACAAAAAAACTCAAACAAAACTTTCTTCTTTTCATTATGAAACTAAACATATATGTACATGTACACCAATTGATTATAGGTATGAAATTTTAACAACTTTTATCTGACCCTAAAAAAGTGATCCTCAGTTGATTGATAAGAACCATACGTTATGTAGGTAGGTAGCTCAATAAAAAAAAATCAAAAGCCAATGCCGAGATCGATGCTGCTTTATAGGTATGTACTTCTATTTATGGTTTCCAAATCAATCATAATTCAATTAAACAACGATTTGAACTTATCTATTTATTTAAGTATAGATAGTTGTAAAATAATTAGGTTATGTCGAAATTTGTTTCCCCCTCAAATGCTTTCACCATTATAATTTGTTGGTATTTTTTTTTATTGAAAAAAGAAAGACTGACATTTCAAGCCTTAAAATATTAATTCAAAATCAATTGTATACGCCCCCTTTAAATTCTGACAAAAGCGTGGTGGTTTAATGAACTTTGATTGAAAATTGATTTAAAATTTACAGCAACGAAAAGATAAAAATTAAAAAAAAAAAAAAAAAAAAAAAAACAAGGATTGCTTTCTTTATATTTTGTGTCCGTTTTTGGGAACCACACCTTTCATTTTAAGAGTTTCCTTTTTATTTTGTTTATCAACTTGTATCCCACTTCCACATAAAATATTATATACATTTTCTGTAGTACGCCAAACAAAGGCTCGTAAATTATTATGTACATATAGAAGTTTTCGCATGTCTGCTTTTGCAACAAAAAAAAATTATGAATAAAGAGTTTTGTCGCGACAAAAGTCTACCCCTTTACAGCTCATCATGGGGATTCACACCCGCACCCGCTTAACTCTCGCAATACATCAAAGTGATTTGCTTAAACCAAGCTAAGCGAAAATAAATAATAATAAAAAAAAGAACAACCCCTTTGTTTGAATATTAAATAATTAGCTTGCCAAAAAAACTAAACTGAAAATTTTTACTTTGAATATTGACAACACTTGAGTGGCACCAACACAACAATCAGTTTGTTGTGCCAGTCGTTGAGCTCGTAATTTCGCAGCCACCCCACTAATTGTATTCTTTTTTTTTTTTTTGTTATGTTTCGTGAATTTTCGAAATCCCCAAAGTATCTGTAAATAAGGTTGATTTATTTTAATGTGTTACTTTTTCTCTCTATATTGTATCTTTTTATCCATATGTAGCGGCTAACAAAGAAAATCAAGCGCGCGGCTAATGGCAACAGAGCAAGCAAACAGGCTCGCGCTGGCTTTTGTTATTTGCGTGATCACGCAAGTAACGTGAGAAATGTGCACATAAAAAGTGTTAAGACAGTAGTGCCAAAAAATATTAGGACAACAAAATTAATTGATGTCGTAGTTTCATCAATGATAAATTTAGTTGGCCAGAAATACAAAAAAGTTTATACTTTGTGATTATCACAACAATCAGTGCTGTTTTTTCTGTGGGCAAATTATGTCATGTCGTTTAATTTCCATTCAAAGTTGGCCATGAGCAAATCAGCATAGAGACGTCAAACTTAAAGAAACACCAAATAAAATTTACACATATTTCACCAAAATTCATCAAAAAGCAGTACACGTACACGAAACGTCAAAATCCATGTTCAATATTTCAACAGCGCTCATGTCTTGTCGAAAAAACTAACTTCTACGACATGTCGCCTGATTGGGCATGGATTTTTCAAACTCCATTGGTTGTTCTCATGGCGTGTTTAAAAGTAGAGCAGCGTTCATGCCCAGTGGAGCCAGTGTGTTACAAGGATTTGGGTCTTGTGATGGGTCACAACATGCTTCAATATTCAATAGAAAAACGCGTTTTAATTCTAATTTGAAGAGTCAAATCCCATTTCAAAAATTGATTTAAGTCAATTGACACAGCAAAAAGCTTGAATTTAATTCGCCCAAATAAAAACTGATCATATTTAACTGGGATGAAATTCAACAACAATTTAAACGAATTTGGCACACGGCCTAAGAAGAAAAGTATCAAATGCGGTAAGTCAAGTCGTATGAATTTTTAAACCTTTACTGTTTTTGCACTGTATCTGCTAATTTTGCATAGCAAAAAAAAAAATTAAAAGTCAGCGAAGTAGCATTTAATTTAACCAAGGGACACGTGCGTTTAAACTTTTTTATTTCAGTTGTTTTTTTTTTGTCCAAAAAGGAGTTCGTTTTAAGAGTTGTGTTTTTTCGGTTGTTGTTTAATTTTATTTATAAAACTTTAATTTGCGTGGCTTCATTTCCTTCTTGGTCTATCTATTTTTTTGCAATTTGCATTTAAATGCGACTTCTGAAAAAGGGGCAGTTATAATTAGGACACCGCAATATGTTTTTCTTTCTGCAGCTATTGTATGGTACTTTATATATTTTGTATCGGTGATTACTGTGGGTGTTTTTTTTTAACAGCCGAGTTTCGGGGAAGTTGTGGTCTTTGTTTGTAAAAAAAAAAATAAAGCATAGAAAGCGAATACAAATACAACAATATACCTAATAATGATTGACATCTTTGCGTGGGGTAGTTTTTTGGTGTGACTTAATATTTGTGGTCTCCTATTAGTTTCAAAAGTCAATGACTTATGGCTGGGAGATATTTCATTTTTGAAATTTTATTTTTATCTGATTTCAGTCACGTCTCGAATTTCTTTTTATTATTTCAAGAGAAATAATTGACGCACTTAATTGCACAATGACGGCTGTAAAGTGTACATTGGTACTGTGTGTCCAAGCATTTAAAAAAAAATACATTCTGTCAACCCTGTCTGAACAAAAGATAAATAATATATGTAATACTTATATATTGCAAGTTGCAAGTTTTTATTTCGAACGATGAATTTCATCATTCCGGTTAAATGACGTTTATGGGTTTTTTTTTCATTGCATTTGTTTCCTCCCGTGCATTATCCACTCATGGAAATTAGCTTGAATCGCAGATTGTAACTAGAAAATAAAATTAAAAACAAAAAAGTAAAACACTAACATTATAAAAAAGCAGGTTCAAAGCGGAGATCTCGACTCGATATGTGGATATCATCTCAAGCATCAGAGAGAAGGCAAAGGGGTGACTTTATAATTAACGCGCATGTGCAAATAGATTTGACCACGTACAACATTTAACATCGTTCTTATTTTTTTAATAGTACATACAATATAATACAATTTTTATTTAGTTTTTAATTGTTTTGATACTTTGACCATTTACTTGAGTGGAATGAACTGTAAAATTAATAGAGTAAGCTTATTTAATTTATATATGATCTGAAAAAAATCATGTTATTTTTTTTTGAAATGATTATGTAAGCAATAAAATAAAATATAACAATCATTATTAATTCTTTACATGTTGGATGTCAATGGCATCGCATGCAATTTATGTGCATAATATATCTATGTGACTCTTCATTATAAATAGGTTGTCTTTTGTTTTGCTCGTGTATAAAACATAATCTAGATTTCAATTTATCCTTGTTAAAATATTTATGTTAAAAATTGAGCGAATGTTTGCTATGTAATTATTTGTGTACCTAGTTCAAATATAAATATGTAATTGTTTTTTTGAACAGATTCAAGTTGTGTTTAAAACATGATAAATGATAAATTGAAGTTGTTGTTTAAATGCAGCCTTAATTGCTAATATCATACAAAAACACACCTCTGAATTTCACATAAATTTAGCAAAAAAAAAAGTAAATACCTATAGAAGTAGAACACAGTCGTCTCACATTTCGATGTTAAATATTATGGTTCTGTCAAGCACTTAATCATAAATTGAACAAATTTAACAGTCTTTTAAATCTTGAGATTTACCATACAAATTTATTTTGTCAATCTGTACACTATTTTAAAACATACGATTATTTGTGTGAACGCTTTCATTTTATTTATCAATTTTGATGTTGATGGCCTTACATGTCTCTGCTTTTGCAGTGCAGAACTGCAGAAAACTAAAGAGAGAAAGAAAATACTTATACACATTGCTTTTTTGATAGAGAGGGTAAATAAAAATGAAGAGATCTTCATATAAGAAAATTATGCGTAAAGATTCCCTAAAGCCTCCTGTATAGAAAGGTGTAATAGGACACAAAGTGTTCATAACTGTTGTTTGGCATTTATATAATGATTTGACGTTTTTCATAGTATCTTCTGGTACAATCAACTTCGAACAAAGCTAAATAATGATAATAAACAATCGGCATTCATACAAACTTTTTTCTTACAATAATTCTTGACATCAAGTTGCTAACAAGTGTCGTAAGAATCTTTTCCTGTACATTTCTTACTACTACTAACTTTTCAATCACTAAATCAATTATTATTCGCTATATTATAGTTTATTAGCCCATGATTTCTTATAGTTATTGAAACTACAAACAAAAAACCAATGTCAATTCACTTAAATCCTCAAATCATAAATTAAACTAAAAATAAAACAATTAACTTAAATTATCTAAAATATTCTCTCATTATTGTTTCCTGTTCGCTGAGTTTCCAATATAAAAAAAATGTATAAGAAAAAAATATGCACATAAAATAACAATTCACATGATCCAAAAGATGAATTCTAATTGAATAAAGAAAATATTAAAACTGCACGTTAATTACCGTTAATTTTCACAATTTTATATGCAATTCAAATAAATTCATTCTTAATTTAAGAAATTAAACAAACCAAATCATTGCTTTCTAAATGGTTAAGTTTTTATTTTAATTATTTATTATATATTTTTTTTTTCTTAGTTTGCCTCTTTCTAATTAACGTGGATTTTTTTTCTATTGTATTTGATTTTTTTGTTTAGACATTTAATTTTATATTGCAGTGAAACGTGCTAAAAAAAATTCAATGAATTTGTGAACAGACCAGATGAGATTTTGTTGTCCAATTGCGCAATTAAGCGGGGAAAACCCACTTCCATTAAATTAAATAAAAAAAAGTACATAAAAATAATAATGTGTTTCCCGCCATGTTAGGATAGTGTTGAGAACGAGAAAAAAAACAATCCGTATCTTATCACAACCGAATGTTTGTTACAAACGCAAATTTTGTATAATTATTTTTTTTTTTTTTTTTATTTCGTTCAGATAAACAGATTTTTTTTTTCTTGTTTGTTGTTGCTATTTTTTTATTTATAAATATTGAGTTATTTTATCTTGCAAAAAATAAAACAGGCTATATTTTCCAAACGATATCAAGAGAAAAGATATCACAGCATTCGAAAATTAAATATCGGTAACAAACTGTGATTTATAGTGTTCCATGGTTTGGTTTAAACAGATTTTCTTGGCAATGTTCCGAATTAATTCAATGTGACGTCGATATATGTATAAATATAGTATAAGTAATAGATTATGTCCAACTGGGCAAAACCCAACAAAACAAAAAAAAAAAAAACAAATCCCAAGATACCAGTTTCGATTAAAATCCCTCCTCGTCTACTCTGGCATGTACATATCTATATTTGGTGGATACTCGCGTTTGTGCCACTTTAACGTCTACAATAGCTACTACTCTAGTCTAGAGCAAACAAAATTGACCATGAAGTTATAACGAATTTTCCATTTCGCTTGAAAACTTCATATACTAATATAAATTCTGTCAAGTGAGGTTTTTTCATCGCTTACGCTTTTTGGCTGCTTTTCCGGTTGGCTTCACTTTCAATTTCATTTGTGGTTAGTTGGTTATAAAGATATTTTTTGTGAGTTTTTCAACTGTTTGTACAAGATTATTTCTTGCCAATTTTTATCGGAAATTCTTGGAAGAGTGAAAAATTGCAGACAAAAGAGTTTGGGGAAACACATTTTTTGTTTCTATACCTACATACATACATATTATTTCAATCTCCTTATAAACTTTAAAATTTAATTCGAAGAATTTAAAAGCATATAACTTATTTATAACTTGGATGTGACTAAAATTATAAAATACTAAAAACCAATTTAATTTTTTGGCTGTGGATGTCGTTCAAGGTGAATACTTTGGGAAACACAAAAATATCCCCACAATAACTATATACTTAATGCTATACTAACAAAAACCGGATTTTATTTTTTGTTAAAAGGTATAATTGTTGTAAAAATAAATTAGGTAGCTTTTGTTTACTCTTTTTAACTGGTTTCAATAGATAGATACCTATACGTTTGAGTAAAAAAAAAAGGAATACAAATTTTGAAATTGTGGATATAAAAATACCGCAAATAATAAAAGAAGTTTGAAAAATTAGTTGATGCACGATATTTCAAGGAACAAAAACACTCTAATTGATGATAAAAATTTAGGAAGTTTTTATTTGAATACAAATCAAATTAGCAAACAAAGAAAAAGTTTGTTAAATTTTTTCAAAAGGGGATTTTAATGTTTGCATTGTTTTTTTTCTTTCATTTCTATAAAATCAATATTAAGACAAGTTGGAAATTGTCCTTCATTAGGAATTGACTTTGAAATTCTTTACGTACAAGGTGGCCCAAAAATGTACCTATTACTCTATCGAAAAATAATATAACAATTTCACACAAAACAATTGTGTAATACAATTTGTAAACCAAAAGTTTCAAACAAAACCTCTTGCAAGTATAATTGCAAACCAATACATACATCATTGCTCAATCAAACGTCAAGAATGACAAATGGCCAGAGAGATGTCAAAAGAAATAATTTAAGTTATGTTTAATAGAGCTATGTATGTATTTCGAACTGATTATTATGCTATTTGTTCACCAAAAATAAAAATCTGTTTTGAGAAAAGAAGATTTAGAAGCGCTTCCACCGGTCAAATAGATTTATAAATTGATTAACTTGACACTAGGTTTTACAACACCAAAACACATTTCACATTTTGACAAATGCAGGAACATCTATCACTTTCGCACATTTATGAAAAAAAATCATTCGCATTTTCGTAAACAAATTTGACATCCAGATAAATCTAAATGGCATAGTTTCTTTCGTTCACTAACCTACGCCTGTATGTTCCTAACTTTTTTCATGAGGCTTTGTTAAACACTTCTAGGGGATTTGTCAAACACTTATAAAAAAAATGGGTCAAATAGGTCCAAATACTCTAAATCATGGTCGTTTGGCCGCCATGTTGAAAAATATCCGATAAATGGGTCGGATTTCGTTTGACGGTATCTCCGTACTTAACCGTTCGATTTTAATTTTGTAAAAAATTCTGTATTAAATGTTTTTATTAAGACACATTTTTCGCTAAAACACATAATTTCGCACATATTCAAGATGCAAGTTATCGACTAAAAAAAATTATTCAATTATTTTAATTTTATTAAGTCCCGCAGTAGAGAAACAGTCAATATCACGTGGGCCGTTATATTTTTTTTGACCCTAGCTTTTGGATTTTGTTCTTTTATTGGTTAAAAGATATCTCCGTAGCCAGTTATCCGATTTTAATTTTTAATGAATCATTTTATTTGTTTTTTTAAAGCCAAACAAATTTTATTAACTCATTTTTTGCTTAATCAAGTAATTCATGAGATATTAAATATATTTAAATATATAGTTAAAAAAATGCATTCGAAGAAATTTGTTTACTAGTTTACTAGTATATCAAATATCTCATGAACTACTTGATTTCGCAAAAAATGTTTTAAAATAAAATTTGTTTAACTTTAAAAACCAAATAAAATGAGTCAACAAAAATTAAAATCGGATAACTGGGTACGGAAATATCTTAAAACCAAAAAACGATCAGTTTGGCAGCCATTTTGGAAAATGGCGGCCTTTATAAAAATTGTTTGCATTTAAACTACTAACACAAAGAGCTTTACAAAATTGTAATCATACCGCTAAATACCTACGGAGATACCTTCAAACAAAATCCGATAAATTTAGCAGCCATTTTTGAAAATGGCGGAAGTCTCTATCAAAGCTCCTTGACAAAACTGAGCTTTGATAGAGACGGACATGAGCTATAGTTTGTCCTCTATAAATTGGCAGTACAGGCCTTATGGGGAAGCTTTTTCAAAATCAGTAGCGCGCCTTATTTATGCACTATACTGAATTGAAAGAAACCCCATTTAAAAAATGTTTACCCGCCAATGATTTTTCGATCGCATCCGACATAAATCCCACAACGACCTGCCTAGCGTACAGTTGAATACGCACTGATTGGCTAATGCATTTCAACCCTCTTTTAACATCCATTCGAACAGAGATACCTTTGTCAATTTGGTAACTCGTTTCGTATTTTTTTATATTGAGTTTCTGTTGAGGAACTTTTGATTTTAGAGCTTAAAAAATACCTTTTATTGATGAAATGATAATGAGATATTGAGATGAGCATATTACTAATACAAAAGTGTTATCGTGCAGTGTTTTTGTTGATCATGTTTGTGTTTTTTATGTGGGGAAAATCTTAAAATGCAGTTACAAAAATGTAGGTAAGCTGTTGTCTTTAAAGAATTTATTTGCGTAGATTCTCGTGCCGGTCGGTCGGTTGATATTTCGTGTATATTTTTTCTTATTTGCGTAGATTTTTAAAGAGCGCGGGCGGTCGGTATTGTAGTTTCGTGTACCTATTTTAGTATTTTGTGATTAGTGGTTTGAAATTAATGTGAAGTACGTTTTTTTTTTAAAACGTAAATTTTTTGAGAAGTTTGCTACTGTTGTGCTCCTTCATCTAGTTTATAATGGATTCAAAAACATCGAAAGACTTAAGCGCCGAAAAAAAAGAGTGATTAAAATACCTTTACTTATATATAAATGTACATATTTTTATTTAATAGATGAATTTATATTTATTTTTGTTATGCTTGTTTATTTATTTTGCTTGTTATATTAATCTTTATAAATAAATTCTTTATTTTTTGTTTGTTTTTTATTTAAAAGGGATTAGGCCTACTGGGGATACCCTTCAAAAACGCGCCTACTATCTTACCTCTTGGTGGTGTGGAAAAAGATAAATTTCATTTCATTTTTATAAATAAAAATTAAGAAAATAATTTTAATTAAAAAAGAAGAAAGGGAACCCTACATCATATTTTTTTCAGTTTTTTCCAATTCAAAATGCTTACTACGGCAACCCTGTTAGAGCTTTTGAAAGAAGATAACCTTATGGAAAGCAAAGAAGTGCGAATGAGAGACAAACATCCCTATCTTCCCTGTACTGCCAATTTTTAGTGGACAGACTATAGTGCCTAGACTAATTCTATTTAAGTACTTTTTTCAGTGTAAATTTTTGGTGCTGGTAATTGAAATGTTTTAATTTATTTCAAGTTGAATTGTAAAAGTCTATATCATATTGATTGATTAAATATATTATTATTTTTTTAATACCTATCCTATAACTAAGTTACTAAAATGACAAACATTTGTTTTAAGGTTAACTATAAAGGCTATCAGCTTGATACTTAAATATTACAGCTTAAAATATTGATGGATTATAATAATTTCAGCAATTAACGAACAACTCAAATATTCTGACAAGATTATTATGACAGCTCTTTAAATTGAGTAGAGATAGACATAAAATACATGTCTAAAATACATGTCTAACGTTGCGCCTCGACTTTGCAATTAAAAACAATTCATTTCAACGAAACTTTCCAATTCATTCCAAATTTCTCAGTCTTTTAATAAAGATTATTGTAAAAAGTCATAAGATCCCACTCAATGTCAGTATCGATTGATTTAGTACTGAATAACTTCTTTCAATATTGAAGGAAGTAATAATCGGGTCAGTTTCTTAAAAAAAATGTGCTTCCTACTCTACTTTATAACACAAGTACGTATATTGCAAAGACCACCCCCGTATTTTGTTTACAAAAATAACAGCTCAACCTTCGATACTTTACACCCGCTGGCGACATTCTTGTACATTTTAAACAAAACAGCAAAAAACAATTTAAGCCACCAATTGTATAGAGAAATTAAAAAAAAAAAAATATTAAGAAGACAATGACGACAACTTTCTTCTTTGTTTTTATTTAACCCTCAACAAAAAAAAAATCACCGGGTGTTGTTGAAGTTTTGAAAGTATTTTAAACGATATAATAATGCAGAAAAAAATTATCCAGTTCAATTCGAAAGCAGATAGAAAATAAAGCCCAGGGGCACTTAACCTATTAGCATAAGAATATTTTTTTTTTTAAACTTTATTCATTGCTCAACTATATGGGTTGAATGGAAGTAAAGATTGAAAGATGAGGTTTATATAGATTTTAATTGATATTTTGAAATAACTTCTCAGTGTCATTTAAACCTACAAAAACTTTTTGGGAAGCTTACGTCAGACTTTATTTTGTGTTTCTTAGAGATGTGTAAATATTTGTGCACTAAATGTCACCTAAAACTTTTTTTTTTAAGTGTGACCGCCTAAAATACTTTGAAACACCACCTATTGGGCGATATTAGATTTACCCTCGGATATATGTACCTAAATAGTCGAATTCGATAGCGTTAATATATGCTCAATACAAATATACAATTCCATGCTAATTTTGGTCAAACTCGATGACAGAAGACAATCAAGATGACCATTTAGATTATTGCGAAGTTTCGACAAGTAGAATAATGACTTCTTCGATCATGTTTATACATATGTATTAATATCCTTGAAAGAATTGTTGACAGCAAGCCAACAACAGTGGTATAATTTCTCTAAAGTACATTCAGTAATTTTCTTTTTTCAATATCGAAAAAATGAAAAGGGGTATTGCAGGTATCAAAACGGACGTTTATGGTTTCAAACTGACAATGGTAGTAAGCTACATCCTACGGCCGACGTGATAGATTAAGAAATCGCTAATCTATCTTGTATCAGCCTCAAACTTTCTAAAAAGAACAATGTCTCGGGCAGGATGAAATCGTTAAGACGTACATTTTCACTGTATTTATCATTGGGAAAGTACGTCCCGAAAATAAGGTCATTGGCCGAGGTCATATATTGACCCTAAATCAAATTAATTAAGACGTCATTTATCTTGTTTATATTAACCCTGTTGCTAAGGATCTCGGTAGCGTTTGTAATGGAATATACTCGGGCTCTGGTGGTCTGTGAAATCCAAGGCAGCGTCTAAAACAAGGTTTCTCAAATACCTACCCGAATATTTTCATTATTAAGATAGACCGTCTGGATAGAAACCCCCCCCCCCCGTGGGTGTCCACTTTGTTCAACGATTGCTTAATTTCTTCAGTTCTTTCTCATATCCTTAGAAGACATAGACAACGGTGTTCTAAATAATTTCAGATTTGTGAAAGTGTGTTTTTTTAAATTCCAGTCTTTACAATATATATCGCTACATCTTTCAGAAGTCATGATGCAAGAGGATTCTGGTGACTTCAACTTTAAAACCGATAAATTACCACAATGCCATTGCACAATACAAAATACCTATCTTTTCTTCTATTAAATTTTTCAAAATCAAACAAAGATATATTCAAAACGAGTAAAAACTTCTTTCAAATATATTTGCCAAATTTGATCATTTTTCGTTCTCAAAAATATAGTGTCCCAGTCAAACACCATCACATTTTACTTCCTCCTTAAAATGCACTCAATGAACTCGATCAATTAATTATAAATAAAGAAGAGCATAAAAAGGGCTTCAACTATTAAGAGCTCATATTTCCACAAAAAAAAAAAAAAAACATACCAACGTAGAGTGATATGGGGTTCATTCGAAAAAAGAGCTTATAGATATGACCTTGTTGTTTTTGGGCTAAACATAGTTGAGAGTACAACAAAATCTATGTGGAGAAGCCTTTTTTATTAAAAAAAAAAAAAACGTGTATAATCACTTATTTTGACAGCTCTACTTGAACACTTTATTGTGGATTATAGCAATCGTTCATGTATTTCTTGTCGAGATTGAACGTGGTACATAATTGGTCTGTTAACTTAACGCCACTGTTTTGTTCTCATTTACAAAATTTATCACCATTATTTCTAAAAAAAAATTATAAAATAAGAAAATGTCTCGCAAAATGCGAAAAAAAAAACATAAAATAATAAATACAAAATTACATAAGGTTCGTTAAGGTCAAAATTCATAACCATCACTTTAAGTCAAAATTGTTTCGCAAGTGAACGTCTCTCTAGCTTTTACTTAAGTAAAAATGAAACTTAAGAGTGTAGTCAGAAGCTTACTTAAGCATTTCCTCGGCTATAGACTGATCGATGACAATGAATTCCGCCCTTTAATACCTATCTAAATGTACCATAAGAACTTCAAATGAAAATGCACCCCAGTTCACCCTACACACATAACTCTTGCCCTATAAACCTTATAAAATTGTCAAAAAAATGCTTAATTGATAGCACTTAAAAAAAAAGTCATTCCACCCTTGACTCGAAAAGTAATGCAATATGCAACCCTTTTAAAAGAGCACGTGTCAGTTGGTTCTTCAAAAAAAAGAAACGATTAATTACAAAAAATTAAGCCAAACAAGTAGGTATTTAAGATATTAATACTTTACGATACATATTTATACGCATGTAAACGTTTGCAACATTTCTATACGTATGTATGTATATTTTACTTAAATAATAGATTCGAAAATTTAATTTGAAATTTATACAAAATCAGCTAGCTACTTGCAATGCTAAACTTCTAGAATGTTCCAATTTCGCTAAAATAACAAAAAAAAAGAGAAAGCTTTAACTTACCAGTTTTGGCACCGGAGATAGTGGCATATTGAAAGGTAAATTCAAATAATCGTCGTTAAAAATATAATTATCCAACGTCATAACCATTGAATAATTGTTTTCTATTTGTGCTTGCTCAAAATATCTTGTATAGATTTATTGACAATACAAAACAACCACACTATAAAATTGTGTAAAAGAAGGTCTTTCACCACTCGAAATAAAAAGAACAACACAATAATTGACAATATAAATTATATCACAGAACAGAATATAAACAATGAGTCAGTACGGAATTCTCAGGAATTGTTTGTTTCGTTTATGAATGAAGACTCAACGACATTATAGTTATACAGGTATGTAGATAGAAAGATACAGATTCAGGGGAGGTATCTGTGTCTGTGCAATGGAATTTCCCGGTTTTTTTTTCACGTACCTAGTTTATCTAAAGATACTTGTTAGATTAGGTATGCACTATTTTTTAAAATCAAGTTTTGTTTGTAGTTTGAGATAAATTCACTTAACAGAATATAATAAATTAGCGGTTATATTATCTTTTCAAAAAAAAAAAAAAAACATTACCGTCACTTTGGATATAAAGACTATGTTATCGACACGAACTGTAATTCAACAATGACTGAATGCGTCATCGTTAGCCAGGTTTTTATATATATCTCACTCAATTTTGACTTTTGAGTGAAACCAATAAAACAGAAAATATTAACTCAACTTTAATTTTGTTTTAGTGAAGGCAGAAAAAAATTTAATATGTTTTGTTTATCGTGTTTTTACTTTTTAGTTTGTGCACTGCGAGATAAGTAGGTATTCGAGTGAGAATATAATGCATAAAAGATTGAAAACACGCAAATAGATATTCGAACGAGTGTTAAATTATTTTTTATTCAAGCGATAAAAAAATATTAACAAAAGACAAATCAAAAAAAACAGAGACTTAACCTTTAAGTTGTGCACTGACATGTTTTTTTTTATATATGTAGCTAGCCTAGAGCTGTTGGTTGAGAGGTTTTACGTCACAAAATGGATACATAAACAAAAACAGCTTACATATTGAAAAATTCGAAGAAAAAACTAATTACCTACATTGTAGAAAAATATTGAACGTCTAGTTCGTGGAATTGAGCTGAAAGTGGATTTATCAATAACATTGATGCCTAGATAGGTAGGTTTGCTTTTATAAAAACATCTGAAACAATTTAATACTGTTAATGAAATATTTTATGTACCTATAGTTTGTCCTCTATAAATTGGCAGTACAGGCCTTATGGGGAAGCTTTTTCAAAATCAGTAGCGCGCCTTATTTGTGCACTATACTGAATTTATTGAAAGAAACCCCATTTAAAAAATGTTTACCCGCCAATGATTTTTCGATCGCATCCGACATAAATCCCACAACGACCTGCCTAGCGTACAGTTGAATACGCACTGATTGGCTAATGCATTTCAACCCTCTTTTAACATCCATTCGAACAGAGATACCTTTGTCAATTTGGTAACTCGGTTCGTATTTTTTTATATTGAGTTTCTGTTGAGGAACTTTTGATTTTAGAGCTTAAAAAATACCTTTTATTGATGAAATGATAATGAGATATTGAGATGAGCATATTACTAGTACAAAAGTGTTATCGTGCAGTGTTTTTGTTGATCATATTTGTGTTTTTTATGTGGGGAAAATCTTAAAATGCAGTTACAAAAATGTAGGTAAGCTGTTGTCTTTAAAGAATTTATTTGCGTAGATTCTCGTGCCGGTCGGTCGGTTGATATTTCGTGTATATTTTTTCTTATTTGCGTAGATTTTTAAAGCGCGCGGGCGGTCGGTATTGATGTTTTGTGTACCTATTTTTGTGATTAGTGTTTTGAAATTAATGTGAAGTGAAGTGTTGTTAATATTACTTTTTTTAAAAACGTAAATTTTTTGAGAAGTTTGCTACTGTTGTGCTCCTTCATCTAGTTTATAATGGATTCAAAAACATCGAAAGACTTAAGCGCCGAAAAAAAAAAGAAATTGTAGAAGCGACAAAAAAGATTTACAAGAACCTGCAAAATAAAACGGAAACTGTGAAGCAAGTAGCAGGCATTTTTTCGGTGTCTATGCGAACAGTCTACAGACTTCTCAGCGAAAATGATACCAAAGGCCACAACTTACCACCAAAAAGAAAAACCAATCTGGCCCCAGAAGGAAAATAGATGATTTTGATAAGTGCGCCATCAGACAAATCGTGCATCAGTTTTTTTCAAATAATGAACTTCCAACGCTTGATAAAATACTGCATGAGGTAAGACTCAATTATTTAAAAGGGATTAGGCCTCCTGAGGATACCCTTCAAAAACGCACCTACTATCTTAAATCTTGGTGGTGTGGAAAAAGATACATTTCATTTCATTTTTATAAATAAAAATTAAGAAAATAATTTTAATTAAAAAAGAAGAAAGGTAACCCTAGATCATATTTTTTCAGTTTTTTCCAATTCAAAATGCTTACTACGGCAACCCTGTTAGAGCTTTTGAAAGAAGATAACCTTATGGAAAGCAAAGAAGTGCGAATGAGAGACAAAAATCCCTATCTTTCCTGTACTGCCAATTTTTAGTGGACAGACTATAGTAACCAACTTCACGTATGTTCCAACATAACTACCAGCGCTGTGTCTTTACTGCGGTAAAGTATGACAACAAAGAAAATTCGAAAATAAAACAAAACTTTTAATGCTTTTGATGACAAACACGAGGAAGCAATTTTTGAGAAAAAAACAAGAAATATTAAAAATTTATGAAATGAAAGAATTAGTACACCATAATACCGCTATAAAAACCTATAAAAACCCAGCGCATCAGTTTTAGGCAGCGTTTGTATGGAAATTTTAACCGACTGGCGGTCCATATATCGTCTACTATGTCAATGAACGAGCTATTAACAAAATTGCTTATCCATTTGAAAAAATAAGAAAACATCTTTACTTTAATCGATTTTAACATCACGATTAACACCGATTTACACCCTATAACTATTTCCCCAGTCAAACAAAAAGTAGGCCTAAGTGTCGACAAAAGAAATAGAAATTAGTGTCAGCGTGTAGACCTATTCAATACCTATTAGCGCTATTGGACGTCATCCATTTTAGATAGCCATTTTAACGATTAAAGTCGATGTCAAAAAAAGTAATGCAAATACACCCTGTAACTGTTTTTCCAGTCAAGGACAAAAATCGAGTTTAGTATCAGCCTGTAGGACTGTTCAATAGGCCTACATTCTGACTTTATTGATTTACTGGAAAAAAATTAACCTGGTTTCGGTGTGCATCGCTTTTTCTCACATTGGCTTTAATAGTTTGAATGGCTCTCAAAAATCAGGGTGATGTCCTTCGAATGGGTCTTAAACATATATGCCTACACTCTGGCAATTCCTTCTATTCCTTTTTTTTGACAGCTACGTTGATTTGTTGGTGCACTAACACGGAGTTACAGGTAATTTTTACAAATTCCTCAAGTTGACCTTCAGTAAGTTAGAAATTATTTTTAATAAGGAACACAAAACACCAAAGAGTAAGTAAAAATTACAGCCTATTATAACACGCCATTTTTAATTGAATTTTTTGAGGTGCTCCCATGATCGAACTTTGTCTGCTTTTGTAAAAGTTGTTTAGGAATGAATAAATTTCAATTTAAAACCCTTCTCTGTCCATTTTGCCTACATTCATTGAAACATCACCTGGTTTCTATATGTTCGTTTTTTTTCTGTTTTTCACAGACAAAATTGACAGAACGTTAAGTATTTGATTGAAATTTAAAAAATGGAAATCCATCTTTGTTGCAAATGTCGAGTGCTCGCGGAGTGCATTTTTAGGCGTATAGACGCTAAAGTTGAACTTCGTTTATCCAGAAGTCAAGAGAACCATCATGCATAATTGAAGAGCTTGGTGCAAATAGTTCACTTTTCATTAAAAATTTTCATTCTGTTGAGGAAAGGTATATATGTATGTACTTCAGTATGCTTATTATTACCATGGAGGGGGTTAGAATTTCTCGTTAACCAAAACGTTTATCATTTAATTTGAAGTTGTAAACATTTTAAACTGAGCTTTCTAATTATTTATTTAAGTTTATAAAAAAAATCAATAAAATCAGCTCTAAATAGTTCTAATAAATTTTATTTTCATTTAAAAATAAACCGGGTCCATTTCTAACATAAAAATGTTTTTTTAGGACATACAAATATCGCAGTTATTGACAAAATACTCAACAAAATAAACGAAATGACAAACACAAACGAAAGTTTGAAATGTCTGATTTTAGTAAACTTTTGGCCGAAAACCGCGTTTTCGGCTCTGTGTGAAAACTCTATTAATGAATCTCCTTTCTCCTTTTTGTACCTTTTTTGAAATTTCGATAAATAATTTTGAGGAAGCAGCAACACTGATATCATAAAGGTATCTATAGTGATTGTCACTTACTCTAATCGTTGAAAAAAACCAAAGTTCACTTTATATTATTACCTACCTATCGGAATCCTACTTCTGCCATTGACAAATAAGAATTAGTAAATTAAAAAAAAAGAAAAGAAAAAAAATAGAGACACATTGGTGACATCCGATTACATGCCAATTGTGTATCTACATATCTACTCACCTACATATTATGTACTTCCATTCGACAAGACTGTTTTCTTGGTAAATGGTGTACTAAAAGAGGAAGTCAATTTGTTATCTTTGGGTTTTTATTTTGCAATTTATTTTCTTATCACATTTTAAGCAAGGAAGAATATAATGTTATCATTGTCAGTGGTTCATACCTCCTTATACTTTGAAATTAATTTCCGATTTCTTGGAAAATGTATAAAATATCGTTAAGCGAAACCGGCCTACCTTTCCCAGTCTCACAAATCGGTCTTTCTCCTCGTTTTTTGCATAAAAGTATCGTGGATTTCCAAGAAATCCCTGATTCCACCAACTTGTTTCTACCCGATTTGACAGTCCAGAAGAAATGTATTCCCCAAAGAAGTCCGCTGACTCATCAAACTTAACGTACATACATATGTATGTATGTACGTATGTCGTTGTCTTCTTTTTCTGTGCTTTCTTTCAACGTTGCTCTTTCTTATAGTTATAGGTACCTATATTTAATTTGTTTTTATTTTCTGCACGCAAGCGAAAAAACGCTCAAAAGACTTCATACTCAAGTCTTCACGAAGGCGGCAAAAATCAGAAAATCAGTACTTGATGGAACAAGAAACTACATACCTACATCGAAAGATGAGGATGCAATCAGAAAATATGTAAGTTAAAAACCACCAAAGGATTAAAAATGTCAGATAACGCAACGTGTGTTCCTGTACGTAGGTATGTATATATGTATGTAAGAAATCCTTTTTTCAAAGACTGAGTGAAACAAGAATTATATTCCATCCCAACTTATACGACCTACCATACCACCAATCAAATCTACCTTTTTCGAGCGCGTGATTCCGATTAGCACCTCGAATGCAAGTTTTAAGAGCAGGATCTAAAAGAGGGGCACAATGAAACCGTTCGTTTACGCGTTCATTCAAGCATTCAACAACCAACGAGTGAAACCATTATGTGAAATTGCAAACAAGCATGTTGATAAAGAGACGAGATGAAACACGAAAATTCGATTGGCATTCCGATACAAATGGAACTGTATGTATAGCTATAAAGAAAAGACCTTCGGAATGTTTACGATTTCTAAGAAAAAGAGAAACGATGATAATGAGGAATACTGAAGTATTATTATTTTTTTCATTTTTCTTTTTGTGGATGCTGTGAATTGTTTAGTATTTATGCTGCAATACTGGAGAGTTTTGGGTAAATAATGGAGTTTGCGCGTAGAGGTTTGAAATTTCATGTTATTTTTCCCCGTTGCAAGCAAAATGCTATCATACAGTGACCAGGGTTAAAACCTTACTCCGATCGGGATTTACTCCGGAAATTTTGGATCTACTCCACTTTTTTTACAAATCTACATCGAAATTTTACTACTGAGGTTCTAACCCTGACAGTGACAGCCAAAGTTCATTTTTAAAATTAATTGCATATACATAGTTAGGTAGATTAGATAAGTACCTACCTACCTATAGGAGGGAATTGATTTTAATAGCATTGAATTTGTAATTTATTGTATTTTACAGCATTCTGAAATTATAAAAAAAGGCTCGTTGTAAAGCCTGAAGAAAAAAACAGCTTGTACCTAGATAGGTATGTATATCTACTAGATAAAGATAGCGAACTGATTGGGGCGCCTTATTAACTCGGCAATGGGCACAGCCATATTAGATATTCTGCTGTCCTGTCCTGTCCGCCATTATTTATGCAAGTAGGTACCTACACTCCAGGGATGCTGTATTTTCAAGTGAACACAAATAATTAACCTACCTACCTACCTATATGTATTATTTTTGTCTTTATTAAATTTTTAGTAAATTTGTCATAATTTTATGGTCCAGAAAAAATTATTTTATTATGTAGGTATGAAATTGGTGTTCAGATAAAAAACAAAATAAAATGTACCTGCATAGGTATCTACCTACCTATGTTGTACCTACTTAGGTATTATACTAAATTATATACCTATCTAATTTAGATAGAAGTCGAAGATTTTGATGCTAATGAATTCCGCTTTTTGCCAAGACCTATCTGCTAGACATTTTAAATTAATTGTAAGTTGTCAGTTTTCACAAAAATAACCAAATTATGCTAGCCTACCCTACACAGATAATTGTAAAACTGGCTGTGGAGTGTGGACGTTGAGATGGCTTTACCCAATACGTCAGAGTCAAATATCGAATCGAAAAAAATTTACAGCTAAATCTTTTGATGGAAAACAATCGCATTTTGTACTGGCGGAGTACAATCCCGCACTTCAATCCCGTACTAACACTAAAACTTCAACTATTTTTAATCGAAATATTATTTAAAACACTTACCCCCAGTTTCACAGTCAACGTTTAAACTCCACTTTTAGTTTAAACTGCAGTTCAACAATTTATTCGGTTTCACAGTTTCGATTAAACCTTGAACTACGTTCAATTTTTAGTTTAAGTTCACCGAAACTATTCTGCCGTTTAAACTACAGTTCAGCTTCTGCAACCAGTCCCCGGGAGACATTTTAATTAAAGAAAATTTATTTACAACATTGCGAAACATTACTTCTTTTTAAGAAATTATTTGTTTACTAAAAAAATTGCGTTTTTTAAAGTGTATTTGATTTGTGAAAAAGCTTTTAAATGTTAGCGACGAGAAAAATGTTATACTTATTGCGAATATGAGAAGAGCAGAAAAGAAACGAAACAAAAGAAATCTCACACGTTTGTCAACAACAAAAAATATTTGTTGTTTGTTTCGCGTGTTCTTTGCCTCAAAGAAAATAAGGGAAGACAAGGAAAGATAGTTGAATACGAAAAATGCTGCCAGCTTCTTTTAATAAAATCTTGTTGAACGACGTTCAACTGAACTGAAGAACAGATTTCACTGTGAAACCGGACGAGTTGAACGAAAAATGTAAACTCCGTTTAACGTTCAGCTGAACTGAAGTTGTTTAAATGTTCACTGTAAAACTGGGGGTTAGAAACTATTTGATAATTGTTTAATAGCAAAAAATAATAAGAAATTCTAGTCCAAGATAATTTTTCTTTATATTTTGTGGAAGACCAATCTCTTTTCCCTGCAAAAATCACATCTTTTGGCTTGTTTTCCAACAAAGAATTTCGTTTGACGTTTTTTGACGCCTTTGAGAGAGAGAGACTATAAATATATATACGCTGTCAGACACATTTATATAGTTATTTATTATTCTATGGTCAGACAGACAGCTCCATAATTTTTTTAAATCTTGATATTCATTTTCCTACTTAATGACAAAATGTCAATGTTTGTTTTTTCGTTTTGAATATTTTTAAAATAGTTTTTTTTATTTCTTAAAACGATTAAAAATAACTTAATCTGTCTATCACACAGGATAATTCACAAAAAGTTTTTGATAAAGAAGCGATGATGATATAAAAGGGAAAAATATGTGTATGGCGTATACTTGTTTTTTTTTTAGTTTTAAAAAAATTTATCACTGTTAATGGTTAACAACTTAAAAAACCAATGGTAACACTTAACCAGAGCTGAAATTTTAACCTTTACTGTATTTTATTTAGAACCATCGACACTTCCGTCCGATGAAATCTTTTTCTTCCTGTGCATTATATATGTAGGTATTCAGACTCAAAGTGATATTCAAAATATTTCTTTCAATTCAAGTGCACCACTACTATCTTCATAATATGCAACCGGTGTTTTCTCCCTTTTGATGATTTACTCATGCTCCAAGAATTGCAGGAATTTGTCTGTTACTTGCGCAGAAGACGATGAAAGATAAAAAAATAAAAAACTCAATACTTTCGACTCTACTACCTACCTACAAAAATGGAATAAAAGAAAAACAACACAAACGACGACGAGAGCAAAAATTGTACTATAGCCATGGGGAGACTTGGGTTTGGGGATTTCCGACTCAAAACATACCACACGCACATTTCACAATCACGTAATATAAATAAACGATGACGTCATTCTTCAACAAATCATGAAATACAAGAAAATCGTACGATAGGATTGAAACGTCTTCTCATAGTTTTATTGAATACCCTTTGAAGAGGTATTCAATAAGAAATATCGCATAGGTAGGTATCTATGTTTCATATCGAATAGGTAATCAATATTTTAAATTAAAACTAAACAACGGTTATAATTCAAAAGCTTCTTTTTTGTGGTTAAAAGAACCCCCCCCCCTTCTTTGTATTTCATCATTCGAAAATGTATAACTGATTTAATTTAAACATTTAGGTACCTACCTACTTCAAACGAGATTTAAAGATTACGTTTAGAAACGTAGGTATGCCATTACCTTGGCCCTTGTTACCTAGTTCATAAAAATACTCCATGATGTCTTATTGACGTAATATGTATGTATGTACTAAAGTCCATCACAAAACCGTATCATGTCAAGTGAACGTGTTGCAGCACGTTCAAATTAACCAGTGACAAAAGAATCTGCACAATTCAAATTGAGTATTCACTATACGCATTAAAACACGTCCGTTGTATTGCAAGTGTTTGTCGCTAATATTGTCGTCTTCCTTGCCGCCCCCTCGCCCGACGATGTGCAGTTTTAAATGTGATCTCAGTTAGGTCAATGGCGTTTCGTTACGTTTATGTCACAGGTAGACGTAGACATAGCATTAAAGCGATAATGACTGTGCATCGAATTACTATAATACCGATTTGCCTAATGGACAGGGTTTTGTGTTCGATTTTTATTATTTTATTTATGTATGTAGGTAGGTATGTATATTTTTTGTTCATTTAAATCCGTATTTTTCGCCATGCTTTTTGTTTCATTTGACGTTTTTTTGACACAGCAAAAAATGTTTAAGCACGTCGTCGCTCGTCTTAGCGTCGCCAATCGCCATAGTGGCGGTTTATTGTTGCATTAACAACGCACAAGGAGGTGGCGATAAGCAACAGAGTGTTGCAGTTTTTTGTATTTCGATTTGTTGTGATCGTCTTTGAGTGGGCGTACACGTTAATGAATACCTACATATTTTTTTTTTTAAATATCTAAAAAGAAAAAGACAACTTTTCTTTTCGAAGCTACGCCCAGATCTGTGACAGATGCTCATATCTTACCTGGACGTTTTAACTTTTAATTTAGAAATTTTAATTTTTTGTATCGGAAGTTTAAAATTAAGAGTTCCAAACCTATACATATGTATCTAAATAATTATTAATTAGGTAAACAATTATTATTTCGGGGCACCAAAATTTGGTTATCTGAACATTTTTGTCAGTTAGAATTGGAACAGCAGAAAATTATTAGCAAAACCATGAACTTTTGGATACCTATTTAGAGCTGGAATATGAATACCTATGTATACCTACAACATTCTTTTTGTAACCAAGAAAACGTTATTTTTTTTATTATTTTTTAAGAGAAAGTTTGGGATTAAATTAAATCGTGTATAAAATGTATTACTTTACTATATTATTGTGGTTTTGTGATAAGTGTGTTAAGATGAAGACTTAGGTAAGAAGCCTTGAGATTTCGCAATGTAAGCGAGCGCCTGCCGCCTGGTCACAATTTCCATAATTCCATAAAAAAAAATCAAAACTTAACGACGATCGTGTTCATTCCCTTACGTTAAAGAAGGCCGGAACAACCGACAGCGCGTTCTACGAACTCATCGAGAGCATTATAAATAAGTGCTTGAAGTGACTTTTACATTCAACGACCGGTTTTTAAATAAGACGTCAACAGTCCGAAGCCACGTCCTGCAAGAAAAAACTTCCGATAACTTGTAACGGATTATGTATAGGCAGATTTAAAACATTTTTCGCTGTTTAAATTTTTTTCAGTCTGTGAAACTTTCCCTTTCGTATCTATCTTCCTGGGCCCGTATTACGTATTACGATAATCGTTGAAAAACCCACGTTTTCGTTCAAATGCGATTACGTAAGACGATGATCGTTCAAGTTTCAACGATACTCGTTTCTTCTTACGAGTGCTATTTGGCTGTCGTCTAGCTTTTGTTCTCGTTGTTGTCAATAATTTTTTTTGTGTTGTGTTTATATGTCTGCCGGTTATGTACCATTTGGGAACAAAGTGTGAATCCGAACAAACAAAAATAATAAAAGAACATTTTATTAACTATTAAAAACACAAATAATATACGCACTTGCACTTATAAATAAACAAATTCCGGAATTGCAAAATAAAACTATTTGGTTTTTACATAGGTACACTTCATGCTCTTCTCGTTGAAATATTTGTAAATAATTCTCCGTCTTCGCCCATTTGAACATGTACACTATCCGAAAAGAAGGAATTTTTAAATATTTTAATATTTTTTAAGATAATATACCGCTCTTCTTTAATTTCACACTCAAAACTTTATTTATTTTGATCATGTTTTGACATCTATTCACCGACGTGAAGTTAGATGCACTTCAAAAAAAATAGTATTTCTCTGTTTTATCTGGCAACAATTTTATGAAACTATTCTCGTTACATGTAATCGCTTTATGTTGCGGCTTTCGTTTTCTTGACTATCGTTTTTTTGCCGTTCGTTTCGTAATACGTAATACGGGCCCTGTGGTCGTTGGTTTGATAACCGGATGTCTCAGAACCTTTCCCTTCCAAGGTGTGCCGCAATTCATAAGTCAAAGATATTGCTGGATTTATAACGTATTGCCATATTTAGCAACAAACACCACAGAAGGAAGGGGACATATACGAAAAGATATTTGTCAATGATCCTGAAAATAAGTTGTGATATACAGGGTGATTCGTTTAAGGTGCACCAAAAAGCTTGAGCGTGTAGGTAAGGTTAAGACAAGAAAAAAACCGTATGGGAGGGGGGTCTATTTTCCCCCGTTTAGGCGGGAGGGGCAATTTTCTAAAAAATTGACTTAAATCAGAAAAAAAATTATTTAAAAACAAAGGTGAATGATACAAAGCTTTGTTTTATTTTTAAATTAAGTTGTTTAACTGAAAAATTTAAAAAAAATTAGTTTTCAAACTCAAAATTTTGAATTTTTTTTTTTTTTTTAAATGTTTAAACTAATTTTTTTCAAAATTTTATGTAAATAACTATTATTTTTATTTCCAAAATTCAATGCTCCTATTAGTTTTTAGTCAAAAACAGAAAACCAGATGCCAAAACGTATCTTAGTTTTGAGAAATTAAGAAAAACTAAAAGTACATTTTTCTAGGAAAAACACTTTTTTTGGTTTTCCTAAGTTTGACCTGCTCAGGTCGATTATTAATTAGAGGATTATCCCTTTTTTATTACATACCATCTGATTTTAAGCAAATAATAGAAAAAAACGAATTAACTTTTTACTTTACTTATTAGTTTTACTTTTAATTTTCTTTAATTTCTCAAAAACTAAGATACATTTTGGCATCCGGTTTTCTGTTTTTGACTGAAAATTAATAAGAGCATTAAATTTTGAAAATAAAAATAATAGTTAATCACATAAAATTTTGTAAAAAATTAGTTTAAACAATTTTTTTTTTCAAAATTTTGAGTTTGAAAATTATTTTTTTTTAAACTGTTTACTTAAACAACTTTATTTAAAAATAAAATAAAAGAGTAGTTTTCTGGCTTTCCAGAAAAATATAACAAGGCTTTGTATCATTCACCGTTGTTTTTAAATAATTTTTTTTCTGATTTAAGTAATTTTTTTAGAAAATTGCCCCTCCCGCCTAAACGGGAGGAAATAGACCCCCTCCCATACGATTTTTTTTTGTTTTAATCGCACTTACACGCTCAAGCTTTTTAGTGCACCTTAGAGCAATCACCCTGTATATAGGCTTCATTAAAAACTGTGTTCAGAAATTATATGAAGATCATAATTGCTGACGTAAAAGATCAGGATAAAGCAGCTGTTGTGGAGTCTTCGATGCTCTTGGCACTCATCGAAAATTATTTACTGTTCCAGTTGGTTACAGAACATTAGTAATACATGAAGTTTTTTTTAAAAATTTGACTTAAAATTACAATTTATTTTTTTATTAATAAGGCAGATGAAGTAGGTTGGGCTAAGACAAGAAAAAATTTCATGAGAGTTGGGGGTCTATTGCCCCTGTTCAACAAGCAACAGTTTATTTAATTTAGTTAAGATATGCTGGCGCTGATTTAATAAAATCCGTTAGGTATAGATATCATGGCAGGTACCTACGTAACTGTATCTCAGGAAATACTGTTCAAATTTTCTGAAAGGTTTAATCGTAAGAGCCGTTTTCGAGAAAAACAAGCTTTTTATAACCGTTATATGGCAGGTAGGTACTGTTAGTTTTAGGCCTAGAACAAAAATTCCAAAAACCCCCTTAAGGGTCAGCATAAAAACCTATGTATATCGGCCTAACCGTTCGGCTGCAGGTGCGATTGACAGAGAGACAAACAGATTGACAGGCAGACACACAGACAGACTTTCCAGACCAACTTTTTTCGATTTCGCTATCATCGTGACACGTAATGTCATGTTCGATTTTATCGTTTTTATTTTTAATAATACAATCATGTTTGATTGTTATGTAAAAAAGTTTTTTCACAAATCCAAGACTTGCTTTATACCTACCTACCTAGCAAGTTAAAATTTATTTGGTTAATGCGATGGAAACCTGAAACAAGAACAGAATAGATTTTATATAGAAATAAACGAAAAAAATGAATAGGTAATTTACATCCGGATTTAAGTTTTAAACTACTAAATATAAGGAATGTTAATAATATTACCGTAACACTGTGAAGTTGGATAATTAAATAATGTTATTCTGCTCAATAACTCTTTTTTTTATTGTTTTTTTTTTCATTTTTATCAGACTGTGAAATTTTAATGAAACTTATCTACAACGGCGCACGTAATTTAAAAGGATTTGATTTCAGTTCATAATACCTACCTACCCAAATACATTAATTTCAATCGATATCAACTTATTTGCTTTTTTTTTATAGTTTAAAATGTTCATGTAGGTATAAATTAAATTTCGCAAAGTAAACAGCTGGGACTCACTGCACTGCACAACCATGCACAACCCATTGTTTGATATATTTTTCTCTTTTACTCACAAAAAAAATAGGTTATTGCCTTTTTCTGTTCTCTCTACTGCAATGTAGTTAAATTCCAAAGAACTCACAAACATACTGGCGATATCAATCATATTCATATCCATGAATCTGTTTTTTGTATGTGGAAGACAGCTGTAGAAAAGGAGTATGCGTGTTGTCAACAGAAAAGCAAAAGAAAATCGTGAACAAAAATAAAACAACCCCTTCGCACTGCTTACTATATTGCCAACCTCATTTTTTTCAACTCAAATTTAAATAAACAAATGATTATTTTTCCTCACTCTAACCGGTGTTATTAACAAAATAAAACAACCTCCGAAACCGATTTTTGAACTCAAGATTGGAATCAAATGTCAAATGAACATCCCTCAAATACTACATACCTGCCTACATTTTTCTAGTTTTAAAAATAATGCCATTTTATGTTCTTCAGTACACAGAGGTCATTTCTTTTCTGATTAGAAAATAGGGAACTTATCAGATACCTAAGAAACTTACTATAAGATTATTCCTTTGCGGTGTCCCAGCGCCAATATTAAAGTCAACAGAATTTTGACTATTTTCTGGTTCACCACTGTCAAATGAGGTATTCGAATTTGAATGGTTGTCGTTTAACTCGACCTTCACCTTCATTTTTACAGCCGACCCAATAAAAACTTTAAAAAAATATATATAATATTACACCAACAAAATTACAATTTGGCAACTCTTTTGCACTGACACCGATTGTGAGAATTGAAACTTCGCAAAATTATCGCTCAAACCGTGCTGTCCTTGTGTTTTGTTGTTGTTGTTTCACTAGGATTGTGGCCGTTGTACAATGACCTAACGATACGACGACGTCAAAATTATTCTACTACGCCGTTTTATTACACACGACGATTGTTTAATTACTTTTTATAAGAAACTTATTGATATTCGCGTACTTTTCAACGTAAGTTTTTTTTTTATTTCGACATAAACGAACCACTCCCGTTTAAATTTTCACAGAAAAACTTTAACAACAAATAAAAAGAAAAATTTTGTTGGAAAGTGTTGCACTTGCTTGCACACAAGGGTAGATAGTGTACACGTCTTCACTCAACCCCCTTTTACAACTTTGGGAACACGCCTTAAAATGTTCGATTTCGTTTGCTTCGATTAATGTTTAATTAAGTTCACTTCATTTTCTTATATGAATTTTTATTCGTAGGTCGTAATTAGGTATAAGTAATTCCTCGGTTTTAAGGTTGAAAAAGTTATTAAATTAGGAAATTTAGTTTTTTTTTTCTTCACTGTGATGTGAATGTGACAACAAAACACGTCGCAAACTTCGTCGTCGTCGTCGCCAACAAGCGAAAGCAGAAAATTACTATACTCTTCTTTTTCTGTCTAACTCTGGAAATTTGCAGAGATGGAAGGAAGCAGCGATAGTATGTACCTATACTTGGGTTTCACTACTCATATTTATGCATCAACTGTCAATGCCAGACATATACTCCGAAATAATTCACTCACACATTTTAAAGACGAAGAGTGGTCGGAGAATCGAAAAACAATGTGTGGAACGTGAGTTGTGTGGATGTGGTGAAGAATTTAACCAAATAAATGGTGGGAACAAAGGAGAAATGCATTATTTCTTCCAAAAAGAATCCTAAATTAAGCGATGACTCATCGGGTTTTTACCCGAGCTGCTCTGCTAGGCTAGCAAATGCAAAAGCAAAACAACATAAAACATACACTTCTGTTTGTGTAGTAGCGTAGGTATCTTTTTGTATTTTATAGTACCTTTATTGTTTATAGGTAGTAAGAAGTGTGTTCTTTTGATTTTTTGAGTACTACAGAAAGTGCAGTCCAAAAAAGATGGAGTGATTAGATAGAGATCGAGCTCAATACGAGTTGTGTTGAGTTTTTTTTTTATGACTCGCACCCGGGTTTAACTTCAAAAAATGCTGGTGTCGTTGCATTTGTTTTATCGAGGAGTTTTCAGAACTGCCTCCGTTTCTTCGGTCAGTGGGTCAGATTGAACAATCTGAATACCTACCTAAACATCGCCAAGTCAGCGGTCGAATCAGTCAGGTGGGTTTGGAAGCTTAGGTCCGCCTTTGGAACTCTTTACCACGTCGTGTTAAAGATGTACAAAACAACAAACAGTATTAAAAAGGATTTAAAAAGATATTATTCAGAAAATTTGTAAATAAAATTTTAAATTTTTTCAAATTTTTTTTTTAAACTTATTTGAATATTTAATGGCTTCTCTTTTTTTGTTTGATGGATTCAATATTAATTACTTATAATTTTTTGCTCTCTTTGTAAAATAAGCTTGTAACTAGATTATAAGATACTAGCTGACCCGGTGAACTTCGTATCACCTAGTTCGTTACTTACAACTTTTAATTTGCGATTACTGATTGCACTATGTACGTTTAAGATGTTTCGTTATTTACTCAAATTTATTCATAACTAAAAAAAAAATTGGAAAACAGACGGGCCATCCCTGCAACTTCCCACTATTTTTGGACATTAAGTGCATGCAAATTTGTGAATTTTAGTGCTTCTCACTTCGCAAAGCTTTTAATTAAAAAAAAAAACACATTATTTTTTGAAATTTTGAATTAAAATAAGCTGACTCGCCAAACATAATTGTTTCGTCATTTATATTATTCCTAGGAAACATTTTTTTAGTTCAATAAAAATAACTACCTTCTATACATAAGTGTGTGAGGATGTACCTACTTATAATCGAAAGCGTTATAAGCAATAAAAGTATGCTTTATTTAGGTTAATGAATTAATATTTATTGAAATAACGACTATATATTGAATTATAATTTCTGATAGCTATCTAAACATCAAAAATAAATATTTACATTGTTACTATGTTAATTATGGCAGTTGAAAAATAAATTAATCTCTCAGTGCAATAGAGTGTACAATATTCTTGGTTAGTCCGTCTTTAGCCAACACAAACAAACTGGATGGTTTTCCCCCTCGAGAACATGCCACATATAGTTGTCCGTGGGAAAATCATGGTGTTCCCAAATCATACAGAGGACAAACTTTTTTCATAAACGCACAAAAAATTAAGAGCGAATACCTAATTTTAATTAAAACACTTGTAGTTCTTTTAACATTATTTTCATAGTAAGCTAACATAGTACCTACTGATTTAAGGCAAAATAAGGAGTCACCCTGGAAACTCGTATACAGCTTCATATTGGCGTACTAAAAGTTGTGAGCAAAGGATAATGGCACTGACGACTCCGAAGAACCACGGCCTAGTGACATACACCCAATCCTTTTGTGTGCGTTATTAGTTCTACAAAGATTGAAGGGGAAGTACGGTGAGGGCGGGAGATCAAATTAAATTGGGTTAATCAGAGTAATATGATTTTTTTCATTCTAAGTCATGACAAAATTTAAAAAAAATCCTTGCAAAATAAATTAAAGTTTTTAATTGACAAATAAAAAATAGGGGTTGATCGTAGAGGGGTGAAAATTATAGGGTTGTATGTATTTTTGTATGCTGTATCATAAAAAAATTTTAAAAAAAATTTGTACAAAAAAATAAAAAAAAATTTAGGGCTGGACCACCTTTAACATTTAGGGGGATGAAAAATAGATGTTGTCCGATTCTCCACCCTGGCCGATATGCATGCTTCGGATGACGAAAATCGGTCGAGCCGTTTCGGAGGAGATAGATTACAAACACCGTGACAGGAGAATTTTATATAGGTATCCTAAGATTATATTTTACTGTTATTAAGCAATCACGAAATAAAAATAAATGAAAAAAAAAATAAAAATGGGTAGGGGTGCCCTGCTTATAGGTAGGTAGGAGTTAGGTATGTGAAACTTAAACTGAATCAAATCAATGGCCCAGGCCAAATTAAGTACCTACATAGGTAAGTATGTAAGTGGGGCATTTATATAAAAAAAAAAAATACATAGGATGAAAGAAAAACTAAAAATCAACAGTTATAAGAATGTTTTTTTAGTGAACAATTTTGAAAAAAAAAACAAAACAGTTTTTATTAAATTACCTACTAAACATAAAAAAAAATTAAACATTACGTACCTACCTTTTTATAAGTTACTATTTTCGTTTCCAAAATTTTATGCTCTATTAATGTGAAGCCAAAAACGGGAAACCGAATATTCGCATATTCATATTCACACATACATAGGTAGGTATACAATACATATTCTGGCAGAAAATCCATCCGGTTTTCTGTTTTTGACTTCAAATTAATAAGAGCATTAAATTTTGGGGAAAAAATATATCTAAATCAATAAAATAGCACTTGTTGCGACCAATGAAAAACCACATTAGTTTACCACCCATATTCCTACATATTTACGCTTCCGTCGAAGGAATAATATGACAATTTGTTTGACTTCTTTTTGCACTAAAAAACATTTAAACAAAATGAAAATATACCTATTATGTATGTATAAATTTGTTTCATTGAAATCATTGCATACAAATATAATTCTCCTGAATCAATTTATTATAAAATTAAATGACCCGGATTTATTAAACTTTATCTTGATACTTGATGGCATGCTTCTAATAAATTGGCATTTCCGCCGCAAGTTTCTTTTGGTTCAGCGAAGAGTCAATAGAAACCTAAATGTTGATCTTACAATAAAAAAAGGCAAGACAAGTTATGCATTTATAAAAAAAAGTTTTGAGATAACAATCAAACATGAAACTACGATGATATAGAAGACAAAAAAAAAGAAGGTCCAGCAATTCTGTCTGTCCGTCTGTCAGTCTGGATGCGTATTGACACATATAGCCTAAACGGTTGGGCGGATGATTTAGAATAAAATTTAAACAACAACTATTGCTATAGTTGTTATTTTTATTTAGTGTTTAGTGGAGCATAATTGAAGGAAATTCAAAATATAAGCTTTAAGTGCCCTTAACTTTATTTTTCAGAAAGCTCTGCTAAGCTTGATTAATACTACAACCAAACATTTCGAAAAAAGTGTTTAAACCGATAACCAAATTTTTCTCAAAAAAAAAATATGATCAATATTGATAAAGTTTTGTATGAGGTATTTTCTGCCAACAGCGATGTTTTTCATTGGAAATGGGTTTGTTTAAATACATATATTAATATTATTAAGGTGCAGGGAACTAGTCTGAAAATAATCAAAGACAAATGGTGATTTTATTACTTGCGATTATAGGTACTATAAGACAAGTTTTGTATTCGTAAAAAACAAGTTTTGAGATAACAATCAAACATGACATTACGATGATAGAGAAAACGAAAAAAATATGTCCGACAATTCTGTCTGTCCGTCTGTCAGTCTGAATGTATCGACACCTACAGCCTAAACGGTTTGGCCGATTTTCTTCAAACTTGGTACTCTTTATTTTTAGAGTAATGTGCCCAGGTGTAATTTTGATTTTTATTCTAGGTCTGAAAATAACGATACCTGTCATATAAACTAACAGATAATTCAATTTTTCTCGAAACAAATATGATCGATTTTTATAAAATTTCACATGACTGATTTTTTGAAAACGGTGATGTTTTTCGTCAAAAAATTTTTTTTAACAACTAGATTTTTAACGGTACCTGCCATACAAACGTTTAAGACATTTTCATTTTTCTCGTAAAAAAATCGATTAATTTTTATAAAATTTCTTACAATGAATTTGTAACGAAAGGTAATGTTTTTCATTTTTTCAAAATAAGTTTACATATAAACGGTACCTGGCAAATGAGACTTAAAGACAATCCAATTTTTGTCGTAAATTATACGATCGATTTTGTGTGACTGATTTTTTTCTAATAATGAATTTATTCTTTAGAAATTTATTGACCTGTCATATAAATTCTATACAAAATCGATTTTTCTCGAAAAAAATTCGATCGATTTTAATAAGATTTTGTCGTGTGAGTGGCTGTTTTTTTTTTTGCCAATAATGAAGTTTTTCGTTAAATTTTATTTTCAAAATCTCCTTATTAACGGTACCTGCCATTTAAACGCTTTAGAAGCTATTTTTACTTCCGATTGTTTGTTATAGTTTCTTGTTTAGTATCCTAAGCCAAAGGTTAGTAATCTTACACAAGAGCAAGTTTGTCCGACACAGTCGTGCCTTTTATTTAGTAGGTATCTTATGTTGTCATCAAGATACATAAGTCAAACTTATCTCTGCGTCCCATACTCCCATCACGTCATCTATGAAATTGACAAGCATATTTTTTCCACTGTAACTTCAATACGGTCTTGTATTGAAGCCAACGCGGCGGGATGATCGAGCTAAACAGTTGTTAACCGACTGATCTGCACAGCGAGACGGCAATGTAAAATGTTATCCTAGTCACTTCCAAAAATAAAATAAAATGCTATGCAGGTAGGTAGGTAGGTAAAATATCACATTTTCAAAATTCTTATGCAATGTAGACATTATCTGTAGTCACGTACCTGTGTTGTTGTCACAAGTGCAATTAAATGTCTATTATTATTATTATTATTTTAATTTTAAGTATAGGTTTTTTTCCAACAATTTTATAGGAGTCAAGCTAAAACTGGCACCGATTAAAATTGCCTTAAAAAATTTCTTTAGAAGTAGGTATTAAATCGCGAAACAAAAATAAAACACATTATACTGATCATAAAATCACCAACAACAATAAACGATGGAGTTGTTAAAATAAACATCACTTCGCAGTTACAAATTCCATTAAAATAATAATTTTTTAGGTTTAAAAACTTATAGCCCCGTCTTTTTTTTTTATTTATTTTTATAATATCGCATATACATTCCAACCGAACAACGTGCTTTATTTATTTACCTCTGTAAGAACTTTGAAGACCATAAAAAATTTAAGAGTTTTTCAACAGGAAATAAAATTTAAATAAAAAGAAAACAAATTTAATTGTGTCTTTTATAAGGAGTTATTATTATTTTGGCTTAAAAAAAAGACGAATTAAAAATTGAAATTCTAAGGTATCTACACATATGTATATATTCCATTGACCTCCCACTTTGTTTGTTTGGCAAATACCTAGCTACATACCTACCTACCTCAGCTGATTCGCACAAACATGCTCTATGGGACCACACACATTTGAATTTAATAAATTATGTTGAAAGGAAAAACATATCCAAAATGGCCAAACGTGAGATCAAGTTATAGGCTAGATATTTTTAAATTGTTGTTTTGCCAAAAACAACAATGACCCATAAATAAGCTACTGCACACGAAATTTAAAAAAAAAAATCGTCTAATCATGGCTATAACTCGGTGAAAAGACAACCGAATATTCGCGCCCATCCGTTAATATACACATCTCCACATCCGCACAGACAATCCAACTCAAGGACCGACGGACAGTGTATGACAAAACTTACTTTTTTGAATTTCGCTGTTTTTAACACCAAAGAAATACTTGACCTATTGCCTATTTAGCAAGTAAAAATTTCAATTTTAATAGTATACCATTTAAATGTATAGGTATGTAAAGAACTTTTTAGCTGCTCATTGAACATGTTGTTTTTTTCTCCGTTCGTTGCTCTTGTTACTTTTGGTTAACCTGCGTCCCGCTCACCAAACCAAACCGCCTGCGAAAGAAAAAGTCGCGGGATCTTCGTACCAGTCGCTAAAAGTTAAGTTCCTGTACAGTGTACATTATCTGTTTACAAATAAATAATATGGTAATACGAACACTTCACCTATGCTGATGCACGTGTAAACATTTGTATCTTTTGATATTGAAGCTTTTCCGAGAATTCTCAATGAAATCACCAACTGGAATTGGTTTTGCATTTTTTTTTTGCGATTTCCGATTCCGATGTCAAACTTATTGGACGCCCCATCACCACCTCATTCTTTACGCAAAAATCAAGTTAACCAGACGACAACAAGCAGTCACAATCGATGTTACGTCACGTTTTCAATGAAATTTTAACTCAAAATTCAACTCACAAGTTGCAAAGCTTTTCTCATTTCAAATGGAAATTCCAAAAAATGCTTTTCATATTATATTGAGTTTTTTTGTTTGAATTTTGAGAGTGAAATTGAGCTTTTTACAGAGTGACAAAAGTTCTCTTGGTATTTCCTGATTGCGTTGCGCGGCCAATTACCCTGTGTCTATGCAAAACCACCAAGTTATTCACTTTGTTGAATATTAATCCAATTTATATTAAAACAAAAAATTAATTGATCTTCATATTGGCTAAGTATGACTGTAATTATTATAAAGCTAAAGGAGTGGGACAAAAAGGGAAATTTATTGGTAGTACATACCTATATAAAATTTAATTTGCATCTTATAGACTTAAGCTAAATCATTAAACTGATTAGCTGCTTTAATCTCGTAGGTATTAGATTTATTTAAATTGAAATTATATTTCAATTTGTGTTAAATGGCACGTTTTCGTTTCACTTCGGTAAAAATGTAAGTAGGTAACAAAGAGACAATCTGCAACGGAAACAGCAAATGTTTTAAATTGTGTTAAACAACACCTGGGTAAAACCGCCTGGTGGAAAAACTCAGAAATCGAATAAATTTCATCTTGAATGGAATTTTATGTCTAGCTTTAGAGAATGTGTTGACTCTAGGATTTTGACCTTTAAAAAAAACAACCTTCAATGACTCAGTTTATCCATATTTGATTGAGGAAGTTCGAGCCGTTATTTTCAGATATTTGCAAAACTAAAGTAGAACATTTGTGTTTTGAAGAAATATTAGTAAAGAAAAGTAAAGGCCACGATTGGATTGCACCAACTTGCTCTTCTGGCAAGTTACCTGAGGGCGTATAGTAATATTGTGTCGGGTAAAATTGTCCCTGAAAATTTAAAATAAATAAAAATACAAACAGGATATACAAAAGGATATTAAAAATTCTAAACCCAAGTAAGTATGCAAGTTTTAAGAACTTGATTTTGTATATACCTTGGAACTTAATTTCATAAAAATCTGTCTACATGTTTCTGAAATACCTACCTATATTGAATTAAGAAAAACAGGTTTTTAAAAGTTATTCAAAACTTAACAAAAAAAAAATTGATAAAAATGTTTATGCCATATTATTTAAAATAGCTATGATGTTTTACAATTTCAGTATTGAATTTCGTTGAAATCGCTTCAGCCGTTATCGAGATAGTCAAAATTAAAAATACCGTTATATGGCAGGTATACCGTTAAACGAATTTTCTTGCACGTTTTTCTATTATTTGAGAGGCCTCATTATTTGAAATTCCATTGGAATCGTTAAAGTCGTTTTCGAGAAAAATAAGGTTTTCGATAACTGTTGTATGGCAGGTAGGTATACCGTTATTTTAAGATCTACGCAGTGACCTACAAAAAATTATCCGGGCATATTAGCCTATACTAATCAAATATGAAGTTAATTCGTTCCAGTGACAATTGAGTAAAATACTAAAAATATAAAATTTAATTTTCTAGCATGGTAAATTATTTACTAAGTATGACTGTAAGCCTTTTGTTAAACTTTTTTTGTTTGTTAATTAATTTAAGACTTTTTACAATGTCGTCGTCTCATTGTATTAGCAAATGGAGTTATATTGTGTTGCCGTTCAACTGTTCAAGAAAACAAAGCAGTTTGTGTGTTCTTCAGTTCGAAGGAATCCCTTTATTTATTTTTAAAATATGTTGCTTTGTCAAATCGATTATTCTGATGTTCTTGAAATTAAAATTGAAGTGCATTCATTAAATTCTAAAATGACCTTTAGAATAACTCTTCAAATTATACCATGGTAAGCAAAATATTAGCCCGCATGAATATGTTTCGGTTACACAATTTATATACTCAAGAGCTTGCTTAAGAGTTACCAAGCAAGGATAAGAACAAGCAGATCTCTATGTGAAGCGTTGAAGTGTGAGAGTTTATGGTCCCTAACAACAGCGTCGAAAAAGAAGAAGAAAATTAAAAGAAAAAGATTGATAAATTAACATCATACGTAGATTTAATTTCTATTGAATTCCTTCTTCAGAAAACAGTAAGAAAACGTACTTTTCATAACGTCATAAGCATACACAAATTATTCATTGAAAAAATTATTTTATACTGGCACCTACGGCGTATGCGCAACTTTTTTTATTTTATTTATTGAGATGAAACTAGATGAAACAATTTAATTGAATGTGATGTTGGCTAAGGTTTTAACTTAAAGTTTCAGAATTTATCTTACTATAAGGATTATATATACATTTATATGTTGTATATCATTAAAAGTAAGTAGGTACCAAAATTAATTTAATAAAACATAATTAAATTTTTACTTTGAAAACTAACATGAACAACAGAATGGATGCTAATCTAAACAGTATTTTCCGTCAATTCATTGAGTTACTCATAAAAAAGGTTTGACAAAATTATATTTTTGACTGCCGAATTTACGTTCGTAAGCAGCGCTAAAGAATGCACTTTACATCGAAAGGTTGACTTGATTTTGAACTTCTGATATTCGCTAAAGCTATTTCCACACTATCCCACAATGTAATACGGCATGTCAAAAAAAAAAGTGTGATAGAATTCCATCCTACTGTCAAATTTGCGTGTTCAAGGAATATTTTCATATTTTGCTTCCACACCAGAATCGGATTGCAAATTGTATAAAATTAATATTTTTTTTGATTAGAAGTATATTTCTTACCTTTTCAATTGTTTTTAAGTTCATTTGGCTTTCAATTTTTTAATTTTTATTAAAATTCTTTCAACAAATGACAAAAAGTGTGATGGAATGTGTGATGGTTTTAGAATCAATCCTAAAAAATTTCAGATCTAAACACATGAAAAATTTTTCATCCCACATTTTTGACATGTCGTATCACATTGTGGGATAGTGTGGAAATAGCTTAAGTGGTTCTTTTTTGTGCTTTAAAGGTATACTTTTTTCATGAAAACTTATGTCGGAATAGCATTTTGACATTCGCTATTCTGACATTTGTTATTTATTATTTTTTCGATTTTTGCACCCATATTTTGAAAGTTTTCACAAAATTCGGTCACTTTTGATAGGAAATTTCAATTAAACATAAGCATATAAAGAAAATTGTAAACATCTAGGCTCATTTCACATATTTTGTTTTCGTGTGGTTTCGTGCATCCATTGTGTTCACACTAATTTGAGTCTGAACACGGCGGCGGACTGGACGTACGTCAAAATGCGTCGGATGAGTACGTCCAATGTGAACATCGTTAATCAATCAGCATTTAGCAACGTCGAGCTAGTATCGAAAAGTTTTGCAAAAAATTAAAATTTTTCTTGTAAGTTAACAACAGGGATGTCCTTGAGGGCTTTTAGCAGTATTTTTGTCATATAACTGTGTTGTACATACAGAAACGTTAGTTCTTTGAATATAACAGCTTCTGGTCTTTTTAGATTGTTTTAACCTTTTCCTATTTTTTCTTTGTTGGGGATGACTTTCCAACACCGGGTATTTAACTTTCCTCGGTGTACGGCTCCAGGCGGTTCTACGCAGTAGCATTTTTGATTTTAATTAAAAATGATTATGGTTCTCATAATATTGCCCACTCACTTACCTACTATCTTTTTAAAATTTTAAAATCATGAAATCATGGTTTACAAATTTGTTAAAAAGATAATGAAATTCTTTATATATGGATAGCAATATTTTTTAATAAAAATGTTGGGTATAATTATTCATTATGTCGGAATTTTTTATTTTATCTTTTATCAGTATTGCCCAGCATCTTTAAAATGATTCAGTTGATATTAAAATTTAAATTTAAAGTAATCGTTTGAATATATTGTAACAATACGCACTTATATATTGCTCAACAAAATATATATATTATAATTTCATATTATACTCAGTTTTTTTCATCAGAAATAACTGACGCACTTTAACATTCGCTAAATCATATTTATAACCACCAAGACGTCAATGATGATATTATCGAAAAGTCCAGTGGCCAAATGGCCAGTGCCGACGTACAGTCTACTACGGATTGTTTATACTGAAATTGTCCGATAAGATTCGAAATCGAAAAGAAAATTTTCTTTTATAATGTACTGTACAATAATGTAGGTACATTATATATATAAATATATATTTTGATAAGATGGCAAAGTCATTTTATAAAAACAATCAGATGATTAAATAATAATTTCTACGAAGTTCAATCTAAAGCAATGTCTTAATACAGAATGTACGGTACGTATATTTTACACCGAACCTAATGAGTGTGAAAAATAAAAATAGTCAAGCTCTATAGTAGAATTTTCGAAAATCAAAAGCTTAGTATTCTTCAAAACTAGATTTTGTTATATTTTAGGGCTAACCTGTAGGTAGGTAGGGCTAGATTTGTCTCACTGGATATGGTGAAATTTTATTTATTTTATTGGTTTAAACACTTTAATTCATTGTGAATTCAGTAATTTTAGCCACTGAATTCAATATGAATGGAATCTAAGGATGCTGAATTGTGAATTTCAGATCGGCTAAATTTACTAAATTTAATTAGCATTAGAGCTGCTAAAAAATTGGTTTTGCTCGAGTTTTATCACTTAGTTTAACATGATTTAAATCTAATATAGAAATCGCTGTTAGCTTGATTATACCTACATTCAGGGCTCATAATTTGTATAATTAAAATAATCAAAATGAACTCACCACAATATATTTGTATATTATGAAGGTTTTCCTAATGGATTTTCCATAGCACTGATTTGTGTATCTTAAACAAAACTGTGTCAATATTAAATAATAATTAATTTTGACCACAAATGTTCTTCGTTTTTTTCTTTAAAACAATTGATTTTATATTCTTAAATAAAATTACTAAAAATTACAAAAAATTATGAACAGCATGCACTTTAGTGTGCAGGTAACAATTTAAATAGAGATTATATTTCCTTATTTTTAAAAAAGCGAACAATTATCTATTTATCTCAAAACATATTTCGTTAATTTTTTTTTTTTTTGCATCTCTTTTTGGATATAAATTTAAACTCTCGATTGAATTTGTTCCTCGAAGACAGACAATTCAAATTTACCGAGTGAACAGTATCTTAATTATATGCGATGGCCACTCCCATTCATGTTTAGCAGTCTCAAAATAACTTCACACAGTCTTAATTTTTTTATTTTTAATGCAACTCCATCCCGAATAATATTAAAAAAATAAAAAAAAGTAAATCGTCTTCTCATGACCGTTGAGTTAAGTAGCTGTTGGATTGAAAATGTTGGTTTGTTTAGCCTTGAACTTTGCAACCACATTAAATGACCTCATAAATGCTTTTGAAATGTTCTCTAGAGTTCGACTTTGAGACTGAAGTATCTCAAGGAGATCTTATATTATATATGTATGTACCTTAATATATTTATTTTAAAAGTGTTTGTCATATATGTATTTACTTTTTTTCTGAATTATTTGATTAGAATATAAGTACACATATAATAACAATAATAATAATTTATAAATATCTGTGTACCTTAGTGATGCATTAAAATAGTCTTTATTATTTTGAAACAAAATTAAGTAATTTTAAGGTAGGTATAGGTATCTAATTTTATTTCGTTATTGAAACTCGAAAATGTGTAGACAAATCTACATTCATAATATGTTAGGAAGAAAATATATTTAAACAATATTGGTGCGAATTTTCAGCGAAATGTTTTGGTTATTGTCAGTTGTTCGCCAAAGTGAGATTTATATTTCACCACGTGTCATATTAGGCATGTCCCACCAAATTATCTCAATGTCAATTTGAAAAAAGCGGATTATACTTTCGTGGGACACCACACTTTTCTCAGTGCAAACATAACATTTTTATTTCTTATTTATTTTTTATTTTTCAATTAAAAATGCAAAATATTCGTCGTTGGCACATAAGTTTTGAGGTCTGCCGCAGTGAATTCAAAATTTCAAAAAAATAACTGTTTAGAGCAAGAAATAAAACTGAGAATCGAATCCAATTAGTTTTTTTTTCAGTGCGATCTCCGGTGAGTTTTTTTGTCCCACTGAAAAAAATTCTGAGCGATCAGAATTTTCTATTGTGGGACCTGTCACAAGAATTTAATTACTTGTGATGGATTTGAGAAAACATATTTCGATAATACATACATATGTAATTGTCAAACAGCACCCAAATATAAAGTAACTCTGAGATATTTTCGAATTGCACAGAATTAAATTTGAGCACAATAATTTTTGTTGCACATTGCCTTAACCCTTTTGGGACACTATTCAGGTGATTAAGTTAGATATATTTTAGATATATATTTGGATGTGGAAAATTATTGACAATATACCGGCCCCTACGATAGCAACAAGGTTATTATTGTATAGCAATCAAGTTTAATTTCTTAAAGCAGGTGACCGCAAGTAAACAAAATGTAGAATTTTGTATGTGATAAGGTTGTTAGTCGATTCTTAGTCTTAACTTTCCCGAAACTCTTTCAAACATATTGTAAGATCAATTCAAGAATGTACACCACCGTAGTTATTTAATACTTTAAAACACTGTACAGTGAAACGAGGAACCGCCTTCTTCAAAACCTATTGATTCTACATGGGACGTAATCGCACACTTTATCTGATGATTCAACAGCAAAAACGGAGTTTTTCTAGACGATATGGTTATCGTCTAGAAAAACTCCGTTAAATTTTCATTTATAAAATCATCTAAAAAAACTTTTGCCGAGCTTTCAAGGGGGCACACCTTCTATTTTAATAGTCACTGCCCCTTCATAAAAAAACACAATAAAAAAATTCTAATAAAGGAACAATTATTTTATGCAGACTTTAAAAAAATAAACCTAATTTTAATTTTTTTTACACACATTATTACAAAACAAATTTTTTTACGGAAATATTTCAGTAACTGTCGCAACAGTACCTATATACATATGTGTATAAATTGTTTAGTTATGCCATAGAAAACGAGATCAAAGATAAAATTTCCACTACTAGATATCTATGGTGACACATTAGCTGTAGAGATGAAACCCAAACCAACATTTTAGATGAAATGCGAATAAAAAAAACAAAAGATAAATCTGTTCCAAAAGATTATTTATGACAGAGTTATTATCAGTGAGATATTTTTTTTAAGTAATATGCAACTTTGTAAAACGTAGGTTCATATTTGATTTTCTGTCCATCTACCTATCTTAAATAAATTCATTTCAAAGATTTTTCTGATCATGTTGTACCTACATTATTCAATTAAGATACACATCTAACAAAACTGCCTTTTTATTGTTTTTAAAAAGAATTTCATGAAAAATACAAGACAACAATAAAAATTAAATCATGACTAATCAAACAAAAATTTTATAAAAAAAAATTAGTGACGAGTTATCATCTTAAATGATCAAGTTCTGTTAAATAGATGCAAAATAGATATTTTCCAAATCATAGAACGTCAACGTGTTTAATATAAATCGATGTTTCTACCCATAACGAATACATTAACGAAATATATGCGATTATGCGTATGATCGTTAAGATTAACAAGTGAACTAATGTAAATATCCTTCTTGAATGATAATTTGCCTAAATACACTATCAACGGATATTTGCGCCACAGGATCATTAGAAAAAGGGAATGGGTCTGCCTTTTTATGTAATATTGTTGTCAAAATATCACTCCCCTGTATGACCTGTCGATTCAATAAAGGATAACCACTTAACAGAACAACGAAAAGGAAGTCCTTTTATTTCCTACTTTTACGATTATGACCACCTTAAATCAGACTCACCCGATTATAATGCTGCTGATGATGGTATGGCGCCGATGTTGATGGTGCTTCATAGACGTTCCTTTCGTACGTCTGAATTTCTTCAACAAGATATGGCGAATATAATTTATTTTGTTGCATATGATGTTGTTGCATGTTTTGTTGATGTTGCAAGTGCAGATGATGTTGCAAAAGTGGTAACTGTTGTTGATGCTGTGGTTGATGTTGCGACTGCATCATAATATTATGTTGCTGACTATTTTCCTGCGACAAGTGATGCACTTGCTGCTGCTGTTGATGTTGCTGGTAGTGATCACTGCTATTTATTATTTGCTGATTTGCATTACCTAGTGCCGTCGTCGTATTCGACATTACCGCACCCCCATTCGAATTACACGAATAATAATTACTAGGATTGTTCATGATCGCTTAGGGTGTGTTTACACTATAATACACTCATTTAAATACCACCAATGATTATAGATCATTAAATTTAATTTGCTTCTTGAGAACGAACACACTGTGCAACTAAACACTTATTGGAACTTTCGAGACCGACAAAGGGCAGCAGGAGATTCGGTCACCAACCACTCGAACCTTCAAATGTAAATGTAATTAAAAATTAAATGAATCTAAATACAAAAATATTACACCGAAACGAAACTTGAAGACATTCTTTCGAACCATATTATCTGACTAAATTTTATGTAAAAAAATTAAAATTAAAATACGCAATGAATCATCGCACAATATCACACACGTCATCGATGTTTTTCTTTTATTTTGAAATTCTTTTTTATTGTTGCTGTCGGTGTCATTCGTCGTCGTTGTTTCTATTACGAGTTCCGAGACCGAATATTTAAATTCGAAAATAGCGCGCGCCAAATTGATCGTGCGACGAGCAGTATGAGTACGATATGCCAAACTACACTCAATCTACAACCCGGGGACACTAAGATCAGAATAATGGTACGTAACTTTACTGTATTTTGCTGTTGTTCCTACCTTGTGGAAGGCAAAAATCGAATTGACAGTCCGAGTGCTAACGAAAATTTGATAAACCTGCGCACGCGAGAGGGTTTCTCTGAAGAAACAAAAATCAACAAGAGGAAAACTGAAGTTTTTTTTATTTAAAAAAAAAAAATAAAAATAAAAAAAACAGACTTCGTCCAGAATGAATGAATGTGTAATCATGACATTAAGATGGTCGCCCTTGTGTCGCCAATAAATGGGGATCACTTTTGAAAGAGTTGTACCGCACAAATGTAGTGACAACCACACAAAAAGCGGGGTGGAGGCAGTAAGTTATTGTTTATTGCTATGCGGGCGCCCCAAGATCAATGACACTCAGCGCTAATTAGGGGATGAAAACAAGTCTAGATGGTTAGAAATGATGTTGAGTGATGTTTGAGTTGACTATGACGAAATGTTTCACTCATAATGTTTCTACTCTGTGTTGGTAATTAATTTCCTATTGATATTGATGAATATCTCTCGGATCTGGATCATAAATAAACTCAACGGTTTGACTGTATCTTTTGTTATCAGTTTATAAATAGGTACACTTGAATGAGTAGGTTAGGTTAGGGTTTTCGATTGAAATCAACCAATATAACTTTTACGTGGAGACGGAGAGGTATTAGCACACAATTACACAAATTGTACGATCTTGTCTTAAAACGATATACTACACTAATAGTGGAACTTAAAGTGAAGTGAATTTTTCGCATCTGGTAATATAGGTTATTGATTTGTATGGATTTAATTATTAAAATTGCGTTACTAAGATAAATCGGTCAATTCAAAACAAAGAAATCATTATTTTGTTTTATCAGGTTCTCCTGGGTGCTCCACGAGAAGTAAAGGGTTTTTCAACGGGGACGCTACAAAAGTAGAGCGACAGGGACAGCAAACGACGCCATATTTCTTGCCGCTCTTTTGACATTTCTCTTCAGTAAGGTTTGCCATTTCATGATAGAAATAAGATATACGAGCCAACAACGAGTCAAAATTATTAAAATTTACTACCGAAATTCGAAGTAAGTGGCCTCAACGTTAAGAGCGCTACGTCCAATTTATGATGAGGCTCATTTCTGGCTGAATGGCTTCGTCAATAAAAAAAATATGCGGTATTGGTCAGGCAGCAATCCGAACGTACTCCATGAGTCATCATTGCATCCATCAGAAAAATTACGGTTTGGTGTGGTTTATGGGCCGGCGGCGTCATTGGGCCGTACTTCTTCCGTGATGATCAAGACCGGCACGTTACTGTGAATGGGGATCGCTACCGTTCAATGATAACCGAATATTTTTGGCCCCAATTGGATGATATGGACTTGGAGGACATGTGGTTCCAAAAGGACGGCGCCACAAGCCGCACAGCGAATTTTACAATCAATTTAATGGAAACCAAGTTTGGAGAACGTGTTATCTCACGAAATGGTCCAGTCGCTTGGCCGCCTCGGTCGAGCGATTTGACGCAGTTAGACTATTTCCTGTGGGGTTACCGTGAAGTCTATGGTCTATGCCAACAAACCAACGACGATTGATAAACTTCGTACGAATATCGAACGTGAAATTGCAGCAGTATCGGCCGATTTATGCTTGAAAACTGTCGAGAATTGGGTTCAGCGTCTGGACTTCTGCAAGCGTGCCCGTGATGGCCAGGCCATGCAAAAGAAATCGAGTTACATACATAATGGCATCGAACGTACTTTCACAGGAGGAATAAAGAATTTCATTGATATCCAAAACCGTTTTTGTTTCATTTAAAAACTTTTGTAGCGCTCTTATTGAAAAACCGATAGGTAGGTAGAGGTAGGTAAGTATATCAATGATGAATATTACTGTCACTTTCCATAAAAAGAAATTTAGAAAGGTAATGCTATAAAAATGTATAGGTAGTGAGCATTTGATATCTTTTACTAGTTCAGCCCAATTACACAAAAAACACTATCTATAATGCGATTGTTCTAAAAAAAAACACCTTTTTGAGTTTCTGAAAAAGACACACATTATCTTGTTTAAGGCCCCAGTTTTCAGTGCTGAAGTTTACTCTCGAGTCAAATAAGAGTTAGTGAAGCATGATTTTCATGTAAGTGAGTATAAGTACTTAGATACAGCAGGAGAATTGTAGGAGGGCAACATAAGACATACCTATTCCACACTTTTTTTGCCGAACCAATTTTTTATTTCAAATCAAATCAAACATTTTAATGCAGTACTAATCTTTAAACGCTTGCTAGGCGTTATTTGGCTGCAGTCATAGATACAGCATATATTTCGTAGAACAAATAGAAGTTGCACCATCACATAAGGCCCAATTTTGTCGGGGATACCTATTTTATGTCATTGCTGATGACAAGGAGATTATAATCAAAAGTCGAAGACGCAATTTCGATTTACTCCTGATGTGTTGCTATATGGTAGGCAGATTCGTTTGAACGTAAATCCAGAAAAAAAAGCATAGAAGCCACACTTTTTCGTGAAGCAATATAATGTAGGATGCAAAACTTACACGGAATCCTTTTCTAAAAAAAAACAAAGACAAAGCCAAATTCTCACTATGGACCTGCAAATGTTTCCTGGCAAATATTGGAGACTAAATCCCAGCACTACTTTGTGGAAAATGGATTTCTTACCATCTGATTTCAATCAAACCAATCTCAAAACATATTTCTGTAATGTATCGTCCTTCTCACAGAAGTTCCATTAGAATCGGATGATAGGTCATCAGGAATGCAGAAAAATGCAATATATTGTATGATTTTCTGATATTTTTCCAATGATCGGATTTCAATCAAAAACCATTCCTAAACGGATCGGAACTGAGTTTTTATATATCAGGAAAAAAAATAAAATTTATAAACATCTAACTCCAATGAAACCACCTCAAAATATTATATTACAGTAATTTTTCGTACAACTCAAAAACGTTTAATAACAATCGGATGAATGGTTCAGGAATGCTGAAAATTGCATTATCTTATCATCTGATTTCTGATATTTAATTAGCTATTATGGTATTCGGGGCGGAGGCGAATCCAACAAATAAGAGATCAGTAAAATCGGTTCAGCCGTTCTGTCTAGTTATATCAGCATCTACAGCCTAAACGGCTTAACCGATTTCTATAAACATTTGGTAAATAAGGTTTTAAAAGCCTTTCCTGGAGAAGAAATCATAATTTGTCTTCTAGCCTAAAAAACAACGGTACCTATCTCCTCTACCACATAAGCGTTACCGATAATTATTCCATTTTTCTCGGAAAAAAACCCAATTAATTTTGATAAAAATTTTTATGAATGGATTTGTTGCCAGCGGTGATATCATTCATCTAAAAACTGTTTTCTGTAGAAGCTTATTACCTGTACCTGCCTTAGAACAGTACTTTTTAGATACCGATTATCTTCTAAGCTGCTGCACCAATTTTGAAAAAAAAATGTATTCTACAAATTCTGCTAAGCCTGATTAATACTGCAATACAAAAATTTGGACAAAAATATTTTTTAAAAAGTTTGTTTTTTGAATTCCATTTTTCTCGGAAAAGAAATCAGATCAATTTTGATGCAATTTTAAATGAAGGATTTGTTGTCGACTCACGGTGGAAAGTTGATGAAATTCTCAGTCGTTGACAAGATGGTTACTTCTACAAAAGCAAGTTCGAGCGACCCAGTCGTGCCCTTAATCAATGAAATTGAATGTCTTTTACTTCATTTGTTGTCCAGATTATTAACTAAGCATATATTTTTTAACTCTTCAGACATTACTATTTTTTTAATAAAACAAAACATTAATACAAACCACTGACAGGTACCACTGTGCTAGGGAGAAGGTGGATTGGATTTGGATGTGATCATTTGGAATCAAAACAAACCCTGTACCGAAGAACATGAGGGAGGAGCAACATTGAAAAATTAAGACACTTGTTGGTTGCGTAGTTCGTTTTGTATTATTCACAATCTCCTCTACAGCACAATACACTCTTTGCCTATCCGGAAATTGTTGGAATTCCAACGTAGACGTTTATTGTGTCGTCTCGTCTCTCGTCTGTGGCTTATACGATACCTTTACACTTTGAGAGCGAAGATGAAAAAGATATCAAATAAAAGTTATTATATTTGGAGCGACAAACAACTTGGATAGGTTTCTCATATTATGCTAATAAGGTTGTGTTTTGTTCACATTTCGATAAATAAAACTCAAATTTTCTCTGGAGCCCGCGCAAAGACTAACACCGCTTTTGCTGGTTTGTGACGTCAGTAGCTCCAGATGTTTGGCATGTTAAACACGATATAAACATGATGATGCATCAATATCAGTGTCGAAGTTTGTGATGACTCATCTTCGATTACAGTTTTGTTGGTCAATTGGATGGCCTTTGAAAGTTGATATAGTATTCATTTGAGTGGATAGACCCCCAATCAAAGCTATATTAATTTCTTTGCGTGGTTATGGAATTATTAATAAGGTTTCTTAAATAAAAATTGCATGCCCTACAACGAAATATATTTTTAATTTTAAATTTGATTTCTGTTTTCTGATTGTTAACAAGGAATAAATTTTGTTTTTTAGTTATGATAATGTTGGCATGTTAAATTAATTGTGATACCTACCGATAAAAAGTCAAAAACGTATAGGTAATACTGGGTCACACGTACCTATTTGATCTGGGTCGCTATAAATTTAAAAAAAAAATATTTTATGTATATCTACACATATTTCTTGAATTTTATAAATTAATTTAATATAAAATATTGAGAAAAATAAATACGTTAATGGAAAAAATGACTTTCAAAAATTCATGAAAAAGAATTTTAAGAGAATCTTGAGCACATGAAAGATTTTATAACATGAACAATTGGAAACGCTTTTATTGCTTTTTTATTTCGGGCAAAAGGGTACTTTTGGAGCAGCTTTTTAAGAAACATGCATTAATGCGACTATTTTTTTTTTACTCTTTATGAAGAATTTTTAACTTTTTTTTTGCTTTATGTGTTTTAAAAATAAAATGAATAAAATGAATTGTTTTTTTATGAATAATAATTTTTATGAATAATAATTTTAATGAATTATAATTCTTGGACTAAGTTCGATCCTTGTAAAGATGGACAATTCGAAAGATGAACAGGGCCTGTTTTATATTTGTTTATCATTTTGAGATTCTACTGTATATAGATATTTTGCTTTGTATTTAACGATTTGATTTGATTTTCAAACATTTATGTTTTGCACCTATAAAAGTGAACTTATCTAAAATAAACTGTTTAAGTTTTATAATGGAAGTTTTTGGTTCATATTTGACTAGAAAACGTTTTTTCACGAAGGTTTACTATTTTATCATCTGCAATATAAGTAAAGTAAACAGTGTAATACATATACTTTCGAAAAGTTTTGGAGTGCATGATAATTTAGCAAAAAGCCTATATACATATGTTATGTAGTTAGTAGTAAGTCTGATTTGCAAACCTTTTTGTGAATCGGAATCATGGAAGAATCCAAATTGATGGGAAAATACGTAGAGATAGGGATTTACAAAAAAATCCTCAGAACCAACTGGTCCTGAGGAAAAGTCGTCCTCATGTTGGTTAATTAAAAAAAAAATTATTTTTTATATCATTTATCTGGTCTAGACCAGAATCAGACAGATTGTCTAAAAATAACATTTCTTTTTGAGTTGTTGCGTTAAAGTTAAAGTTGCACATGTTTTTTATAAAAATTGCATAGCGCACTAACTCTTTTTGATAATACGAACAACATGATTACATTTTAGCAAACTCAAAACCTATCATGAGATTTGCATGAGTTTAAATAATAACACTTAAATCTCGACTTAAATGAAGAATATGCTATAGTGTAAGGAATCAAATAATCCCTGGAACTCAATTTGCCCAAAAAGTGAAACCTAGACATCTCGTGATAACCGATTAAATTGTCTGACAATTAAAGCGGAATTGTGTGATTTTTTACCCTATGAGTATGACCCAAATTTTATAGTAGACGGATTTATCTCGTTTATCATTTCTCTTTTCTTTATTAGGTATGTATACCTTGTGTACCTTATATGTGAATATGTAGTTTAAAGCGGTTGAAATTTACCTAATGGGGTTTTCCTATCACGGTGAGTCACCTGTATAAAGTAGACCTTCTTGTCTTGTCTTGTATGTCTTGTTTATCTGCGGTTTGAATGTTTTTTTTTATTGTTTATCGCCTGGCTATAGGTGGAGTATTTGCTGTGAGTACGAAAGTTACTACGTGAGTGGGAATGTTTTTGGTAAATTGCGGTTTGGTCAAATTTTTAACAATATTGTATAAATAATAAAACGGAAACCAAATTACTACCATTAGAAAAATTTTCAAGTCAACTTTGAATGAGAAAATGAAAGAACAGTAACAGTGGTAGTGTATTAGGTTAGCGCGTAGATCTTAAATTGATAATCATACGAATATCATAGTTTAGTGGCTGCGACAGGCAAGCAGTAGTTTTTTTTTTTTTTTTGTACACGGAACGTGCTTTATTTTGATAAGTTATCAACTTTAGGTGTTTGTTATGGTAAAAGGTACTCGAAGTATATATGACTTCTCAAAGTAAACCATCACAATACAATGTTGATAATAAAACAATTGGGTTAAGCGTCATTTCGCATTTATTTGCCGGAACAATCTTATAAGTATCAACCGGCTATATTTTTTTTCTTGAACTAAAGTAATGGTTTCGTGTGAAAAACGTAGTTTTATTAAAAACACACCTTGCGATACAATCTCGAAAAATGCGAGGCATTCTAAAAATACTCCAGGAAAAAAAAGGACAACCGCATTCAGTTACCCTAACAGTTGGAATAATGAAAAATAAAGAGGATTGTTACTGTTTTCTGAGGTTTAACAATTGAACCCTACAGGCACATCCTAACGGTCATTGAGTGCAAATTGTTAACAGACACTGCAACTTTATTTTTACTTCTTTTAAGTTTCCTGCACTACCCCAACAAATTATTTCCTTTTTCTCTTAACCCTTGAAACAATAATCATTAAAAAAAATAACCAAAGGAATGATTAAATTTCTTAGAAGTAATTTATAGAAATTATTTGTTTAATGATAAAAACCATAAATATCTAAGATGTTAAGAGGAATTTTCTTATGTATGGACATGTAACAAAAATATTCACCCCACTAAGAGCTACAGTATTTAATTTAATAATTTGCAAATCATGAAAAAGTTATTGGTTGTTGAATTATCATTAATATATGTATGTATGTACACATAAGAATGAACAAATAAAAACAATAAAAAGACTAAAAATAGTCGAATTAAATTTTATTAAGCGGAGTATTTATGAATGAAATTCAATTTTAAAGGTTTTGTGGCCTTTACTCCAAGCATTGCGTTTTATTAATATACATACATATATTTTAAGAAATTTCGAATCCCTCTTACAACAGTTATAATATTAAAATTATAATGTGTGTATGTCCTCGAAATATATAAAACAAAAACTTATGTTAAATTCATTAATTTAAAATAAGAAATAAAACAGAAAAATTGTTCTCACTCACGATCATGTTGATATGCAAGGCCAAACCGTTTGTGAGGTCTATTACTAAAAAGTAGTTAAATTAACACATTTTTTTGTTTAAACATTTCATTGTATCTGCCACCGCCTCCGATTTATATTCAATGTTATCTCCAGCATCAACAACACTTTATAGCGACGCTACGACTAGAGTCGTTTTGGTATAAGCGTTCAATTGAGGCAGACATAATATTGCACCGTATCAAACAATGGCAAATGGATTTAATATCCGACATTGTTTACCAGTAGGTACAATACCGATACCATACACACCTGAGAATGTAAGTATCTCCAATTGCGATTCAATACCTCCAACGTCGTCGGAAGAAAACATATAATACATAAAACGATCGTAAGCAATCAGTGGTCGATTAAAGTGTTGATGTGGGTCTAAGTTTTCATCGCCGGCAGCTGTATTGTTGTCGCAGGTCACCGCAGCTTGCCACAACTGTGCGCTCAATTAATGTGTGATCAATGTGATCATTGAAGTCAAAAAGTTCAATTTGCCGATTCCAGTTTGACGTAGAAGCACTTATATGGAAAAAGGAAGTCATTGTGGTTGGTTTAACCAATTTGTGCCATTTGACATTTAAACATTAATCAGGGGCAATGTTTTTTTACAATCAATTATACAAGCTGAATTTTGAGGATATTATTGGGGGTAAGTTAAAGAAAAATTAAATGATAACTCAAGTGCGAATATTACTGCACTTCCACAGGATATGTTATCTGTGGACCTGATAATCGGATCGATACTGGATTTCTCGAACCGATTCAAATTGAATTCTATTTCTTATTTTAATCCACTCAAGTAAAATTATGATATGTTTTTTAATTAAGCCATTTTGTCTTTGGTAAATTCATGTTTATATGTTTAATTTCTAAATCTGATAAATCTGATAAATCCCAAAAGGTCTCTACGTGGAAATGAATCCGGTTTCAATTCGATTTTAATCAAAAAAAGAATCGGTTAAATGGATAATGGATATAGACTATAGCCATTACACAAAGCAAACCAGATGACAACATAGCGAAATAGTGCTTCCTTTGAATGGAATCCTAAAAGATAAGTTTATCTTATTGAAGTTGAAGAGCAACATGGAGGCAGTCGGTTATAATAGAAAAAAACATTTTCTTGAGAAAGACAAAATAATCGTACTTTACGAGAGCTAAATCTGCAGCAACGGGGTCTCTTATTCTGCTTCTGCAATTATTCATATACCTACCTACTTCTATACCAAGAATTTTAAGTTCAGTTTTTGTAAAATTTTATTTAAGGGAATCTTTTGAATAAACATGAATCACTCGGGCGTATGCGTAATATAATTTTTACTTACGATGATAGGTTCTCATTATAATGACAAGTTATGCATTCTTTTTTTTTAATTTGTTGAATAAAAGTATTAAAAAGGATTTAAAATTAAAATCCAATTTGAAAATTTTACTCCAAATAATGTCATTTGCTCATAGAAATGTTTTTTTTTTTATTTAGTCAAAATATGCAAACAATAAAAAGGCACGACACACGCTTTTTTTATTTGGCATTCAATTTTTTCGCTTCATTAAAATATATGGCTTAAAATTGCGCGCGAAATACTTACTATACCTACTATAGGAATGTAAATAAGGCATAAGTAAAAAAGAATGAAGAGAGCAAAATAGGGAATGAGAGAAAAATAAGTAATAAAATTGAATTTGTTTTAAAAGTTTCTTAACACTATTAAGGAATGGTTATATTGCGAGAAGCGCGAAGTAATCTGAATTCTTATATGACAGAAACAATTGATAAGGTGATTTAGAAAAGTATTTTCTGATGAAAAACTTCATCGTCTCGTCAGTAACAAATCAATCAAATAAAATTTTATCAAAATCGATCGTATTTTTTTCGAGAAAAAGGATTTCTTGACTAACACTCCGTGAAAAGTGGAAATGACAAAGTGACGTAATCTTGTATTCTTTCATTCATGGTAGGATGCTTTTGCAAATGAAGGCGTGCAAAAAATGTATTAATAGTCGTGTTTTTGAGAAAGCTATCCATGGTATAGGAAGCTTTTATATATGAAATACAAGATACAACATTGGCAGAACGGATACTATCGATAAATCATAATATGAATAAACATTAGACGATACATAAAAACCAGATTCTTTTTTTTTTTTTGAGAATTCTCAACTGTACTATATTTAAAATGACTGTTTAGCTTTTTGTTTTTGTGTTTTTGTCACTTGTGACCACAAACAGAAAAACAAATAAATGGTGGAATCTTCTTATAGTAAGGGAGGCGACCGTAAGATTACCTATCTCATCCGGAGACAGAATTTAACTATAAAGGATGGATAGTGTACGTGGAAACATTGACTAAACCACTGGGCGGACAAACTTTTTCAGGGAACATTAGGCGGGAGGGGGTCACTTCCGGTACGGTTTTTTGAGGCGCACCTATCCAATCGGGGCAAAGAAAAAGCTTATTGCTAGTAGGAAGGATATTGTCTGTAGATTCCTAAGCAATTGGGCGGGCAAAAAAAATCAGGGAACAAATGCTTGTCCGCCCACCTCAAATAACGGTATTTTTGACGAGAACCTATCTCATCGGGAAAATGGGTAAGATGGGTATCAAATGAAAGGCACAACTGTCCTCTCCAAGAATCCACTGAGCGGACAAAGTTTTATAGGGAATAACACGCTGTCCGCCCACTTAAAAAAAAAAAAAAAAAAAAAAATAACTTCTTTTCTCGAGTCAAAAATATGTTTTTCCTTACAGCAAACATAATGAAATTAGTACAGAAAGATAGGTTTCCCTACTGTCTATAATACACAGGAATTTTTGACTCACGACCAGTTTCTAAAACGCATTTTTTTAATCATTTATGATATTTTTGAAGTTTAAAGAATTTTTTTGGCATAAAATCTATAATTTTTTTGAGCAGTATATATGTATATGTATATTCTGAAAAGGAATGTTAAGGAACTCAAAATTAATAAATATAAATAAGAAAAATTTAAGATACTCACCAAACTATCAAACTTATGGTAGTGTTTAATGCAATTGAAACACAGAGATTTTCGTTCTTAATTTGCTCTTTTAAACAAGGCAAATAAAACAAATTGTTAAAAGTAGCTATGTTTCTTATACAAAACAAAAATGTTTCAAAATAAAAAAATTGTATCCGGTGTTTGAAACCAGGAAGGTACCTTAAGTGTTATTGGTGTCCAACTGAATATTACCGTTAACGTCAATCTCATCAGCCAAAAAAAATTATTGATCTCTATCATTGATGTCTACCTGATCTTACTCTGTCATAATACATACCTTATTAAAAAAATTAATTGAAGTAATTTGTTAAAGTAAACTAGTTATTTGTGATAGTGTTTTTTTTTTTGCCTTAAACTATTTGAATAAATATTTTCAAAATGAAAAAGTGTTTTGTGTGTGAGGTTCATGATGAATCAAAAAAAGTAATGGACTTCACAGAAGCCACTTTTAATCATGTGGTTAATATGATTGGTATTCGGAAAAGTAAAAATTTCAAGTATGGGAACATTAAATTATCTTCTGAATCCAAAGAAACTCTTGGTTATCATGCAATGTGTTATAAGAAACTACATGTTAAAAAAAATAACTTAAGTAAATCGCTTGAACCAACGACTGAAAAGTGCAAAACATTAAATATTAAACCAACAGTAAGTACACTCTTATTTTTGAGAAATATAATAGATAACAGCAATGATAAAAGACGTATAGTTTTAGACAGAAGTTGTGTTTTCTTAAAGCTTAGTAAAATCACAAATGTTCGCGCCTTTTTTTCATTCAATGTCAATATGTTATGGTCTAAGCCTGATGCTTAGTCAAACCTATGTATCTTTCAACTAAACATTTTTAAAGAATTTAATGACGTTTATTTTGATTTTTTTAAAACAAAGACATTTAAAGAAAAACTGATTGAAACCATCATTTGATTTATAATTATTTAAATATTTATGAATGTATATAGTACAACAAAAATGGGACTAGATAAACAAAAAATTAAAAAAATTCTGAGCTTGTGCCAGGAGCTTTGTTTTTGGATGTTTATATTTTGAAGTTTATTATATTTTTTTATTGTTTTATTTCTACATATTGGATGGTACGCAAAATTTTTACAATTTTTTAAACTGTTGATAATTTTTTTTGGCTGATGAGATTGACGTTAACGGTAATATTCAGTTGGACACCAATAACACTTAAGGTACCTTCCTGGTTTCAAACACCGGATACAATTTTTTTATTTTGAAACATTTTTGTTTTGTATAAGAAACATAGCTACTTTTAACAATTTGTTTTATTTGCCTTGTTTAAAAGAGCAAATTAAGAACGAAAATCTCTGTGTTTCAATTGCATTAAACACTACCATAAGTTTGATAGTTTGGTGAGTATCTTAAATTTTTCTTATTTTATATTTATTAATTTTGAGTTCCTTAACATTCCTTTTCAGAATATACATATACATATATACTGCTCAAAAAAATTATAGATTTTATGCCAAAAAAATTCTTTAAACTTCAAAAATATCATAAATGATTAAAAAAATGCGTTTTAGAAACTGGTCGTGAGTCAAAAATTCCTGTGTATTATAGACAGTAGGGAAACCTATCTTTCTGTACTAATTTCATTATGTTTGCTGTAAGGAAAAACATATTTTTGACTCGAGAAAAGAAGTTATTTTTTTTTTTTTTTTTTTTTTTAAGTGGGCGGACAGCGTGTTATTCCCTATAAAACTTTGTCCGCCCAGTGGATTCTTGGAGAGGACAGTTGTGCCTTTCATTTGATACCCATCTTACCCATTTTCCCGATGAGATAGGTTCTCGTCAAAAATACCGTTATTTGAGGTGGGCGCACAAGCATTCGTTCCCTGATTTTTTCTTGCCCGCCCAATTGCTTAGGAATCTACAGACAATATCCTTCCTACTAGCAATAAGCTTTTTCTTTGCCCCGATTGGATAGGTGCGCCTCAAAAAACCGTACCGGAAGTGACCCCCTCCCGCCTAATGTTCCCTGAAAAAGTTTGTCCGCCCAGTGGTTTAGTCAATGTTTCCACGTACACTATCCATCCTTTATAGTTAAATTCTGTCTCCGGATGAGATAGGTAATCTTACGGTCGCCTCCCGGACTATTAGGACTTAACCCCAACCAATGAGAAAAAGAGTGCAAGGTACTTACGTCACAAGTGAAAATTACGTCACAAGTGAAACAACAACAAAGTGAAAATGCCAAAGTGTCGTAATTTTGTATTCTTTCATTCATGCGTTTCATTGTACGATTTTTTAAATTATAACCTGCGGGAAGGTTTAAAATTCAACGTAGGAAAAATACAGTACAAAAGAAACTATTTACTGCTTCAGTATGGGAAGACAGTGTAATGATGGGAAGCTGGCAATGACGGTGTCAGTGTAGCATTTTTTTGATCTAATGCTATGTATCAGTTTTCTGAACTAATGCCAGCTTTTGTTTTAAAAATAGAATATTATTTTGCTGGCATTAGCTCAGAAGAATGAGACTTGAGACTGAGATAAAGGTTTTCTGTTTGCATACCACCAATCATCTTTATTTCTCGGCTAAAATAAAAAACTGTTTTCTATCAAAAAGCATGTATAAAAAAAAATTTCTTAAAACAAGATCCAATGGTTCAGAAATTTTGGGAAAGTAAGACAGAGCATCGTCGAAAGCATCAGTTGGATGTTTACAATGGAAACTCTTTTATAAACGTTAAATTTTCTATGTAGCTAACCAGATTTTGTAACAGAATAAGTTTCTTATATCAGTGTTTTTCTTATATAAGGTAAATTCAAAGAGTATCTTTATGGAAAAGTGCATAGTGTTTTGTAATGTCTGTCTTATAAGCGTGTTTTTCTAATATGAGACTTTCTTATATCCTTCATTTACTTAATTAAACTTAACATTTTTGTGTTTGCAATCGTATGTGAGCAGGTGTTCTATTTTGTTGCTACTTTCGCTCTTAAAACTTAAGTTTTTGGCGTATAGTACAAACAGGAAATCACGTGACGAGATCCCATCAGCTGCCTTAGGGCCAGTCTTTTCAGCTCTGGTTAAGTTTAATCATTGATTATTTCAGCTGGTAACCATAGATTCTGTCTTTTCAACAAAATCTTAACCAGAGAATCTATGGTTAACATAGATAACGTTAACCAGCTAATTTTCCGTGGTTAGTGTCATTATTCCAGTCGGTTAACAGAGATTTGGTCTTTTCAGCAAAATTTTAACCAGAGAATCTATGGTTAACAGAGATTTCGTTAACCAGTCAATTTTGCTTGGTTAACCACAGAAATTCTATGGTAAGCGATTATTTTTTTCACATTTGTGTTGAATGATAAATAATATACAGATACTTATTGATCATTACTGCTAATCGTTACGAATAAAATTAAAAAAAATGAAGATCTACCATCTTAATAAATTCCACCCCTATATTTTATGTATATTTTTTTGTTTTCCTTTGTTCGTGAATGAATCAATTCAGTTTATCCATGTACATTGAAACGAGACAGGCTGTTATCAATTATTGACAAAATCTTCGATCTCTTTCTCTCGCATTCAAAAAAGTATAAACAAACTTAACCAGAGATTCCGTTTCACAACCGGACCACTGGAAAACTGGAACTATCTCTGGTTTGGTAACCAAAGTAGATAAAATGGTGAAAAGACGAACTGTGGTTAACCGACTTTCGAAACAACTGGTTAAGAAAATTCTATGATGAACAAACCAGGGATTTAACCAGAGCTGAAAAGATTGGCCCTTAGTAACATAGGTACAGTGTGAAAAACATTCTTATAATCTAAACACAGAAGCAGAGAACCCAAATCAAAAGACAACAAAAATCGAACCTCAGATGCACAAAAAGTTAGTAGTACTGTATGTACCTATATAAACCTATTTTTTACACAAAACAACCATCAAAAGTGCACTCTTTCTTGGTAGAATAGTTTAGTACTAGATTTGAAATAAAGTTTTTAATACCATTGTTTCAAGTCTTTACAAAATGTAAAAAGACTACAGGACGAATCCGCTATAATAAACAATAACAAATAATGAAATCAAAAAAGAACATTAACTTCATCAATAGTAAAATTTATAAAATAATAGTAAATTGAATGCAGTCTATTACCTTTTTAAATATGTTTACAAAAATCTATTCTGAACTATCTGTCAGCTGTTGTCTTGTTGATTCATTCTTTCGTGCAGTTTGCCTTCTCTGTCAAGTTGACATTTCAGATATTTCGAGCAGTTATTTTTTTTCTTGTTTTCTCAAAAAAATTATCCAAACGAGAAACGTCATACGTCATTAAATGAAAACTGTGAAAAAACGGAAAAAGCGAAAATTTCTTAATTAAAAATCATAAAATCGTGTTAAAACTAATCAATAACTAATTTTATTATAATAAAAGATAATTTAATTGTTCAAAAAGTGAGATTAATAACCGAAATATATCAAAGTTATGAACATATTTCCGTAGATAGTTATGTTTTTCTTTTAATGTTTATTCGTAGCACATATTTACTTTATTGACTAAACAAAAATACAATATTGTTAAAATAAAATAAATCCAAATCAACTGAATATACAGACAATTTTGCTGTAATACTCTATATTTGTCAACTGCTTTGTCGGAGTGCGGTGTAAACAGACTGCTGCGTCGTAGGCGACCACGACGACAAAGAGAACGACGGCGGAGGGTAATTATTATATTACTCATAAAAGAGTATAGACAGGCAAGATCCTGGTGTGTACCCCGAACATTGTTCAGCTTTGGCCAACAAGATATTAACTCGACGGGCAAAACACATGATGTGGTCGTTCTTCTCGCGCGACTCTTCCAAAGAGTTTCCTTATGAGATTGGCGAACAAGTTCCCGGGTACGAAACACGTTCAATATGGTCGCAGCACAAGGCGAAACGCAAGTCTACCAACGAAGAGGTTTCGGTTTTCGTGTATGACATCAAAAACGGATCGGATGCGAAATTCGATTTGGCAAAGGCTGCTGTAAAGCGATTAAAGACCCTTCGTCATCCAAGTATTTTACAATTTTTGGACAGTTTGGAAACGGACAAAGTTTTGTATGTAGCCACAGAGGCTGTAGAACCATTGGGAACGCATATAAACAAGCTGGCTTCAGATGGACCTCAAAAAGATCTTTATTTGGCTTGGGGAGTTTTTCAAATAACGGTATTTCTAAATGTCTGACATTTATTGGGAAAATCATTAATTTAAATTTTCCAGCGAGCTCTTTCATTCCTTAACAACGACGGAAATCTACGACACAACAATGTGTCTGTATGGTCAGTCTTTGTTAATGCTTCTGGAGAATGGAAACTGGGAGGCTTGGAATATGTGTCGCCGGCTGATGGTAATCCAATGCCTCCGATCAAGATACCTCCAGCGCTTGAGGTATATGATCCTCCAGAAAAAAATGACCAGACAAAACTTAAAGCAGCCACTAAGTGGTGAGTAGAAATAAAATGATCTTTTAGTTCGTATTATTTATATATTTGCAAGTTGAGAATCAGCATTCAATAATATGTAAAATTAATTAAAAAAAAAAAGTTTTGAACTAATTCTTCAAAAAAATACCTTTAACTAATTGTGATCAAAACTAAACAAAAAATAAGTTATTTGTACAAGGAACAATGTAGTCACACTCTTCATTTCAGTCGAGATGAATCTCCAGAACTTTGATTGCCTTATTTTCGCTTTTTGCTGCAGATTCTTGAATATACGGACAAAAGGCAGCCTAAAAACTTAACACAATAGTAGTTAAAATTAAATGCACAACTGGGTACCATGAATTTGTTTTTAAAGATATAAATATTTTCAATAAACCAACTAGAAGTACAAAACAAAAATCAAATGCAATTTAATAAAAAATGTTAAATGTATATTTGTGTATAAATTAAGTATTTTTGCAAAATGTTGGCATTTACTTTTGATCTGCTAACCTCCAGTTTCACAGTCAGTTTAAGGTAAAACGATCACTGTGAAACTAGGGGAAAATAAATCTTTGTTTCTTAAACCAGGCGCTTCTCTTAGCACTGTAAGGGTAGATCTTACACGATTTCATTGTTAGGTCCTCTCCATCGCATCGTATAACTTTGATATCTGTAACTAGGCAAAGAGCCGTCAAAAATGAATGTTTTTTTTAGCTCAGACATATAAGAGCGCTCAATTTGTGTTTCTTTGTATGAAATCATGGATTAGACAGAAAACGAAGTAGAGCATGGTCAACTTCATGTGGTTTTTTATGTTTCATGAAAGTTTTTGAGATGATTCCATTCAATGTCAAATGAATTAAACCACTCAAGTGTGTTTATAAAGACTTCTTTAAGTTGTTTGCCAACCATAAGAAAGAAAATTAAGAAAAAAAAATGTCTTCTTTTTAAAGAATATCGTAGTAGCCGTTTTGTAGAAAAATAAGTTCAAGCCTTGTTTTTTTAACCGCATTATATGAAATCTTTAAATTATAATGAGCATTGTTTTTTTTAAGCTCTGTGGACATGTGGGGTTTGGGATGTCTCGTTTGGGAGTCCTTCAATGGCCCCTTGAAAATTCGCGGTAACTTAAAAGATATCGACAATGTCCCGAAGTCTCTACAGTCTCTTTATTGCGAGCTTGTGGGTGCATCACCATCTAATCGGCCAAATCCAGCTGATATAATAACCAGGTGTCGCAAGCCTGGTGGATTTTTCAAAAACGATTTAGTGGATACTCTGCTGTTTCTGGAAGAAATTCAAATCAAAGATAAAGCTGAAAAGAATCGATTTTTCAGTGGATTAACTTTACACTTAGAGAATTTCCCGGAGAATGTTTGCAAGTAAGTAGATTTTTTTATTTTATTTATTTTATCTTATATTGGTAAGCAAATACGTTTTTTTCTTTTTATTATTTCAAGGCACAAAATACTTCCACAGTTGATAACGGCTTATGAGTATGGTGATGCTGGATCAGCAGTTCTTGCTCCAATGTTTAAAGTATATTTGTTAATTGTTAACTAATCATAATATTAATTTGTTTGAAATTCAGTTAGGAAAATTATTAGATGAAACCGAATATCAAAAACGAATAGTTCCATGCGTGGTAAAACTTTTTGCATCCACTGACCGTGTTACACGTTCTCGTTTGTTGCAACAATTGGAACTTTTTATTGCTCACTTGCAACCACAAGTGGTAAATGATCAAATATTTCCACAAGTGGCACATGGCTTCCTTGACACAAATGCTACAATTCGAGAGCAGACAGTTAAGGTAAGTAGATTTCTGTTTTAATGTTTTTGTTTAACTCGTAGATATTATCGAATCAGATTCATTTGTGTTAAAAATTGCAATTATTTTTGTGTACCATTGAGGAACAACTAATTTCATTAAAGTAAATAACAAAGAATATTAAATGCTGATATTTAACTTACACAAACACTAATAAACACACTAGAAAGCAGCTTTGGGTCTTTTAACAGCATTTTCATCTGATCCTACTGATATTAAGGTCTTGCTTTCTTTTCAGACATTCTCTTTAAAAACTTAAAGAGTATGTGAATTATTCTTATACTAAATGAAAAAAAAAAATAAAAGAAAGAATTCTAGAACGACAAAACGAAACATTAGTCGATCCATTTTATCATTCAAAATGTCTAATACCGCGAGTGCAATGTAGTTGCAGTGGTTGCACTCCCGTTGAAAACACATTTAGTCCTTCAGACCACTCGTTCGATTTGCTGCAATAAACACTTGTTGATCAATATTCTTGTCATATTGTTTGAATTTATGTGGGCAGTTCAATAAGAAGTGGGAGGTGTTAATTTAGCAACGTTTGGAGCATGGTTATGCTTATGCTCTTCATCAGGCAAAACATTTAAATGCTTTACATTCAGTAACTAAGTATCACCTTTTTATAGGCACATACAACAGTGATGCTTAGTTACTAAATAAAATGAAAAATGGTAAAGTTGTTTTCACAAATTAATTTTCCCGTTCGGAACGGAAAATTCTCCGATTTTATACGAATCGCAGGATTTTTGCAAGAAATATTTTTCCCAAAACACATTTTTATGGAAAGCACAATAGCATTTTGGGTGAAATCGGAGAATTTTTTGATCCGTGCGGATAACTCAATAGGGCTGTTTATATTTTTTCTTTGTTTTCTTAACATTAGTAAAGCTTTAAAAAGTGACTTATAACACTTTGCCAACTAAGCACAGAAATACATTATAATTTATTTTGTTTCAGTCCATCATTCACTTGGCTCCGAAATTAAACTACAATAATCTTAATGTCGAAGTTTTGCGGCATTTCGCACGCCTACAAGCTCGAGACGATCAAGGCGGTATTCGAACCAATACGACAGTATGCTTAGGAAAAATTGCTCCACACTTGCATCCACAGGTAACAAAAGTAAACATATCCAATTTGTGCTATAATTAAACTTTTATTTTGGTTATTAAAGGTCCGACAGCGAGTGCTAGTATCTGCATTTATACGTGCCATGCGAGATCCATTCCCACCAGCGCGGGTTGCTGGTGTTTTGGCATTAGCTGCAACTCAACAGTATTTCCTACTAAGGTGAGTTTTTTTTTCTTTACTTAAATCTTAAAAATAAATACATATATGTGTATTGCTTTTCAATTTACAGTGAGGTCGCAAATCGTGTTTTACCTGCCTTGTGTTCTCTTACTGTCGATTCAGAGAAATCTGTTAGGGATCCAGCGTTCAAGACAATTCGAGGTTTCCTTGGAAAATTGGAGAAAGTCTCTGAAGATCCCAGTTTACGAGAAACAATGGGTAAGCTAAAAAAAAAACCTATGGGCAGCTTTTCTAAAGGTCTTTATTTTCAGAGGCTGATGTTCATACAGCAACACCTTCAATTGGCAATGCTGCTGCCACTTGGGCTGGTTGGGCGGTAACTGCTGTCACAGCGAAGTTCTATCGAAGCCAAAGTGATTCTTCAAAACCGCGACCGCCACTCACAGGTCGAAATCTCTCAAAACCAGCATCATTAGGTAAGTACATCTATTTTATAAATATAACAATGAATATTATCATTCACTATTTGGTTTTGTAGAACAACCATCAAGTAGCAGTTTATCGACAACAACTTCTAGCGTAACATCAATGACTTCCTTGGAACATGAAAGTAATGATACATCAGCATCTGCCAGCGATTATGGAGCAGACAATTGGGATAACGAAAATTGGGGTGAAATGGATGTGAGTTTATAATAAATAAATGAAATTTCTTATTTTTATTAAAAAATTACTTTTTTTTAATTGCAGACATCACAAGATCCAAGTAGTCCTTTAGCTGGTGTCGTTCCAAATAGTGGACAGTTAACTACTTCTACTGCGCTGGCAGATGTTCGAGATGGTTGGGATAACGAAGAATGGGGAAGCCTAGAAGAGGATCCAGTAATGTTTTTCCTTCTATTTATTAGTTTAACATACATTCATAACAATTTTTATGTATCTAATAAAGATCGAAGAACAAGAACAAGAACAGGAGCAAATACAACAAAATCAACATTACCACGATGTCGAACCAAATAACAAAAGTCAACAACAGCAGCAGCAGCGACCAAACGATTTGCCTAGCGTATCGAACGCACTCACAAATTGTAACAATACCAGTCCAGTTCACGACGACGACAGACACGGACACATAAACAACACCAACAATGCCAACTGGAATAGTGACTCATGGGCCGATGGCGAATTCGAACCTATCGATGATGCTCTAACCGGTAAGTTAAAACATATAAAAAAAGTAAAATTTTAATTTGAAATTTTAAATGCATAAAATCAATATAAGGAAATCCAAAACTTGATGAAGCTCGAAGAAAACGGGAAGAGAAAAAGCTTCAACGTCAACGAGAATTAGAAGCACGTCGAGCTCAGCGAGGCCCAATGAAATTGGGCGCTAAAAAGCTTTAAAATATATTATAAATAAACAATCTTATAGAAATTTTCATCAAGATATTATAAATACAAACAAAAATATATACCTATAGAAAAAGTGATTAAAAGAAAGAAAGCTAGGAAATAAATAATTGTAAAAAAAAAAATAATTTATGAGAAGAGAGAAGTCAATTCTTCTCTGTCCAGATACAAAATGTTTTTTTTTTATTTAAATTAATTTTATTGTAAATTGTGATTCAACTTTTTTTTTTTTTTTGTAATTTCACTTTAAAATAAAATTAAACAAAGGCACACAAAAATAAGAAGAAAATCTTAAACTGTTTTGTTGAACACTTTGAATGTTGTTTAGACTTAGACGCGTCTTATTTATTACAAAGTACACAAAACTAAAATAAAATATAAATTAAGAAAATAATGCAAATCTATTAAGTCAGGATTTATATGGCCAGTGCATTCCAATTCTCTTTTGGACTCGCGATCCTCAATAGGAATAGGGCCTGCCTTTACTGAGAAAAATAAAAAAGTTATTATTTAGAGAGGACATGTCAAATCTTCCAAGAGTATCATTTATCTTGATAAAGCGTGCATCTGACATAAGCCGATCGTATTCGGCAATACATTCTAGGTTCCCTCCGTTCCTCTAGACCTAGGTACTCATAAAAAAGATTGATTGAGAGTGTTAGTTTTCGTAATTTATATATCCTGGACACGAACGTGAAAATTGAGTCAATATCATCACTAACTAAAGCTGTACTTTTCTTAAAAAAAAAAACAAAAACACATTTTTGTGTTTCTCTATTTGCGGAACGATGATTTGGGAAACAATTTTAATTTAGAATTTAGAGAAATAATTAAAAATTATGAAATTAAAGTTAGTAACAATATTATTAATATGCAAAGAAAAAAAATTGAATAAAAAACTTTGCCTTATTTGTCTTATGAACTTTTTGTAAAAAAAACAGTAAGTTTTTCTTTTTAATAGATAAGAAAAGGTAAAAACTATTATTCGACGTTAAAACCCGCTTATGGGACTTGTAACACAAAATGATAACAACCAATACATAATTTATTGTTTAAACATACCGACTTGTTGATTCACTTTTTTGTGGTGAATATTTTGAGTATTTTAAAAAAATAATTTATATACAAATATTGTTAATCAGGAATCGCTTGTATTTATTTTTGAAACATGAATGATAAGATATTTGCCGTTCATTCTAGCCATTATGGATTTCAATAAGTTATGTCGATTTAAAGCCGTAGTGAGAATTACAAATTGCAGAAAATATGTCAAAAATATCGATAGGGTTACCAAATGTTTATTAAGATTAATTATTTCATAAAGAAAAACATACGGTTTTTTATCAGCGTCTGTCTTATGTTTAACAAGTTATAAAAACAATGATCAATTTTCATAGTCAAAACCAAGCTGACGATTGGAAAACTTAAAGCAAAGATCATTTTATAAAATTGTATGTATGGATGTTCGGCTTATTTACGTTATATTTTCATTCAGTTTAACCTCAATCAAAATTTTGTCCAGTGTTGGAAGTTCATTATTTGAAAGAAAGTGATGAAATATTTGTTATTCAATCCAATCAAAGTTTGATAACAAATACAATCAATTTATAAGCATAAGCTTATATTATTATATTTTCAAGATGTTTTTTCAATGAAATGATTTTTTTTTATTTACTCCAAATGGCAATTAATTACTGAACTCTTCAAATTTAAACTGCTTTTTCATTCCTAAAAAAAACAAAAATATGGAAACAGAAAAACATCAAGCGACAACTTCTTTTAATGTAGAAAAAAGCAAGCTGTAAACGCATTCATTCTGAAAGTTCCCTAAAAAACCAAAGAAAAAATAAGAAACTTTTACTTTAACTGAAGAATTGCAACTCTCAGATGAGGGTTGTTTGTTGATGGCAAATTGGCGAATGGTGATATAAAATATTATTTACGATTTTTGTCCGTCAAATTTAAAATTGTTTTATTTGACGTGAAAAAACTGTTATATTTGATTATAGCGATGGAAATCGACTTCGACGGTTGCACTTTCCCCATTCTCAAAGAAGTATGTACCGATGGGCAATGACGCAACCAAATCAAATTGCAAACCATATCATGTACATAATAATTGTAACTCTTTGCACTAATTGTTTGACAGTAACATGTGGATTTGTGTTGACTTCTCAATATGCGGCAAATTAATTTGTTAATGTATCCACCGAGAGCACAATGATCTAATTGAATCGTCAAGCAAACGCTGATATTTTACGCATTCCTTGATCAATGGGCTTCAATTCTTTTGTGAGTTGAACTGTATGCAAATCCAAATCCAAACTTCGTCACAATGTGTGATAAGTCTTTTAATTTCGAATAAACATGCTTTGTCGCCTTGAAAAGGCTATCATATCTGTCTAAGGACTTGGTGTTCGTGCACATGGGTCAATGCTTCATTCATACCAAATTCATTTAAAACATATTTGAAGTCTATTTTGATTTAAAATCAAAGATAACATTTGTTTTATCTCAGTCACACCATAACAGAATAAAAATATTTCTTGATTTTTACCAACTTCTAATAACTTGACTAGTAAATGTGAAATATACTTTATGCATAATTATTATTGCATACGTATTCCAGCAACAGGAATTGTGTGTAAAGTTGCTCGAATTTGTTTAACAAAATAAAATGTTTGTATATATATGAACAAGCCCGCCCTAAGGTTTTCTGAATTGTTTTATAATGACTATATCTAAATTGTTAAAAAAAACGTTTCGCTTTGAAGACATATGTAACAAAGTCTTTGTAGTGAACATTATTTCGTTAAAAAAAAAACTAATGCAAAAAGCGAATAACATCATTCCTTGAGCTCTCCCTAAAAAAAAAATTGAACCAAATCAAAGAAATTAAATCAGTCGTAACCATTTTTTAAATTCAAATTCTATATGTGTAAGCTGCCCCCTCTCTCATAAAAAAACGTAATAACCTTCACAAAACATATTAAACAAAAAACAAAAAAAAAAAAAAAAAACAAATACAAAACCTTAACTCAATAATATATGTATATTTTTTCCTATCAGAGGTAGTTTATGGTAAAAACTTACATAATTACTATTTATTACCACTAAAATAAAATTTCAGCGTGCGCGAGCGTCCAAACGAATACAGTGTTTTGTTAATCGTAAAAAATGAATGTATTTTATATATATTTAATTGTGTAAAAAAAATTAGAGAAAACCAAAAAAAACAAAATGGTTGTTGTTAACAAATTGCGTATTTTCTACTTTTCATAAAAAACAAAACAAATGTAACATTTTATTATATAAACAAAAAATAAACCAGAACTACAAAATTATGTAAAAAAAAAATTGTAAAGTATCTCTGCGGAAATAAAAGTATTGTGTCAAGAAAGAGCAAATGAAAATTTAACAATAAAAAAAGCAGAAAACAGTTTAAACAAAAATAAAACATTTTTTATGGATTAAGGGAATTAATGTGATGTCGAATTTTTATCCTATTTAACTAATGATCGTCTTCTATTTAATATACGTCTACCCTAAAACTAAAAACGAAAATAAATAAACATAAAAAAAACATGAATACATACATAAAATCGTAATTTTTAAGCACTATCATAAAAGTTTATATATTTTTAGTGTTTTTACACAATATTATTATTATTACAACAGTTTTTTAATTATAAATGTCCTCACAGATTTTTCTATATTATTTTACCCAATGCACAAACCTTCCAAGAATTTATATAGAAGTTATCTAAATAATTGCCTATCCCAAATATATACAAAGAAACACATCTTTTGTACTCATAAAAATCTTAATCGCTTATTTGGTCTTACATTAAATGCAAACAAAAATTTTAAAAAAAACAATGATGTTTATAATAATACATTTTTGTTTTTATTTTGTTTTTAATGGCTGTAAGTAAGGAAGCGTTAAATAGAGATGAAGTTTTAAATTAATAAGAAAATATTGTTTAGAAATTTTTAAGACTGCAAAGAATTCATTGAAGTGGAAATAAAACCGTAATAAAAACAAGATTTACTTTTGTTTAAATTTTTAATAGAGTCCTTGATAATAAAAATAAAGTGCACGAACTTGCTCTTGTGATGTGGTGAAAAAATCACAAAAAAAGTTATTTATATTTTTCATTGATTTACTAAGATTTTGGATCAAGTCCCCCCCAGAAATGAAATCCTGGCTACGGGGCTGGTTGTGGGGCACATCCATAGTCGCCTAGATTTTAAGTGTTAAGTTAATTAGTTAGAGAATTCAAAGCCAATCCAAGGGTCAGATTTTTATCAGGCTTAACTCGACCCTTTGATATAATGAGAGCCAAAGCAACCCTATACTAATCTGTATGATATTAAAGAACCATTCATTTTATAAGCAAATGAATTAAATAACAGATGAGGGTAGATTATCTTCATTTGTCCACTTCTTTAAAGCTGGCAACTCTTTAGTTGAAACCATTTGAAAATAGGCAACCCATATTTTTTTCGATCTTTGTGTCATATTCTATCAGCTAATGGTCAATTCTTACGAATAACAGATGAGGGTAGTTTATCAAAAAAATAATGAGTTAGAGATTACATAATTTAACACTATCGGAACCACTTTAAGGTAGACAACCCATGTGCGTTTGGTTAGTGTATAAATGATCTAACATATAATACTTGCCAACATCAAAATATAACAGATGAGGGTAGATATGTCTTATACCGGATCTTATAGCGTTTTTTATTTACGAAAGGATTTGCTCTCTCCTTCAAAATCTCTGTTTTCACACTACGAAAAAAGCAGCCTAACATGTTTCATTTAAAAGAGCACTTCTTGATATTTAGGGCAAATCTTTGAGATTTAAATGAAAAACGCTATTAGACTATTACTTTTAGATTCCTTGATGGTAAAAATAAAGTGCACGACTGGGTCGCACGAACTTGCTCTTGTGGTGCACGACTGGATAGCACGTACTTGTTCTTGTGGTAAGTTGCCACGAAAATAAAATTTAATTTAATAAAAATAGATTTAGTAATTTTTTTTTAAATATAAAGATTTAAGACAAAATCAAAGGATGTAGAAATTTTGTTGCCTAAATATATGTAAGTTTAACAAAAAAAATATTCCGAAATCGTTAAAGCGATGTTTACCTATTATTTTTTTATTTTTTATAAAAAAGTTCTTTTTACAAATTTGAAGAACGCCAACTTTAAGTGCTTAATAGTTTGCATTTTGTGCACAAAAAATAAAAAAAATTTGTCAAGCTGTTTTCTAAATATTGAATTTACAAAAAAATAAATTAAAAAATTAGTTTAAACTAAAATTAAGCTTTTTGCAAAATGTTGGTATTGACATTTGTTCAAGTCGTCTATTTCTTTCTAAAAAAAATTTTGTTTTGAAATCGATTAACCCGTTCATGAGATAGCTCAAGAAAGAATATCGGTTCTATGGGAGGTACCGTCAATAGGCTTGCCATTTTTTTTTCAATTTAACAAAAGGTAATTAGACAAAAACCATCAGTAATTTTTTTAAAGAAAATCGTTGGAGCCGTCTTCGAGAAAATTAAACTTTTCCAAAATCGTTATATGACAGGATTGGCAAGTACCGTTTTATTTTGGAGCTAAACAAAGAAATTCGATTTCTCTTCTAAGGAATGGTCTACAAACCCAAATTTGAAATAAATCGGTTAAGCCGTTTAGGCTGTAGGTGCTGATGCATACAGACAGACGACAGAATTTCCAGGCCACCTTTTTTCGACTTCGCTATCATCGTAATGTCATGTTTGATTATTATCTCAATTTTTTTTACCGAATGCCTTTATAGTACCTATCTAAAATGCACTTAAAAAACATCAATCTGTATGGTTTGATTTTTGTGAATCAAAATTAATATAATCCTTTGCTTTAAACCAAAGTAAAGCCTTCGCCACGAGGCGAACGTTCGACTCGCGAACCGAAATAAGGCCTAAAATCGGAGAATTTTCCGTTCCGAATAGCTACCGCGATAGGGCTGAATTGTACAATCAAATTTATCAGATTATTAATTTAATTAATATCATTTAAAGAACTAAGACCCAAACAAATACTGAATCCTTGAAGGAGCTGGGTATTTTTTAACTAAATTTTTGCTGCAAAATTTGGAAAGAATATCAACCATAATCATAATAAAGAAAAATACTTCAATAAAACTTTTTATTTATTAAGTTTATATCAGTTATATCAAAAGATGTTTTGAATTTATAAACTTAGCCTTGATATGCGGCTTGTTGAATGTTTGTAAAGAATTATTTGGTAAAATACCATGAGACGATTCCATTTCCAGTTTCTGATTAAGTTGTAAGCTACATTCCGAATGCTTATAGTGCAGTAAATTCATTTTGTTTTGACGCCATTCATAATACATTTCGTCATAAGGATTTATTTCAAACTTTGGTTTAGTTTGTGGATTGATGATTTCAGAGTTATCTTTATCAGAAGACGGATATTCATTTTCTTGCGAAGATAAATAACATTTGTCAATACTCTTCTGCAAGGCTGCTCGGTCAATTTTAAAATTAGTTGAAGTCTTTTTTAATCTTGGAATATTCTGGAACACAGTCGATAATCTGGACTCAAGAAAACTTATGCGTTTTTCCAAAATCGAAAAATTTTCTTTCAGAGCCAGCCAGTTTTCTGATTTTGATTCTTTCTCCGAAAATTGTATTTCAACTGACATATCTTTAATGGGAAACGATGTGGAAGCTATGCTGCTTATTTGCGTATTAGGACAAAGTGCAAGATTATCTTGAATGCATTTGTTGATTATCTCTGAAAGATCTTCTTTTTTCACGAACTTTTCAATGCTGGATTCTAAATTTTGGATGCTATTTTCAACTTCCTCCCTAACAATTTCGGCTAATGATTTTGAACTTTTGCAGTCACTATTTGCACTTTGACTATTAAATTCTATCATTGCAATTTTTATTTCACTTGATAATGGTATAAGACGTAGGTTGACCAAACTTTTTTCGGAAGGGCTCTTTTCCATAAACCACACAAAAAAAGATTTATTTTTTTTATTTTTTTGTTTTACTTAAAATTTTTCAATGTTTTTGTTTAAAAAAAACTTTTTAAATGACTAGAGAAAATAGGGATCTGCTTTCAATTTAATTTATTTTAGTTCAGTCGATCCGGGAGGTAATTATAAACAAGTAACTTTACTCACAAATTGATACTTAAACTTCCCATCAGGACTAATGGATTCAATTTTGAACAACTATTTTAAATTAGTAATTAAAAAGACATACCAAAATAACGGTACCATCCCTATAGACGTAAAAGCTTAAAAAAACAGGTCCAATGATTTCCTTAAAATAATACAAACACAACAGAGTCGCAAGAGTTATGTCTTTTTGAACCAAAAACCTGAAATGCAGTTTTTTTCAAACATTTCGAACATTTAAAAATTTTTCACATATGAAATGTTATCAAAGTATTTAAGTCGTTTTCGAGATATTTTAGATTAGATAAGGACTCAAAAACCATTATGTCATTGTCGAATACCCTTATAGAAGTACCCTTATAGTAGCAGTAAAATAAAAACTTTACTCACTCCGAACATCAAACACTCACATATGTCATATTCGAGTGGCCGTTCGGAGGGCCCTCCGAGTGAAAAAAAACTCCCAAAACCGTACCAGAGGCTGTTCGGAGTTATTTTGGGAGTGCTATCTCAATTTACTAACCACATATGTATATATATTGTTTATATCGGCTTTATGTTCAAAGTTGTTATACAGCGATACGCGCAGTGTTTTTATTTCTTTTTTAACAACTAAACTCGCATCTAAGGAACTAAAATAATAAGTTAAAATAAGAACAAGCACTGAAAAATTACTTATTTTTTTTAAACATTTTAAACTTCATTTAAGCATTGAGTTTACACACATAAAGAAATCATCTTTTTGAAAAGTAAGTTTCAAATACTTCTCGTAGGGCCGTAGAATGTCATTATTATCGACGTGTTTTTTTTACTCTTGTAACAATTACACTGTTTACTATAGTCACGAACTCACTATGGATTTCATTTTCGAATTCTACGAGTAGGTAATTAATAACCAGACTTCTTATGGGAGCGTTTATTATACGTCCTACCTACTTAGTACTTACTCAACTCACCTCATGATGACCCATGATCAGAATGACATGACTACATAGGTATACTTCACTCAGTCAGTAGGTACATTGCCTTCTGATTTGAGCGTTTTTTGTTCGTTTTGAGTGTTTTTCGTTATAGGACATTAGAGCAATAATAATTACTCGATATGCTCATTTTTGCGAAATCTACTTCAGTGAGTTTAAAACCATCTTAATTCCTCTATGTGTATAAACTCAATGATTTTAGTGAAACAAATTTTCGTGTCAAAACTATTTACCATTGTTGGGTCATTTTTTCTGAACTTTAAAGGACTTTATCTTTGGTTTCCGGCCATTTTCGGTAGACGTAATTGTCATTTATTGACGAGTAACTGGACAAAATTCAGGCGCGCTAAAATAATGCCCCGATGTTGGTTTCTTTTATCATTTAACTATCGTTCCGCGTACGAACGAACAATGTAAATCGACAACAATAATGATAGTCTAAATGCAGCTTTATATATTAGTTTTGATTTCATCTCTTTCGTTTTGTATTTTCGTGCAAACTAGCAGTCAATTGGAAGAATTGGGAGGATACGCTTCGAATTAAATAATTAAACAAATCTTGCTTGGTGAGTCACAAAGATATCTGAATTGAAAACTACTCGCTTTGTATTCTTTAATCCGGTCACAGGCCCCAAATGAGTTACGATCAGTGTCGGCTGGCTCAAATCTATACAATAAAATAACAATTAGTTTAACCTTAACGGCACAACTACTGAATTTTATTAATACATCTATAATTGTTACAATGTTGTTTATTATTATTATAATCTGGTTTGATTTTAATTTAATATGACTTTTTTATTTTTCTCTATAATAAATACACAATCTGAAGTTGTTATGGAATATTATTTATATAAGTTTTATAATAATATATAATATATTTTAAATATGATGAATAAAAGACAGAATAACTGTGCTACATTTAAAACAAACACTTGTATATTATATGTTATGTACGTATATTAATGCAAGCTGAATTTAATTTATCTATGTAATTAGGTGCCATTCTGCTCGTCATAATAATAATCTCAAAACGTTCTTGGTATTTTGCTATATTTGTATATTTATTTATAATTAATAAATTCTTTTAATATTATTTTAATCCTTCAAATGCTATAGCTAATTGAATTTATTCTTCTGGTGCAGCTGCGCCAGTTTCCAAAATAGCCTCGAATGCAAAAGGTGTAAAAGCATACCCTTGACCAGCGTAGAATTTGCTCTGGAATTCAACCCTGTAGAAAATAAAGGTTAAGAAAACAATCAGTTTGAAACTTATTTAACTTGCCAATGCAAACGTAAAGTATGCAAGAATGCTGACAATCCTTCCATCAAAACTAATATTCCAACAGTAAGAATTGCCCAGAATGAAAATACAATCCACAACATGATGCCACCTAGCCAACCATCTTGCTTCAATCCCATTGACAAAACCATAGTCCACAAGACTTCCGCTAGTTCTAAAAACGCAAAAAAAAAATAAAGAAACAATCTTTAAAATTACAGAGTTTTTTAGCTTACGAGCATGAGCCAATGACAAAGCCCACAGGCGTAGATACGAAGCTGTATGGGAGACAGATCCAAGAACGTATTCAATTGTATGGATACCCTGATGAATGAATATTTCAGACATCTCTTCTTCGTCGTGACCAGCACCACCATGGCCGGCTTCAGTGTTTGTCATACCATCAGGATTAATTCCAGCTTCAGCATCGCCATTTACAATTGGATTAATTGGTTGAACCTGTAAGTGCATATTGTAATATTAATACTCATAACATTTTCTAGCAATTCTTAAACAGATATTCGAAAAAAAATTGTAATAAAATTTAATACATCGAGTGTAGCTGGTTAAACAATCAAACTAACCTCTTCCTAGTGTTTTTGGAATTGGGAATGTTTTTGTTGTACACAAATAGATTAAGAAATTAATTAGGAACACGTCTAAATTACACGTTAACAAGCAATACAATTCTTAAAAATTACATAATGATGACATTTGATGGGTTTAAGCGTGTTGTGAAATTTATTTAATTTTCAAATAAATTTCAATTAACAAGCTGGTGACTACAAATGATATCGAGTTCGTTCAAACAATAAATAATTACTTACGTTAGCAAGTTTCCTCTGCTTCATAATATGTAGTGGTTTTCCAAGTAACATCACTGGAATACATCCCAACGCAATTAGAACTAATAGTTTTTCAAAGAATGCTTGTCCGCCGTACATATAAGGGCTGCAGTCATCTGTAGCTTCATTGGGTGGCTTAAAGAGAACCATGTTAATGAATGTAATTAAGATGGAAGGAGCACAGTGAGCCGAATATGGTGCTAAACAAATTAAAAAAAAAACGTTAATTTTGGTATATTGAAAACAAGATATCTTTAAAATACCATCTCTATCAGCGGCATAACGATTCCACTTGATAAACATCAACAAAGCCATATAGAAAAACAGGAACAACAAAAAGATCATCTGTGGAATAAATTCGAATAAAATTGCAATGCGATTCTTGAAGTAACGATGATTGTGCCAGCTCATAATGACACCAAAGATCATGTGAATAACACCGAATATAATAGAAATCTTCATTTTGTAAGCATTTTGGAAAATAATTTTGTTTGCACTTGCAATCTGCCATACAGGATCCATTCCAAAGGGATAAGGATAACCCTCATAATCATCAGTAGCTGGATTCAATTGCAATTGTTTGTTTGTCATAACTGTAGATACATTGTATTGAACTTTCCAATGCGAACCAAATATATTTAACGATTTCGAAAAGATGTCATTGTAAATGAGTCCAGTATACATAGAAAAGACTCCCATGAGAAAAATAATATAGCGTCCACCGAAGAAAATATTCCAGATTTCATTGTCAGTTTTGCGTGCAGCTAGACCTTTTTCTTTGCGGATCATCCACAAACCGAAAAGTGCCATTATAGCTCCGTGTCCTAAATCGCCAAACATCACAGCAAACAAAAAGGGAAAAGTTATAATAGTGTAAGGAGCCGGATTCATTTCCCGGTAGCTGGCCACACCATAAGCATCTATAAGGGCTTGGAAAGCCTTGGTGAATTTATTTGTCCGATTATATGTTGGAGGATTTTCAAACGTTTGCATTCGATTGAGAATCGGTGGAACCGAAGAACCAGATCGTTCCGTACCGCGACGCAGGGCCAGCTGAATAGTTTCTATATCTAAAACTGGAACCCAACACTCGGCAATTAAACACTTCTGTGTGACGTCCAAATTAAACAGATTCAGAGTATGGTAGATTGCTTTGATCTTGCGAACTTTGACAAACCAATTTTTAAGGTTTTTGGCAGCAGCTACCAAAACCCGATGACGATGGTCTTGGGTCTGTCCCAAGACAGTGTTGAGATCTTCAATACGAGTCATTACACCCATTGCCATTTCACGTCGATCGGCAGGTGCCTCAGGGCAAGGATAAAGTGTGGCACGGAATCCTTCGCAGATTTTTTTCACTCGGGTCTTGAGTTGGTCTCCTTGGAAGAAAATGATGAACACTGACTTGTAAACTTGATCGCCCTGAATTTTATGAAACAATGCAAATCGATTAAAGATTAAGTTGAAATAAAAAGTTTCATCTTGGCTTACATTAGCTGGATCTTCCAATGGAGATTCTATCATGGCTTGTCGTAAAAATACATTACCACGACATGCGCGCCATAGCATTCTTTCAAAAGCTGGCAAACGTTCACGTAGAATCACGCCAGCAACAAAGCTATACACATTTTAGGGAAATTAGAAAGTATTTTAATAACAATATAGATAAATTTAAAGATTTTTGTTATTATCGCACACTCGGTTATCATTATTCACTGGAGATAAATTTGTACTATACATTCAAACTGTGCCGCTCTTTAACGATATTCTTTTTCTTTGGTGGGTGCAGAGTTTTATACATTCATAAATTAATTTTATTCAATAATATATTCAGTACCGTAAAAAAAGAGATTTGTGATCCCAGACCCATAACATAGGATTCAATTGATACGCTTAACTTGCACTCAATAATATACACATACATATTATTACTAAGCGACCTTTAAACGGTCAGTCATTTAACATCAATCTGTATTATATTGTTTGTAAAAATAAATCGTATGCGTGCGTTTGTTTGACGAAAAATCAAAACCATTTTGATTTTGCCTGATGACTAATTATATGTGTAGATGACTGACGGCTCTGACTGACCGTGTAAAGGTCGCTTTACATATATATCAGTCGTAGAGTTTCAGAATAACAAACATGATATGTAACAACAATTTTCGGCTTTTAAGCTTCTTTAAAACAGAGTGGTGACAACTTCTTTATGTATGAGGTGTAAGTTAGACCAAAGTGTACTATTACTTATGAAACCATCGTAAAACTAACGTTTTTTTTAAACACGACAAGATTAGAATACACTTACTTATGTCTCCTGAGTTTATACAGATATCTGCCGTTGAAAATAACGCAGTCATTTCAATATGAACTGAGTTCAGAAATTATTATTTTTTTCCAAAACAGATAAATTTTGAAAATTATATGAGAAATAATAATTATAAAAGCACTTTTAAATGCATTTTTTAGCCTCCACTGAATAGGTACAAGATTATTTTCTTCATTGTTTAAGGCTCTATATGTTGTATGATATACATATGTAGGCACATATGAATTTTCAAATGGAATATTTTGGAATACAGCCAGGAAAAAATGTTTATTAAATATCACAAATCAATAGTTACCAACCCAACAAAAAACTTGTTAGTTCACACACTGTTTTTGTAAAGAATAAAGGATTTAGTTTTGAAAAATGTTGCACCTATCATTTTATTAATTGGATTAATTTATTATCTAATAATTATTTTCGAAATTAAATTATAAGCGACACAGTTTGTTTTCTTTTATTTTTGTTTGTCATTCATACGTAAATATACATATTTTTTTTATATAAAAATGCACATATTCATTTGTTTATATTGTATAAATTAGTGAAACAAACATATCACTACATTCTAAACAATGCATACATTAATATAAATCTACAATAAAATTAATCTAATCAAAACAAAACAAAACAATTTACTAAAAAAAAGCGAAACAAAAAAAATATAATATCAAAAATGGTAACATTCAATTCATAAAAACAATTTTGATGAATAATGAATTAAATTTCTATTAAATTATGTATTAGAAACTTTATATGGAAATATGCGTAAATTTTATTTGGAAGACGAAATATAGAAATGAAACGAGGAAAAGCAATAATAATGTAAAACAAAAATTGATGAAGACTGGATAAAATTAGCAAAATGTTGCACTTTTCATTTCTTTTTTTCTTTTTGTTTTTTTTTTACTTAATGTTACCAACCATGGTAGATATTCTTCACTACGCTCTTGTGACTTTTCCAGAAAACTAAACAAAATAAAGTAATTAAAGGTAGAAAATGTTGTTTCAAAAAAGAATCAATGATTTATAAATTATTTACAATTTCTTTTTTTTTTACAATTAATTTAAATACATACTCTTAAGAACTAAGTTACTGTTGGGTTTTTGCAAACTATATGTGATGCTTGGGTGATTAATTTTGAAACTACTACTTCTTGTTTTTGTTTACCAATGATTTTTGTATTATTTTGTTCCTATTTTTTAATTATTAAAGTAAGTCTAATCTTAAATTTGTATTGAATTTGAAATATGTTTCTTCTTTTTCTTATTGTATCAACCATGACACCACTGACATAATTATAAAACAAATTAACATAAACAGGGTGTGATAGTTTTTAAAAAAATTAACAATAAAAAGACTAAAAATATCCAAATTAAATATTATTAAGTGGAGTCGTGTATATGAATGAAATTCAATTTTAAAGGTTTTGTGGCCTAAACTCCAAGATTAACGTTTCGCTCTAGTTTGATGGTGTACCCAATTTGTCAAACATACATAAAATTAGACCCTTAATGAGAAAAGTTCAATAATAAACTTTTTCAAAGTTATTAAAAAATATGCAGACTTATGTTTTTCATTACTATGTTTTTCATTATTTATTTTTTAACGCCTAAACGTTGAAAAATAACAAAAAAAAAACTCTAGCAAATACAATTTTTTATTTATTTTATTTTCCTCCATCATTCTGAATTCATTCGTATCAAACTCATGTCACTCCGACTACTCCCACCGAGATCCACTTGGGAAGACTTAATCTTAGTTCTCATTCTGTCTCCCTGACTGTTTATTTATTTATTTCACCATCTATAAGTTACCGAAAACTTTCTTAGACTACTTAATATAAATCATACCATATTATATATATTATAAAAAAAAACATAATTTTAAACAATTGTATTGTAGAGTGTTCCAAGCGGACAAGGTGAATATATACCTATCGCTACGAGCAAACTTATTTTAAATAAGATGCCATAGAGAAAACAAATTTAAGATTGACAAATACTCCACACATTGTCTAGCGTCAAAGCAATTCTGTATCTGAAACGAACTAAATGTTTGTTGTCTATGAGCAGATTACATCTTATGCGTTTTTATTTGGTAATCCAGAATCGTTCGGAACAAAATGCATTTGAAGTTTCAAACTTACAATGATATGCAAATTACAGAATACCGGAATCGGACAGCTCTGCTTATCGATTCCGGACTACCGAATGATACGCTTTTAGCTTCGTGTCATAATAACCGGACACTGCCTCATAGGAGACACGCCACAAGACACATTGTCTTTTAAATGAAACAAGTGTTGCACCACACTAGTTAGAAAGAGTAGAAAGAAAGGAAAGAATTGTTTTGGTACATTGAAGAGAGCTAGTTGATTTTTCCCAGCATAAGCTGGAAGGTATGCTCGAAAGAAAAAATGCTGTGGCAACCTCTGGTGCCAAGCCAAATACTTTATCCACTGTACCATTACCACCCACAACTTTTGCAGAAGCTGCATGGACGAGAAGGAGGAGACTCTGCTCATGCCCAGCTCTCTCCCAAAGACGTAAATTACACCTAGGTAATTTCTTCTCTACATAACTTTTTTAGAAGCTCCAACTGGTTTAATTTAAGAGGTACTTCCTCGCTCGTTTCGCGGTATCACAACGGACCTATATGTGGTGTAAGTGTGTGGGAAATTTTCCTGACAGCCACATAAACCTAACATAATCTTTCTTTTCCTACACCAATTGTATCAGTCGATCACGGCTTTTCACGATTTTAAGCGATTCGCGCCAATGCAATAATAAACACTTGACTAAAAACACTTGACGTAAAATATGTATTTTGTTTTAACACAATCTACCAAGCATCACAAATTTTAATAAATTAACTATAAGCCCTATTCTGCTAGCCCCTTGTTAATCGTCACATTTGATTCCATTTCACCTTTATATTCAACTTTCATCGGAATAAATGCATTATTCGTCGTGAACTGTCGTTGTGAACATTTATCACAACACAAATAAATTTAGTATGTATTTACTTAAAAAAATAAATAAGTAAATCAAAGGTATTATTGTTCCTTATTTCAATTATTGTTAAAAACAAATATCCAAAATTAATAATAAATTCTTTTTGCTCTCATTTATTTAATGATGAGGCAATTCTGGTTTTCCTGAACCAAACAGTTATGTATGTTTATCTATTTGCAACATCAGTTTTACTATTTCGTATGGCAGTAGGAAAGTGTTTATATATAGTTCCCCATTCCCCACATGGATAGCAGGATAGGGCTAATTTTTTTTTTAAATAAAATACAATTTCTTTCAACCTAATTTTGTTCTTTTAAATTACTGTACTGAACTTTAAGTTTTTTTTTTCTCATAAGTAAAAAAAAAATAGAAGGTACAAGTAAAATTAAGACTCAAAATAAAAAAGAAAGCAAAATACCTACCCAAGTTGCACAGGACCCATAGAATGTCCAGTTCGTGATTCGTCCGTAATAAGAGCACGAGTCATCGATTCGGTTGTCGTATTTAGACCACCCTCTTGCTATAATAGTTATGATTCATATTTGTTTCATTGAATTTCTTTCTTTTCGTTTTAACTTTTTTTTTGAGTCATTAGTAGAGAATTACTTTAGTCTGAGTTTAGGGTTACACGTTGAATTTTTAATATCTTTACAAAAAATAATTTATTTATTTTATGAATGATTTGGATGAAGTTAAATTAAATTAGAAAGAAATAAAAAAAGAATAGAAAGATTGTTTTTGATAAGAAATTAAAAAGAAATAATTCTACTTATTAACTAACTTTTATCGATTTCGGTGCTTTAACTTTTTACCTTATCCGAAATTGTCTCAGTTTTAAACAAAACATTTGTTTTCTTAGATCCCATACAAAAATAAACTGTCACTCATGCGAACTAAACTTACATCTACTTTTCGGTGATAAAAACTTTTTTAAGCGTGCTTAAGTGATGAAAAATAGAAAAGATGATAGATGATTGAAAAGAAAAATTATCCAAAACACCAATTTTATGAATTCGAATAAGTCCATTATCTTTTGGCTTTTTTTATTTTTCTATGTACCCAATAACCATGCAGATTTTTCGCAGATCAACAAAAAACGAATAAAAAATATGTGCATTTTTAAAACTTATCTCAATGTTTGGTTTCTCTTAAAAAAAAACCGTCTTTTTTTTATTAATAACAAACATTTAAAACAGCCAGCAAAAAAGCTTGCCTTAATCGAGACCGAATCGGACCAAACAATACTGTCGGTGTCGGATATTCAGCAGGAGGAAACGATATTCTATCCCAGTGATTACTTAAGCTTTTCTAATATTATGATAATAAAATAAATTATGTAATTAAAAATATATAACTTACAAAATTTGAAATAAAATTAAAGCTATAATTAATATTTTAACACATAATAACATTAAACATCACGACGATAAAACATAAAATTTAACATAGATTAACAAATTCTGCAAATTAATAATTTTTGTTCTCCTCCAGTAAAAAATTGATATTTGTTTCTCTTTTGAGATAACACGAACGGCAAAAAGAGAGAGAGAGAGAAAAGAGAGCGTATATTTACCCAAGTTTAAGATTTTGTCCCGGTTGACTAGCACGTACTCCTTCGTCACCTAAGAGCTGAGCCTGCTCATCTTCATTTTGGTTGTCGGCCATCTGTTGATAGCGTGATTTAGTGAAGGATATTGATGGTACTGCCTGGCAACACAACCGAAACGAAAGGAAAACAAACGAAACGCAAACGGAACGCAACGGAAAGGGTAAACCGAAAAAGGAAACAAAAAAAAATATGCGGAAAACTTAACAAAATAAAACGGAATAGCGTATTATTTCGAAGACGGGCATTTGTATGTATATAAGTAAAACTTTAAAGTGATATTTTGGGTTATACTAAAACGTCCGTTTAATAAAAATTTTGTTTTGCATTTGTTAGAAACCAACAAATACCCACCTTCGTAGTGGCAACTAAAAATTAGCCAACTAATAATAAAAAGAAAGCGCATGTATAACAACATCTATGTAATGAAGTACAATTACATAAAAAGATAATTTTAACCAATAAAAAGCACACTTATTTTCTACTTACATTTAAACTAATGTAGAGAAGGGTTACAACTGTGGTCTCTGAGACACTTAAACAACTAAAAATAACTTGCACTTGCAAACTACAATAGCTGGAGGGTGTAGACTTTGTCAAACTAAACTGTACAAGCAGGACAATATATAGTGTTAATTTAAAGCATTATACATAATTACTATAAACAAATAACGTGTACTGTACGCATATAAATACAAATAAATATTATTTTGATTAGCTAATTTTTTGTATTTAAAAAAAAACTTAAAATAGGTATTATTATTTCATAAAAAGCGTATAAATCGTCGATTTAAAATGAAGTATGGTGGATGTTGCAAAATAAACTTAAAAATAAATTTAAAGTCTCTTTAAGTTAGAATTTAACTATTAATACCTTTTCCCACAAAACCATTGCAACCCTCATAACCTACATCGAAAACTCAGCTTGACATCACTTTAAAAATGTTAAACATCTTGAATGATTTGATTTAAAAGTTAAATTTAATGGCGAAAATTTTTAGTCAACTTAGCATAATGCTTAAGTGAAAAAAATTATAGTCCCCACTAGTATCATGCCAACGTTAAAAACATCAATCCCCTATATTATCTTTTTTAACAAATTACTAAAGCTTTTAGCATCATGTCAAAATCTCTCGAGAGAATAACCATTCTCTCTCACAAAACCTGTTTTTTTTAACGTAACTACACACAAACACTGCATAAATCAACCAACATCGCTTGATGTTGTTTGAAATGCTTAAAAATGAAGAAAGAATATTATGATGCTTTGGAATGTTAACTAGTATCATGCTATCACCTACAAAATATGATGTTTAAAAATTTGCGCCAATGTTTTTAGGTGAAAGACTTGCATTTTATTTTATGGTGATGTTGATTTTTCATTGAGTGGATAGTTTTAAAGTCTTAATCAATACGTTATAAAAATTAAATTAAATTTGGACGTTACTTTTCTTACAGACAAAAATAAAGTGAAAGAGTCTCGTACCTGTTTCATACGAGTAAATACTCATTCCGTAATACCAACTGTCAATTATTAGTCAGTTTTGGCAAATATTCTGTGTATACAGTTGAATAATTTTTTTAACTAAATCGAGCATAAGTTTCGGAAAACTAACTTTTGCGGAATAATGCTACCGGGCATAGGTGTATAAAATTCAAATAAGCAGCTTCTTTTTCAGTATTTAAGGTTTTATCTTATTGGCCTTCAATCCGAGTAACCATTACCTTCGAATTTATAGATCGTAGTTTGCCAATTGGAGATCAACTTGGTAAAAACACTTATTAATGTTTTCACTTCAAATAAATAAATTCATGACGAGATCCAAGTTGTAGCGACTTGTAATCTCAACCAACACTGTTTTTGCGTTGCTAGTTCTAAATGACTGTAGAATTTAATTTGAATGTTTAAAATGAAATGCACTTTATGCAAATGGTAATCGCCTCGCAAGAGATAGTGGACAAGAAAAAGCACTTACAGTAGTGGGCAGTCTATATTATTTTGAGAGATATGTATGTCACTCTTCAAAGACGATCTTTTTTGGTGGTTACAAGACATTAAAATAACAGTTATTCAAAGAGTATGTTATGATTAATCAATAGGTGTTCAAAAGTAATCATTTGGAAATTTGTCTGCAGTGCGGCGGCTTTTAATTTATTAAAATTGCGTTTCTTATAATACAAATAATAACATAATATTATAATAAAAACTATTAAATGGATTTTTTCGCTGATATCATTAATCATCATTAATATAAAAGTGAATCAACTTAAAATAGCCAATGTTTGAAGTTTGCATTTTTTGTTTTTGCAGTGAAATCATGTATGATTAACACTTAAAATGTTATTAAGAGTCGTGTAACTGAATTTTTTTCAATTTAAAATATTTAATTAGTTATGGTGTCATTGTCTTGATTGTAAAAATTCTTAAAATCTCTGATTATTTACGAACAATAAACAATTATTTGCTTAAATTGAATCGTTTTTGTTTACTATACATCAGTTTGTAAGAACGTTATTATCACGGATTGTAATTACATGGAGATAATTCACTGTTGTAATGAGCGACGAAAAATTCCCTCAATAAACTGTTATTTAAATAATTAAACATATCATTTTTATTTTGTATTCCACATTATTTTTACTTTGAGATCACTTTCTAAATTAAAATGAAGCGAATTATAGGCTATATCAATAAAATAATAACACATTTACAACATAAGCAAAACACCTACAACATAAATAAATAATTTAAAATAAAACATATCGTGCTGTTAAATGATTAAAATTTGTGTTTTATGTAAATATAATATTTTTTTTTATAATAATTTTCAAATTTGTTGCACAGCATAAAAATGTTGTATTTTTTGTATGGCAAAACATTAACTCCTTTACATGCCATAAAATTTTAAAATTGTTTCTTTTTTTTTTTTTTAATTTAGAATACGCACTTAAATTAGTTATATTGGTGGGAAAAATGCACATACATTTTGTATTTTCTTGTTCTTAATTTTTGCTTTTACAAATAACAAGTAAAATTTTGTTTTAATCTGTGAAATTAGTGTGTTGGAGAATTATAATGTTGTTAATGGAAAATAAGTATAGAAAGTGCGAAAGAACGGAAAGTTAATTGAATAAAAATTAGCTACTTTCAAAGTTCAAACTTATAAATGTAGTTATAAATAAGGTTATATATTTTAAACATAATCGCTATAATATAAGAAGGAAAAAATTATCAAAGTTGTGTTGTCGGGGCATTCGTTATTCTATAGGTTCTGTTATTCATTAGATATGAATAATGAAATGAGTTAGCAGTGATCATGCCATTCAAAAAATAGATTTGGATGAACAATGTGCATGCAGCTTAACTTGTATGTCATTATCTTATAGAAGAAAATATATTATTCTAAAAATAAAAGCTAACAACTTTGTAAACTCGATTGTGAAAAAATTAAATATAAAGAAAAAAATGTTTTCAACATGAAATGAATAATGGATTTAGAATTTCGGAGGACAATCAGATACAAATATGTTTATTTTAAACTGAAACTCACCTCATCGAAGAAAACTTGTGTCTTACGCAAAATGTGCTTTAATTCTGTAAGTTCAAGAAAGTTACGCTTTAATGCTTCGGCATTTTGATTAACTTCACGAAGCTCATTTTCCAGTTTCTCAAAAGTTGCCTGAAATGCAACAAATTAAATTTATATCATTGTATACAATTCTGCTTTGGTATAAATCTACCTCAAGATCAATCATTTCTCTTGGTTGAGGAGCTTCGGGACTATCGCCGGTGTCCAGCATAGGAATACCATCTTTTTTTATTTCTTTCTCCAAATAACGTAATTTTCTTTCCATTTCATCGCAACGACGAACTTCATTAACAAATTTACGTTGAAATGCATTGACATCAGGATTTAACTAAAATAAAACCAGGATTAAATAACTCATAAAACAATTGTTATACACATATATTCAACTAACATCTCTGAATTGAACTAGTCCAAGTTCACCAAGTTCAGATACACATGCGTAGGCAGCTTCGCTCTGAAGGAAAAGCTGACACAAGGTCATTTCTTCGCTGCGGAACAACGACCCCATGATGCCAATCGGTCAATTCCAATGCTTAAATTCAAATAGACAACAGTTACGACAATTGCAGTTTGTAGTTTCCAGCCGATTTGTATATTATTCCTTTCTGCAGAAAGAACGAATATTATAATAATAGTCTCAAATTTCATAGAATGAATATAATTATTCATGAAACACAAAATACCTATTTTATGAAATAAAAATAATTGACTAGTATTTACTATATAACAATATTCTATGTTGTGTGTTACTAAATTAATTTTCAAATGATTATTTGCGATAACTATATTAACAAAATCATCAACTTTATTTGCGAAAGATATCATATCTTATCGCATCGAACCCATAATCAAATGTTTTATTTAAAAATGTTGTTATTATAACATTTAAACAACGTTAACAAAATAAGGGACCGGACTGTATCGCACGTATATACACATAGATAAATTTATACACATAGATAAATCTTTTTCAAAAGTAAGATTCAAATACTGCTCGTAGGATGTCGTTACTATCGATTTGTTTTTTTGTTTACCCTTGTAGCAATTATTCTTGAGTTAAAAGGCAAGAGAAATAAAGAAAAACAAATACAAATGTATGCAGAAGAATTTTGTTTATTTTTTTTTACAGGAAATTAGTTACATATATATAAATAAAAAGAAAATTGAAAATTTTCTTTTTTAATTTTAAGACATATTATTCAAAAATATTAATGTTAATTGGTATTAAAATGAAGCTCATGAATTAAAGAACTTTTCTAAGGCTAAGTTAATATTAACACTTTTGTTTTTTTAATTATCATTGAAATCACAAAAGTGATATTATTACGTGAATTAAGATCAAATTGAGTTATTTTTTTGATAGAAAAATTCTATAATTCATTACCTTCATTTTAATAGGAATTAACAACATCAATGTCGATGGATAATTTGCCTTGAAATTGATCAATCAGTTTTGGGCTTTTTTTAAAAATAATATGGATTGAGAGTTATTTGATTTTTATTTTCAAAGCATACCTAATAGGCGACGTAAAGCATAAGTTGAAAAGAAAAAAGCTGTGGTTCGGCGTGAGTATTGATCCCGCAAGACCTAGCGTAACTGCTGGAATGGGTTTCCATGAAAGACTAAAGATTTGGCTACACCGGCCATAACTCGTTGGTTTTTGTTTTTCAATTCCGAAGTTACTTTTTAATTTCAGCCTATAACTTCTCAATAGGATTCAGATCCGGCGATTGCGCAGATCACTTCATAACTTGAATTTTGTTGTCTAAAAACCACTGCTTAGCTTTCCAGGTTGTATATTTAGAGTTGTAATCTAGCTGAAAACCCCATATCTGTGCCATTGCTTGCTTGGCGTAAAGAAAGCATGATTTTCAAAATACTGGATCAATCATAATATAAAAGGCTAAAAAAGACTAGAACCACCATGTTTTATTCTTTTAGTGGTCAATCTAAAATCAAATGTCGATTACGTAATTCCGGGAACCTTTGCCAACATACAGTATTTTGCTTTCTACAGTAGATGGAACTATAAATAACTTTCTGACAAAAGTACTATGACATTTATTTCTAACAAAACGACACTGCTATTATTTTAACCGCCACTGTAAATACTAAAATACCTTCGGGTATATTCCTAAATTCACTGATAGTCTAGTCGATATGTCGAAAAAAAATATTGCTACCTGGAAAGTATTCGGAACTTAATGAAACTTTTACAGGGTATTTGGGGGTATACTAGGAAGACCCACCTAACTTTTTGACCTCGAGGACCCTGTACTAATTTGGGAAAGGGTAAGAAACCTCAATTTTTCCAGTGTTTCGCTTATGTTTCTTAAACTAAGCACATTTTATTTTATTTTATGTTCCATATTGCATTGGTAAACCAGATCTTTATGCCTAATATTAACGGACATACGGCAGTTTTTTTTTTTTGGGTCTGCGAAACACTACAATTTAGTAGGTAAGAAAAAATTGGGCTCAAATTTAGAGTGCGGTAGCATGAATTTGCACACGCGTATACCTACTTTTTTCGATAGATATACGCTCAATATATATACGCTCAATATATTTAACAATTTTAAAGCGAGGAAACATTTATATTTTTAATTATTTTTTAAAGTTTCCACTTTCCATACGCATGCAATAAGTGGTATTTTTGGGATTTTTTTTTTAGAAATTTTTCTTATTTTGTTGATTATTTTGGAAAAGTTGTTTATAACTTAGAAAAGTGTTTTATACTTCTTATTGTTTATTTATAGATTGAAAAAAAGTAAATAAAAATAATAATTCGTTCGAAATTTTGCATACCCAAAGCTGCACCCACCCCAAATTCTATAGTGGGCCCAGCAAGGGGCAGCATGCTCCCCTTACCAATCCCATCTGTAAGGGGTTCAAGTGGGCCACACTGTACTGTTATTCAAGAAAATTGCGATACAAACAAAAAAAGTTAGGTTAAATCCGAAAAGAAAATTATTTTTTAATCGTTTTTAACTATGTTTCCTCGGGGAGGTCTAAATCCTCTTTATTTAGACCTCCCCCAACCTGTAAAAAAAAATATCAACTTTCAATCGTTCTACCGTGAACTAAATTCGCCCCAAAATTTGTTATGGACGGGGATTTATTCCCCCCTCCCCAGCTATACAAGACGCTACCCTGTTTACGTACAAAATATAATATTTTAGATAAAGGATCATAACTTTTTAACATCACTGTGATATGTGTAGATTTGTCTGTCTATCACAAAAATCGCTTTATCGGCATTAACCGCCGAATTAAAAATCTGCACATACATACTTTTCAATAATTGAGAAAAAAAAGAATTTTTTTACACAAAAGCATGGGTACATAAAAATATTGATTTTTTTATATCAATTTTTGCGTTTAGAGACGCAACACATTGACCTTTACGATTTCGGCAACGTTTATTAAAGATGAAGATAAATTTGCCAACGTGTGTACTGTGTATGTACATACATACATTTCGTTGTAAATTTTCTACTTCGTAGAGATGCAATGAAATTATTTTTATTACAAAACCCACGACACATTTATCAACTTTTTCAAACAATGGAGAAAGTTTCATTCATAGCTCTTTATCGTCGTCACCAAAATTTCATATTTTCTGAATATTGACAATATTTAAACTGAGTCATAATTTGTTGTTATTTTTATCAACCAAAAGTACTTCGGCCTCATTGAAAATTAATCAGAAAAATGAGAATTCGATACAAAGCAAGGAAATGGCCAAAATCGATAATTCTTATTACGCCTACAATACGCCCTGGAAAAAATGTTTTTAAGCTTAAATAAGTTAGTTAAACTTATGAGTAATTCGTTTTGCACATACTAGTACTAATCTTTTATTTAATTAGAAATGAACGTAAAAGTGGAAAATTATTTTACAAAATTCTTGGATTTAATAGTTTACACTTACGTCTACTACACGGAGGAAATTAAATCGAACTGATTGTGAATTGTGATTTGATGGAAGTATTTTATGGAAATGAAGAAAATTTATTGTGAACTGAAATATGCGTGTTCATAGTGGCGATCATTCATTAAAACATGAGGTTGTCAACTCGTACCCTTCCTTTTGAGCACACAAAATAATTTGTTTCGCCTCCGTGATTATAAAAATAAGTTATTAAATAAATACATTTTTAATCACGATTGTTCATGATTTTATCATTTGATTTTACGCAGCAATCTGATTCTCGTTGAACCTATGATAAAATCAGCTAAATTTGTGCTGAATTCCCAAAATACCAGGGAGGTTCACAATCAACTGCAGGCATGACCAGCGCGGCATGATGAACGCTTGATAGTTTGCGTTCACACTTTTCAAGCATTCCGTCAACCACCATAATCGTCAGCAGAATATCAAAATATTTTGAAAGCGATTATGCAGCTTGACCATATTGCTCGTTTTCCTCGCATTAGTTTATTTTTATTTTGAACTTTGTCTGAGTTTTTTTACTTATCTTATTTTCGACTCTTTGAATTTTCCCGAAAAAAATTATGAAGATTTACCTATTGGTAACTTTTCAATGATTTCAGAATCGCTTAATTACATTTATCATTGATAAGATTTTTCATAGAACAAGAATAGGCTCAATTTAAAGTGATTACACAAAAATGATTATTTTCACATTTCCAACATTTCCACAACTACTGTTCACATTTTGTTTTTACAAACAGAAAAAAAATCGAAATTCCCGGATCTCGTCAAGAGGGATTCTGTTCGGTGTCAATATGAGTTGTGTTCAACAAAGAAAAAATCAGATAAGATAAGGTCAGAGCAGCGCAGAGCAGAGTAAAACAGATGTGAAATCTCAGATGAAGTTAGAGCAGACATTTCAAATGTGTATAATATGTGCAAATGTAAATGTGTGTGATTGTTGTATGTCGCGACAAATCTACTAGAACTTTTTGCTTTCATCATTAGTTAATTCCAGACGATGTATTTATCGATTTTTTTACTTTCTATAGCAAATTATAATTTTAATAGGTAATATAAATTATATTTATGTATTTGTAAATTTAAAATAATCTCGCACAAAGGAAAAATATTACACATAAATCAATAACAGCTGATCCTGACATTTCTACTCTATATACGATCTACCTGCACTTCCTCAAAATCAAGTGTAAAAAATCCTATTCTAAACTTACTCTGCTCTACTCTTTAAAAGCTGAATGAACAGCAAATCAAGCAAATCTAGATGCATATAGAGTAGAAAATGTCTCACTGAACAGTAAAATTCTGCTCTTTTCTACTCAGAGTAGGTTAGAGTAGCTCACTTAACAGGACTATGGTGTCACCCATCAGTGTACATTTCATCATTCATGAAACAAAATCGAAAAAAAAATTTAGTAGACATGTGGTACGTTTTTTTAATTACAATTGTTGATTATTGTTGTTGTGTCAAAAAATATTTTTAAAGTGCCATTGTTTAAGTTTGTTAGGATTGTTACAATTCTGTCAAACGAAAATTTTATAAGTGACTTAGCGTAGTGAACAAAACACAATAAACTTTATTAATACAATTACATTGTGGCATATTCATAGTTGTTTTTAAACTACAGTTTTGCTTAGCCTTGGTTTAAGCAATGTAATTTAGATAGGATAAACTCGAGTTACTTAGACACCTATGAATATGCCCCATTTTGTTTTTTTTTTACTTCACTTAACATATTTTTGTTGAACTCATTCAATATATACACACGAATTTCATCTTAAACATAGATCTTAATCAAATATTCTTATCCGAAATACTTTAAATTGCAAACACAAATGATTAACATTATAAACAAACCCCACTTATTTCCACTTTGACAATTCAACACTTCCAATTCATATCATCGACAAGAGTTGGAAATAGTTACAAATCGTAACTATTTGACACTTCAACAATGCATTTTGGAACGATGTTAAGTAGTCAAATTGTTAAAATTCGAAACAATTAGGAACGATAAAAGTTAACCCTTGTTAACAATTGTAATTAAAAGAACGCACCAATGAATTTATTCAGTAAATTGTGACCTGGGCTGAACAAAGGTTCTATTGTGAATTCACAGAATGAAAGTTTTTTATGAAAGATGAAGATGACACTTTTTAGTACTCTACTCGCATTTCGCTACTGTTTTCATAAAAACTACTTAAAAAGACATTTTTCATTCATTTGATTTCTATCAGTTTTTGACTGAAAAAAACGGTAATTTAGAATTTCTGGTATAATAATAATAGATTCACAATTTCCATCATCTGCAAACAAAATAGAGGACATGTGACACGTCTGGCTGGGTTATCAAGTCTTGTTTTTGAGGCGTTTATTAGGCTTTACACGGAAAGTTCTGTTTCAACAGATTTTCTGGCTACAATGAGGTGTTCTCCATTGAACAATTTATCACACAGAACATAATGGTACGACAGTTTTCTTGCCAATGGAGACCACGTGTTACAAAAAAATATATATAAAATTTTATTAAAATTGTTTAATATTTATCTAATAAGGTTTCAAACCGAAATAAAATAAATCGATTTTTTAAAATAATTTTTCGAAAACATTTTTTTGAAAAAAGTAAGTACGTAACTATGTTACGTACTTACTTTTGAGGAC